>OX421494.1:9479336-10176836 GCA_949126835.1 Anisus vortex | reverse complement strand
GTGAGAGGGGAGAGAGAGAGAGATAAACCGATAGATATATTGGTAGATAGATAGAGAGAAAGAGAGAGATAGATAGATATATATACAGAATACGCTCTTCAACATTTGAACACGACAGGAAGCAGATTATGCGATTCTTGTAACTTCTTTTTTCTCTTGAAAATCCCGTCATCTGAAGACATTCATGTACATAATATGGTCTTACAAGATTAAAATTTGGAAATTTGAATATCAACAAGTGAGATTCATGAATTTCATTTCACCGTTGATCGGTATTGATATCTCACTCAGAATAAAATCAATACATTACGTTCAGTTCCAGGCTGTTCTTAACTTCTAGCGGGCTTTCAAAAATATCTCTTATTTTGGCTAACTAGTCAATAGCAATAGAAAAGAAACGTTCACCAGGGGATCGTATAGCCAGGATAACAATCATTCGCCTTTAATTTCTCAAACTAATAAGAGATGCCCAATAGTAACACACGCCAACAAACTCCAGATTAAACCTCCCGGGACTTTTTAAAATGGATTTCTGGTGTCTTCAGAATGCCATTCGATTCGCCGCTGATAGACCCACATGAGGAATTTGAGGGCGTCGACACCCACTTCTTGAAATCCCTTCGAAAAAATACCCACTACTTGAAAGCCCTTCGACAAAACATCCATCACTTGAAATCCTTTCGACAAAACACCCACTACTTGAAATCCTTTCGACAAAACACCCTCTTCTTGAAATCTTTTCGACAAAACAGTCACTAACTAAAATCTCTTCGACAAAACACCAACTACTTGAAATACTTTCAACAAAACATAATTTATAAATATATCATTACACACAAAAATAACACCTCATCGATTATCAAAATTTGGATCCCTTGGTCTTTGCATCAAGTCGTATGATATTGAGAATGTTGAGGCTTCAAGACAAATGTAGGTGTTATGTTCATGTAAGGTATTAGCTTAGTCATCGGCATTCATAATTCATCTAGCTGCTTTGTCTTTCCTGAAATAATCTTTAAAGTCAGGAATTTTGCAAAGGTTTTCATTTCATGTACCAAATATACACAGACAAATAAAACCATCGATTTTGAATTCATCAAAAAGGTAATTAAGCATTGATACGTGAACAAGAAATTTCTTCATATTAGTACTTTGTTTATTGCATTTTTTGTTACTGTCGTTGAAGCTAAAGATGTTGTCGTTGAAGTTGCTTTAATTGTTCTGGTATTCAGTTGTTGTTGATCAATATTATTTATTTGGAATTACCTTAGTGCGGTTTAATACTATAATTGCCAGCTAAAACAAAAAGCCAGACGAACCTTCCTGCTCTAAGTCCAGTGATGATCATGGATGGGGGGGGGGACACCAAGTACCTGTCAGAGCGCCAGACACACCGCGGCAAGCCGATAAGACGTACGATCTCCGCAGTCACATGCAGCAGGGTATGTCACTCATGCTTTAGCCCACCGGCGTGCTCTTGATGCAAGCGTACCGGTGGTTTTCACACTTCCCCATTGATACAAACGTGGATGCAGTTAAACGGATCAGATGACACGTGGTACATGGTGAAGCTTTAGGGCTGATGCACTGACCGTATCTCTGTTGCTGAATTACAACAAAGATGACCTTCGCCCGAGCGTTCATCTACAATGCCTACGTCGCCGGGTTCAGAACCGTAGGGACTTTTTTTTCAGTGCTTGAAGTGTGTTTCTAAATATCTCCCCCCCCCCCAACCCACCCCATATTTAATTGTTCCTTTTATACGTTTCTGGCCATACAATCCATTCGTAAGTTTGGCCGTTGACATTGACGACTCTGCCGAACTATTTTATTGAATATAGCTTTTCAAGAGTCTGCGCCGTCGTTGAAATATTCCTTTATTTTCAGTGTCGGTTGTTTACAAGCATTTGACTTAAAAGGTGAAGACTTCCAGTTTTCTAAGTCACTTTATTTTATTAAATTATGCTCATTTTAAATTCTTGTAATTCGGCCCGTATGTCTTGGGAACAATATCGTTGGCATCAATGGAATTTGTGTATTCTTCTTCTTCGCCCTTATCAACACCTAGGTGTGCATAGACCATCAACAATTTCTTTCCATGTTCTCCTGTCTGGCTATCAGCCCTAACTCCTTCCAAGTTCTCCCGATCAGCTGCACATCCTTTTCTACTTCTCTCCGCCAGGTGTTCTTTGGTCTACCTCTTCGTCTTGCACCCTGTGGATTCCATGAAAGAGCTTGTCTAGTCAAATTTGTAGTTGGTTTCCTTAATGTGTGGCCTATCCATATCCATCTCATTTTTTTGTATTTCTTGTTCTATTGGAATATGTTCTGTCTTTTCCCATACAGCTGCGTTTGTAATTTTTTCATACCATTTGATATCCATTATTCTACGTAGGCAGCCATTCACAAAAGTTTGTAGTTTGTTCAAACCCCTCTTTGTTAATCTCCAAGTTTCTGAGCCATATAGTAGGACAGATTTAATTTGTTTATTTCAAGAACATTGGTAACCAGTACCGATCAATATGAAGCATGTGCCAAGAAAAATCTGCAGAACGCATTTTTCAATAATAATAGAACCTCTGAGTTGAAATCATTGGGAAAACCCAATCCGTTATTTAAGAACAAAGTAAAGTTCTCGCTATAATAGAAGATATCTTTTTACATAAAAAATTGTATCCGCTGCCTTTTCATTACCCTTTTCCCCGCTGTTAATAAAAAATGTTCTGTTTTATTTAACTTTGATTAATAGCCTACGTATTTTTTGTGGATTGATTTGGAATTGGGAAATAAAAAATGTTCTCATCAAATCTCGAAAATTTGATTGATTCACCAAAATAATTCATTCAAAGCATAACCATTTTTTGTTCAATTTGCTGTGAGATTTTTTCAATGTCTAATTTCTAATCGTGCCACAATCATAGATGTAGTTTTGTATTCTTATGGTGATTATAGTTTCTCAGAAAGACCAATTGCCTCAGGAAAATGAATTTTTTTTTCTTCAATATTTACTACGAAATCTATATTATAGCTGTATTCGGCTATATTTATTAATATGTTATCTATAAAAGCAACGCTGTAATAACTAAATTCTTAAAGAACATAAAAACATTAAACATTTTGTTAAAAGAAAAAACATCAGGGAAATATTTTTAAAGCTCATGTTCCTAATAAAGCGCATTTATTGTAAAGTGTGTCTACTCCAAAAAATTTAAGCGAAATTTTGTTTGCGTCGCATAATTATTTATGATTATAATGATCTCTATTGTCCTAATTATTATAAGGATCTATTAAGTATAGTCGAACATTAGCGGCAGTACGTTCGGCTGGAGTACCGAAGATTCTAGGTTTGAGTCCTGGTGAAGGTTAGGATTTTTTTTATGAAAGGGACTCGTAGGTGTCCCTGGGTCTACCTAGCTCTGATGGGTACCTGACTGGGCATTGTGCTGGCCACACATCCCCTCGTATGCCGTGGCCACTGAAACTGGTGAACGCTGCTTCACCGGCCCTATGATCAATTTGGTCCGAATCGTACTTTACTTACTTATGTATAATCAATTTAGTCCTACTTCCTTTCTTCCTTCTTTCCTTCCTTATTGTCTGATCAAGGAGGTAATAGAGACAGGGGAAGCCGGGGGGGGGGGGCTTGTGATTATGTGAATAATGTTAACACAGCATAAATGTGAGTATTTTATTGCTCAATAAAATGACAAATGGACATCGCTGTATTTGCGGCACACTTCTGTACCCATGGTCCTCAAAGTCTGTCGAAGTGTGTAAACTACTGATACGCTCCCATTAAAGAGTGCACCGGTGGGCTAACGCATGTGGGACCCTGTTGCGCGCCTGAGATTTCCTTGCGCTGGCGAGTGCCACCAAGATTCAGTGGCGAGGACGGAATGTGAGCGCAACAGCACGTCTCGCCTTGCCTGGTGCCTGGATGTCCAGGCCTCTGTTCTGGAGTTTGTGATACCGGAAAGGCGGCGACACTGCAGAATACGAGCAAGCCACCACGTTAATGATACTGGGGAAATCTCAAAATGGGGAGAAAAGAGAGGTGTGCATCTGACTGAGGAAACCATACCATTTGTTACGCGGCACGTGGAGGGGTGGCTAGTCGAGAACAGGATCTTGCTGTGCCCTCTCTTGATTCAACCCTCGTTGTTGCCCTCGACTATTGAGCGTTAAGGCTCGTCCGTTTTTTTTTAGAGACATACAAATGGCTATTTGGCCCACGACTAAATACTTAGGTAGTTCTCTAGTTACGAAAGCACGACGATGATTGTGATCTATTTTATCGGACTTACACCTTCATTATGTGAAGTAAAGTTATAGTGTATTTATCTATCAAAAAAGCAGTTATTGTTTCATGTATGAAATCTAGATGCCGTACGAATGAAAGAGTTGAGCTGGTGTAATAATGTTCTGGTGACCTTGAGAAAGAAACTCGCGAAAGGTTACCTCTTGTGTGTGTGTGTGCGTATGTGTGTGTGTGTGTTTTTTTTTCTTTCATGCAAGTCTGTGAGAATATAAAAAGCTTTATATTTAAACCCGGGAAGCTTAAGAAGCTTTGCGAGTGTTACATTATTCATGCCAAGGACGTTACATTTTAATGAGATATTGTTTAATGAGGTAGGTGTGTGTGTGCGTGTGTGTGTGTGTGTGACCCCGGGGAGGGGGCTAATAGGTCTTAAATAAGAACAGTCTATATTGTCATGACAAACAATCATAGTGTTTAAGGCCTTTTGTAAAAGGGGTACTAGCTCATACATTCTTTGATCCAGGTGTTATTCTTAAAGGTGGCTTGTCGTTGAAGGCGTCCATACACATCTTCAGGTAGATTATAATGGGATTTCAAGCCATGTCCCGGAAGTAACGTTAAAGATCGGAGAAAATACCAAAATCTGAATAAATCAACTCAAGCTGTGCATTGTACTGGCCCCACAATCACCCAGTATGCCGTGGCCACAGAAACTGGTTGAACGCTGCTTCACTGGCCCTATGATCAGTTTGGTCCAACGGGTACCTTACTCTCTACTAGTCTTACAGCACGGATAAGCTGGGACGCAATAATCTTATCGAAAGAAGGAACGCATCTAACAAAAAGATAAGCTAAAAAGAAGCAAAGAAAAACATCAAGACAAGCAAGCAATCCCGTCAAGTAGTTTAAGATGCTAATACTTCTTTACGTGGTGCATTAGACGTTAGACTACCCCCCCCCCCCACCCCCACCTGGCACCTTTTGCTATAGTTTGCATTGCGTTAATGATCATGATCGATGCTGTTGAAATGGAAACTTTTAGCTGTAAATATATAGATCAGTGCCGTCATTACTGCAATATTCTCTATTACACGAATACCTATGAGATCACTTTGCTATTCCCACTTCAACACTAAGTAAGTAATTAGGAACATGATTCGATAGTTTGACGACCTTCTTTCTGTGGATGAGCTGATGTGAAACGTTCGCTCTCGAAATATAGATCGGTGCTGTCACAATTGCGATATTATCTGTCACAATAATACCTACGATGACATTTCCTTCAACATTAAATATATAAATAATGTATTTAGGAACATTATTTGATAGTTTGTTGAGAAGAATATTAGACCTACGTATGTTTCAGCCGCGTTTTTCTAAAGCTGATCTGTGGATTAATATATGTGCGGTCGTGAACGCTTGCATATACCTATTTGAGTGAAGCATTGACTAACAATAACGAATAATAAAAAAAAGGCAATTATTTTTGCTTTGGGTTAAGAATGAGTCTTATACTTATGGGTTCTGATACTGCTTTTTCCCGCAACCCGGAACGCCTCTGAAATTGAAAAAGCGTGCCGCAGTATTTAAGATTTTCTTCTCGGTAAATCCTGGGCTCTATAAATGAGATCTTTAAATAGAATGGAGTTTCCATCTATTTTAGAAGTACTCCTCCCAGAAATAAATTGATGACGCTGAGCTATTAAAAAAGTAAATTGATGTCAAATATAGCAAAATTTTCATTTTATCACATTGTGACATTGAGAAAGAAAAGAATTATTTATTCAGAAATTATTTTTTTAATGAGCTCAAGGCTTTCAATGGACATTTGGCAAACAATCATGAGACAAAAGGAGACGTAAAAGTAAGAGTTTAATTATCCTACTGTAGATTAACATGTCTCTGTACTGCACCGAGGCCTGGAAGTTGAGTATACAACTTTACAGGCACCATATAATACCACAAAACGTGTCAGGGCCTTGCTGAGGAACCTGGCGGTTCAATGTGCGCGAGGGCGCTCAAGCCGCAGAAGCCACCCTCACAGAAAGGAGTGAACAGAAGCGAGCCAGGAGAAAGGCGAGGGGCAGAGGAAAGGGAGACTGTGCCATCGTCCCTTGATAATGGAAGGATGCCATTTATATAGTATGGGTGAAAAGGAGCGTGTGTTCAGAAACGCCTCCTACGTACATAATCTTGGTATCCACTGGGAGGATCGTATTTCCATCTGTGGGCAAAAGAGAATTCTCAGACATCAGTATTATATTTCATAGAAGAAGAAGAAAATGGACATAGCGAATTGTACTCAGAATAAAGAAAAAAGAAACCACAGAGTATATCTATTAAAATACTAACTTACCATCTAGGAATGAGGAAATAAATAATACATTAGAGGAGAATCATGAAGTCAAGACTGTTAAAGGGTCAGAGAAAACTCTAGACGGGGTCGTAGATGACTTATAAAGAGGCTAGGAATAAAGTCATAAAAGATTTTTTTTCTAGCTATTACAAGCAACCAACTCTATGTTCAATTGCAGTGGTCGTGAAGAAAGACAATATTACTTTTATTTACTTCCTACTTGCTTATATAGAGTAAGTGAAATATTTATATCTTAGTTTTTACTGAGCACTTTGATAGGTTTTATTTGTGTCTAATCAGTGTGTTTACACTTTGAATAGCCAAGCACAAACGTGGTTGTGTTAAGTACAATAACACATTGTTATTGATAAATTGGCTATGGCAACTTTTATTTGAGTACATATAATAATTACTTATTTAGCTCATATGACTCTTATGAAACGGCCAGTAAGAAAAATGTCATCTCCCAGCGGCGGCACAGGTCCGGCACGACTGATCAACACAACTATGTTGATTTTCTAGTGGCCTAGAGAGTTAAACATTGGTCAATTTGATCCTTTTGCCCGTTCTGTTGATGTTTTTCTCTTCTTATCTCTGTGTGCGGAAGTCCCTAGTGGTCGTGTCTAATACAATATACAAAGACGATAAATTAACTCCGAGTAAACAGAAACATTTATTTGGCAAATGGGCAAACCTTTCACGTATGTTTACAAAAATTGTGTATCAGCGTTTCGTCAACACAACAGCGAACTAAATAAGTAAATACCAGTTGGCTCATTATAAAAATAACCACTAACCACTAGTATAAAAGTATATACCAGAAAGAGCGGCAGGCCAAATACCAGCTGGAGGAGAAAGCTAGATAAAGAACAGAAAGAAGCGGGAGTGCAGTGGCAAGAGATGTAGAGACTGTCTCAGGATTGAAAAGAGTGGATAAGCATTGTCGAGGCCATATGTTTAACGCTTCCAGTACCGACCTACTTCTATCAATGCTGCCTTCAGTTCCGCTATATACGCGCCCGGGACTGTAAAGGTTAACAAAGGATTTAAAGGAAATTGACGTGAAATCAATTTCAAACATTGAAGTACTTCCCTAGGAATATTCAGATCAATATACATTATAGATAATGTATAACTTTAAATGATCAAATTATAAAAAAATATAAAAATTTTATAATTACTCTATGAAAAAATAAATAATATGTAAATTTTAAAACATTACTGTTAGCTACCCAGTTTGCAAGAATAGGTATGCATCAATTAATAAAATTGTTCATTCTCCGTCATCTCTAGTTGCTGCTATAAATTATAGACATAAAGTCTAGCTGATAGAAAATAACATGAATTTTAATTTTCATATAATATTGATTAAATATAAATAGATCTAGAGCTAGACCATTTGTTTTATTTTGTAGAAAACCTAAATTGTAACAACTTAACAACGGAACCGACTTCTAGGGCCTTATCAGACTTGAACTACAATTGACTGAGGTTGAGGTCACCCTCTTCGAACCCCGGACTTCAGCACCGCCACCGTCAATCATGCAACCCCGTTAGTGTACCGTTCGCTCTCGGTGATCACCCTGTCTAAAGCAGCCAGATCACGCGGGCTATTAAGCACCAACCAAAGCTACCCGAGAGTACGATAAGTAGCACCGTCATCCTACGTCGTATGCAGTCGTTTAGTTTCCCTTTGTTGAAAAACCCACATGGCCGAGAGCAAGACCTCGTAATCATCTGGGGCTTCGCGGTGCGCGTAAGCCCAACCTAGAGACGTTCGATTGGGTGACCAGACATATGCGCACAAGACAATTGCGCACACGACAAACGCGCACAGACAATTCCGCAATGACACAAATGCGCACAGGACAAACGCGAACACCGATAGTTGCGCACACGGACAATGGCGCACACCGACAAATGCGGACACCGACAATCCCGCACAGTGACAAATGCGAACGGCTATATAAGCGCACACCGACAAATGCGCAAATAGCAAGTTATGCATCGCCAATTTAAAGATGATAATGGATTTAGTCTTAGTTTGTTTTCAGCAAAAAATACATCATGTTTAAAGCTAACAATATATTAATAATATCATAATAAATTTAATAATAATTGTATGCATATTTTTTAAAAAAATTAACTTTTAAATGTATAGACTAATAGTATAGTAATAAAATGTTCGTTCTAGTAGTAGCCTACTGCTACGTCATGATTTTTAAGAGATGTCATTAAAAAAATTTTAATGGGCTTTATGCATAAGTATTTCCACGTGATCACACCAGGAAGTGTTTTTTTTTAATGGTGAAATTATAAGAAGTTTTCTTAGTCTGATCCAATTCCGACGTTAAATCTTCATAAAAGAAAAAGAAACTATTATATGCTTTCATCAATATCCACTGATAGATACAAACTTCCTTAATGCATGGCATGCCAAAAGAAGGCAAAATAACAGAGTATATTATGTTCCAAACACTTCGAAGATGAAGACTGAGACTTCCTTGTTTCAACCTTTCACTAGTTTCACTGATCACTGGTAGGCCTAAGCGACGGTAAGTGTATTTGCCATTGATTTAGATTTTTTAAATATTAAGTCAATGATAAAATGATTTCATAAAATCATTCGCTTAGGCAATTTTTATGTGTGATTAGCTAATACAACTCATTAATTGCCTATTAATAAAGACGACCAACGTAATGTTATAAACTATAATACTATAATAAACGGCTTGTGGTGTAGGCCTACACATACTTCATATAGGCCCTAGGCCTACTACATAGCCTAGCCTAGGCCTACACTACATAAACATATTCATATTGCCTACATAATGATAATGAGTAGGCTATTTTAATTATTATTAATTATAATGCAATCCAATACGATATTTGCTATCTGCTAAGCTAATGAAAAGCTAACTAAACTCCTAAACTATTAGGCTAATATTTATATAATATATATTATCAATATATATATTTATAGGTTAGGCGGTCAGCCCTATATTGGCTATAGGCCTATTAAATTATTTAAATTAGACTTAGGCATGAGCTTAGTCTTTACTAAAGAATCTTTAGGCTAAGTATGCTAAGGTAATCATTAAGCCTACTACATTTAGGCCTAGGCTACACTATTATAGTTATAGGTTAGGCTAACTATAACTAGGCCCTATATGCCTATCATATTGTAGGCCCATGTATAATTCCATATATTATATATTGATTAGGCCTAGACTTTATACATATAATATGACCTGTGTAGCCTTACTATAGTGAGTATATTCTGTTTAGTATTAGTATTATAATTATAGGCTTAGCCTAGACTAGAGCTGGGGCTAGTGCATTGCCTTGGATGAACATTAGACACATCCCTGTGCATAGACCTATAATTCATATTATAATTAAAATAAGTAATCCTCATATACTCATATAAGTATAAGACCCTATATTATTAATAATAGGCCTATAGGCCTACCTTATGGATTAGACTTAAGGCAAGCATTATTATTATATTAATATTAGAGCTACTATGATATGATAAAGATCTAATATATATATACATTTATAATGAATAATTGATGATATTATTATATAATAATATATTATTAGCCTCATAAATACTTACAAATATTAATATAGTTTAGGCTTAGATGTAGGCATCTCAGTCAATTGGATATAAATATTAAGAGATATAGGTATATACAGGACTAATAAATAGGCCTTCTATGTACAGAATGAATCCATTTTACATCAATTACTCTTGTTGTTAAAGTGGTACAGTAACCATAAAACAATGTTGTCACCTAATTTAATAAAAGTAAATAAATAACTGAGCAGTATTTTTGCAATTACTGTGTATTTTATACTTGTGTGTTTAACCTGAATTGATTTTTAGATAGGAAGGGGATGCACAAGAAGTTTCAATAAATTAAAATGGTTATACCGGTACTGATGGGGGAATGATGGAATTACTTGGAATCATCAACCATAGAAAAATGACTGATTATATTGAATGTTTAATTAAATTAATATTAATTTGTTTTTTCTTCAACCTTACATGTTAATGTTAAATGAGTACCAGTACAACTAAAAACTGGAGCATTTCCTAGTCATTTTCATCACATACCATTGACCCATAAGCATAATTAACTAGACACATTATGAATTTTGGTAATTTATTTTTATTTTAGTGTAAAATTTGGTTGATTATGCTTATTTTGAATGGATCTAAAATTATTTACACTAATGAAATGAAATAGCTAACTAAATTTTATTTACTTCCATTGCATTTCTATAAGAATAATCAACATACATATGTTCAATGTTTGGGTATGATTATATGTTTTATAATTTTATGAAATTTTATTTTATAAGTAATATATTGAAAACTATGTACTGGTACTGTAGTAAATTTTGGAAAGTGAACATTTATGATTTAGCCTAAATATTAATATGTTGTTTTATAAAAGTTTTTTTTTCTATTTAGACTTCATGTATCAATCAATGGAAACAAAATGTACATGGGGGATCATCTAATACAAAATGATGTTAGCTGCCAGACATGAGAAAAAGTCCTGCATCAGTTGTTGACATTGACACTGCTTAATTAAAGAAAATGTAACCATGTGCTGTTGAAGGAGACTGTGTTTCAATTGCATCCAGTAAAGGATAGTCAATGATGTATTTTGCAAGGAAGATGTGCTGACATTAGCCTTTGATTCTTTAAATGTATTAAATAAAATAAAAATATTGAAAAATATTTTATGAAAATATTTTATGTTTTTTTTTAATTGTTTTGTAAGTTAAAATATAAATATATATTAATATAATTAGCAATTATAACATAAATTACAACAAAATATGTGATGAAATTAAATATAGAATTTATTTTTAGCAGTAGACTGATGTCATGTATAGAGGTGGGTTGCCTAAGTGTGCAACATATGAAATTCCTTTTCCTCTAGGATTATAGTTATAGTGCAGCTAAACAGTCCAACATTGTACTTGCGACAAGCTGTCTTCATCCACCCTGCCTTGACATTCTGCTTCAATTACCTGTTTGCAATGGGGGTGAAAAAACAAGTAACATGTCATAAATAAATATATTATATTTATATATTTTTTTTTTAATTCAAGAGGCCTAAAGTAAAC
Source organism: Anisus vortex (assembly GCA_949126835.1). Lineage (NCBI taxonomy): Eukaryota > Metazoa > Mollusca > Gastropoda > Planorbidae > Anisus > Anisus vortex. The sequence goes on along the minus strand of OX421494.1, from coordinate 10,165,074 downwards.
TAATTGTTGCACCAAATTGATCCATAGGTCAGATGAAGCAGAATTCAACAGTTTACGTGGCCACGGCATACTAATTGATTGTGTGGCCAGCACTATCCAGAACCTCCTTTACTTTACCCTTCACTTATACTTATAGTTATAACATTTTTATTTGAATTGAAGCATATTTCAAATGTTAAAGTTGAAGGGAGGAATATTCTGTTACATGAAAAAATATAAATTAACTAAAAAATATATATTACATAGCCTAGGCCTATATCTACTGAATAAAAAAGTCATTTAGTTTTATAGGTCTTTATAGCCACCACACCAAAATGTTTATTGGACTTCATCCTACAATAGAATCCTACAATACTACTATAGGCCTATAGTCTATAAGGCTACTGGCATCAAGCTTTACATTGGTATTTTGAATAGTTTTAATTTTATATAGTATTAAAAACTGTTTTAAGACTATTCAAAGCAGTGGTGCTGATAGCTAAACTAAAGCCTCTATATATACCAACTGTAGCATGCCAATGAATATTGACTAATTAATAATAGGCTTAATTATATGTTATCTTATGCCTATATATAGGCTAGACTATAGGATAGGACTATAATATAATAAATGGGGGATATATACTATCCTATCAATGACAATTAAATTAAACCTACAATATATCACGAAATGTGACCAAAAAAAAAACACTAGTCCGAAAGTCTAAATCATCATACCAGACTAAATGACTCAAATATGATGATTATAATAATATGTTATATGGCTAAATAATTTCATCAAATGAAATAAAGTAAGTCCCCATGCCCCATATGTCGGACTTAAATCAGTTTATTTTCATGTAGGCTATGCCTACAATTTACTTTACTTTACACTTTAGTAAAATCTTTACGTTAACTAAACTGTCAACTTTCTCTTCTTATCTTGTACAATTTTAATGGAACTTAATAAAAATAAGGAAGACAAAGTCTTAAAAGTAATACCTACTTTTCCTGAATTGTCAAGTAGGCCTATGCTGTTCACATTTTATGCAGACCTTTTCTTCAATGTTGCTTCCACTATTCATACATATGGTAATTATACCATTAAGGTCCATTACAAGTCGTACTCTGTAATTCTGTAGGCCTATACTTCGATGTCGATAGTGTCGACTGTCGCTTCGAAAGTCATCACCCAATAGGCCTAAATCTCTCCATGATTAAACAATGCTTGGCTTTTAAAAACCATGTTCATGTGGATATGTTATAATCTCACCCATGTGCAGTGTTTAAGACATCTTTGCTGTTATATAATGTCTCTAAATTCAATATTTTTAATAAGCATTGATGCAGATAAAATAGAGGCGAAAGACGCCATTATTGTTATGTTTTGGGGGGTATCACGTGACCAAGCTGCTATCGCTAAGGACTTGTGAATAAAGCCCATTGGATATTTAAGTCTTAATCAGCATGTTAAACCACCGTAGTATGATGGAAGCTCGTAAAATGATTATTAAACAAATAACAGCATTGCTACTACTTAAGCATATAGTTGATAATAAGACGTATACTTATACATTATACTAAAAATAATTGTGTGTTTTTTTTTAATAAAAGAAAGAGGAATATTAGTCTTAAAATAAGAGTTGGCATTGCACTTTTCTAAAGGCAAAGTACGTTTTAAAACATGCATTCATGCAACCGATTTGAAATTTTTTTATTAGTGATTAACACGTAGTTTTATTCCGACCCCTCTTTCAACCCGCAGATTTATTAGGTACATAATCTTGGTTATTTATAGTGTAGAAGAAAGTCCTAATTGAATGATGAAATTACAGTTAAAACCAGTTGGCTACGGTTCAGTTAGTTTTGTATCTTCAACTCTCATAGTGAAAAAATTATTTCGACATTTAATATTTTTTCTGAATTATTTTAAATTCAATTTCTTTTGTTGTCTATTTTGTTCCTTTTTTCCTCCATACTTTGCCTTCCTTTCTGGTACTGAAAACTATTTGAACTAAATTATATTTAAATATGTTTTTTTTTTGTTTTAATTATAGCTTCATTGTCAGTTTGCGCTTTTGTCTGTGTGCGCTTATATAGCCGTTCGCATTTGTCACTGTGGGCGATTGTCGGTGTCCGCATTTGTCGGTGTGCGCCATTGTCCGTGTGCGCAACTATCGGTGTTCGCGTTTGTCCTGTGCGCATTTGTGTCATTGCGGGATTGTCTGTGCGCGTTTGTCGTGTGCGCAATTGTCTTGTGCGCGTTTGTCACGGAACCGTTCGATTGGCGCACAACCGAGTGCAAGCCGAATCGTTTGTTTTTATCCCCAGGCTGAGAAATTTAGCTTATAACAGCCTTAGACGACGGGGACCTCGTATGCTCATCTCAGTCCGTGGTACTATCGACTGGAAGTTTCACCTACAACAGTCAGGCGTACTCACGCACCACATCAACCAAGAGACGTTTGGTTGGACAACCTACAGAGCATTCAGTTGAATGTGCATACAATGTGTTGTGCGATTATCCCTAGGCTGAGAAATTGTACTTATAACAGCCCAATTCGACGGGAACCTCACAAGCGCATCTCAGTTCGTGGCACTATCGACTGGAAGTTTTCACTGCATCAGTCAGGCGTACTCACTCACCACATCAACCTAGAGACGTTTGGTTGGACAACCTACAGAACATTCAGTTGAATGCGCATGCGATGTTTGAGGCATTCAGTTATTTTTCCTTCCCTGAACCGCACGTTCCGACACTGGATCTCCGTTTTTAGCGGTCTCCCCAGTTAACAGATCGGCAGCCCAAGATTGCCGTGGGAAGTGGACGACGGACGTAAGATGAGTTACCGTTAAGGTCATTCCAGCTCAGGTTCATTAGCGTAATCAAAAACAGTTATATACACTGAGTGTTCGTCATACTACCCAAACAAGGTAAGTAAAACTCAGTGTTGGGTTTTTGTACTCTTTCTCAAGGATCCTCGGGGAGAGTCTCTTTGTATAATTGCCACTATTAAGCGTCAGCCTGTAAAATAAACATGCATGGCTTAATCTTTGAGACAAGCATATGACTACTGGCAGGATCAACCAGATAGCTATCGTTCCCTAACAACGCCGACCTAGAGTCGTTCGGAAGGCGCCGCCGTCCTAGAGGCGTTCGGCCGACTTTTTAGCTCAGGGCAGGAGTCACTCGACATTTTATTCCCCCGTTGTCTCCCCGGCTGCAAACTACACTTTCTACGAGGCGGCATCCCAGGCGAACCAGCTTCGTTAAGCTCGACGCGACTCTGGAGGACACCATAAATATCGTTTTTCGTTTTGCGAACCCTGGCGCCCGTTGCGAGGGCCGGGTTTCTACGAGACCAACGGTCGAGATTACCGTGCCGCACGGACCTCTTTCGAACGTACAAGCGAAACGCTTTGAACACCACCTTGGCCTACTTGGTCCTCGAGAGCAGAGGGACAAGTACGTTGATCGCTTCACAGTCGACCTTTAGTCCGGGAAGCTCCCCTAACGGCAAGCCACACACGGGCACAGATCGACGCCAGTTGAAAATAGAGCCGTGAGCTGCCGTGACTTTGACAGGAGCATCGGAGCTCGCCTCACCGATACCGTTTTTCTATCCGGTCTCCGCGAGCCACCGGTGTATGCCACACCGATGCTCGCAAAAATGGTACCCGCCCCAGTAAATATATAGCATTTCATAGCGCCGCTCTATTCCATGCTATTTTATGTCACGACAACTCGCTCCATTATATGGCCTTATCAGAATCGGGTTCCGGATTCTCGACAAATCCGAGCTAGGCATTCCAACGTATCTAAATCTCAGGTCTACCTGGTTCGGGAAGCCTTGATGAAAGTATTTGTTTTTATTATTGTAATATCCAACAGTGTTGTGTTGACTTGTGCTTGTTTTCTCTGTAAAGTACCTTTGCTTTTTGGACGCGGCCACTTAATATATAATTTAAACTTATAGAAGAGCATGTTACCTTTTATGCTATTGACACGCTGAATTAATTAAAAATGCTACTTTGACACTCAATAGGGATGTCGACCCCTGACCTACTAAACTGTTACAGGTTTAAAAAGTTGGATGTGTGTATAAAGGTAAGTGGACTAGGAATGTGAGACAGAGAGAAGTGTGTAAGGCATGAATAAAGTGTGAATTGGAAAGAGTAGTACTGAGTGATGTTAAGGGGAGGGACTACAGTGAAATTGATCTAACTGTCAGAAAATTCAATTTTTAAGTTTTTTCCCTAAGTTGTATACTTTAACTATTCTTGGATCTAAAAACATTTAGTTCGGAAATTTTAGTAACATTATTTAATTGTATGCATTTGAAATGGGTATAGATCAGAATTTTTTTTTATTTTTTAAAACATATTGTTACAAAAGTTTTATTTCCATAATTATATTGGTTCTATTATTATTAACTAAAGTTAAAAAGAAATAATCTTAAACCCGAAATGTTTCCGTGTTAGGAATAAAACATGTATATGTCTAGACACTACGTCATAGCATTAAAATACGTCATATGCACGAGGGTTGAATATCGTTAGTTTAGTTCTAGCTTGGGCGCTAATGTGTGAGGACTGTTTTTGACCACTTTCTTAAAGATAGGGTTACGGCTTAGTACGATATAGAAGAATCTCAACTGATTAAGTTTCATCATATAATACTGGTACATGTGTTCTGTGTTACTGTTATATTTATCATCTCAACTTGTTGGAATAAAATTGTGTTTAATCATTCAAACAGGATTGTGGATTTCCTCTATATTAAGGTACAGTTTATCTAAATCATTTCATACACAAAAGATTCACATCAAACGAGTCAAATAAACATCAAATCTAATTGAATAACATCAATAGAAATTCTTATACAACCTTGTGAGATCCAAAATGGATGTGAATCAAAAGAATATATAATAATACATTACTAAAAATATCATCATACGTCAGTAGCTGATTTCGCACGTGACAAAAGATTGGAGGCTAGTGTCCTGGATCTAAAGTTTGTAGGTATAAGAAATTGAGAATATACAACTGTTTTAGTGAAAACGATTTACAACAAATATTTATTCAAATTCTGTCTACGTGGGAGGCACTGTCTGTGTTCGGACATACTGTTTTCAGCTTTGTACACAACCATCCTTAAAATGTATCTTCTACAAATTAACAGTGGTGTAAAAATATTTCAAAGGACTTTATGAAAGGTAAAGTTGAATTTTTTATCTTCTATTTACGTCATTAATATAAAAACATGGCGGAAGCTAATCTTACGTTGGAGCAATTGAATATTTTTGCTATCACGTCAGAACAGTTAGATAGCATGTCACTAACCCAGTTAAAAGAGATGGCAAATTCTCTGGGAATAGACATTACTGAAGTTACACCAGTAAGGAGTAAATTAATTCAAGAAATTAAGGACTGTTTGAAAAGACATGGTAGAATGCTTGAAGAAAATACTATGAATAATGAAGAATCAGTGGTTCTCAATGTATCAGAAACCCTGAAAACAGACATAAATAACCATGAATTTAAAATGAATGTAAATGAACTAAGTGCGGACATGAAATTCCAGTTAGAAATGAAGAAGTTAGAATTACAATTAGAAGGTAAAAGGATAGAAGCAGAGAAAGAGAGAAGATTGGGGGAGTTGGAAAAAGAAAGAATCGCTAGTAATGAAAGGATTGAATTGGCAAAGTCTCGTTCGTCAACTCATACGATGCAGGAAACAAATAATGTGGAACTATATACGTTTAAAAAGCATGTACCAAGCATGGAGAACATAGAGATTGATGAGTTCTTTATGGTCTTCGAGAGAAACTCGATTTATTATAAATTTCCTGAAGATAAGAAAGCAGTACTTTTACGTTCAGCTCTAACAAAAGGCAAGGCTCTAGATGTAGTATTGAATTTGACTCCAGAGGAATGCAATGATTATGAACTAATAAAGAGCAGAGTACTATTGAGTTATGTTCTAACTCCAGAAAAGTATCGAAAGTTATATCGTGAATACAAGAAGGAACCAGAAGTTTCACATGTTGACTTCCTGAGATTAGAGAAAAAGTATCTTGATCGATGGTTACGTTCTAAGAATGTGAATAAAGATTATGAAAAACTATATAATCTCATACTGATGGAGGATTTTACTGAGAAGATTCGCACTGATATAAAAGTTCATTTGGCTGATCGTGGCATTGAAATAGCAGAACAAGCAGCAGTTAAAGCCGATGAATACGTCATTATTCACCCGCATAGCCATTATTTTCAAAATGACAGAACAAGTTTGAGGACTCAAAACAGTAATACAGAGAGGAAGTTAAGATCGACAGAGGATAAAAGTAAACAAAAAGCCGATAAACAAGAGAATTCAAGTTTTGTACAAAAGAGAATTACCTGTACATTCTGAAAGAAAGATGGACACATAAAAGAGAATTGTTGGAGTCTACATAAAGAGAAAAGACCCATTAAAAACAAGAACAACGTGGTTTTATCACACATCGCCGTACAAACTGAAACTCAAATAAACAAAACTGCCCACAAAAGAATTAAAGCTGAAAGAAAGACATCTGATGTTAGTCATGAAGAGATGGCGAAACACGCATGTCCAAGTTGCTCAAAGTCGGAAAAAGTCTTTGAAATGAAGACCGAGGCTATTGAACATTCTAGTTTCAACTCCAAAGGGAGTGTGACAGATGAACAATCAGTAAATAAAACGTTTACTTATGGAGGCAGTAGTGTAGCAAGAAACTCAGTAGGCAGAGAACTACCCGAGTGCATGCTATCGGATGTTAGCGAGGGCTATGTGTCACCTATAGATAATCAAGCTAGAGAACGGAAGATTAAAATTCTACGTGACTCCGGTGCTGATATATCTCTACTGTTGAAGAATACTGTACCAACGTCGAAATTGACTCATACAGGCCAGTATGCCTTGATCAGTACTATGGCTTGAACACTCACGGCACCGTTACATCGTATACAGTTGAAGAGTAATTACTTCACTGGATCTGTTATTGTTGGGATAGTGAAGAAATTTCCCTACAGAGGCATTTCATTACTTTTAGGAAGTGACATTGCCAAGAATCAGGTACATCCTGTACTTAAAGAACCCAAAGACTCTGTTCAGTGTAATAATACTGAAAATTCAGTATGTGTTATCACCAGAGCTATGGAGAAACAACAGATGACTGATGAATCGACAAAGAAACCAGAACCAACACCAGAGATTGACTTACAGGCAACCTTCATGGCGGATGTTCTAGATGGTCACTCAAGTCATACTGATCAAAATAATTTGTCGCCTAGACAACTACTCATTCTTGCTAAAGGCAAAGATCCAGAGATCGGGAAACTAAAAGAAGAAGCAAAGAATGAAGGAGAGTTAGAAACAATGGCCGCAGGTTATTACCTGAGGGACGAGTTGTTGATGAGGAAATGGAGAGGGAAAGAAAACGACGATGAAACATGCAGCGAAGTACATCAAATCGTGGTACCCAATGTATACCGCAAGGACATACTACATATGGCCCATGATTCACCATATGCTGGTCACCTAGGGATTCAGAAAACCTTCGACAGGATTCTTCCATATTTCTTCTGGCCTGGCATACGTCGTGACGTCACATCGTTTTGCAGATCATGTCATGTCTGCCAGATGGTCGGCAAACCGAATCAGACCATTCCGGTAGCTCCTCTACGACCCATACCAGCATTCTCAGAACCCTTCAGTCACATCATTATAGACTGCGTCGGTCCGTTGCCTAAAACTAAGGCTGGCCACCAGTATCTGTTCACTATAATGTGTTCGGCAACGAGATTTCCAGAGGCTATTCCTCTACGTAGCATCAATGCCGACAAAATCTCTGATGCACTTATCGGATTATTCACCCGATATGGTCTTCCGAAAACCGTGCAGTCAGATCAAGGTTCAAATTTCACATCGAAGTTATTTCGCCAAGTCTTAGAACGGCTGGGTATTCGTCATGCAGTATCGAGTGCATATCATCCACAGAGTCAAGGCGCACTGGAACGATACCACCAAACATTGAAAAACATGCTCCGTATTTTCTGTTTCGAGCATAACGACGACTGGGATCGTGGTATTCCCTTCGCACTCTTCGCAACCAGAGAGGCTGTACAAGAATCTCTTGGTTTCAGTCCCTTTGAACTGGTATTCGGACACACAGTTCGTGGACCACTAAAGCTGTTACAAGAGACATGGTTATCATCCACTGAAGACACTGGTCTACTGACATACGTGGAAAATTTTAAAAATAGACTGTATGGTCTATTAAAAGTTGTCAGATCTAATCTTTTGCAGGCACAAGACAAGATGAAGGTCTTTTATGACGTCAACGCAAGAACCCGTATCTTCCAACCTGGTGATAAAGTTCTCATGCTGACGCCACTGTCTGGTCAACCCCTGAGTGCCAAGTTTACAGGACCCTACGAGGTTATGGCTAAGCTGAGTGAGGTTAACTATCTTGTAAAGACCCCTGATAGACGGAAATCGCAACGAGTGTGCCATATCAATATGTTGAAACCATACATTACCAGAGAAGCACAAAATGTTGTTGCCTCGGTAAACTCTGTTATTAAAGTCGGGAATAATTCACCCGAAATTGAGCGTGAAGTTGCAGAAAGCAAACTGCAAAATACAAAGGCTCTGAAAAACCTAAATGAAAAATTGGCACATTTACCTGATTGCGAACAATCCGCTATCAAAGGTCTAATTAATGAAAATATCCATTTATTTGGAGATGTACCTAGTAGAACTAGTGTAGTTAAACATGATGTTATTCTAAATGAAAATACTAAAGCTATTAAACAACATCCATACAGGTCAAATCCTATCCAGTTAGAATGCATCCGTAAAGAGGTTCGCTACATGCTTGACAATGACATTATTACACCTAGTAGTAGTGACTGGTCTTCCCCTTGCGTATTGGTACCTAAGGCCGACGGATCCATGAGGTTTTGTGTGGACTACCGTAAGGTAAACAAAGTGACAAAAACTGATTCCTATCCAATACCAAGAATCGACGATCTAATAGATCAAGTGAGTAATGCTAAGTTTGTGACGAAAATTGACCTATTAACGGCGTATTTTCAGATTCCACTGACGGAGAGGGCTCAGGAGATATCATCGTTTGTAACCCCTGACGGACTGTACAAATTTAAGGTCATGCCCTTTGGTATGGTTAATGCACCCTCTACTTTTCAACGGTTAATAAATACCATTACTCAGGACATTCCTAAATGTCACGCATACCTCGACGATATTGTTGTCTTTAGTGACGATTTTAAATCTCATTTAGATCAACTACATTTGTTATTTACGAAATTGACTCATGCTAATCTCACCATTAACTTGACTAAGAGTCAGTTCTGCCATGCAACCATCGAGTATCTAGGTCACATAGTGGGAAATGGTTTGGTAAAACCATTAAATGCAAAGGTGAAGGCTATTCGCGAGTTCCCTGTTCCTGAAACCTGTAAACAACTCCGCAGTTTTCTCGGGATGGCGGGGTACTACCGTCGGTTCTGTCAAAATTTCTCAACCATTGCATGTCCATTAACAAATCTATTAAAGAAGAATTGCACTTTCAAATGGTCTAATGAATGCCACCAGGCCTTCGATAAATTAAAAGATGTTCTTTCTGAGGCACCTGTATTAGTAACACCCAATTACAGTAAACCCTTTAAAATTACCGTTGACGCGTGTGATACAGGGATGGGAGCGGTCATTTCTCAAAAGGGTGATGATTCACTGGAACACCCGATTAGTTTTTACTCTCAAAAATTTGATAAGCATCAAAGAAACTATAGTGTGATAGAAAAAGAACTTTTGGGATTAATTCTAGCATTGAAACATTTGATTTTTATATCAATGGTTCTCCATATCCAATTGATATTTTAACTGATCATAACCCTTTAGTTTTCCTTTCCAGGGTTAAACAGAACCAAAGAATTATTCGCTGGAGCTTATTCCTCCAAGCATATAATTTAAATGTGGTATATTTACCAGGTAAACAAAATGTGGTCGCTGACACGTTGTCGCGCATATAACTGGTGAACCGGAAGATAAAAGTCAGTTTCTCATGAAATGTTTCTTTTGTGTCATTCAATGTATTGTTTAACATATATATTATTGTAAATATGACAATAAATAAACTATGTTTTGAATTGTTACACTATGAAACATTACAGAACAGAACTTCAAATTCTACTAGAAACAATCATACTTTGTAAGGTAAAGGGTAACTATTGCATACATCAATTGCACACACACCGGTATTTAACTTGAATACATCCACACTAGTGTTTGTTCAATTGATTATTGATGTGTTTTGCAAATCGTTTGTTTTCTATGTCGTCATGTTATAATTTGGATGTCTTATTTTATGCTATGTTAAATCAGCTAAATCAGCTGAGATTATCACATTTTTAAATATTCTTGATGTCATAATTTAGACATCATAATAATATAATAACTGAAAATCATTAGTTAATGATACTATGATCGGTTATAAATAAATTAAACTTTCTAAAGAATTATCTATCAATTATTAATCGGTTCCACTTATTTGGGTAATTCATATCAATTCTATGGGAATTGGTTATTGGTGGTAATAGTTTTATGGTCAACGTTGTACACACAATAATCATAATTGTAAATATTAATTGATAAATAAATGTTTAATTAATAATCATTGATAAGATAATGTGATAAGGGATTCCATAATAGCGACTTTGTTATTAAGGGGATATGTAATATATGGTTCATTTTAATCTTAAAAAGATTGTCCAATAGTAAATTAAATCTTACGAATAGTTTGGGAATTCGGTTCATTTTATGGGTACTCTACAAAGAATTCCATACTTAACACTGTCTGTAATTCCTTTGTGTCTTAAGGGGGGGGGGGGGCGAGTGTTACAAAAGTTTTATTTCCACAATTATATTGGTTCTATTATTATTAACTAAAGTTAAAAAGAAATAATCTTAAACCCGAAATGTTTCCGTGTTAGGAATAAAACATGTATATGTCTAGACACTACGTCATAGCATTAAAATACGTCATATGCACGAGGGTTGAATATCGTTAGTTTAGTTCTAGCTTGGGCGCTAATGTGTGAGGACTGTTTTTGACCACTTTCTTAAAGATAGGGTTACGGCTTAGTACGATATAGAAGAATCTCAACTGATTAAGTTTCATCATATAATACTGGTACATGTGTTCTGTGTTACTGTTATATTTATCATCTCAACTTGTTGGAATAAAATTGTGTTTAATCATTCAAACAGGATTGTGGATTTCCTCTATATTAAGGTACAGTTTATCTAAATCATTTCATACACAAAAGATTCACATCAAACGAGTCAAATAAACATCAAATCTAATTGAATAACATCAATAGAAATTCTTATACAACCTTGTGAGATCCAAAATGGATGTGAATCAAAAGAATATATAATAATACATTACTAAAAATATCATCATACGTCAGTAGCTGATTTCGCACGTGACAATATTTACACAATAATATAAAAAATATGAGTTTTATTCTATATTAATATACATCAAATCAAAGGTTAACATCTTGTCTTTGTGGGGGAAAAATCTTACAACAAACCATAAAGAAATAGATGAAGAATTTGAATTTTTCAATTTTCCTCCCAAAAATGTTTTTTTCCCAGAATTGTCAGTTTTTCGGTTTTTTTCAAAATACTTTTTTTCCTTCTTTTTATATTTATATTAACTTCCTTATTTATGAACCAATCTGTATGAAATTGTATACAGACATTTATTACATGTTAATAATCAAAGTTACCAAAATATATAGCAGTCATGACCACTGAATATATTATAAAGGGAGAGCAGAATTCTCATTTACGTGGTGTTAGATAAAAGCTAGAAGGAAGTATTCCATCGACAAATTGATACATAGGGCCAGTGAAGCAGCGTTCGCCAGTTCTGTGGACACGGCTTACTAGGGGGATTTTGTGGGCAAGTACAATTCCCAGCCGCATTTACTTTACCCCGACTAAAGTCAAATACCCATCAGAGGTTGTCATGGTTAGCTCACCAGACTGCAACCAAAAAACTTGACACGTCGCGGGTTCGAGCCCCGCCACCGGCAGATCCCTGTCGCCCTACAGGAGTTTTGGGACTAGATGACGTTAATATTGAGTTGTTATCACATGCGCTTAACCGGCAGCAGTGAAACCTCTCACAGATTAATAGTCTTCTAGAGCGCACTGAGCATGCTAATATAGCATGGATAGAAGCGCTATATAAATTACCATTACCATTACCATTACCATTACCATTACCATTACCATTACCAGACCGGGGAACAAATTCTAGTCGTGACCAGGGTTCGAGCCCAGGTTATTCGCTGCCCCTGCCGAACGCTCTGTCGCTTGGCAGTAAAACAAAAGATTCAATGACGTAGACAAATCAAAGCATAGAAAACCGTTACAACATATTTCATTTAAAAAGTTCAATTGTTCAGTGAGTTAATTCCTTTACAATCTTCCATAAAAGTGATTGTTCTCATATTGACCACTAGAGCCTAAAGGCTAAGCCACACTAGAAGCAAAATCAGTGATTCGCTGCGATTGAATTCAAAAATCACGATGATTCTATCCGTTTCTAATGTGGCATAGCGCGAAACAAGTCAGTTTCAGTAGTGATTCCCGATGATTCACAGATTTAGAACATGTTCTAAAATTTGGAGTCACGATTCTTGATTCAAGCTGTGTCAGCCAATGGGAAGCGGAATTAGATCATGTGATAAATAGCCTAGTTAAAAAAAGTAAACAAAGATGGCTGCTATTAAATCGTCCAGTTCGCTTAAAATAACATTGTAAGCTCCATAAATCTTTATTCTTTCGATCCAAGGTTTAACCCACCATTTTCGTTTTCGATTTCTTATTGCTTTAAGTAGAACAGACGCAGTGGGACATACCAAATTTACTTCGTCGTCACTGCTAGAATTCATTAGTCGTGAACATAAAATAGGGCGTCAAGAACAGTCACTCTTAACACTTTCTTGATTCTTTTGAAAATAAAATTGCGCGTCTTTGTTTTTCTGTCAATCGTGTTTTACGTGAATTACGTGTGGCATGGCTGATTGTGAAACAGCGTATTTCTTATTCACTCTGAAACAAATTCTAGTGATTCGCTGAATCATGATTACAGTAAACACGTAATTCTTGAATATAGTGTGGCTTTACCTTAACTCTTACATAAAGCAACATGGGTGACTCTATTTTGGGAAATTAGGAGCTTATTGTTCAAGTCTCGACTCGAGACTCGATTTTGACAAGCATTGGTTTATGTTTCTATTCATACTATCCTCATTCTAACACCATTAGTCAAATCACTAAACCTAGAAACACTAGAGGACAGAAGGGCAAAGAGTAAAGTAGTAATAATACATAAGGCATTAAACTCTAATTTAGAAATACAACCCAATAACAATCTGTTGCAAAGCTCAGATAAACATAAAGACAAAAACACCTTCCTTGTCCCTTATGCGAGAACAAATGCATATAAGTACTCTTTCTTCCCGAGTGGCATTCGGGCATGGAATGGGTTGCCTGAACAAACCAGGAAAACCAATAACCTAACATCATTTAAAACATTAATAAAAATGCAAGACTAGACTCGGACCACGGATGAGCGTAGGACGCAATAATCTTCTTTATAGAAGGAGCGTCTGTAATGTATAAGATAAGATAAACTCATGGGGCCTATATGTATCTAGTCTATTAAGAAAAAATCACACCGTTATAAACACGTCTCTCTACTTCAGACAAATATATAAAATCCCAATGTAAAATAAACGCACGTAGCCTAAGAAAACATGTCCGCTCACTTTATTAACATAGACAAAAGCCAAAGTTAGTTTAATCGAAATATAATTAGCTTAGTAGCTTTTTTTTTCTAGATCTAGCTTTGTCCGGTCAGATTTTCATCCTTCCAGTACAAAATAGTTTTGGTCTTTTGTATGGAGCTTTTCTGGGTCAAATAAAATCTGAATTCTGATAAATAAATATGACTTTAAAGTAATCATGAAGTAAGCTGCGTTAGTGCTAGCTAGGAAAAGTAATCGAATTAGGGTTAAGGGCATGTAATTCTTACATTACCAGTGAATTATTCCATTGGAGTATCGTCTGGACCATTTCAAATCAAGTAATCGATCTTCATCTCATCGTTTAGGTAAAGTGGTAGCTTAAGATAAATAGATAGACGAACATACAGATTAATAGACAGATAGGCAGAGATAGACAGATAAAGAGAAAGAGATACATATATCCTTAGTGCGCACTTTTACTCTTTCTCTCTCTCTCTCTCTTTCTCTTTCTCTCTCTCTCTCTCTCGTCAAAAGTACATTAAAACATCATTAGTGTAACCCAGTGGGGAGAAAAAGGGGGTGGGAGTTGGATCCATCCATAAGTCTTCAAAACATTCCATGCTGAATATCTTCTGGCCTCCGATCCACTTTACGACATCTCCAAGATTTTCTAGCCCGGGATAATGCCCAAACATTTGCGTTTTGCGTCCATATAATCGTTCTATGATTCCCCGCCATTTGTTGACAATATCAACATTTCTTCTGCTAACAACTTGTTTACAACATTTGTCATGGCGCCATTCGTTCACCCTCCCAAAAAAAAATCGCAGTTCTTTTTTGTTTGTTTTTTCGGTTTCTGATCCAAGAGAATAAGCTCGATCTTTAACACGCATTCTATTTAGGTCGACTGCAAGATGGCCGCCGTTTCATCTGAATGCCGTCGAGTCGATTCGCAGGCCCTCGGTCTAAGTCTCGTGATGAGATGAGTATTCATTCATCCCATTGGACAAGCCAGCGTCTCGTGCTGTAATAATCATATCACTCCATGCGTGTTATTAAAGCAAGCATGACAAATGTGAAGGTTCCCCAGAGGATCATAGAAGGAAACATTTGTGTTATTAAGAGTAGAAAGGACACGGAGCAAAGTAATTGTAATCATTAGATAAAAACTAATTACAAGATATGATTTGTATTACATATCAATGAACAGACATGATGCATTTCTGAAAAAAATTGCATGACGTCATTTCTCGCTGCATTGCTATTTAACATAAGAGGTCGTCACTCGCTTGCCTCACACCTGCATACGTCATTCTTTTTATTTTCTTGCGCTTTAAAATATAAAAAAAAACAAAGACGCGATTGAACATGTCCAAGAATAAGATTACATTTTCAATTGAATGAGGAAATGGTTTATCCAATGTACTAATGTACCCTATTTAAAGGTGTGAGCACCAATATATTTTAGTGATCATCGCTCCGGACTCACTGATACAGGGGTCGGCAAACTGTTCATATATGTGTGCCAAAGTGGGATTTCTAATTCATTTAGCGTGCCAACATCGTTAAATGTATACTCACTTAGCACTCAATTCCTCGTAGAAGAGACTTGAATAGCCTTTTTGGGGAGGCCATCTGAGTGCCATTGAAAATCGCTCTGCGTGCCAACTGTGGCACGCTTGCCGTAGCTTTCCGACCCCTCCACTAATACATTAATTTATCTTCTTACGTCACGAGCTGACCTTTTATCTCTCTCTCTCTCTCTCTCTCTCTCTTCCTCTATCTCACTCGCTCTCTTTCTTTCTTTTTTTTTCCATACAACGCTCTCTCTCTCTCTCTCTCTCTCTCTCTCTCTCTTTCTCTCTCTCTAATTTGACTTGTTGATCAGCTGTGTCTCAAGGTCACGTGTGTGGCATTTGCAGACGTGGAAGGTGTTGTTGTTTTTTTTTTCCATTCATTAATTCAGCATTAATGATGTCATTTTTATGATGCCATTTTCGTGCGACCATGTTTATGACGTCATTACGATGCCCATTTCATACAAAACCTGGCTATATTCGGAGATATAAATATATATTTACAACAAAAAAAAAAAGCCAAATTTACAAATTAATTACATTTTGTTATCGTGTCCATAACTCTATCTATATATTAATATTTAAATAAATCTAAATCTGTCGCTATCTATCTGTAACGATCTCTCAATATATCTGTCTATCCTCCATATCATTTAATCTACGTTTCTCTTTGCGCTCTGTCTTATCTTCAAACTCATTTGGTTTTCCCCATTGCCATTAGCTTAAAGTCAGTTTCAAAACCAAAACAAAATAGAAGAAAAAAAACACAATAGTGGTCTATGTACTAGCTACACAATCCATTTTCACCTTAAGGCTGGTGATGAACCTTATTATCGAAAAGGCGAACATAACGTTAAACGATTTACTCATTATTCCATTGACGTCATCAGTTTGTGTGTGTGTTGGTTTGTTATTTAAAAAGTTCCCTGAATTAGAGCCAAAACAAAGTTTAGAATTTCAAAATCGAATTCAGTTTTCTGTTTTGGAGTTCATTGTTCCCAGAAGTCTATTGATTGTCAATTGAAAACAGTTGGGATCCAGGATTGCAATCAAAGTTTGCAGAGAAATTAATTTCCCCCTTTAAATCTCCTCACAATGACAAAATGGTGGCAGTAAGTAAAATGTTTTAAATACTTCACTTTGTTTAAAAATTCATACAGTTCTTGACTAGTGTTGACACGGACAACTGAACGATGTTTTTTATTTTCATTTGTTTTCTTTCTTAGTCTCTCGTTTTTTCTCTCATTCTATTTTCTCTCACCTGTTTTCTCTCGCTCTCTCTCATTCTATTTTCTCTCACCTGTTTTCTCTCACCTGTTTTCTCTAGCTCTCTCTCATTCTATTTTCTCTCACCTGTTTTCTTTCACCTGTTTTCTATCATTCTATTTTCTCTCACCTGTTTTCTCTCACCTGTTTTCTCTCATTCTATTTTCTCTCACCTGTTTTCTCTCACCTGTTTTCTCTCATTCTATTTTCTCTCACCTGTTTTCTTTCACCTGTTTTCTATCATTCTATTTTCTCTCACCTGTTGTCTTTCATTCTATTTTCTCTCACCTGTTTTCTCTCACCTGTTTTCTCTCATTCTATTTTCTCTCACCTGTTTTCTCTCATTCTATTTTCTCTCACCTGTTTTCTCTCACCTGTTTTTTCTCATCCTATTTTCTCTCACCTGTTTTCTCTCATTCTATTTTCTCTCACCTGTTTTCTCTCACCTGTTTTCTCTCATTCTATTTTCTCTCACCAGTTTTCTCTCACCTGTTTTCTCTCATTCTATTTTCTCTCACCTGTTTTCTCTCACCTGTTTTCTCTCACCTGTTTTCTCTCATTCTATTTTCTCTCACCTGTTTTCTCTCACCTGTTTTCTCTCACCTGTTTTCTCTCATTCTATTTTCTCTCACCTGTTTTCTCTCACCTGTTTTATCTCATTCTATTTTCTCTCACCTGTTTTCTCTCATTCTATTTTCTCTCACCTGTTTTCTCTCACCTGTTTTCTCTCATTCTATTTCCTCTCACCTGTTTTCTCTCGCTCTCTCTCATTCTATTTTCTCTCACCTGTTTTCTCTCGCCTGTTTTCTCTCGCTCTCTCTCACTCTATTTCCTCTCACCTGTTTTCTCTCACCTGTTTTCTCTCATTCTATTTTCTCTCACCTGTTTTCTCTCACCTGTTTTCTCTCATTCTATTTTCTCTCACCTGTTTTCTCTCACCTGTTTTCTCTCATTCTATTTTCTCTCACCTGTTTTCTCTCATTCTATTTTCTCTCACCTGTTTTCTCTCACCTGTTTTCTCTCATTCTATTTTCTCTCACCTGTTTTCTCTCACCTGTTTTCTGTCATTCTATTTTCTCTCACCTGTTTTCTCTCACCTGTTTTCTCTCGCTCTCTCTCACTCTATTTCCTCTCACCTGTTTTCTTTCACCTGTTTTCTCTCACCTGTTTTCTCTCATTCTATTTTCTCTCACCTGTTTTCTCTCACCTGTTTTATCTCATTCTTTTTTCTCTCACCTGTTTTCTCTCATTCTATTTTCTCTCACCTGTTTTCTCTCACCTGTTTTCTCTCATTCTATTTTCTCTCACCTGTTTTCTCTCGCTCTCTCTCATTCTATTTCCTCTCACCTGTTTTCTCTCACCTGTTTTCTCTCGCTCTCTCTCACTCTATTTCCTCTCACCTGTTTTCTCTCACCTGTTTTCTCTCATTCTATTTTCTCTCACCTGTTTTCTCTCACCTGTTTTATCTCATTCTATTTTCTCTCACCTGTTTTCTCTCATTCTATTTTCTCTCACCTGTTTTCTCTCACCTGTTTTCTCTCATTCTATTTTCTCTCACCTGTTTTCTCTCACCTGTTTTCTCTCATTCTATTTTCTCTCACCTGTTTTCTCTCACCTGTTTTCTCTCGCTCTCTCTCACTCTATTTCCTCTCACCTGTTTTCTCTCACCTGTTTTCTCTCATTCTATTTTCTCTCACCTGTTTTCTCTCACCTGTTTTCTCTCATTCTATTTTCTCTCACCTGTTTTCTCTCATTCTATTTTCTCTCACCTGTTTTCTCTCACCTGTTTTCTCTCATTCTATTTTCTCTCACCTGTTTTCTCTCACCTGTTTTCTCTCATTCTATTTTCTCTCACCTGTTTTCTCTCACCTGTTTTCTCTCGCTCTCTCTCACTCTATTTCCTCTCACCTGTTTTCTCTCACCTGTTTTCTCTCATTCTATTTTCTCTCACCTGTTTTCTCTCACCTGTTTTATCTCATTCTATTTTCTCTCACCTGTTTTCTCTCATTCTATTTTCTCTCACCTGTTTTCTATCACCTGTTTTCTCTCATTCTATTTTCTCTCACCTGTTTTCTCTCGCTCTCTCTCACTCTATTTCCTCTCACCTGTTTTCTCTCACCTGTTTTCTCTCGCTCTCTCTCACTCTATTTCCTCTCACCTGTTTTCTCTCACCTGTTTTCTCTCATTCTATTTTCTCTCACCTGTTTTCTCTCACCTGTTTTCTCTCATTCTATTTTCTCTCACCTGTTTTCTCTCACCTGTTTTATCTCATTCTATTTTCTCTCACCTGTTTTCTCTCATTCTATTTTCTCTCACCTGTTTTCTCTCACCTGTTTTCTCTCATTCTATTTTCTCTCACCTGTTTTCTCTCGCTCTCTCTCACTCTATTTCCTCTCACCTGTTTTCTCTCACCTGTTTTCTCTCGCTCTCTCTCACTCTATTTCCTCTCACCTGTTTTCTCTCACCTGTTTTCTCTCATTCTATTTTCTCTCACCTGTTTTCTCTCACCTGTTTTCTCTCATTCTATTTTCTCTCACCTGTTTTCTCTCACCTGTTTTCTCTCATTCTATTTTCTCTCACCTGTTTTCTCTCACCTGTTTTCTCTCATTCTATTTTCTCTCACCTGTTTTCTCTCACCTGTTTTCTCTCATTCTATTTTCTCTCACCTGTTTTCTCTCACCTGTTTTCTCTCATTCTATTTTCTCTCACCTGTTTTCTCTCATTCTTTTTTCTCTCACCTGTTTTCTCTCACCTGTTTTCTCTCATTCTATTTTCTCTCACCTGTTTTCTCTCATTCTATTTTCTCTCACCTGTTTTCTCTCATTCTATTTTCTCTCACCTGTTTTCTCTCACCTGTTTTATCTCATTCTATTTTCTCTCACCTGTTTTCTCTCACCTGTTTTCTCTCATTCTATTTTCTCTCACCTGTTTTCTCTCATTCTATTTTCTCTCACCCGTTTTCTCTCATTCTATTTTCTCTCACCTGTTTTCTCTCGCTCTCTCTCACTCTATTTCCTCTCATCTGTTTTATCTCGCTCTCTTTCATTCTATTTCCTCTCACCTGTTTTCTCTCGCTCTCTTTCATTCTATTTCCTCTCACCTGTTTTCTCTCGCTCTCTTTCATTCTATTTCCTCTCACCTGTTTTCTCTCGCTCTCTTTCATTCTATTTCCTCTCACCTGTTTTCTCTCGCTCTCTTTCATTCTATTTCCTCTCACCTGTTTTCTCTCGCTCTCTTTCATTCTATTTTCTCTCACCTGTTTTCTCTCGCTCTCTCTCACTCTATTTCCTCTCACCTGTTTTCTCTCGCTCTCTTTCATTCTATTTCCTCTCACCTGTTTTCTCTCGCTCTCTTCCATTCTATTTCCTCTCACCTGTTTTCTCTCGCTCTCTTTCATTCTATTTCCTCTCACCTGTTTTCTCTCGCTCTCTTTCATTCTATTTCCTCTCACCTGTTTTCTCTCGCTCTCTTTCATTCTATTTCCTCTCACCTGTTTTCTCTCGCTCTCTTTCATTCTATTTCCTCTCACCTGTTTTCTCTCGCTCTCTTTCATTCTTTTTTTTTCTCTCGATCTCTATCCCTCTTTATTTGTTTTTCTCTCTCTCACTCTATCTATCTGTACTATTCTTGCTCTCTCTTACTACTTCTCTCTCTCTCTCTCTTTCTCTCTCGCTCTCTCATTCTCAAACCCTATTAATTCCATCTCCATTTCTCCAAGTTTGTTCTTCCATCTCTTTCCTTTTCTCTCATTCGTCCTCTAATCCTTTATTTTTTCACCCTTTTGTCATTCATTCCATCTCTTCTATAAATATCTCCCTCTATTTTCTCTCGTTCTCTTTCTTCAATCATCCTCTTCCCTTCTCTCCCCATTTTTTCTCTCATTCCCTATCTTTCACAGAAGATATCCTTTGATCCTCAATTTCGCATTCTCCCTATTTCTCTCTTGTCAATGTTCTTTTCGCCTCTTTCTTATCTTATATATTAAAGTCGCCGTTTCTATAAAGAAGATTATTGTGTCAAACGCTGATCCGTGGTTTGTGCCTTGTCTTGCATTTTTATTAGAGTTTTAAATGATGTTAATTAATGGTTTTCCTGGTTTGTTCAGGCAACCCATTCCATGCCCGGATGCCACTCGCGAAGAAAGCCTTCTTATATTATGCATTTGTTTTAGAATAAGGGATAAGGAAGTCAATTTATAACTCTCGATATGGCTTAGGTCCGCCTCTACTCAAAACTGCTTTCGGATCTAGGATTTGCTCATAGATACACCGATGCCAATGTATGGTGATTTACTCACGCACACACACACTTATAAGGTTAATCTGAAGAGTGTCGCAGCTCTGGTGGTTATCCAATCCACTTCTGTATCCATGGGGCTCACCGCTGTCGAAGTGTTTAAACCACCAGTACGCTTACATCTAGACCACACCCGGCGGGGGATAACGCATAAAGGCAAAGCCCCTGCTGCGCGTCCGAGGGCTCTCACTCTCACTTGCATCCGAGGAGAGGTCCGAGGTCTCAGGTGGGAGGAAGCAATGCGCGCAGCATTCCCGCCTCAACCCCGCTTTGGTGCCTGGATGACCATAGCTATAGTATGGGATTTGCGCTGCCGGGAGATATTGCAGGTATACGGTCGAGCCACCACGATAATAATCTAAGGGGAATTCCGAAGTGGGATAAAAAAAAGTGCATGTGGTTGCTGAAAACGTAACCTACAATACACGGCGTCCCGTGGGGTGGCTGGCGCCCGAACAAAACATTACTGTGGACCCCCTCCCCTGGTTTACACCTGAACATCGTTACGTCCTGGATATAAGACCCGAAAGGCTCGTTCCGTTTGTTTTCTTTAGGCTATTTTAGTATGGTTACCCAGTCGCCGTACAGGGGGATATACAAATAAAAATCGTGCGCGTACGATGAATATAGTATAAACAGGAAACGTATTTCGTTTCCTTAAAAAAAAACAATTAATCGGGCTTACGATAAAGCCAGGTTAAACGAAAAGGCACACAAATGACACGAGGCTCGTTAAAACTTGTCAGATGTTGCCAGCAGCAGTTATAAAAAAGTTTTTGTACATATCTATATGTTCTCGCAGCGAACGTTGTTGTGAGCTATTTTGAGTGAAAGAGAGTGGATATGAATGAATTAAAATCTATTGTCGACAAATGGGTGTGTGTAGGCGTGTATGTGTGTGTGTGTGTGTGTGTGTGTTGAGCCCAGGGATGTTATTGTAAAGATAGGAATGAATGAACTCAAGTCAGTTAGGGGAAATCGTGAATGAAGGGAGCGAACACGGGGTGTGTAAGATAGGAAGACTGGACATTCGGGGTATGAGAGCTGAGCAGTACAGAGCTGTAGGGATTTTGATTTGTGATTCGGAGTATGTACATGTTAAATAAAGTGTTGAACTGAAACCCTTGTGTCCAGCGTGTTAGTTGAATAAAGAACAGTGTAATATAATTATAACATTTGGCGCCCAACTAGAGGTTCGACCCAGACCCAGTACGTCTCGAACTGGGAATAACAAGCGTTGTGTGCAGTTTCCATACTTTAGAGGTTCGACCAGACCCTGTACGTCTCGAACTTGAAATAACATTTAACATTAGTTTAAATCATAGGTTCTCAACCTTTTTCGGTTCACCGCCCCCTTTTAATTTTATTTTCTTCTCATCGCCCCCTCCCCCCCCCCCCAAAAAAAAACAACAACTTTAGCACCCACTCCCCCCACACCTCTGGACGTTAAAGGGTCAATATTGTTTCCGCAATTTTGTTTAGGCCGACGACATCTGTGTGCTTATTTATTATTATTAAGAGATCTGAAAAGGAAACACATTGTAAGATTGTATAGATCAACAAATTGTCTAAACAAGAGGCAATTAGTCAGTAAATTTTGTTATATTACAAAACAGAATTTGTTTGGTATCACTATTCAATCAAATAAATGTGGAACGATTCTTTAATTAAAGGGAGAGGATTAACCCGTTTCATTTGAGCTATTATTTCTAATGTTTCTTTTTTTTTTCATTTATAAAAGAATAAATGGCTTACAAATAAATTGTTTGAAATGATGAAACTGTAAAAAGTATTTGAAAATTACATAAATATTATATGACTAAATAATTTATACGTATATTTTCAAACATTCAATTAACTACCCAGTTTGTACAATTACTAAGTATCCATTCCGCTCAACGATGCTAATAAATTTCATAACCAGTTGCTTAAAGCATTTAAGGACATCACAGTAAAACTGAGATCAAAATATCATTATAATAGCAAATGTTTGGGCGACAGGGATCGGTCGGCGGAAGGGCTGGATCGCGTGTCGTGTCGTTTGACAGTGCGGTGAACTAACCATATAACGAGCCGGCCGCACACCATAGGCCTACTCGTCTAATAGTGACCCCTAGTTGTTAAAAAAGTACATGCGATTCATATCTCTTATTAGTATAATAATATCTAGGCTTACTGTTGGGGGATATCAAATATTTAGCATTACTTGCGTTTACATCACATTTGATCCAAAAACTAATCAATTACATTAGCTGAGGTGTTCAAATTATATCAGGTACGTTTGTACCGCCCACTTGCTCTTCACCGCCCCCCAATCGCCCCCGGGAATGTCAGCGCCCCCATAAAGCTTCTCACCGCCCCCCGGGGGGCGATATCGCCCCCGTTGAGAACCTATGGTTTAAATGGTGCGATGATCATCGTAACCAGAAGTACTGTGAATTTTAAATTTTAAACTACACTACAGCAATAAGGTGCCAGCAAAGATATTGTGCTGCCTTGTGCTGTGATCTACACGTAAGCTGATCGTGTGCGGGACCGTATGCTGACCTGGGGTCTCTCACTTTGCCCGTCCTGTGCTGTGAGTGGCAACCCTGACGTGCAGACCTTGCCCGTCCTGTGCTGTGAGTGACAACCCTGACGTGCAGACCTTGCCCGTCCTGTGCTGTGAGTGACAACCCTGACGTGCAGACCTTGCCCGTCCTGTGCTGTGAGTGACAACCCTGACGTGCAGACCTTGCCGTCCTGTGCTGTGAGTGACAACCCTGACGTGCAGACCTTGCCCGTCCTGTGCTGTGAGTGACAACCCTGACGTGCAGACCTTGCCGTCCTGTGCTGTAAGTGACAACCCTGACGTGCAGACCTTGCCCGTCCTGTGCTGTGAGTGACAACCCTGACGTGCAGACCTATGCTCACCGTACGTGGGCCGTATGCTGACCTGTGCTGTGAGTGACAACCCTGACGTGCAGACCTATGCTCACCGTACGTGGGCCGTATGCTGACATGTGCTGTGAGTGACAACCCTGACGTGCAGACCTATGCTCACCGTACGTGGGCCGTATGCTGACCTGGGGTCTCTAACCTTGCCGTCCCGTGCTGTGAATGACAAAACCTGATGTGCATCCCTGATACTGGGACGAAACGACACGGGTAAAAACACACTCTGAATGAACTGCTAGTTATTTCCCTGTGTGACCAGAGGTACATCGAACTGTGACCGTTGACATTGTTGACCTGTTTACGGGAAGAAACTACTCAAGCGCATCGGCGATTGTAAAAGCAAGTATGCCTGTATTTAAGTATTATTATGATTCATGATTTTGTGTATGCTATGTATTATGCTTTCTGTTTATTTTAATGGTGTGCATCCCTGATGCTTTCTGTTTATTTTAATGAAATTATATATTATCCTACACACATTTCGAACTGAATTTACATGTGTGGAGAATAGTGTAGAAATAATTTTTTAGGGCAATTAACTCAGCGTGTGTTGGAAAAATAAGATTATCTTTCGACGTCAGTGGTGATCTTTAATGACACACTTGTATAATTTGGGATTTGTATACACACACTGGGTTGACAAAATCGCTTACAGTGTCGTTATCAGTAATTACTATTTTAGTAAACAATTGATTAGGAAGTAACTGATCGCACAATTGAATAAGTGGGACTACAAACTATACATCTTTTTTTTATAATTTTTTCTGATTACTTAATTAGTAGAATTTGGAGTGGTAAAATGAGTAATGAGGATAAACTGGGTTTAGCCTATTATATAGACTTAGAAGAGAAATGTAAATTAGAGGGCGGAGACTTGATAGAATGGGCAGAAAAGAAATTAAAAGATGCACGGGAACTAGAGAGGGAACGGGAAGAAAGGAATACAAGGAGAGAAGAGAGAGAAATAAAAAAATTGGAATTATTGAAAGAAAGCGCGAAGTCGGAGGGAGAAATGATAGAGAGTAAAAGAGAGGACGAAGGCGGAAAGAAATGGATAAAGATGCGGCTGGTAGGACTAAAAGGGGGTAATGAACCAGAGGATATTGACAACCTCATAGATATTTTTGAAAGAGAAGCCATAGAAATAGGGTTAGAAGGAAAACGATGGTGCCATGAGTTCAGAAAAATTTTGTTAGATAGAGGGTGCGACCATTATACCACGGAACTAGGTGCGGAAACAGACTACGTGAAGCTAAAAAAAGAAATACAAAAACACTATGGGCTAACATGCGCAGGATATAGTGACCGATTTTGGAACATGCGACCAGACAAGGGGGACAAATCAGGAAGCTACATCAGAAAAATAAAATACTACTTGAAGCGATGGGTAGAGCTTAGTGGCATTGACAAAACATACGACGGACTATTGGACTTGATACTTAGGGACAAAGTGACGAGGACAGTGGCGACAGACGTCAGACACCATATTTTGACCAGGGAACCCAAGACAATAGACGACGTAGAGAAGGGTTGCGACAATTACTTCTCCATTTTCCCCAACAGACCTTTAGGACAAACAGAAACACAAACAAACGATACCGTGGCCACAATTAGTGATAGGAAATCACGGGATAGAACACCACAAAGACCGCAATCACCGTTTAGACAGAGGCCACAATCACCATATAGACCACAATCACCCTTTAGACAGAGGCCACAACCATCATATAGATCGCAATCACCGTTTAGACAGAGGCCACAATCACCATATAGATCACATTCACCAATTGGGAAACAATCTCTTAGACAACAATCGGCCTACATGTCACCTGACCGATCACAGAAACAGACATATGACGGTTACAAACAAAAACATCAAGCATACAACCATCAAAATAGCAATGAGTGCTACACATGTGGTCAAACTGGGCACTGGTCGCGAGACTGTTGGCGAAATAAACAAGTAGGTCAAAGTTACAGAGACGAGACTCGTACAAACGGATCCGAAGGCGGGGACGATAGGAGGGTTCGGTTCAACAATAACAATGTATGACTAGCTTCAGCATTAACGGGAAAGTGTAGAACATGTAAGGACTGTTTAAACGGAGAAGGGAAGGTAAGAAAACTAACATGGGCGAATATAATCAGTAGTAAAGGAAGATTACCGATAGTTATGGGGAAATTAAACAATAGGGCAGTGACAACATTGCGAGATACGGGGTCAGTTGTAATAGCTTGCAAAGAGAGCCTAATCCCACGATCCGATTGGGTGAAAGGGAAAACTACCATAATAACTGCGAACGGCGAAGAGATACAAGTTAGAAAAGCCATAGTAAATATAGAAACTCCGTATCTAACGGGTACGTATATAGCGATACTTTTAAAAAACCCGCCGGCAGAACTATTGATAGGAAATGTTGATGGAGCAAAACCACCATCAAATGCGGACTTAAACATAGTTGCACATGTGCAGACAAGGGCACAAAAACAAAATGAAAACGCAATGAAAGAGGGAAAATTGGAAAGTACATTTATAAACATAAATGTCAATAAAGATGAGTTCAAGAGGATGCAAAAAGAAGACACATCATTAGAAAAATTGTGGACAAGGGCATATAATAATGAAAATGGGTACAAGATAATAAATGGTTACTTATATAAACAAGTTAGGAAATGTAATAGAAATAGGAACTTAGGGGACGATTTTATTAAACTGGTCATACCAAATACGCTTCGCGAAAACATCATAAAAGTAGGACACGACACACCTATGAGTGGTCACCAGGGTTACGCGCGAACACTTGAGAGGATAAAATCTGAATTCACGTGGCCAGGAATTAACAAGCAGGTAAAGGACTATTGCAAGACATGTGACGTGTGCCAGAGGGGTAAGAAAAACAAACAGAGCAAAGGCCCAATGGGGATTTCAAAAATAGTTGGCCAGCCATTTTGTAAAATAGCCATAGATATTGTAGGACCATTAAATATGACAAAAACTAAAAATAGATATATACTAACAGTTGTAGACCTTTGCACTAGATGGCCAGAAGCAATTCCGCTTAAAACTGTTTCAACGGAAGAAGTACAAGACGCACTTATGTCTATATTCTGCAGAATGGGATTTCCCGACACAATTTTATCGGACAATGGAAGTCAATTCACGTCAGACATATTTAAACAGGTTTCAAAGCTACTGGGAATAAGGATAACCCATTCATCAGTATACCACCCGATGTCAAATGGGGCCGTTGAAAGGTTCAATGGGACTCTGAAGGAAATGCTCAGAAAAGTCACGTTTGATAAGCCTTCGGATTGGGATACATATTTACCATCTGTGCTATTCGCATACCGTGAAATATCACACACGACCACGGAGTACTCGCCTTTTGAGCTCATGTATGGCAGGAAAGTCAGAGGACCAATGAGCATAATAAAGTCTATACTAACAGAAGAGATGGAAGACCCAATAACCAGAACTGCATGCGACTACCTGTTAAACTTGAAGAAGAAACTACAAAACGCATGCGCATTCGCGACAAAAAGGACCGAAGAAGGAATGGAAAAGTCAAAAAGTTATTATGATAGGAATGCATCCATTAAAAAAATCGAAGTTGGAGATCATGTGTTAGTGTTGATACCTCAACAAATAAATAAATTGGAACTTCGATGGGGGGGGGTCCCTTCGAAGTGGTAAAGAAGATATCCAATTTAAACTATGAGGTTAGAGTGAACGATAAAGTCAAAACATTTCATGTCAACAGAATCATATTGTACCACCCCAGAAATAACACTATTGGGAAAAGAACACACTACAGAGTAAACACAATTTCAGGGGTGATAACAGAATACGACGAGGGAGGAAACGGTGACACAGTTGACCTCGACCTTGGAATACCCTTAAATATGGTGAAGACACCAGACTTTAATAACAAGACGGACCTGAAGGCCGTAAAAATCAGTGACAGCCTGAATGGTAAACAGAGAAAGAGAATAGAAGAAGTAGTCTGTAAACACAGGGGCGTGATAAGTAATGTCCCAGGCAAGACAAAATTAGTAGTACACGATATTATCCTCACCAATAAAAAACCTATTAGAGTAAGGCCATACGGAATACCATATGCGCAGAGGGAGATAATGAGGAAAGAACTAGACGAAATGGAAACTTTAGGGATAATAGAAAGATCGAATTCCGATTTCAGTGCACCGGTAGTCCTAGTTAGGAAAAGAGACGGGGGGACGAGGTTCTGTGTAGACTTCAGAAAGTTGAATGCGGTGACAGTATATGACGCCGAACCAATATCAGACCAGGAAGAACATTTTAGCAAGCTAAATAGAGCAAATTATATGTCAAAGTTAGACCTCACAAAAGGGTATTGGCAAATAGGACTTAGACAGGAGTGTAAGAAACTCACAGCTTTTACAACACCATGGGGACTTTACCATTTTAACTACCTACCCTTTGGACTGTCTACAGCTCCAGCAACATTTGCTAGACTTATGCGTTATGTGTTAGAAGGGCTAGACAATGTTGTTTCATTTTTTGATGATATATGCGTGTATAGTGAAACTTTTGAACAGCACGTACAGACACTAGACAAAGTTTTTGTAGATTGAGTGAAGCTGGTTTAACAGTCAAACCAGAAAAACTAGAATTGGGTTTTGAGAAAATAAGCTTTCTAGGTCACATGGTTGGGAAAGGTATAATAACACCTGAAAAATCAAAGATAGAGAAGATATTACACATTTCAGTACCTAGAACAAAGAAACAGGTTAGAGCTTTAATAGGACTTATATCCTACTACGCGAAGTTCATACCTAACTTCAGTACAATTAAAGCTGTTTTGACTGACCTACTTAAGAAAGGCAAACCAAACAAAATAAATTGGACAGGGGAGTGCCAAAGAGCATTAGAGTTATTGCAAAGTCACTTAAACTCAGAGCCATTCTTAATTTTACCAGATGTAAACAGTAGATTTGTACTACGCTGTGACGCGTCTTCCAGGGGCGTTGGCGGGGTACTATTACAATATAGAGATGGGGCCTTGCGGCCAGTTAAATATGAAAGCAGAAAGCTGTTACCGCGAGAAACACGGTTCTCGACTATTGAGCGAGAATGTTTATCTATTATTTGGACTATAGGAAAGCTAGCTTTGTATTTAAGTAATTCAAACTTTATACTGCAAACAGACCAGAGGGCTCTGCAATATCTAAATAGCTGTAAATACAAAAACTCCAGGATAACAAGGTGGGCTATTTTACTGCAAGAATTTAAGTTTAAGGTGGAACATATACCAGGAACACAAAATTTAATCGCAGATTACCTCTCAAGGAATTAAATTGTAGCAGTAACTTGCAAAAGAACATTTGTACATGAACATTTTTTTTTTATTATTGTCCTAAAGCAACAGGACTGTGTTTTTTTTTTTAAAAAAAAGATTGATAAATAAATGTGTAACAGTGCTCAGTCAGAATGACAAGAGGATTTGAGGATTGTGTACGCTCAAATATTTTTTGCCATGAGCACAAATGATGACAATTTTTCTTGTATTCATTATTTTATTTTTTTTCTCATCATTGTCAATGTGATTATATTCGCTTCTAAAGCAGAGTTATATTAAATGTATAACTTGTTCATACAAGTGTAATTAATATGATTAGATCTATTCTAATGTCGTATTTATCATTAACTTAATGAGGTTACGGTAAAAGATATTATTATGGTAGTATTTTATAATAGGTTGTAGCGTTTTAATATGTATATAAAATGTAAAAGAACTTGACAATGTTATATGTAGCCTACGGTATAATTCATTATTATGATCGCATTATTTGATTTCATGACGTATTTAATATATATGCTTATAATATTATAATTAATGTGTAGATACTTTTGTGTACAAACTATTATTGTGTGGAAGTCAGTTCTGTTTGGTATAGATGTATTGTAAAAATAGATATAAACTAATTTGGTTGCACAAACCACGAAATTGTGATTAGCTTTAAGGTATGTGAATGAAAGGTATAGACAAAATAACTCAAATTGTATTGTACATTTTTTTTCTTTTATTTTATTTATCAGGCAATTAAAGGATTAATCGCCTTAGGGTGGGAGTAGATGTTGTGAGCTATTTTGAGTGAAAGAGAGTGGATATGAATGAATTAAAATCTATTGTCGACAAATGGGTGTGTGTAGGCGTGTATGTGTGTGTGTGTGTGTGTGTGTGTGTGTGTGTGTTGAGCCCAGGGATGTTATTGTAAAGATAGGAATGAATGAACTCAAGTCAGTTAGGGGGAATCGTGAATGAAGGGAGCGAACACGGGGTGTGTAAGATAAGAAGACTGGACATTCGGGGTATGAGAGCTGAGCAGTACAGAGCTGTAGGGATTTTGATTTGTGATTCGGAGAATGTACATGTTAAATAAAGTGTTGAACTGAAACCCTTGTGTCCAGCGTGTTAGTTGAATAAAGAACAGTGTAATATAATTATAACAAACGTACTGCACATACAATTTATCCCATAATGTTGGCAGTGCCTTTTTTCAAATTATTTTTTTCTTTCTTTCTCTCTCTCTTCCCCCCCCCCTCTCTCTCTCTCTCTCTCGCTCCGTCTGTTGTCTACCCCTGCTCATTTTAAATCTATTATTTAACTGAAAAAGGGGTATTGGGGAGGGGTGGGTAAAATATTGATTTCTGCGACGGGGAATTTATTCTTACAGATCGTCCCACGCAGAAAAAGTGGGACGTAATATGTGGACAATGCCTCAACCCCAATCCGGCGCCGACTCGTCTTATCGTGATTACTTTAGAGTGGCCTTACCTCGATATCCAATCCCTATGCCTAGAATAGAACATTTCCTGCCGCGTTTTAACTTCATGGACCAACTGAAAACGAATCATACAAGAACACTAGCCTCCCCACCTTGACCGACCACCCACCTCCCTAATTTCCACATCTTTTCCACGGATTTATCTCCTTAGTGTAACTTGAACCGGAGACCAGATAAGCGCTAATGGGTTTGCCAGCTAAGTTAATTTTTCTCTAACAAGGAAGCACACTGCTAGTTAAGCATACAATTTGCTACAACATAGAGAGGGGGGCGGAAGAGCAGCTTTCTTAAACGAGTTCGGAGTCGCATTGAGGTTTGGGGTTTGAGACCGTTGTATAGGGGGCCAGTTCTACATACTGGGTCTGTTTGAGACCGTTGTTTAAGGGCCAGTTCTACATACTGGGTCTGTTTGAGACCGTTGTTTAAGGGCCAGTTCTACATACTGGGTCTGTTTGAGACCGTTGTTTAAGGGCCAGTTCTACATACTGGGTCTGTTTGAGACCGTTGTTTAAGGGCCAGTTCTACATACTGGGTTTGTTTGAGACCGTTGTTTAAGGGCCAGTTCTACATACTGGGTCTGTTTGAGACCGTTGTTTAAGGGCCAGTTCTACATACTGGGTCTGTTTGAGACCGTCGTTTAAGGGCCAGTTCTACATACTGGGTCTGTTTGAGACCGTTGTTTAAGGGCCAGTTCTACATACTGGGTCTGTTTGAGACCGTCATTTAAGGGCCAGTTCTACATACTGGGTCTGGAGCATGTGCGTGGGTTCACCCTGCTGGGATGGATATCTGACGTTAATGTTGAAAAAGTAAACGCAGTTGTATTTTTGTGCTGGCCACACACTCCCATTGAATGCCGTGACCGAGAAAAGAGATGATGAAAGCTGTTAACTTATTCCTGACTTTGCACGCAGATCGATTTTCAGCGGCACGCAGAAGACCAGTCAAAAGGTTATCGAAGTATCTTTTACAAGTACGCCTATAGATCAGTAATACTTTTAGGCTATTGGCGAGCTGAATGACCTAGGCTATTGGCGGGCTGAATGACCTAGGCTATTGGCGGGCTGAATGACCTAGGCTATTGGCGGGCTGAATGACCTAGGCTATTGGCGGGCTGAATGACCTAGGCTATTGGCGGGCTGAATGACCTAGACTATTGGCGGGCTGAATGACCTAGGCTATTGGCGGGCTGAATGACCTAGGCTATTGCCGGGCTGAATGACCTAGGCTATTGGCGGGCTGAATGACCTAGGCTATTGGCGGGCTGAATGACCTCGGCTATTGGCGGGCTGAATGACCTAGGCTATTGGCGGGCTGAATGACCTAGGCTATTGGCGGGATGAATGATCTAGGCTATTGGCGGGCTGAATGACCTAGGCTATTGGCGGGCTGAATGACCTAGGCTATTGGCGGGCTGAATAACCTCGAAATGTTACTTTGGCGCACTATTATTAAAAGCTTTTTTTAACAACTTTTTTTATTTAAAACCTCACCTTACAAATTGGTAACTGCCTCGCTAAACGTCATATGAGTAGGCTACTAGCGATCAACTTTCTACTCTCTTCATCTATATATATATATATTGTAGACTATGTGTGTGTGTCATATTAGTTAATTTAAAGGCGCATGACCTTATTGTCTCATATTATACTTTTGCGATTTCACTTCAAATATGTGTCTTCGCTAGCTAAGTGGATAACGTTACATAACGTATCGGACTGCTATGCGGGCGTCCGGGATCGATTTTCCAGTTAGTCTATACTTTTTTCTACATTTTTTTATTCAAATAATATTAGGCCTCCTTTTTTAAAAAAAGATTGTAAATCTACGAGCAGCACAGGGCAATTTAGATTTTTGTTAAATAAAAAGACTTGCCTATTTTTTTTTACCAGATTACAATATTTATTTTAAATAAATACTTTCCAAAAAGTTTGCAGTAATATAATTTTTTGTTTTAATTATTAGATTTATAGCTTTCTGTTCATTGTAGTTTATAAATTTTTTTTATCTGTAGCTTAAACAGGCCTGTTTTATTGTCCCCATGGCAACGCCGGGCAATTTAGCTTGTCATTTATAAAATAAAATAGCCTTTGCTATTAATATCACAAATGACGGTAATAGCATTGTTAAAGAAATAAATCATGCCTCTTTTTAAAATTATAATATTTACAGTTGGTTTAAAAACAATTTTATACAGGTAACAGCTTCATGGGTGTAGGGACACATTTTCCCGAGGGCAACAGCAAGACTAAAAACAAAAAAAGCTATGCAGACTAGAGAGCAAGGGCTAACTAAAATTTTGAGGAAAACCATTCACTGATACTGACTGAACATTTCTACTTTAGTTTCGTATAGACCTAATATTACATAGTCTGCAGCAGGGAATGCTCAAGTCTCTCTCCCATTAAAGATTACGAGGATTTAATAATGAAATATCTCTGATCGCGACTCTCGTTGTTAATCTGGCCCCACAGACCCTACAAAACGTTGTCAAATTTAATTGAAACGTGTTTTATCGAATTATTTAACTCCCCTTCCAGCATTCGAATAAAACATCAATTGTTGACCAAGTGTTTTTTATTTTATTTATTTTTTATAGTGTCAGGATTAGGTGCAAGACTGCAACGACCACCCCACAGAAGACGATGTCAATTAGATTGTTATCTTAGCAATCTTTTTTATTCCAACCGATCAACTTTTCAAAAATATTCCCCGTCTTTGATTACTCCCTAACTCTAGAAATGCATAGTTACGAACGGTTTTTGTCAGAAAGAGTCCTGAAGATTTTCATGTGTAGTTTTTATGAGATTTAGTTTATAATATTTTTACTGGAGTTTAAGAATTTTTCTCTTTCATTGTCTGAAAGCTGCCCGGAAACAAAAACTAAGAACACGCCCCACGTAGGCTACCAGACACCGAAATATTCGGCCGGTGCCAAAAAGTCCCGCGCCTAAACGTCCCGTGCCTAAAACGTCCCGAGCCAAAACGTCCCACGCCAAAACGTCCCACGCCTAAACGTCCCGTGCCAAAACGTCCCACGCCTAAACGCCCCGTGCCAAAACGTCCCGCGCCAAAACGTCCCGCGCCAAAACGTCCCGCGCCAAAACGTCCCGCGCCAAAACGTCCCACGCCAAAACGTCCTGCGCCAAATCGATTCAGGCTAAAATGGTCTTTGCCAAAAAAGTCCCTTGCCTAAAACGGCGAAAGCCCATGATCATCTTCATTCTGGCGCGCAAATGTTCTCAACGACATCACACAGTGATCATTAATTTTTTTCGAATTTAGGCCTACGAAAGCGTGTTAGGTTTGCGCCACCGGGAAAAACGTGACATTTTACGTGACCTATTACTATCCGGATAAGCTACCAAACGTCAGTTAAGTCTGGTCTAAAATTGTACTGGTAACATAATCCCTCAGCCTGCCACTGCCCTGAAAGAAACGAACAATTACGCTCCATCTTAAGCCTACAAATGGCTTGAAATTAACGGAACGTGTGTGGGGGGGGGGGGACTTTTACAGCGTGTAAGGCTATTAAAAAGTCGTTCGTCCGTGAGAAGAAAACATTTCACATATGTAGCGAAAAACTCTTTCCGAAACAATACTCATTTATAATCTAACACATAGGTTCTCAACGGGGGCGATATCGCCCCCCGGGGGGCGGTGAGAAGCTTTATGGGGGCGCTGACATTCCCGGGGGCGATTGGGGGGCGGTGAAGAGCAAGTGGGCGGTACAAACGTACCTGATATAATTTGAACACCTCAGCTAATGTAATTGATTAGTTTTTGGATCAAATGTGATGTAAACGCAAGTAATGCTAAATATTTGATATCCCCCAACAGTAAGCCTAGATATTATTATACTAATAAGAGATATGAATCGCATGTACTTTTTTAACAACTAGGGGTCACTATTAGACGAGTAGGCCTATGGTGTGCGGCCGGCTCGTTATATGGTTAGTTCACCGCACTGTCAAACGACACAACACGCGATCCAGCCCTTCCGCCGACCGATCCCTGTCGCCCAAACATTTGCTATTATAATGATATTTTGATCTCAGTTTTACTGTGATGTCCTTAAATGCGTTAAGCAACTGGTTATGAAATTTATTAGCATCGTTGAGCGGAATGGATACTTAGTAATTGTACAAACTGGGTAGTTAATTGAATGTTTGAAAATATACGTATAAATTATTTAGTCATATAATATTTATGTAATTTTCAAATACTTTTTACAGTTTCATCATTTCAAACAATTTATTTGTAAGCCATTTATTCTTTTATAAATGAAAAAAAAAAAAGAAACATTAGAAATAATAGCTCAAATGAAACGGGTTAATCCTCTCCCTTTAATTAAAGAATCGTTCCACATTTATTTGATTGAATAGTGATACCAAACAAATTCTGTTTTGTAATATAACAAAATTTACTGACTAATTGCCTCTTGTTTAGACAATTTGTTGATCTATACAATCTTACAATGTGTTTCCTTTTCAGATCTCTTAATAATAATAAATAAGCACACAGATGTCGTCGGCCTAAACAAAATTGCGGAAACAATATTGACCCTTTAACGTCCAGAGGTGTGGGGGGAGTGGGTGCTAAAGTTGTTGTTTTTTTTGGGGGGGGGGAGGGGGCGATGAGAAGAAAATAAAATTAAAAGGGGGCGGTGAACCGAAAAAGGTTGAGAACCTATGAATCTAACAGTTTAAAGCTTTTAATCGGGAATTCCATCTTTTTAAAAACAACAACTATAAGCCTTAATGGACTTCTCCGGGGATTTCCGAAGAGTTAAACTGTTACAAGACATTGAAGGTTACCTTACTTGATTGAGGGCATTAGGAAGACAGCATGGTATTTTCTTTTTAAAGTATTTTATCTAGTTTTAAGCCCATCACTGTAATTGGAAGTAAAAAAAAAAGTGTATTTTAAGAAAACTATTGGTTTTAAAACAAGGAAAACATCACTATGGCTATTTTTTTGTTCTTCTTTTAGGTGTGACACGCTGATTGACGGAATAGTTAAATATGAAAACAACGGTTTGGACTGGGGAAAAAAGGTGATGCTGTTACCCACAGTGTCATGGGTGCCAGTGACAGTGTCCGTCGACACAGATAACATTAACCAGTTGGGTATCACACCTAATGGTATTTATATAAATAAATTGCTATGCATTGCATTGTTGTCCGGTATTAGGCCTATGATAAAGCAAAGTGTGTAACGAAGCACGCAACCATGTTTTTTCAAGCAAATGAACGAATGGGACCGGAAATGTTTTTTACACTTTAACCTTTATGTATGCACAATATTTAAGACTTGTCAATTGGCCTTTTTTCAAATATTCATTTCTTACATTGTTTCTACATTTTCGATAATTTACTAATGACTTTATTTTTATACACGTGTGTTTACATGCGAATAAGTAGCAATAAAGGCTTGTGTCTAGTCAAGCAAGTAAACCTGCATAATATTATGTCACACACTCAGTGATAAACCAAACAAACAAGCTACTCGTATTTGCGTGTGTAAGTGTGTGTGTGTATGTGTGTGTTAGTGTTTGTTTTCATGTGTGTATGTGTGTGTATGGCGGGCGGGGGAGATTTTCCAAAAGAACAAAAAAAAAAAGGTTTAAATGTCGCTTCCGTGTCCAAGAGAAAGTTCAAAGTCTGACAACCGATAAAGCAAGATCTTTACACCAAACCATTTCTTAAAAACATCAGAATTAACGAGTATATCACTGCAGATGAGACAAATAGCCTAACAATCTGTTTTGGAAATAGAGCCTGTTCGTTGTATCGCAAAATTATTGATTGGTATCTTTTTCTTAGTGTTCTTTTTCTATTTCTAAACTTGGAAATTACTCAACTGTTTTGACCAGAGTTTCCCACAATATGCCAAAAACCAGGTGAAAAAAACAACTAAGTAAATTATGTTAAAGTATCCCGTCGGACCAAATTGATCATAGGGCCGGTGAAGCAGCGTTCACCAGTTTCAGTGGCCACGGCATACTATGGGATGGTGTGGCCAGCACAATGCATAGCCGCCTTCACTTTACCCCAAATAATGTCATGTACACATTAGAGCTGGTAAGACTCAGGGACACCCTCGAGTTTAGGGTAAAAAATCCTAGCCTTCACCAGGATTCGAACCCAGGACATTCGGTACGCCAGTCAAGCGCGCTGCGGCTCTACCACTGTGACCCAATTATAAAACAAACAGAATGGGTTGCAAATAGAAAAGAAAATTCCGGGATCTTGATACGATTATCGTAATGTGCAAATAGACTCATAAAAGTTTTTTTCGCACTCAAAGCGGACAGTTTGTGACCTTTGATTGGTATTTCGCCCAACAACCCTTGACTTAAGAATTCTGTATATTAAAATACAAGAAAAAAGTTACTAAAGTGTTACACAGAACTAATTTATTCTATGGCTGCGAGGCATGGACGATGAACAAAAAAATAAAGGCATATTTGGAAAGTGCAGAGATGTGGTTTTATAGAAGAATGCAACGAGTGGCATGGACAGAGTAAACATCTAATGTTGCTGTTTCCGTAACCAGCTTGTTTTTCCAGGACAGAGTGGTTAACCCTGTGCCCAACCCCCAACCTGGAGGACCAGGGTACTAGCTTTAGTCTGACCCCTACCCGCGCAGACCTTCCCAGCTTGGTTGAACCTGCCAGGAGTTAAAACTCCCGCTGGTATAGCTCTGGGGGTTGACAGGGTACTCAAGCTGCCAAACCACGACAAGGCCTAGTACCAATCAACATCTAATGTGGAGGTGCTCAAAATGTCAAACGTTAATAGAGAATTGATTGTAAAGACCCTTCGAAGAGGAAATAAACTTTAGTAGGCCACATAATCAGAAAATGACAAAAATCGAAAACAACATAAGAACTGGAAAGCTGTAGGGAAAAAGATGCAGAGGAAGACGTAGTAGGAAGATATTAGGTGATATAACGGAATGGCATGGTAAAAACCAACAGAAAAGCTAGAGTTTGCCAGAAGAAAAGATACGTGTATTGGCATGATCGACAACGCGAACCGGCATCACACCTTACGATAATGATATTATCATAGACTATAATAAGATGGACCGTTTGCTCTATTTTTAGAGCTTATATGTACTTTTTTTCCCGTGCGCAACCAATAAGGCTGTCTTAAATTACTTCTACGCACCTCCTTGTTTCTTAAATGTTTCCGCTGTTTTAAGAACTTTCGATTTTAATTTTAATTTTTCATTGAGAAAATCAAAGCGATTCAATGAAATGGAAGTGCAAAGTATTATACCAATCGGGAATTCCGAAAAGCAGTCTTTCGAGTCATCATATTATAGCAGAAATACTAAAGCAAGCGGTCCATGTGTATTATAGTCTATGATATTATAGCAGAAATACTAAAGCAAGCGGTCCATGTGTATTATAGTCTATGATATTACAATACTCGATACGTTTGAACGAGCATTATACAATTAACCGGGTCACGAAAAACAAAAGATTTAGAGAACCACTGAGAGTAAATCAATCATTTTCAATCATGTTTAGTTTTGCTCCAATTTAGAAAAACGATCATTTTTAACAAAGAGCAACAGCTCGGGGAGCAAGGAGGTGCTATAATCCATTTAAATATTTATGCTTCCATTTATTTGTTTTTCAAATCCATCTAACGTTTTTCCCCGTTAAAAGCCAGAGAACTGTTTATGCAGTGATGAATGCTGTTGGTGTCTCTCACAGTAAACAAGGTGTATTAGCTGAAGCCTATGATATAAATATATGTAAATATGTGTCTCTGTTGTGTGTGTGTATGTCTATATGAGTTAGTGCGTTTCCGTTTTTTTAGTTTTTCCTTTTATATTACGTAAATATTAACTTTAAAACAAGCTCACTGAAACAGTGAGAAAACATCGATTGAGGTATTGCATCAAGAATAAATATGTATCATCAACGAAACAAAATTATCAGCTTTCTTTGGACAATCTGTCAAGTCTGCAACTAGCGATATAAAGATGTAGCTTTCGTGTAGTATTGCTGGCCCAGCAAAACGTAGAGCTCAATATGAAAAAATGAACTACAAGAAACATTGCGCAATTAGAAACATTGCACCATATTATGAAACATTGCACAATATGAAACACTGCACAATATGAAACATTGCACAATATGAAACACTGCACAATATAAAACATTGCACTATATGAAACATTGCACACTTTGAAACATTTCACAATATGAAACATTGCACAACCTGAAAATTTGCTGATAAAAAAAATAATGCTGGAAAAATTGCACAAATGACAATAAAAAAATAAAACTTCACGCAAATGAAGAGACAAACGCAAAACGAAACATTGCATAGAATGAAACATTGCATAGAATGAAACAGTGCATAGAATGAAACAGTGCATAGAATGAAACAGTGCATAGAATGAAACATTGCATAGAATGAAACAGTGCATAGAATGAAACATTGCATAGAATGAAACATTGCATAGAATGAGATATTGCATTAAAGTGTAACTGTAAGTAATAGAGAAAAAGGAATTTAAAAACAAGTTTTTAAAAAAAATGGACGTATTAAAAAATAGATTCATAGATAGATGACCGTTAAGAATCCAATCAGAAGTGATTTGTTTAAACTGTTTAGCAGACGTATGTCAAGTATGTCAAGTACGGAAGAAAACAAGAAAACATGGGAGAAAATGATAGAACGTGTTTTTGATAATTATTGTGCACCATTATTTCTAAACATATAATATAAGCAAGGACTACATAAGTAGTCCTTGAATATAAGTAACTCATATGTGAAACTCAAAGTAGATTAAAACAAATCATAATGTCTTACATTTTTATATCATGATCATGAAACTGTCATGAATATATTTTGTTCAATCAATTTGTCACATCAGAATTCGTGTTTCAGAATGAGAGAATATTTAGAAGACATAAATCAACTTAAATTGACCAACTGAATAGGTTATTTCTCGAAGGGACGAGATTTTGAATAGCATACGGAAGTGACGTTTTAGAAGGAGAACAAAATAAACAAAGCATGACCCACTAAATCTATATTTAGCCATTTTGGTTATAAATAAGAACCGATTAAAGATTCATAACACGTGGCTATAGAGTCAAAAAACGTGACAATATAAATTTTTCTTAGTCGAGGTCCCAATCATGACGTCACTTCACTTTCTTGGCGGAAATTAAATGTCTACCATATCTGGATACCCTCCCCGCAAAAAAAAAATAAAAAAAAAAAAAAAATATTTAACTAATTACTTGAATGTTATGTTTAATATTGTACTTTAATGATTTTTTTTTAGCGTTCTGGTTACTAAATACACTATTCACTAGCAAAATCAATTGTTAATTCAACTATGTTTTTTTTTTTAAAATACTCTTCACCTCTTTTTAAATGATTCCCTGAGGATTATTTACCTTAATTGGATCAAAACATTGACGTAATCTGACATTAAAATTGCACAAATTTAAACATTTTTTTAAAATAAGAAACTTAATACATTTGAACATGAATTACAGCAAAGACTACAATAAGTTGGACCGCTTGCTTTAATATTTCTGCTATTTGATAACTTAAAAAAAAAAATTGTTTCGGAATTTACGGTTGCACCATAGACTATAAATACATGGACCGCTTGCTTTAGTATTTCTGCTATATGATGACTTGAAACACTGATGTTCGGAATTCCCGATTCTAAATAACGTAATTGCTATACAGGAAATAAAGTTATGAATATTCTAGTTCCATTTTATCTAATCGCTATGATTTTCTCAATGAAAAATTAAAATCGAAAGTTGTACAGAGCGGAAACATTTATAGATCAGTGTTGTGTGCGCACGGAAAAAGATCATAAGCTCTAAAAAT
This sequence comes from Anisus vortex, assembly GCA_949126835.1. Taxonomy (NCBI): domain Eukaryota; kingdom Metazoa; phylum Mollusca; class Gastropoda; family Planorbidae; genus Anisus; species Anisus vortex. The sequence continues at coordinate 10,124,438 of OX421494.1, read as the reverse complement.
AGAGCAGGCGGTCCAACTTATTATAGTCAATGATAATAGGATTAATAGGCCTACAAGTATAGAGCGTTTGCAATGGGCGTGGCTTAGGTTTTTTAGTGACGTATTTGTGTAAATAGAAGACAATTGATGTACAAAAATGGTGAAGTACTTCTTTATCATGCCAAATTCACATCTGAATATTGGCTATCCTACGCACAAATCATTAGATAAATCGTCGTAGATCATCTTACTAGTACAAGAGCAAGACTGACATGGTATTTTTTCCAGGGCTGTGGAGTCGGAGTCGGAGTCGAAGAGTCGGAGGAATTTTGGGTACCTGGAGTCGGAGTTGGAGTCGGAACATTTATCTACCATTTATCAGTCGGAGTCGATGAGTCGGAGTCGGAGGAAATTTTGGTACCTGGAGTCGGAGTTGGAGTCGGAAGTACACAAAACTGAGGAGTCGGAGTCGGAGTTGGAGTCGGAACATTTATCTACCGACTCCACAGCCCTGATTTTTTCAACGAATTTCAACATTTTAAGCTCAATTCATCATCTTAATATCTGGTCGGTAAGTGTTGCATTTGAATGGATTTATTGAAGTGAATTATTGGAGTCATTCATTATTTTCATTGTAGGCCTAATCGTTCAATAGTAATATAACATTTTTAATGTAAGAATCTTCTTGTGATAGGTCTATTAATCTAATATAGAATTAATAAAATCTATATTAATACTTTAATCATGATTTTAAACACAAAATATCAATAAAATAAGCTAGAGCCTATATGAAACTATATTAATACAGCGGCCATTGTACACCATTACACAAAATAAACAAAAAACACGTGATTTTTGTCGCGTGATTGCAAACGCCCAATCATTTAAAGTCGAAAAAAATTCGTTTTAATAAAACGGAACTTGTATAACAATTACTTTATTTAGAATCGGGAATTGCAAAAAAAAAAAGAAGATAATAGCATAAAAAACTAAAACAAGCGGTCCATGTATATTATAGTCTATGGTTGGACTACGTCCTCTAGACTTCCGGTTTAGTAATTCTCTATGATTTTCTCAAATGAAAATTAAGATTAAAATCGAAAGTTGCATGCAGCGGAAACAATTTAATGCAATCGTAGGAGCGTAGAAGTCTTTTAAGCCAGCCTAATTGGTTACGCACGGGGGAAAAAAATAACAAAACACATGCTATAAAAATAGAGCAAGCGGTCCATCTTATTATAGTCTTTGAAACAACTTAACGACGTTTAAAACATACGACCACTCTAATCAGACTCACGTGAGATAGCATAGGTAAATTCCAAGCCGCAGCCAGCCTCGCTTCATCGGTACAACTGGAAGGCTGCCCGACGAACCCGACGATCCCGTCCCGCCAGAGATGCGACATTTCTTTCAGCGTAAGATTTGTATCCCCGAGGGTTTCCCGAAAAACGTAGGTCAAGTTAATCCCGGGGACGAGGTTTCTCTCGTTGATGACGTCAATAGCATACGGAAGGGCGCCGGCCATCATCTTCCATCTTAACTCCGCGGAGTTGGGGTTCGAATTTATCAGGTACCCTAAGGTCAACACGGTGTCACTTCTCGGGGGCACGGGCTTCAAAAACAAAGGGTTGGCTTTCAGCGTCGTCGGCGCGGGGTCCGTGTCTGAAGCCTGGGCGCCGATGAGGCCGTCGCCCAAGGGTGCCGATGAGGACGAGGGTAGCCAAGGTGGCGTTGAATACAGTGAGTATGCTATTTGAATGTCTTCATTATAGAACAATCTGGAACTGGCCCGGGGCAGGGCGCCTTTGGTATCCTTTCCCTCTACCATATGGTCGCGGCTAGATGGTGGCCTTCGCCAGCCAACTACTAGGAATAGCACTAAACGACAGAAGTGTTTCGTAATCATGTTGGATTCTTTATCACAAGAAGTCAATGCACATTGTAAAAAACTTTGTCTTGCATTTACGTTTAAATGGCAAACATTACTGTTATGAGTTTAACTTTGGCTTTTGGTTAGCTCATAAATTATTGCATAAAGCGCTTTTGGTGTATTTTTTTTTTTTATATTTATGCCTGGTTCAAAGTTTGTCTTTATTTCTCAGATTAACATGACAATCTGTTTTTGACATGAGATGACACCAACAAGGGAACGAAGCCCCATAAGATGGCGAAAAATCACATAGCGAATTCCTCTATGACTTTTTTTTTTCAGAATGGTATAAAGATCTGAGTGTGTGTCGCTTATTAGTTGACTATGCTGTTATATAACTGTCCCCCATTTCACTGACGCTTTGTTTACTTCAGCAAAATTAAATTCCTATTATTAACAATAGTTTTCCATTACGTATCGATTTGAAATGAATCCATTGAATTTGTTGAAATTAAGCCATGCTGAGATGACAATGCCACTGCCACTCGCTGACATGAATGACAGTTAAACGAAGTTGACGAACCAAGCTTGGTCAGGGTGCAAATTTAAGAGAACATGTTTTTTGAAACCTTCTCGGTTGCGTGACCTTTCACCATTATCGAGTGTACATAATTAGTACAGTACATCAACCATGGAGCCGGATCAGTATTTGTGTGAACGTAAAGACTTGATATGGATGAATGGCTCCCGTGATGTCCGTATACCTTGAGTAGGCTAGTATCAGGTACCTGTAAAATAAAATGTAAAAAAAAAAGATTTAGTTACTATCTTACTACGCATTTAATTAATAAATTGCACAATTAAAATCAGTTCTTTGTTTATATAATGTAAAACAGTATCAAAGAGTGTGAAATAGGCCTATGGTAGACTTATAAAGAAGATATTTAATAACAGAAATATAAACTCACATAAACAACACAACAACAAATATATATATAAATATATATATATAATAATATATATATATACATATATATATATATATATATATATATATATATATATATATATATAATATATATATATATCATACTGTTGCAGACAGACAGCATAGAACATACTTTTTCAAAATAACTGGATATATTATACCTTAATGCGTTTTTATTTCCTCATATAATATATAATGATTATCCGTCTTATAAAAAAAAAAAAAAACAAGAATTAATGTCTGTAAGATAGTGTACTGTTTGTATGGAGGGTTAGGGTGGAAGACTATGTAAAGAATCGGTATCTTTTTTTTTTACATAGCTTGATAAACTAACTGTCAACGGCCTGGTGGATAGACAGACATATGTACTGGTGGATGGTGGGATGGACAGACAAACACACATACACATTTATATATAAAAATAGAGAGAGAGAGATGTGTGGATGGATAACTTGAAACACAAACAGAACCGACACACATAGTGTTAGCTAATAATAAAGAAAAGGGGATTTGATGTTTTGATGTTTTGAGTCCGTCAAACATCAAACAGAAGAGAAACAAACATGAACTCTTAAACAAACAAACATGAACTCTTAAACAGACAAACAAACACAGCAAAGCGAAGCACATTTTTAGTTATTTTACCGACAAACAGAAGAGAAAACACGATAGAATTTGGTGAAGCAAAGAAACGGAACAGATAAAAACGCTGTGATTGGTGTTGTGCCTACATAAGTGCAAGGGTCTATGAAGGGTGTCGGCCCATGTATGTGTGTGGGCCCATGTAAGTGTGTGGGCCCATGTAAGTGTGTGGGCCCATGTAAGTGTGTGGGCCCATGTAATGTGTGGGCCCATGTAAGTGTGTGGGCCCATGTAAGTGTGTGGGCCCATGTAAGTGTGTGGGCCCATGTAAGTGTGTGGGCCCATGTAAGTGTGTGGGCCCATGTAAGTGTGTGGGCCCATGTAAGTGTGTGGGCCCATGTAAGTGTGTGGGCCCATGTAAGTGTGTGGGCCCATGTAAGTGTGTGGGCCCATGCAAGTGTGTGGGCCTATGTAAGTGTGTAGGCCTATGTAAGTGTGTGGGTCTATGTAAGTTTGTGGGCCTGTGTAAATGCGTGGGCCCATGTAAGTGTGTGGGCCCATGTAAGTGTGTGGGCCCATGTAAGTGTGTGGGCCCATGTAAGTGTGTGGGCCCATGTAAGTGTGTGGGCCCATGCAAGTGTGTGGGCCTATGTAAGTGTGTAGGCCTATGTAAGTGTGTGGGTCTATGTAAGTTTGTGGGCCTGTGTAAATGCGTGGGCCTATGTAAGTGGTTGGCCTATGTAACCTTGTGGGCCTATGTAACTTTGTGGGCATATGTAAGTGTAGGGGCCTATGTAACTTTGTGGGCCTATGTGGGCCTATGTAAGTGGTGGGCCTATGTAATTTTGATGGCCTATGTAACTTTGTGGGCCTATGTAAGTGTGTGGGCCTATGATAGTGTGTGGGCCTATGTAAGTGTGTGGGCATATGTAAGTGTGTGGGCTTATGTATGTGTGTATCTATGTAAATGTGTGGGCTTATATAACAAAGATCAACAAAACCAAAGCATCACTGAAATCGTCCACGACATCTTACTTTCAAATAACAATGCACAGCCCACTAACAAAAAGTTTAGAGCAGGGGTCGGCGACCGATTGCTAACAGTGTGCCAAACTTGCATTTCTAAATCATTCAGCGTGTCAACAGCCTAAAAATCAACCTGCTCTAATACGCTTTTTTTAAATATTTTTATGGGACAAAAAATTTAACTACGTAGCAAGACCAAGGCAAAATCAGATTATTTATAGAGAAAATCGTTAAAGCGTTTTAAATAAGACAAAATTAACGTGTTTTTGAGTACCATCCATTTTATTTGCATTTATATCAATTATACTATTTTATTATTAATCTTTCACATTTATGGTAATTATTGTCTACTCATTGACATTTGTTAGTCAAGTGTAGGTTCTAAATCCTGCAAATGTCAATTGGATCATTACATCTATATTATATTGTTTTTTCCAAAAATGTTTATTCATGAAAAATTGCATTTACATTACCAAAATTATTATTTTACACAGAGAAAAAAGGGATAGGAGACATTTATTGCATTTTTACAATTCCAAAGAGATAGAAGACAGCAGAGAATATTTAAATACTTAGTTTACCTGCACAATCTCATATATTTTACACGAAGAAAAGGAAATAGAAGAACAGTTCATACACATTTAAGGGGATAGAAGACAAAATGTTTTACGAGACAAAGAGTTTTCTAACTAACTTTAAATTTAAATTCATTCATTCTTTTTATTTGACATTCAATCCTAGCATCCATACATATTTAAATTCCAACTTTAAATTTAAATTCATTCATTCTTCTTTTTTTTCTCTGGTTTATACTGAGATTTCATTGAACATATATACTGTAGCAATAATTGTTAAGCAGAATAGATACGTAGTAATTATGCTAACTGAGTAGTTAATGTAATGTTTGAAAATATACACATAAATTATTTAATCATATAATAATTATATAAATTTTCTAAAACATTTAACAGTTCGATCATTTCAAAGTTAAAGATTGTAATCTATTTATTATTTTATAAAAAGAAAACAAAAGTATTATTATAAATATAAGCGCAAAAAAATAGGGGTTAATGATCTCCCTTTAATTAAAAACCGTTTACACATTTGTTTCAATCTCTCTCTCAGTCCTCTTCATGCCGGCTGGCGCTTGAGGCGGAGGCCAATGATCTCCATTTGTCTCTCTCTACTGCAGCTCTAGGTGCTGTCTCCAAGCTCAGGCCTCTAGCCATTTGTTGAAATAGTGATGCTAAAAAAGCTAAGTTTTGTTGTAATATGACAAATATTACTGACTAATTATTATTTCTTGATATAAATCTAACATTATGGGATTCATTACAAGATTTGATTATTAAAGGATTAACATAATATACACTAAACCCTTGTAAACATACATTTCCTGCATAATTGTTTGACCATTTAAGGAATTTATCATTTAAGCATTAATAATTATTGAAATTATATAATATAGATATAGTGCTATTAAAAATATCTCTAATATTTATTAAATTATTATTACAAATTAATTTGTTTCAGAATTATTTATGTTTATGTTTAATTGAGGAAGATGAGCATAAAAAATCTTTGCAGTGTAATTAGTTTGTATCCATTAATGAGTGGTCAAGTCTAGGTGACCTCTTTGTATGCTTATAAACAGCTTTCATGTGCGATAAAATCTGTTCACAAGTGTAAGTTGAACCATATGCTGAAAGTAAAAGAGCGAATACTTAACAGTTGAGAATAGCAGATAACTTTCCTAAGCAGCTTCCCTTTACATTTTTTTCCGAAAACGGGCACATTTGGATGCCAATTTTGTAAATGTTTTAAATTCAACATGCTGCATTTTAAAATCGCAAATATCCCTCCACTTAAAAAAAAGATCTACATCTAAAACCAGTTAGGTTTGATGTGGTATGAAAAAATTAGTCTATCGATTTGAAAGACTTGCCTTTGATAAGAAAACTCCGCTTTGAGTGCTTCGATGTACTTCTAAAATAGTCCAACTAACTATCTTAATACATTCCTTAACATAGCGATGTTCATGTAGGTAAATGTTTCAAAGCAAATCCATTCAAATGGTCCTTTCAACTCACTGAAATGTGTCGCTATATCATTCAGAAAAATCGGCTTAACGATCAGTTTTCTTCATTCAGAACCGAAAATGTCGTTTTTTTTAATCAATAAATCAATTCTTGGCTGTTTTTCACGTGCCATTGAAAATCGCTTTGCGCGCCAAGTTTGACACGCGTGCCTTAGGTTGCGACCCCTGGTTTAGAGAACTCAAAAGATAGAAACTCACTGCTATATGCTTTACATAAACACACGGAAACTCTTGGACTGGCAAGGTTCAACCATCCAGACTTCCCATCAAAACCCACAACCTTCCTTACAGGCTGCTTTCAGCTTTTCACACGACCGTGGATTAACAGGGGATGCCAGCCTTTAACCAAGTGCATCTAGCAATCAAACTGAACCATTTCAGCGCCTGGCACCCTCACACAACGATAATTGTGAAATCGAGCGGAAATTTTCCCCCTTCCAATCCTTAAAACGCATGCTACGAAGCTTCCTTTAATGGATTAATTGTTGTTTTTTTCCTGCCGTTCTTTCGAAGGTTTCACATTTAGCTTTGAGATTCAAGAACCATTAACACACATCAGAAGAGCCATTTTGTTTCACTAGATTTTCTTGTGGATATCCTTGAAGGAATCTAAATTGAGACGCTGATGAATTTTTCATTTCTAGCCTCCCTTTTGTGTTATGTGTGAAAGATATGATAATGTTGTTGTTAAGAAAAAAATATTTAAAAAAAATTATATTTCCATCAATGTGACAATAGAGAACGAACTGCTAAAGTTCCTTTCGTGTTCATCTCAAACTGATTCTTACTTCGAACATTTTATACCAAACTCTCTTTAAGACGTGAAGCCGGCTGGTCCAGCGGTTAGAACACCGGACTGTCACCCAAAAACCATCAGACACGTCAAAGGGTTCTAGCCCTGCCACCGGCGGATCCCTGTCGCCCTGCAGGAGTTTTGGGACTAGTAGACGTAATAATCTACTAGAGCGCACTGAGCATGCTAATAGCATGATAGAAGCGCTATATAAAAACAATTATTATTATTATTATTATTACATATATATAGGCCAAGCTGTATTGGCTAAGCCTTTCCCTTGTCTACATCTGGTGCGTGGAGAGGGGGAACTGATGCATGGGCAACATCAGCCTCTCCTTAACACAATGCCCAGGCTTGCGCCCTGGAGATGAGACTCCAGCTTTGCTATTGAGCGTCGACAAAACACGGAAAGCGGCAGTTACCGGCTATAAGCCATCTGCTGCAGAGGGCAGACTTGGTCCTATCGAAGAGGCTGGAAGAGCAGCGAAGAAAATTAAAGAACATATACTGCCCCTGACCAGCTCCAACGGTTCGCTTTCAAGTGCCAGAGATGCGACAGAACCCAATGAGATGCCCTCACAGACACAGTTAACGCTGCGGGGCTGGCGATGTCACAGGAGCGCAAATCTAATTTATTGTCTTCCGAGATTAAGGAGCCAAAGAAGAAGAAGAAGAAGATATATATATATACAAACTAAATTGACCGGCTTTGCCAAGGTGAAAATAAATCAGGCCTGTATAAGTTACAGATAAAAAAAAAAAAGTTTACAAAATACAATAAACAGAAAGCTATACATCTAATAACTAAAAAAAAATGTTTAAGTAATTTAATTAAAACAAATTGTAGAAAAAATAAGTATAGGCAACTAGAGAATCGAACTCGGGTCGCTCGAATGGCAGTTCGATACGTTAACTACTTAGCTAGCGAAGACACATGTCCGAAGTGAAATCGCAAAAGTATAATATGACACAATAAGGTCACGTGTCTTTAAATTAACTAATATGATTGGTTGAACACACACACAGTCTACTATATATATATATATATATATATATATATATATATAATGGGGGGGGGGGGCTTTTTAATTCTATCTTAGACATTTAAAAATGTGTTTCTAAATTTAGAACTGCCGACCTTTATATACAAGTTTAAATATTCATGTGACCTTTATGTCTTGTGATTCGGTACAATAAAGGAGGAGGGGGGGGGGTATGTTGTTTTAAATCCATATGTCTTGTGACATTGTGCCTGTCTAGTGTATAATCCATATGTCTTGTGACATTGTGCCTGTCTAGTGTATAATCCATATGTCTTGTGACATTGTGCCTGTCTAGTGTATAATCCATATGTCTTGTGACATTGTGCCTGTCTAGTGTATAATCCATATGTCTTGTGACATTGTGCCTGTCTAGTGTATAATCCATATGTCTTGTGACATTGTGCCTGTCTAGTGTATAATCCATATGTCTTGTGACATTGTGCCTGTCTAGTGTATAATCCATATGTCTTGTGACATTGTGCCTGTCTAGTGTATAATCCATATGTCTTGTGACATTGTGCCTGTCTAGTGTATAATCCATATGTCTTGTGACATTGTGCCTGTCTAGTGTATAATCCATATGTCTTGTGACATTGTGCCTGTCTAGTGTATAATCCATATGTCTTGTGACATTGTGCCTGTCTAGTGTATAATCCATATGTCTTGTGACATTGTGCCTGTCTAGTGTATAATCCATATGTCTTGTGACATTGTGCCTGTCTAGTGTATAATCCATATGTCTTGTGACATTGTGCCTGTCTAGTGTATAATCCATATGTCTTGTGACATTGTGCCTGTCTAGTGTATAATCCATATGTCTTGTGACATTGTGCCTGTCTAGTGTATAATCCATATGTCTTGTGACATTGTGCCTGTCTAGTGTATAATCCATATGTCTTGTGACATTGTGCCTGTCTAGTGTATAATCCATATGTCTTGTGACATTGTACCTGTCTAGTGTATAATCCGTATGTCTTGTGACATTGTGCCTGTCTAGTGTATAATCCATATGTCTTGTGACATTGTACCTGTCTAGTGTATAATCCATATGTCTTGTGACATTGTACCTGTCTAGTGTATAATCCATATGTCTTGTGACATTGTGCCTGTCTAGTGTATAATCCATATGTCTTGTGACATTGTGCCTGTCTAGTGTATAATGCCAAGTCAGGTAAGAGAATAAGCATGGTGCTATTTCTCAATTAATTCTATAGTCAAGTAAGTAAAAGAATCCCGTCGCACAAAGTTGATCCACTGGGCCGGTGAAGCAGCGTTCATCCGATTTATTTTGTAGCCTGGGCATACCACGAGATTGTGCGTCCAGCACAATGTCCTGCCGTCTTTACTGAACTAATGTCAGCTACCCATCAACGCTTGGTAGACTCAGGTTTCAGGAACAAATCCTAGCTTTCACCAGGATTCGAGCCAAGGACCTTCTGCACGCCAGTGGAATGCGCTACCGCTTGACCACTAATAGAGGATGTTTTTTACAAACTGTGCCTTAATTTTTTCAACAATCACATTTTTAACAGTTTGTTTCATACCAAGACATCAGTCAATCATGTTTTTCTTCTTTTTTTTCCCTTCCAGCAACTTTGTTTATACCATATTTATCGCTGCCATTTTTTTTTCTTCCTTTGAGCATATTATTTAACAAGACAGCAGCATATTTCCAACAAAGTTTACACTATCTATAACCAGGATTCACTTTACAACAGCAAACAGCGCCTGTTTATAGTCCCTGCCGTTAGGAGTTTTGTTTGCCTTGCAATGAACAGGAATTTAGCGTTACAACAGCGCATCCGGTAAACAAGTATCTTAGAAATCTTTGATCAAGGGACATCAGCCAAGTCAGCTTTTTGTTTCTCAAACTAATTTTTCTAAATCATTTTCTCAGACGTCTGTTTTCATTAAGAGTTTTTTATTTTTACTTTAAGGAAAAGAGATTATACTCATTAGGTTAAAAAACAACAACATTAAATTCTTACATTTAGAAAGAATAATTTTTTGTTCGGTCATTACTGTTCGGGAATAAATAAATCAGATACCTGTTCTACTGACAATGCAATAAAATTTCAAACAAATCAGATACCGGTACTCCTGACAATACAAGACGCTTTCTAACAAATCTTATACCGGTACTACAGACAATGCAATACTATTTCAAACAAATCAGATACCGGTACTTCAGACAATGCAATACTATTTCAAACAAATCAGATACCGGTACTTCAGACAATGCAATACTATTTCAAACAAATCAGATACCGGTACTTCAGACAATGCAATACTATTTCAAACAAATCAGATACCGGTACTTCAGACAATGCAATACTATTTCAAACAAATCAGATACCGGTACTTCAGACAATGCAATACTATTTCAAACAAATCAGATACCGGTACTTCAGACAATGCAATACTATTTCAAACAAATCAGATACCGGTACTTCAGACAATGCAATACTATTTCAAATAAATCAGACACCGGTACTACAGACAATGCAATACTATTTCAAATAAATCAGATACCGGTACTCCAGACAATGCAATACTATTTCAAATAAATCAGATATGGGTACTCCAGACATTGCAATACAAATTAAAACAATCCAGGTACCGGTACTCCAGTCCCCACCATTCCGTTACAAGCGAACCACAAACAAGCACACCATACGCCAGAATCCCGTTAAAATAATCTGCAATATTAGTGCAGACGCTCATATAATGGTTTTTTAAGAACAAAAAATGAAAAGAAATAATGCAATCACCAGATGACTCTGGGAAATCATTCTTTTTCTTTTTTCCCAATTAACGAAAATCGTTTCTATTTAAAAAGAAACATGCAAATGGGAAAAATCGTTTTGTAAAGAAAAGTTGTAAACTAAAAAAAAAAGTTGATATCAATGGTAGTTATTAATATCATATCTTCATCTTATACATTACAGACGCTCCTTCTATAAAGAAGATTATTGCGTCCTACGCTCATCCGTGGTCTGAGTTCCAGTCTTGCATTTTTTATTAATGTTTTAAATGATGTTAAGTTACTGGTTTTCCTCGTTCGTTCAGGCAACCCATTCCATGCCCGAACGCCACTCGGGAAGAAAGAGTAGCTATATGCATTTATTTTGTTCTCGCATAATGGGACAAGGAAAGTGTTTTTGTCTTTATGTTTATCTGAACTTACCGTAGGGCTTAAAAAAAATTACCCCTCGGACCAAATTGATCATAGGTCCGATGAAGCAGCGTTCACCAGTTTCTGTGGCCACGGCATACTAGGTGATTGTGTGGCCAGCACTATGCACAGCCGCCTTTACTTAACCCCAACTAATGTCAGGTACACCCTCCAGACCCGGGAAGATATCCTAGCTTGCACCAAGATTCTAACCCGGGACCTTCGGCTCGCCAGTCGAACGTGCTGCCGCTAGGCTACCGTGCCCCATTATCATAAGGCTTGATAACTTGATAAGTTGATAAGTTGATAACTTGGTAATCAACTGTATCTAGATCTGAAGGTTTTGACTTTTTGGGGGGTTCAAAAACAACTGAAATTATAAATTGAAAGTAGTAAGGTAATCCCATCGGCTACAATTGATCCATAAGGTCTGTATAGCAGCGTTCAGCAGTTTCTGTGGCTACCGTATACTAGGTGATTGTGTGGCCAGCACAATGCCCAGACGCCTCTACATAACCGCAACTACGGAGTTCAGGTACCCATCAGAGCTGGGTAGACTCAGGGACACCTTCCAGACCCGGGAACATATCCTACCCTACACCAGGATTCGAACCCAGTACCTCCGATGCGCCTGCCGAACGTGCTGCTTCTCATCCACCTTGCCCCTGAAATCTTAAATTACATTTACTCCTTTATCATAACTTTCCCAGGCATGTTTAGTTAAGCGGGTCTATTTTTTTTTCAATTTTTTAACAGAAACTGTTAAATGGATTTTTTACAGAGCACATTGCCTTCGATAATTTAATCTGTTGAGGTTAAGATAATAGCTCCATCGATGATTATCTTTTAATGGTTCTTTAAAACAGAATGCGAAGAAGATAAAAAAAAATCGCTTAAAGAAAAGAAAATGTCAGAAAATTGGATTTTTGTAAGTTTTGAACATTGATCTGTGATAACTCAGTGATTTTAAACATGGATAGAGAACCGCTCGGAACGCGAATAAGCTTGACTTATACGTTTTACAGACGTTGCTTCTTGGTGGAAGAATATTACGTCCTAGGCCCAAAAGTGACAAAAACTTCTACAGGGCGGCAGGGATTAGTCGGCGGCAGGGCTAGAATCGGGGCCGTTTGTATGAATGTACTGATGTTTTTTGTTTGATTATTTGCTCCCTAGAATTAGAGTGGGGAAAAGCTTGTTAGCGGAATTGAATGCTTTAAGCCTCTCAGTGGCACTAGGTGAGGAAATTGTATTATTAGACTATAAGTAAGCAAGACTGACTTGTCAATACTTTGTTTCTTGTGTGTTAGAGATTACTTCGTTACTACGTCTTATTGTCCAAGCAGTATCCTTACTGTTATATTATATGGATATCTGACTTTAGCTGGGGAAATTTACAGCCATTGGTTTGGCCAGACAATCCCTTAGCATGCCACGGCTAAGACAGTGATGCTATCAGCTACTTTACTACACCAACTGAACAAAATGGTTTTAAAACCATAATCTTTTTTGATGGGCATAAAATTAATTATCTAAAAATAATTTATAATATACACATATATAGTGTAGAACAATATATATATATAGCTACAGACATTAAAACACTAGAGTCAATTTATTATGGAATCGATTTTTGAAATCTAACGCGCACAGCTTTTTGTAACTTCTGTAGGCTGGTAAATTTCAATTCTAATTATTCGACAGATTTGTAGTTTCCTATGATCTAAAAACGCCATAACTCAGCTCAATGAGCCCATCGTGAACATAGTATACAGTTGTATATGTTTTGCAGTTTTATTCGTTTTAATCATCTCGGTTTCATTAACATTTGATTCGATTCAGCGCATCGAATTTAACGTTGGGAATTGAGTCATAGAAATTGTTTTTTATCACTGTGTCATTTAGCGAGGATCATAAAAGGCAGCGTTTACAGCAGCGTTTTTATCGTTCGCTCTAAACATTCGTCCAGTGGTTAGTGGAATCAAAATATGGCCCTTGTCAATTACGTAATGCTAGAAGCATAAAAAAAAAACATTTTCAGGGAGCTTTTAATTAAAAAATAAAAGGTAATGTCGTCGATGTTCCAAGCGTTATAATAACAAATGTCTAGATATCATACAAGCTACTCGAACACTTAGTAGACACAGAGGCGTATTGAGGCATGATCCACATGTTCCACGAATCAGGAGCCCTAACACAAAGGGGGCTTCCCACACATCCGCCACATTTTTTTTTCTGTAGCGGCATGTTAACTGTCAGAAACAGTCAGATAGAGACTGAAGAACAAATATGTAGGAATAAGTATGATTATTAAAAACAAATTACGACTAAAATACTTGTTTTCTTCATTCAGTGTAAATTTTGCTGCTAGGTCACTGTGCGCCAAGAGAAGACTTGTGGAAATAACACATATTCGAATTGAGCGGAATTACTTTCTCACTGTCAGGCAAATGGGTTCACAAGAATAATTAGTGTTCACAAACGTTTGAACTTGTTTTAAACCACATTGAATATTTATAAGATTTAAAAGTGACGTGACAATTCCAAACTTCGAACGAGACCAACACATCCCAAGACTAACGTTCAACGATTGGTTGTTAAATGCAAATGAAATTTTGTGAACAGTTCTATTTTAATTAGAAGTAATTAACATTTATTGATTCAGACCATACGTTTAACTTAACTTATATATTACAGAAGATCCTTATATAAATTATTGCGTCCTACGTTCATCCGTGATCTAGATCTAGTCTTGCATCTTTATAAATGTTTTAAAAGATGTTAAGTTACTGGTTTTCCTGGTTTGTTCAGGCGACCCATTCCATGCCGGAATACCACTCGGTTTATACATGACTAAAATCAACGCTTAAAACATATCCATACCTGATTGATTTTGAAGCGTATTTGCCTTTCTTGAAATGAGTATAATAATTAGTTTATCATAGTTTATGTTTCCCTTATATTTTTCAATTTTATCAATTATTTGTGTACAGATTTCTAGATAATAAAATTTAAATGTTCTATTGTATTTTGTTTGTGTTTGTAAATTTCAACGTGAGAAAAAAAAAACGTTATTGAAATATCATATATAGTAAAACAAATGGTATATAGACTGTGGCTACTAATACATATACATTTTTCAAACTGTCGGGAAGCGTGGAGTGGTTGTAGATACACTAATTAAATTTGTACGTACGCAAAGATGGAAGGGGGAGGGGGGGGGAAGGGCCCAATCTGTACGTCATGCAACAGTGGTTCGCTGATGGGGGGGGGGGGGGTATGAGATTCTGACTTATTTTGCGTTCGTAGAATACTGGTGGCTTCGAACTCATAAAAGTATTTGTGCAGGAACAAAATTATTGGTTTAAGTACGAATACAAACATCTAAGTCTAATGACTTGTAGTGTTGTAACATTCTTGCCAAAAAAAAAACTTGTTTATGTTAGACTCAGTATCACCTGCAGACAGGTACTGCTATGCAGTTATTTTGAATGAGTCCATGTTTTTAAGAAAAACATGATGTTTATAATTTAGATTAAAGCGACGCTAGACATAGTTTTGGCATTTAGTTCAGCGTGTAGTAATTAAAATTATCTAACGAATTTCAGCTGTTGAACATATTTCTGATAAACTTAATTGAAGAGATATTTCTAAGACCTTACAGTAGAATTACTAGTAACACTTCACTTTTTACAAGTCTTAATAAATATCCATGCATGGTGAACCTAAAAGTTCATAGTATATAAACATTTCCGGTCCTATTCGGTTATTTACAAACAAAACGTGTTTGTGTGCTGAATTACTGGTTGCACTGCGAGAAAGAAAAGATATTGGGGATTAAATTTTATTTCATTTCCAAAATATTTTGCCCAAAGAAAACAATGGATTGTAAATGTCAGACATGAAGAATCATCCATTTTTATTCCCAGCTTATTGCTTGATATAAAATAATTTTCGTTTTGTGTCTTTAAGGCTTAATCAATTTTGATATTTAAAACGGATTCCTCAGAGCAATTCTTTTAGCCTTTGTATATTTCTAAAAGACCAGAACTGGAAGTCGAAGTTGAAATAAATTGTCAAGCAAAAACTTGAAACATGATGAAAACGTCATGTGTTGCCGCAGATAGACCAGAAGTTCATGAACACGATAAACCCTGACCTATTGAAAAGGGTCAGTCCTCATTAAAACTTGTCAATAGAACTATTTGTAACACTTCACTGTAGTGCTATTTGTATTACTACGTCATAGAACAATATATTTGTGACATAAAAATAATGATTTTTTTTTTATTCTAGATTTTGTTTGCAAACAAAATTTTATATATTTTGTTGTTGTTGTGAACGTATAAATATCAAGGTATATTTCGTCATGCAGAAGAACTGAATCGGGTCTCGCTAAGTAACCACAAACGGGGAAGTAGCGTTAGCCCATGGATCGTTGTATACAGTCGATGGCAGTAAAGTAAAGAGAAAAAGATAGTTATTGGATGCGCCCAGCTGACTTCTGAAGATGAAAGAAATATCTTTAAGGTATTTGGTTGCATGCTGGAGCACCGCGAAGTGGATTAAAGACAGATCGATATTAGATCGATTTGATTGTTTACTAGAAACAAATTGTGATTTAAACATAGACAAAACATTACATAAAGTGTCCTCTAGTGCAGGGGTCGGAAACTTTTCGATAACAGTGTGCCAGAGTAGGATTTCTAATTCATTCAGCGTGCCGACAGCCCAAAATTCATCCTGCTCGAGAACGCAATTTCTGTACAGAAGGCACTTGAATTACCTTTTTTAGGGGGGCTTTCCGAATGCCATTGAAATGCGCATTGCTTGCCAAGTATGGAACGCGTGCCATAGGTTGCCAGCCCCTGCTCTATTCCACTTATCTGCACAGCTGTAAATAAACAACTGATTCTATTCACTATTCTACTGATCCACTTAACTTTCAACCACCTCAGATTTGTCACTGTAAGCTTAATTCCCTGTTGATAAAAAATCAACAACTGGTATTTGTAGCATATTCCACTTAACTACCCCATTTATGAAATGTTTAGATGATGAGTGTCGCTGTATTCGCGATGTGAATGCAGATGATTACGTAGTTGTTGAGACTTACAACACAAGCTATTGAAGGTTTAAAATATCTAACGTACATCAATTACACAAAGTGGAATGCAGCTGGGGGATACATTATACCCATAAGGGAGATAACTTTGCATAAATTTAAATTTTTTATATTAACACATACCATCCATTTTATTACTGGTGAATCTATTTTTTTAATCTAAAAGTACTTAGGATTTTTACAATGATGCAATTATATTTGAAGAACAGACATATAATCTTTTGATAAAGTAAAAAAAAAAAAAAAACAGCCTTAGAAGAACTTCAGTATCAATTAGAGCATATTTTACAAGGGCATCCAGCTATAAGCTACCAACACATCCGCTATAATGTGTTTGGGCCACTTCTAATTTCTTTTACAAATATGTAAAAACAGATGTAAGCTTTACAATATAAAAAAATTTACACCCAAGAGATGTATAATCATCGAATCAATAACTAAATTAATTAACAACAATGTAGTAATACATGAATGTTACATGCATAGACATACAAAGACACAAAGTATCACATTAGAAGTACTAAATATACTTAGAAATAGAAAGTTATTAGAAACGCAATGACTTTTCTTAGACAAACTGCAATGAAAATTTCATATACGATTTCCCTATTGCATTAGCGCACTGAGTGGTATGTCCGAACTGGTCAGGATAACCAACAAATCCATATTGAAATGCAAGACTTTGACTTAAGCCGCATAAGACGCAGTAATCTTCTTTATCAATGTAAAGTCTGTGTACCATAAGATAAGATAATCCTCTAGTCTGATCTGTATATTATTATTACAAGTGACCTTAAAAATGGATATTTACTTTAAAAAAAAATAATTTCATAGTAAAGTAAAGTAAATTACCATTCGGAACAAATTGATCATAGGGCCGGTGATGCAGCGTTCACCAGTTACCTTAAAAATGAATATTTACTTTAAAAAAAAATTACCATTCGGAACAAATTGATCATAGGGCCGGTGATGCAGCGTTCACCAGTTACCTTAAAAATGAATATTTACTTTAAAAAAAAATTACCATTCGGAACAAATTGATCATAGGGCCGGTGATGCAGCGTTCACCAGTTACCTTAAAAATGAATATTTACTTTAAAAAAAAATTACCATTCGGAACAAATTGATCATAGGGCCGGTGATGCAGCGTTCACCAGTTACCTTAAAAATGAATATTTACTTTAAAAAAAAATTACCATTCGGAACAAATTGATCATAGGGCCGGTGATGCAGCGTTCACCAGTTACCTTAAAAATGAATATTTACTTTTAAAAAAAATTACCATTCGGAACAAATTGATCATAGGGCCGGTGATGCAGCGTTCACCAGTTACCTTAAAAATGAATATTTACTTTAAAAAAAAATTACCATTCGGAACAAATTGATCATAGGGCCGGTGATGCAGCGTTCACCAGTTACCTTAAAAATGAATATTTACTTTAAAAAAAAATTACCATTCGGAACAAATTGATCATAGGGCCGGTGATGCAGCGTTCACCAGTTACCTTAAAAATGAATATTTACTTTTAAAAAAAATTACCATTCGGAACAAATTGATCATAGGGCCGGTGATGCAGCGTTCACCAGTTACCTTAAAAATGAATATTTACTTTAAAAAAAATTACCATTCGGAACAAATTGATCATAGGGCCGGTGATGCAGCGTTCACCAGTTACCTTAAAAATGAATATTTACTTTAAAAAAAAATTACCATTCGGAACAAATTGATCATAGGGCCGGTGATGCAGCGTTCACCAGTTACCTTAAAAATGAATATTTACTTTAAAAAAAAATTACCATTCGGAACAAATTGATCATAGGGCCGGTGATGCAGCGTTCACCAGTTACCTTAAAAATGAATATTTACTTTAAAAAAAAATTACCATTCGGAACAAATTGATCATAGGGCCGGTGATGCAGCGTTCACCAGTTACCTTAAAAATGAATATTTACTTTTAAAAAAAATTACCATTCGGAACAAATTGATCATAGGGCCGGTGATGCAGCGTTCACCAGTTACTGTGGCCACGGCATACTAAGGGATGTGTGGCCAGCACAGATTAATAATCTTTGCTCTCATTGATGAAATTTACAAAGTCTCATATGAGGATAAAACGAGTAGTTCGTGTATATCTCTGTATTTACAAAGTCTCATATGAGGATAAAACGAGTAGTTCGTGTATATCTCTGTATTTACAAAGTCTCATATGAGGATAAAACGAGTAGTTCGTGTATATCTCTGTATTTACAAAGTCTCATATGAGGATAAAACGAGTAGTTCGTGTATATCTCTGTATTTACAAAGTCTCATATGAGGATAAAACGAGTAGTTCGTGTATATCTCTGTATTTACAAAGTCTCATATGAGGATAAAACGAGTAGTTCGTGTATATCTCTGTATTTACAAAGTCTCATATGAGGATAAAACGAGTAGTTCGTGTATATCTCTGTATTTACAAAGTCTCATATGAGGATAAAACGAGTAGTTCGTGTATATCTCTGTATTTACAAAGTCTCATATGAGGATAAAACGAGTAGTTCGTGTATATCTCTGTATTTACAAAGTCTCATATGAGGATAAAACGAGTAGTTCGTGTATATCTCTGTATTTACAAAGTCTCATATGAGGATAAAACGAGTAGTTCGTGTATATCTCTGTATTTACAAAGTCTCATATGAGGATAAAACGAGTAGTTCGTGTATATCTCTGTATTTACAAAGTCTCATGTGAGGATAAAACGAGTAGTTCGTGTATATCTCGTATTTACAAAGTCTCATATGAGGATAAAACGAGTAGTTCGTGTATATCTCTGTATTTACAAAGTCTCATATGAGGATAAAACGAGTAGTTCGTGTATATCTCTGTATTTACAAAGTCTCATATGAGGATAAAACGAGTAGTTCGTGTATATCTCTGTATTTACAAAGTCTCATATGAGGATAAAACGAGTAGTTCGTGTATATCTCTGTATTTACAAAGTCTCATATGAGGATAAAACGAGTAGTTCGTGTATATCTCTGTATTTACAAAGTCTCATATGAGGATAAAACGAGTAGTTCGTGTATATCTCTGTATTTACAAAGTCTCATATGAGGATAAAACGAGTAGTTCGTGTATATCTCTGTATTTACAAAGTCTCATATGAGGATAAAACGAGTAGTTCGTGTATATCTCTGTATTTACAAAGTCTCATATGAGGATAAAACGAGTAGTTCGTGTATATCTCTGTATTTACAAAGTCTCATATGAGGATAAAACGAGTAGTTCGTGTATATCTCTGTATTTACAAAGTCTCATATGAGGATAAAACGAGTAGTTCGTGTATATCTCTGTATTTACAAAGTCTCATATGAGGATAAAACGAGTAGTTCGTGTATATCTCTGTATTTACAAAGTCTCATATGAGGATAAAACGAGTAGTTCGTGTATATCTCTGTATTTACAAAGTCTCATATGAGGATAAAACGAGTAGTTCGTGTATATCTCTGTATTTACAAAGTCTCATATGAGGATAAAACGAGTAGTTCGTGTATATCTCTGTATTTACAAAGTCTCATATGAGGATAAAACGAGTAGTTCGTGTATATCTCTGTATTTACAAAGTCTCATATGAGGATAAAACGAGTAGTTCGTGTATATCTCTGTATTTACAAAGTCTCATATGAGGATAAAACGAGTAGTTCGTGTATATCTCTGTATTTACAAAGTCTCATATGAGGATAAAACGAGTAGTTCGTGTATATCTCTGTATTTACAAAGTCTCATATGAGGATAAAACGAGTAGTTCGTGTATATCTCTGTATTTACAAAGTCTCATATGAGGATAAAACGAGTAGTTCCTGTATATCTCTGTATTTACAAAGTCTCATATGAGGATAAAACGAGTAGTTCGTGTATATCTCTGTATTTACAAAGTCTCATATGAGGATAAAACGAGTAGTTCGTGTATATCTCTGTATTTACAAAGTCTCATATGAGGATAAAACGAGTAGTTCGTGTATATCTCTGTATTAACAAAGTCTCATATGAGGATAAAACGAGTAGTTCGTGTATATCTCTGTATTTACAAAGTCTCATATGAGGATAAAACGAGTAGTTCGTGTATATCTCTGTATTTACAAAGTCTCATATGAGGATAAAACGAGTAGTTCGTGTATATCTCTGTATTTACAAAGTCTCATATGAGGATAAAACGAGTAGTTCGTGTATATCTCTGTATTTACAAAGTCTCATATGAGGATAAAACGAGTAGTTCGTGTATATCTCTGTATTTACAAAGTCTCATATGAGGATAAAACGAGTAGTTCGTGTATATCTCTGTATTTACAAAGTCTCATATGAGGATAAAACGAGTAGTTCGTGTATATCTCTGTATTTACAAAGTCTCATATGAGGATAAAACGAGTAGTTCGTGTATATCTCTGTATTTACAAAGTCTCATATGAGAATAAAACGAGTAGTTCGTGTATATCTCTGTATTTACAAAGTCTCATATGAGGATAAAACGAGTAGTTCGTGTATATCTCTGTATTTACAAAGTCTCATATGAGGATAAAACGAGTAGTTCGTGTATATCTCTGTATTTACAAAGTCTCATATGAGGATAAAACGAGTAGTTCGTGTATATCTCTGTATTTACAAAGTCTCATATGAGGATAAAACGAGTAGTTCGTGTATATCTCTGTATTTACAAAGTCTCATATGAGGATAAAACGAGTAGTTCGTGTATATCTCTGTATTTACAAAGTCTCATATGAGGATAAAACGAGTAGTTCGTGTATATCTCTGTATTTACAAAGTCTCATATGAGGATAAATTGAGTAGTTCGTGTATATCTCTGTATTTACAAAGTCTCATATGAGGATAAAACGAGTAGTTCGTGTATATCTCTGTATTTACAAAGTCTCATATGAGGATAAAACGAGTAGTTCGTGTATATCTCTGTATTTACAAAGTCTCATATGAGGATAAAACGAGTAGTTCGTGTATATCTCTGTATTTACAAAGTCTCATATGAGGATAAAACGAGTAGTTCGTGTATATCTCTGTATTTACAAAGTCTCATATGAGGATAAAACGAGTAGTTCGTGTATATCTCTGTATTTACAAAGTCTCATATGAGGATAAAACGAGTAGTTCGTGTATATCTCTGTATTTACAAAGTCTCATATGAGGATAAAACGAGTAGTTCGTGTATATCTCTGTATTTACAAAGTCTCATATGAGGATAAAACGAGTAGTTCGTGTATATCTCTGTATTTACAAAGTCTCATATGAGGATAAAACGAGTAGTTCGTGTATATCTCTGTATTTACAAAGTCTCATATGAGGATAAAACGAGTAGTTCGTGTATATCTCTGTATTTACAAAGTCCCATATGAGGATAAAACGAGTAGTTCGTGTATAACTCTGTATTTACAAAGTCTCATATGAGGATAAAACGAGTAGTTCGTGTATATCTCTGTATTTACAAAGTCTCATATGAGGATAAAACGAGTAGTTCGTGTATATCTCTGTATTTACAAAGTCTCATATGAGGATAAAACGAGTAGTTCGTGTATATCTCTGTATTTACAAAGTCTCATATGAGGATAAAACGAGTAGTTCGTGTATATCTCTGTATTTACAAAGTCTCATATGAGGATAAAACGAGTAGTTCGTGTATATCTCTGTATTTACAAAGTCTCATATGAGGATAAAACGAGTAGTTCGTGTATATCTCTGTATTTACAAAGTCTCATATGAGGATAAAACGAGTAGTTCGTGTATATCTCTGTATTTACAAAGTCTCATATGAGGATAAAACGAGTAGTTCGTGTATATCTCTGTATTTACAAAGTCTCATATGAGGATAAAACGAGTAGTTCGTGTATATCTCTGTATTTACAAAGTCTCATATGAGGATAAAACGAGTAGTTCGTGTATATCTCTGTATTTACAAAGTCTCATATGAGGATAAAACGAGTAGTTCGTGTATATCTCTGTATTTACAAAGTCTCATATGAGGATAAAACGAGTAGTTCGTGTATATCTCTAAATTTACAAAGTCTCATATGAGGATAAAACGAGTAGTTCGTGTATATCTCTGTATTTACAAAGTCTCATATGAGGATAAAACGAGTAGTTCGTGTATATCTCTGTATTTACAAAGTCTCATATGAGGATAAAACGAGTAGTTCTTGTATAACTCTGTATTTACAAAGTCTCATATGAGGATAAAACGAGTAGTTCGTGTATATCTCTGTATTTACAAAGTCTCATATGAGGATAAAACGAGTAGTTCGTGTATATCTCTGTATTTACAAAGTCTCATATGAGGATAAAACGAGTAGTTCGTGTATATCTCTGTATTTACAAAGTCTCATATGAGGATAAAACGAGTAGTTCGTGTATATCTCTGTATTTACAAAGTCTCATATGAGGATAAAACGAGTAGTTCGTGTATATCTCTGTATTTACAAAGTGTCATATGAGGATAAAACGAGTAGTTCGTGTATATCTCTGTATTTACAAAGTCTCATATGAGGATAAAACGAGTAGTTCGTGTATATCTCTGTATTTACAAAGTCTCATATGAGGATAAAACGAGTAGTTCGTGTATATCTCTGTATTTACAAAGTCTCATATGAGGATAAAACGAGTAGTTCGTGTATATCTCTGTATTTACAAAGTCTCATATGAGGATAAAACGAGTAGTTCGTGTATATCTCTGTATTTACAAAGTCTCATATGAGGATAAAACGAGTAGTTCGTGTATATCTCTGTATTTACAAAGTCTCATATGAGGATAAAACGAGTAGTTCGTGTATATCTCTGTATTTACAAAGTCTCATATGAGGATAAAACGAGTAGTTCGTGTATATCTCTGTATTTACAAAGTCTCATATGAGGATAAAACGAGTAGTTCGTGTATATCTCTGTATTTACAAAGTCTCATATGAGGATAAAACGAGTAGTTCGTGTATATCTCTGTATTTACAAAGTCTCATATGAGGATAAAACGAGTAGTTCGTGTATATCTCTGTATTTACAAAGTCTCATATGAGGATAAAACGAGTAGTTCGTGTATATCTCTGTATTTACAAAGTCTCATATGAGGATAAAATGAGTAGTTCGTGTATATCTCTGTATTTACAAAGTCTCATATGAGGATAAAACGAGTAGTTCGTGTATATCTCTGTATTGCATTAGCAGAAGTGTGTGTTTGTGTTTGTGTGTGTGTATGTGTATGTATGTTTGTGTGTGTTTGTGTGTGTGTGTATGTATGTATGTTTGTGTGTGTTTGTGTGTGTGAAGACGGAATACCAGTTCTTACATTATTTGAGTTCCCCATTCATTCGCTTCCGTTCAGTCCCTTTAATCTTCCCATTGCTTTATGCCACATAAAAGACTTTATACTTTACTACGTAAACTCTGAAGCTAACGTCCTTCTTCTTCCCATTAATGTACGTGTTCTTTATGTTAGTGTCGAACGCTCTTTTCAAGGAAATGGTTCATTAGCGAAATGAAATGTAATGAACTTTTTCTAGCCAGTCAATGGTCAATGCAGTTCTGCTCATTGAAGCACTATACACAATAAATGATTTTCTCTTTTTTTAAATTGTATTGGGTTTTATTGTGCACCTCAGAAATGGATCTGTCTCTCTCTCTCTCTCTGTGCGTTGCAGTGGAACAATATAACAAACAACGAAATGAAAACCAGAGAAGTACAAAGAATAGACATGTTCAATAGTTATAGGAGTGATTGTGTGCTGGTGTCTTGTGAGGAAGAGGGAGGTGAGAGAGGAGGTAATAAAGAATGGATAAGGGGGGAACTGAAACATGTTTTATCTTATACATAAATTTTTTATATATTTTTTTTTCAAAATATGGTTCAATAAAAATTTAGTTTAAATTTTGTTAAACTTAGATTAAGTTGAAACATTCAAATGTATCCATTTACTCATTAATGCACGTTTAATTTTTATTCTAATCATATATAACAAATATGCTCCTATTAGGGTTGCATTGCAGGAAGCACGCATTGAATCCATTTCTCGTTTGTATGTCCTAACAGTCTTTTGCTTACATGAGATTTAAGATTGTTGCATTCAACAGTAAAATCCCAAAGAAGTAGCAATGACTTGTTTTAAAGTAGGTCTTGACACTTTTGAGGATTAATCTCCGGAACTAAACAAAACGAAACTCTCCGAGCCTGCGAAGTTGATGAAATCTCACATCATTTCCTGTATCGCAGACGTCTTCTTTAGAAATCAACGAATCAGATCAATAGTCAGTAAATTACGTCATTTAAAAAAACTAAAAATAGTCTGTAAATGTATGGAGCGAGACGTGTGTGATATAATTAAATACTAGTTCGATATTATACATTTTAAATGTATCAAGAAACTAAAGTCATAAGCATAATTTAATAACAATATAACTCTTTTTATATAACAAAATGTGACGCATAAAATGAGTTAGATTTTTAGGGTTTTAATGCATCGTTAAAGATTTACGTGAAACGTGAATTCGTCTCAATGAATTGACTGCCACTGGAAACGAATAATTTTTTTTTTTAATTTGGAACTCGATGTAATGTGTTAGCAAAAAGTTATCTTTCTTTGAAAAACTTTTTTAAAGTTTATAAAACTAACTATAACTTGACATGATTGGCACATATAATGGTTACAATATTACATTTTTATATAGGGCTGATATAGCCTTGTTCAACAGATTCATCTGCCGGTTCTACAAAGGGATTGTTTGGCAAGCAAAATACGCAGGGACTTAAACCCGAATTATACTCGACACGGCATAGAGCGCTCTGCAGTTACACCAATGCAATGACCGTAATAGACTAGAATGACTGAAGTCAAAACTGTCAAACTATAGATGAGCAAAACATCAAATGTCGCCAATACTTTAACTAAGAGTACACAATTGTTTCATCCAACTGGCTGGCATTTACGTATACCCGTATACTTCAGTGAATAAGATAAGATAAGAAGATATTTCAGTGAATAAGATAAGATAAGAAGATACTTCAGTGAATCATACGTTACATGAGAATCTCTTGTCTAAATATAAAGATCGGTGAGTAGTATGCTTGTCCGTGGGAACACATATTGTCTTGAATATAGATGCGAACTTTAATAATATTGCTAAGCGAAATTCGTGTCCAGAAAAGTTAAGTCAACCCATTCCATGTCCGGATGCCATTTCGAAATAACAAATAGTTTTATTTAAACGCGTCTCATGCATAATGAAATAGAACAAAAATTTTATTGTTTCTCTATGTTTTTTCAGAGTATTCATTTATATTTTGAACTTTTGTATAACTGCCGTAGAATATCTTTGAATATATCTCTAAGTAAAACGAGGTACCATAATAATCTACTAAATAGTAAATGAGTCCTACTTGACGAACGAGCAACTATAGCATGTCAACTAGAAGATATATAGTAGGGGTCGGTAACCTAAGGCAAGCGTGCCAGACTTGCCACGCATAACTAATTTCAGTGGCGAGAGAGAGAAGGAGATTTTTTTTAATGCAAGTCAAAAAAACGTACGTCAGCATTATTGATGGGTGATGCGTCCCAAACTACCTGGGAATCACACTGGACGTCGACTGTTGAAGTTCAGGAATGTTTGTGTGAAAAGCTCTCATTATTGGATCTGTGATTGCTAAGATAGTCAATTTTATAGTTTCTTAAGTCTCTTCTAGAAGAAAGTTATACGGAGTATAGGTAAAATCTTGGATAGATTCGTTTCTCGCCTGTAAGCAATTAAGGTGTATCTTGATTAAAAAAACATTTCCGTTATTGAATGAGGAGAATTAACTGTTGAAGCCGATGTTTCTGAATGACATGGCGAGACATTTCAGTGAGTTGAACTTGCATTTACAAGGACGGGGGTCGAAAAGCACTTGTAGTGTTGGACCACTGGAATGAATTTGCATTAAAACTGGACATATCTTGCCGTGAAATCAAATTCAAAACATTTAACGCTTTCTCTAATTTAAGGCAAATTAAGATAGATGAGCGTTTTCAGAAGTACATTCAAGCACTAAATTCTGAGTTTTCTAAACAAAGGCAAGACTTTCAAATTCATTGACTCATATTCTCATGCCACAACAAGTCTTACTGGCTTGATCTTACTACAAACTATTTAAACATCCGAAAAATGGGCATCGAAATATGACGATTTGCAGGAAAATCTGAAAGGAATGCTGCATGGGAAAGGCATATGTTGCCAACTGCAAGGAATCGCTATACTCTCAGCTTTTGGTTAAATTTACACACAAGTGAACATATTTTATATCGCACATGAAAGCTGTTTTAAGAGGTTATTTAAACTTGACCACTAAGAAGTGCCTAAATATGTACCCGACATTGAACAATTAGCGAAGAGCATTCCGGGAAAAGGAGCTCATCAATTAATTACATTCAAAAGAGTTTTTATGCTCATCTCTCTTAATTAAGCATGATTACAATTATTTATTAAACAAATATGTTGTTTTAATATTGTAATAAATATAACAGGCTTATATACTAGCTTTATATTATGTAATTGCAGTAATTATTAATGTTTAAATAACTCCTTAAATTGACTTTATTAATGCATTTTTATTAATGTTTATTTTACAACGTAAATTTATTTTATAAATATAATTACAAATTGAAAAAAAGAGCTTAATGCTGAATTTGAATGAAGAAATAATAATTATAAGCAACATTAGTTATATTAAAATAAATATACTCGTTTGGCATCATTAACATCAAATTTAGAGAATTTAATTAAAGGGAAATAATTAGCCCGTTTTCTTTGCATTAATATTTTTAATATGTTTCGTTTTTGTTTCCTTTAAAAGAAAAATATCTTACAGCTTATAGCTTTAAATTGATCAAACTATACAAGATAGTATAAAAAGTGTATAAATATTATATGACTAAAGAATTTATATGTACGTTTTTAAACATTACATTAACTACTCAGTGTGTATGCTTACTTGATATCTATTCCCTTAATCTATACTAATAACAGAATTTTTTCAACATCCTAAATCTGAAAATAATCAGATCAAACTATGCAGAATTAAAGGCTAAATGTAAATGTTGACACTTGACACATTAACTATTAATGTGTAAGTTGAGAAATGAATTTGTGTATTAGCTATGAATAGATTTTTTTTAAAGATAATAATAATAATACGTATACAGCGCATATCCCGTTGGGGAACAGTTCTAGGCGCTGTCAACAGTTACAGACATAGTACAGACAACGAATAAAAGACGAACATGTATAGATGTACAGGTGAATACTGCTACCGGAATAGGTGCGATGATAATAACAGACATGTTAATTTGTTAATAAATATAAAACCCTACAATGATTTTCTCTATAACGCTCGTTTTCTTTTGGTCTTGGTCATGCTACGACACTAAATAAATTGTCTTTTAAAAATAATGAATAATTTAGAAATTCTAGTTTGGCACACTATTACAAAAACATTGACAAGTCTTAACGTGTATGCATGCATAAAAGTTCACAAGAAAAAACATTTCCGGTCGAATTCGATCATTTTATTAGAAACATGTCTGTGTGCTAGGTTAAAATTTCTTTCATTTCCAAATAATGTTTACAAAAGAAAACAATGTATTGTGAAAGTCAGAAGGGAATAATCACCTTTTTATAATATCAAACTTATTGCTTAATGCAAAAGAATTTTTGTTATTCGTTTTTATGAATACGAATTTTTTTTTTTCAATAAACAACTCGCAACTCTTGACTAATTTATTTTATAATGCGACTAACACTTGAGTATTAATTATCGCCTACTCACTTTTGATGTTAAAAACGGATTCCTCATAACTAATATTGTATCCTTTGTATAATTCTAAAAGACTACAACTAGCCGTCGAGGTTGAAATCAACTGTCAATAACCAGCAAAAGCATGCTTTTTTGTTTACGGAAATGCCTAAAATAATTAAACATTTAATAATAGAACCAGAAGTTCACGATCTCACCAGTTCAAAAGATCACGCCTAATTAAGACTTGTGAATTGCCAACCCATGATATATATATATAGCCTACCAATGTCATTAATATTTTTAATTATTTATCTTCCTCTTGAAGTTTTTATTTTCTAAATTTATTATGACTAATTATGCTAGTTACACTAGTTATTTCTGAGTGGTCCTTTGCAATTATTTTTTTATGATTCATTTCTGAATTGTTACTAATAGCTAAAATTAATGCACACGTTTTAGTAAAGTGTGAGAGTGATAGTAAACAATCTGAATACTCTTGGAAGATGTAGTTTATATCTGTAAACTATTACAGGTGAAAAAATCTAGACAGACTGAGAGTCTGATACTCAAATAGATATATTTATAGAGACAAATAGATTGGCTAAATTACAGATATTTTATTTATTTATAGTTGCAGAACGTAAATTAAATAGACAAACATATAGATAGGTGGATAAATAGCTAGACAGACAGATAGATAGTTAAATAGAAAGATGGATACAGACATTCAAATAGATAGATAGATAAATAGATACATCGATAGAAAGAGAGATAGACCAACAGACCAAAAGATAGATAAATAGATAGATAGATAGATAGACATATAGATAGATTTATTGGCAGACAGACAGATAATAGATAGATGGATACAGACCTTCAGATAGATAGAAAGAGACAGTTAGATAGACGGCTAGATAGATAGATAGATAGATAGATAGATAGATAGATAGATAGATAGATAGATAGATAGATAGATAGAATGATTGATATATAGATAGATAGATGACGGATGGATGTGTCGATAGATTGATTGATTCATTCATAGAGAGTTAGATAAAGGGACAGTTAGATAGACGGCTAGATAGATGGATACATAGATAGATAGATAGATAGATAGATATATAGATACATAGATAGATATATAGATAGATACATAGAGAGATACATAGATAGATATTGAGTAAGTATCTAATAATTAATATTTGTGGAAATATGAACGTCTAATAATAAAACAAAGTAATTCACTTACAATAATAACGTTGAGTAAGTCCACGTTTAAAACAAAACAAACAAGAATACTGCACTATAAACTCCCTGAAAAACACTTCCTATCATCTGTACTCTGAGCTGACATCACTTGACACTAACAAGTACAGCCCCACACACACACACACAGGGTCACGGTAACTCGTCTAACGTCTGTTTCCGTGAGAACGACACGCATACAAGTGACGCCCCCATTAATATGAAATACTGGGTGATGAAACAGTGACAACTAAACCACTATAGAAACATTAGCTACACACTGGTGTGTCTTTCTAGTAGAATGTTAAATTTTAATAGACTTTAAAAAAAATTATAATAAAAATGTTATGATATAGTAATAACCACTCACAAATTTAAAAGGAATGATTCTAGCATTTAGTGTCAGGAATATTTTATCCAATAGACGTTTTTTTTTAAATAAATCATAATGACAGTTGTAATATTTTGTTTTTGTCAGCTGTTAAAAATGAACATAAAACAGAATTACGCCCAGTCTGTGGTGACATCTTCGTTTATCTCCCCTTCTTGTAG
The DNA here is from genome assembly GCA_949126835.1 of Anisus vortex. Classification (NCBI taxonomy): domain Eukaryota; kingdom Metazoa; phylum Mollusca; class Gastropoda; family Planorbidae; genus Anisus; species Anisus vortex. The sequence goes on along the minus strand of OX421494.1, from coordinate 10,094,164 downwards.
TATTATCTCCCCTCCTTGTATTATCTCCCCTTCTTGTCTCTGGCACCGGACGAGCAGAGTTAATGGTCTTCATCCCCAGCCTCCCTCCCTCGCTCGCTCGCTCTCACTTGGCGGTGAGCTCGCGTTGTGTTCTATAGACTAAAGGAGCAGTCCCTCACGCGCAGCCCCCCCCCCCCCCGCCACTCTTTTTTACACTCACGAGCAGAAATATTTCTAACGAATTAAATACTAAAAACAATTCAAAATAATACCAAACCTTTTAACTTTATTTAAACTTTTAAAACATTTTCGGTAGTTTTCGTTAGGACGAACCTTTAGCGTTGTTTAAAAAAATAAATAATTTAGCACAATATGAATACAGATTTATAATTGTCTCTGAAAACGAATACCGGACGTGCCTTCCTGCTCTTGATTCCAGCGGCGTAACGGTGTTAAGGAGTGGATCAAGAGGTAGGAGGGCACTCCAAGATCCTGTCCGAGACTATCCACCCCGCGGCATGCTGATGAGGCGTGTCGCGTAACATAGGGTACGATCTCCGCCGTACAGGCACTACACTTCAATCCCCCACCTGCGGAATTCCCATCCGATCATTATCGTGGTGGCTGTGTACTAACAGAATATTTTTTATGTCTTTTAAACCTAGTCGGATTATTTTAATCCTATATTTCTTTCTTTCTTTTTATTTTCTTTAATGATATTTAATTCGCCAGACTCTGAGTCATTAATGTGGTGTGGATTGTTATTAAAGTTGTTAAGGAAATCTTAGTTGTTGAATGTTGGCGAAATCCTTATAGAATCTGACCCTGAAATACATCATTCATTTATGTTGACATTGTGTTATATAATTCATGTGTTTAGTCAAGTTGACCAACTTATTAGTCTACACCATTTTTGTGTGGATAAAATGTAATTAAAGCAGGTCTTAACTTTTTCAGGCCAATATCCGCAAGCCTTTTAGTGCCTCCCTAAAAAGATTTTAAACGGCAAGTGAGTTTTTTTCTCTATGACTAATCGTATTAAGAATGTAAATACATTTTAAGATGGTGGCCTATTTTGCGGTATCGAATTTTTTTATACAAACATTATGACGAATAACTTTTGGTCTTGTATGCAGCATCTAGTTACCTAGTACAACCTGTTAAAAGTAGATGTTGCTTTTTTTAATGACGTTAACAGGTTTATCAGTGCAACAGTGCAGAGTTCACTGCGTGCAGAACGTTCCAAATATCTCCATGAAATGAGATGCAACGATTTCAAATAAAATTTTACCCTAATATTTACAAGGTTCATTACTAGCGTACTAACAAGAGTAACACCAATAGTCAAATCACTAAACCTAGAAACACTAGACCAGGGGTCTGCAACCTACGGCATGCGTCCCTGACTTGGCACTCAGAACCCTTTCAGTGGCACGCGAGAGATATCCAGCTGTTTTTTTTAACAGCGTACGTCAGCATAATTAAAGGGGCTGCGTGGTGAACTACATGGGAATCACACTGGACGTTGACTATTTTAGTTCAGGAATGTTTGTATGCAAAGCTCTCATCATTGGACTTGGGACCTGTGATTGAATCTATTGTTAAGATAGTCAATTTTATAGTTTCTCAAGGCTCTTCTAGAAGAAAGTGATACGGAAAATAGGTAAAGTCTTGGATTCGTATCTTGACTTGGAAGCAATTAAGGTGTATCTTGATGAAAACAAAAACATTTCCGGTATTGAATGAGGAGAACTGACTGTTGATGCCGATGTTTCTGAATGACATGGCGACACGTTTCAGTGAGTGGAACTTGCATTTACAAGGACGGGATCGAAAAGCACTTGAATCACTGTAATATATTTGCATTGAAACTGGACATATCTTGCCTGAAATCAATTTTAAAAAACGTTACTATTTCCCTAATTTAAGGCATATTAAGACAGATGAGCTTTTTCAGACGTACATTGAAGCACCCGATGCGAAGTTTTCTGAACAATGGCAAAACTTTCAAATTCATGGACCCATGTCTCCATACCACATCAAGCCTTACTGGTATCATCTTACTACAAACTAATTAGATCTGGATCTTTTTATAGTGGAGGGTTATTGGCATTTTTTTTTCATTTTAAACATCCGAAAATGGGCATCGAAATGTTACGAATTTCGGGAAAATCTGAAAGCTGCTTAGGAAAGTCATCCCCTATTGTCAACTGCAAGGCATTCACTCTACTTTCAGCTTTTAGTTCAATTTACACTAGAGAACATATTTTATCGCACATGAATCCTGTTTTAAGCATAAATATAATTAATTCTAAAACAAATGTGTTTGTTTTATTTTTGTAACAAATATACGAGGCTTTTATACTAGCTTTATATTACGTAATTGTTGTAAGTATTAATGTTTAAAGCAGAAAATATTTATTTACAACGTAAATTAATTTTATACATATAGGTCTAATTACAAATCGAAAAAAAAAGAGCATTTTTATAAAGAAATAATAATTTATAAGTAACACTAGTTATATTAGAAAATGAACTCGTTTGGAATCACTAGCATTAAATATGGAGAATTTAATTAAAGGGAGACAATTAACAGTTTTCTTTGCGTTAATATTTCTAATATGTTTCTTTTTTGTTTCATTTTTAAAAAGAAGGCTTACTATTTAGATCTATAACTTTAAATTGATCAAATTATATAAGATAATTGAAATTTATATATAAACATTATATGACCAAAGAATTTATATATACATCTTAAACATTGCATTAACTACCCAGTGTATATGATTGCTACGTATGTCTTCCACTTAACTATAGTGCATCTTACATTTACATATTAGGCGCGTAATATATTAGCGGAAATCTCTAAATGAGAACACATTTTTGATCAAACTATAATGAATGTAAAGCTATTACTAGAACGATAGCTTGACAAGTAAATTTACATATTGCTAGTGATACATTAACCATTAATGTGTAGGTTGAATAATGAAATATTTTCTTTTTGAATTCATTCATGGCTAATACACTAACAAACAGATTGATTTGATATTAAATATAAAACACTTTAATGATTTTCTCTATAGCGCCCCTCATCATTTGGTCTTGGTCTTGCTACGGCAAACTGTCTTATACAAAAATATAGTTGAGCAGTTTGACTTTCACTTTCATGCCGTTGGCAAGCTGAATGATTTAGAAATCATACTTTTGCACACAATAAGCAAAAGGTTACCGACCCCTGCACTAGAGGACAGAAGGGCAAAGAGTAAACTAGTAATAACTAATAATACATAAGACATTATATTCTAATTTAGAAATACGACCCAATAACAACCTATTTCAACGCTCAGATAAACATAAGGACAAAAACACTTTCCTTATCCCTTATGTTAGAACGAATGCATGTAATGTGCTCTTTCATCCCAAGTGGCATTCGGGCATGGAATGGGTTGCCTGGACAAACCAGGAAAACCAGTAACTCAACATCATTTAAAACATTAATAAAGATGCAAAACTAGACCCGGACCATGGATGAGCGTAGGACGCAATAATATTCTTTGTATTTATAGACAGAGCGTCTTCAATATATATATAATATAAGATGAGATAAGTTTTTACTTGTGTTGATATTATTTCGTTTCTTGAAAAGTTGACTGCTACTGTATTGAATTGAAGTAAATATTAATCCATCGATCTTTCCTGACTACATTATTCTTTAATCTCCAAATCTCACATCGTCTTTCTGTCTCTCAGCCATTATCTCTTCTGTCTCTTCCGTTTTTCTTTTGTTGGCCTGCTTATTCTCTCTCTTTCTCATTGTCTCTGTCTGTTTGTTTCTCTCCCTGTCTCTTACGTGTTGTGTGTTTCTCCCATTGTATATATTATATTGATCAGTGATGTTGTTTTGGAGATTATTCCTGTCTACAAGGCAGAAGTTTATTTTAGGTTGACGGTGCATTATAAGGGGCGACACGCATGGGCGGGGGCAGACTTGTAGAGATCAAAACATGTGCCGCTGATGTAAGAAGTAATTTGTCTTTAGAAAACGTTGAGCGATCCGGATCTCGCCTGAATAATATTTGAATAAACTTTAGCCACTATTTTACTAAACCTACATCTCTATTTTACTAAACCTACGTCTCTATTTTACTAAACCTACGTCTCTATTTTACTAAACCTACGTCTCTATTTTACTAAACCTACGTCACTATTTTACTAAACCTACGTCTCTATTTTACTAAACCTACGTCTCTATTTTACTAAACCTACGTTACTATTTTGCTAAACCTACGCCACTATTTTACTAAACCTACGTCTCTATTTTACTAAACCTACGTCTCTATTTTACTAAACCTACGTTACTATTTTGCTAAACCTACGCCACTATTTTACTAAACCTACGCCACTATTTTACTAAACCTACGTCTCTATTTTACTAAACCTACGTCTCTATTTTACTAAACCTACGTTACTATTTTACTAAACCTACGTTACTATTTTGCTAAACCTACGCCACTATTTTACTAAACCTACGCCTATATTTTACTAAACCTACGCCTATATTTTACTAAACCTACGCCTCTATTTTACTAAAACTACGCCTATATTTTACTAAACCTACGCCACTATTTTACTAAACCTACGCCACCATTTTACTAAACCTACGCCTCTCATTTTACCAAACTTTCGCATCTATGGATATTACACAACTTTCGCCCTTTATATATTCAACTAAACTTTATAATTTAAAAATCTATTTCCCAAAAGTTCTAAGCTGGCAAGGTTACACGAAGCTGGTCTCCTATATTGTAGTTTTTGGTTTTATTTTTTCTTTTGTTTTTGTTGTGTGTTAATTCGATTCTTATGTTTTTCTATAGATGTATGTCGTTATTATTTATTATGCACAATCTAAATGTATAGAACAAAACACATAAATAACATAGTGTATAAAAAAATTAGTGCATTTTATAAATTATTTTATGCAATAAATAGAAGGAAAAGTAAAAATAAAAAGACTGGAAGGGGCATTATCCGTGATTTATGTTCATACATTGCACTGGAGTTACTTCCCCTGCTTCGTGGAATACATCAGAATCTCTCATACCATTTTTTATTCATATATTATATATAGGTAAGTGTGTATTGGATTTCTCCACAATCCTCCATTGCTCCAGTTTTCGCTGCTCCAGCACCTGAAGTAAAAAAAAAAAGGTCTAGGCCTACTCGCTGCTTCACAGCTCTAAGTGCGATCTTTCAATATCCATCTATGTCTGGAATTAATATAAGAAATAATTAAACAAGAAAAAATAATGTATTATTGTATATTTATATCTATTATATGAATTATTGTTTTTCGAGTTATTCGTTCAGTCCATGTCAGTGGTATAGGCCTACTTGATTCTTTTAAACTCTTATGCATTACATTCGTGGTCCGAGTCTAATTTGCATTTTTTATTAGTGTTTTAAATTATGATAAGCTACTGGTTTTCCTGGCTTGTTCAGGCAACCCATTCCATGCCCGGATTCCACTCGAGAAGAAAGAGTACTTATATGCATTTGTTCTCGCCTAAGGGATATGGAAAGTGTTTTTTCCTTATGTTTCTCTGAGCATTGTAACATTGTTGTATTTCTAAATTAGAACTTTATGCCTTATGTATTATTATAACTTTACTCTTTGCCCTTCTGTCCTCTAGTACAGGGGTCGGCAACCTACGGCATGCGTGGTAAACTTCGCACGCACAGCGATTTTTAATGGCACGCGGGAGACACACAATAATGCAAAATGTAATTCAAGTCTCTTCTTTTAGGAAAATAACAGGGTGACTTTTTGGCACTTTGCACACTGAATGAATTTGAAACCATGCTTTGGCACGCTATTATCAAAAGGTTGCCGACCCCTGCTCTAGTGTTTCTAGATTTAGTGATTTAAATATTGGTGTTACTTTTGTCAGTTGTGAATATTCTTTGATCTGTAGACAGATATGTGTATTCAAAGAATAATCAACAATAGAAAATGACATATTTCGTACATTAAACTTCTACAATATACAAGAGACCTCGAAGCCGTACACTTAAACGGGAAAACCCCAAAAAGCTCGTTTATTCACTTCCAGTGAAAGCAAATCTAAGGGAAATAACTCTATATACTATATAACTCTATATAGCCGAGATAAACTGTCATTATCATTACAGTGTATAATTGTATGCATACATGTATTTATATAAAATAACTAATTCGACAGCATACGTGATACAATTTAAACAAATATTTATTTTGCTGGAAATTAAGAATAAATATATATAACATTGATCATTATCTTTCAAACAATCTACAGGTATATAGCGAAAAAAAATTTTTTTATAAGGAGCGAATTTGTTAGCAGCTAAATTCTGCCATGTTTCCTTATTCTGAGCCAGCCAACTGACTTCATGTTTGGTTTTGTTAATGACCTTTTCGTCTTCTCCGATGATTGTTCCCTTTTCGCCCTCGTCATTGTGCCAGTTAATGGTGTCCATCTTAAGGCTATACCAGGTAGCTTTTTAGGGTTGTTTACTGTAAATATTATTATATTTGGGCATAAAAAATAAGATTTTCTGTGTGTGCTTAAACCATTTTACTCTATGAGACTGTATCAACACTGCTCCTTGACGGTAAAGCATAATCAAGAATCAGATGTTTGTGTTTTGCAGATTTGAAGATGACTAGGGTGTGTTTGGGTGTGTTGTATCTGTTCTGTCAGTTGTGCTTGTGTGTGGAATGTTTTTTTTCTTGTTTTAATTGATATCAATGTAATCAAGCCACATTTCCATTCTGGATCGATCAAGAAATCTTATCTTATCAGTTTACCGAAATAGTATTTCAACATTTTGATATATACCATATGTCTGTATGTGTTTGTGCATGTGTGTTCGTGTGCATGTTTATGCAAAACCAAATTTTTAAAAAAATAGAACAATGGGAAACAATTACTCTTTTCAGTTATCAAAAAAAAAAAGAAGGGGAGAGCAATCTTTATTTAAATAAATGTTACCCGTAAATTATCAATCCCCCTTTTTTGTTTCTATTCGTGAAGTAAAGATGAAGAACCAAACATCCAAAGCTGCATTTAGTTATTAACACTTTTAAAAAGCTTTTGAGTCCACCCCCCCCCTCCCCACACACAAACAAAAAAAAAATGAAAAAAAAAACGAACAAAAACAAGAATGATTTTGATGCATCGAGAGCTTTTCGCATTGTTCCTGTTAATAGATGTTTTAATATAAAAAATAAAATGAATCTATCTGGAAACGAAATGCATTTACTTACATATAAAAGCCGAATACTTTTTTTTTGTACTTTTTTCCCAATCGCAAATAAATATCTTCAATTCGACAAAAACCTGGAAAATAGGCCAGCAATTTTAGCCTTTCTAAACACGATGGTTTTCTTGGATAAATGGTGGTTTTATTTATTTTTTATTCTCCTTTTGTGCCATAAACTAGATTTACATAACATTTCAATAGGCTATTTGTATGGTGGGGGGGGGGGTGAGTTATAAATAGACATCTTATCCATCTTTCCACGCGCACTTATAAACATTAAACAAACAACAAAAATGACAAGAAAATATATCATAAAATAAATATAAACTTTTTTTTTCATTCAAACTAAGGACGATTAGGTCGTACACAAATGACGTTAAGTAGTGAAGGTATAGTAGAAACGCACGTTATTTTTATTCGTCTGGAAACTTTTTGAGGTTCGATGACGTGGAAGTTGGAGGAATGAGTAGTTTGACCTGATTTTGTCTGTGTTTTTCTTTTGTTTGTTAGTTTAATTTAGTCATAGGTTCTGAAATATCCTTCATCTTGCTTATGATTGATTTCCCCCTGCCCCCGTGTCAAAAATTGCAGCCCGCTTATAAAGGTCCACTTCATGGCTATGAGCAACGAAGATTTTTAAGCAAAGAAAGTAGGATAATTATAGGTTATTATTATATAATAAATCTATGCCGCCAACATTTAAGGAAATTGTGCACTTTTTTGTTTGCTATTAATTTACTACGAATTTGTTCTATTCTTCTCATAGCTACAACAGGCTATGATAATGTCCTTATGTCCTAGTTGGCATAGTTCATAACGTTAAGGATGATTGGTGTACAAAATAAAGTCTTTGAATTGGAAAAACTTAATAGTACAATGTGGTGAGCGTCGGCCGTTTGCATGTAACCAGGAATTGAGAAAATGACGTTTTTGGTATTTAAACAAGGAATAAAAGATTGCTTAGGGACATACAGTTGAAATGTTGTCTTCGTGAGAGTAGGATGTGATTGAGATTGCTCGGAGATGTATACTCACACCGAGAGCCTAAATGATGCAATCCATCTACAGGACGAACTCAATAAGTTGGAGAACTGGGAATCGAAATGGCAAATGGCGTTCAACATCGATAAGTACTACCTTCTCTCTTTTTTCAAGAAAGAGGACTAGAATCTCCCCTCCCCCCTCAGCTAAGCTTATACCTTAGACTTTACACGGTCACATTCTTGAGTGGGTAAAAGATGACAAGTAACTTGGAGTGAATATCACAGAAAACCTCCACTGGGGCACACATGTCCAATCTATTGTTGCCAAAGTTAACAGTGCCTGCGCCTTCGTCCATAGGAACCTCAAGGATCCACATCCAGTGCTATAAGAGTTAAGCTCGAACCATTCTGGATTACCTTTCGACGTTGTGGGATCCCCACCAACAACACCTGATATCTACGTTGGAGATGACCCAGCGTCGTGCATTTATAAGTAGTTACTGCACAATTTTAATCGCAGAGCATTTCTAATTAAATTACCCTTAAATTGTGGACTTCCCCCCCCCCCCCTCGGTCTTACGGTAGGTCTCCACAGTACAATGAAGAAGAAGAAAAAGAAGAAGAAGATGAACAGTTGAGCTAAGATAATATTGAGAGATGTGATTGTGTTAGAGAAATGACCTGGCAGTTTACTGTTCATTTTAACTACTATTGACTTCTGTAATTAACTTAAATATTGCCTCAGAGGAAGAGAATAACGTTGTAGTTACTGCGTTATTGAAACCCGTTACAGTAACACTATTATATTTCGCTTCTCCGTCTATTTTGACGGGCATAACCACTAGTAATATAGTAATGTCTTTATGACCTAGATATGACTTCGGCTAAAAGGTCAATTAATTGCAGACGATTTCAGCTTGCCATAGTGTTGAATCGGGCGTTAATTTATAGGCTGCTTATGGTCTACGAAAGCTCACAACCAACCTCAGTAAATTGTGGTAGATGTGTAACACTTCTCGTTTATTGTCAACTGAATCTCGTCTGCAGCTCGGGCATTTTCTAATCTTTACTATTCTTTTATTTGTAGTGAAATTGAAAAGAAAAGAAAGAAATGGCAATTTGTTGGTGCCGTTTTTTTTAATGTTTGGAGATATCTAGAGAAATGTGTGCTTTTTTTTTCTGTGCGGTTAGTATTACGGTAGGGTTTGTTTTTAGTTTCTGTATGAATGTGTTTATGATAATTGTATGGACTGAGTGAATGATTTGAGTAGTTTTGGTCTACCCACGTATAAGATGATTAGAGTTTGTGAAAAGGGGAGGGGGAGGGGGATTACTATTACCTCACGTAGGCCTACAGTGAATCACAGTATATTTAAAATATCGCCTTTACTTTATTTTCTCTCTCTCTCTCTCTCTCTCTCTCTCTCTCTCTCTCTGTATGTCTCTGTATATCTCCTTCTCTATTTCTCTCTCTCGCTTTCTCTCTCTTTTTTCTCTCTTATTCTCACTCTCTCTCTGTTTCGCTCTTTCTCTCTCTTTGTATCTCTCTCTCTTTCTTTCTATATTTCTCTATTATTTTCTCTCTTTCTCTCTCTATGTCTCGCTCTCTCTGTATCTCTCTTTTTCTCCATCTTTCTCTCTCTCTCTATCTATCTATCTATCTATCTGTCTCTCTCTGTCTCTCTCTGTCTCTCTCTCTTTCTCTCTCTTTCTCTCTCTTTCTCTCTCTTTCTCTCTCTTTCTCTCTCTTTCTCTCTTTCTCTCTCTTTCTCTCTCTCTCACTGTCTATCAATATTTCTGTCTCTCTTTCTCACACGAAGACTACTTCTCTTTCTTACTATAATATACACATACAAGTAGAGCCGTTTTCACTTAATTTAATTATAATATAGCTTACTTATTTATTCTCTGAGCCTAGGTAAGTGTTGGCATCGTAAAATATACGCACTATAAACGTATTCAGTTTGGTTAAACGCCAAACTTTTGCCATAAAACGGTCTTTTTTTTTAAACAACCATTTTTTTAAACTAAAAGCAATGACCCACAATCTTGATACTATCAACATTAAATAACTACACAAGGTGATATACTCCCCTTCACCCGTCCTCTACAGTACGTTTTCAAATCCCAATCTCTCAAGTAAATAAACCATAGAATACACCCTGGAATAAAACTACGTATAATATTTCCATGTCTTGTTCCAATAACGAGGATAAATATATATATTTACATTTTATTTATTAATGTATTACACACCTGGGGGTTTAGGAGAACTGAATTCTTCAGCTTATACGTAAATCTGGATATGACCACACACAGCGATATTATCTTTCTCTAATGCCCCACCCACTTACCCACACACTCACTTATACACACTCCTATATACACACTCCTATATACACACTCGCGAGCAATACACAGCAATAAATCTTGACCAAAGTGTGAGCAATTTAAGGACATGGGAGAGAGGGGAGGTGTGATTATCTCAGTAGCGATGAGAATTTATTCACAGAGATTTAGATCAATGAAGAAACACAGTGGCAGTTACAGAGACCCCAAGTGTGTGTGTGTGTGTGTGCAGTGGTTGATCCAATCTTGCTGCCCAGTTACCAGCTAGTGCCGTTCCATTAAAGCACAGTAAATACAGACTCTTACAGTCACTATACTGTTAAATAGAATAGGATACTCAGACATGTTGTGTCTCCTCACTGAGAACAAAGTGTCATTATTGATATAGATTATCAGAAGTACGACACAATACATTATTACATGTTCATTAGAAGCCATTTTGTAATGACTTAGTCTCAATGTGTTTGTTAATTCTTTGTGTGTATAACGTTTCGTTTATTCGTCAGACTGGTGTCTTTAAACACGCATAGATTCAACATTAATCTATTAAATAATTCCGTCTGACTTTATTCTTAAATACACATTCAAATATAAACACATATAATAATAGAGTACCACAAAATTCCTCTTAGACTAACTTAATTTCCGACCTTTGATACTAGAGTCTTTAAGAACTATCTTCGAGTCCTGAGAGTATAACAACTCGACTAAGTTCTCGTTACCAGACTAACAACCGGACTTGTACTGACTGACTATCCAACTGAAACTACGACTGAAGAGAGTCGCACCAATCATCTCAACTCCTCTATTCACGAGTGCTCCGTCAGCCAACTAGTAAATATACTTCAAGTTCACGTTAAGCTGGGCGTTAAAAGATTGGTGTACTGAAGGTCCTGGTTTGGAGTCCTGGTGAAGGCCAAGATTTGTTCCAAAGTCTGGAGGGTGTCCCTGAGTCTACCGTTTCTTTGTGGAAAGGTAACGGCTTCTGGACATTTCGCTGGCCACACAATCTCCTACTAAGCCATGGCTACAGAAACTTGTTAACGCTGCTTCACAGGTCCTATAGATCAAAATGGTGATACTTTAATTATTTTTAGCTTCTTCTTGTTCTGGGCGTTCTTTGCGTCATTAGCTTTGAAGGTTCTAGTCTAGCGCTCTCTGGCTCAATCAGAAGAAATACTTTTCTTATGGTGTGGCCTATCCTACTTTACTGTCTCTCAATGATAATTTGTAACAGAGAGATTTTCAAATGGATCAATCAATAGATATGGTTGTATTCAGGAGAAGTTTGTTTATTTCATACTTTATTTGTCGTTTTTGTTATTCTCATGTTTTTTCTTTAATAATTTTCAGTTTGTTGCAATGCTTGGATTGCTTAGATAAACAAAAGGACAAAAAAACACTTTCCTTATCCCTTATGGGAGAACAAAAGCATATAAGTACTCTTTCTTCCCGAGTGGCACCCGGACGCAATAATCTTCATTATAGAAGGAGCGCCTGCAATGTAAAAGATATAATCTTGTACATATCAGCAACAGTTTTAATCCCTTCCAAGCATTACTTGAACTTTATCAAACACGGGAAAATGTATATAGAAACACTGCGCAACATCCATTTAATGAATATAAAATCAAGCCGGTAACTCTTGAAATTAAGGCTACACAACTTGACCCTAATTCTGACCCTAACTGTAATTCTAACGCTAATCTTAATCTATTGTGAACAGATGTAACTGTTTCATTTGTGGGGAATTCTGAACACAAAAAAATCACATTAATGTCAACTGATAATCAGGGCTTCCCCCCCCCCCAATTTATCTGATTAATTTTATCATGATATCGAGACCCATAGTTATCTCTTCCACTCACCAGACAGCAAACAGCGATTGAAAAACTCTACAACACGACAGAGAAATCTGGCTTTGTTAAAAAACAAAAAAGAATAAAACGCCACACAAAAAGCAATTAACTGCTTAAGGGATAATACGGAAACAAACAAATGTCCATCACTAGAATCCAATAGTAGAAATGTAGAATTAAGGAAGATAAACGATTCGATTCGTACTTCAGCTCACTCAATGTGTTTCTAAGAAAACAGCTAACGCGTACAGAAAGTATCCTTATCATATTGAAAATGTGAGTCGCTTCGATGATTTGAAAAACAAAACAATTTTAGTTCAATCAACTATTAATATACCATCGTATTACTTCTGATGGTATTACTTCTATTATATATTGTCAAATTTTGATGTGTTAAATAATGTATTAAGTGCTCAAACATTCACTGTGAAATTTAATTCAAATATTGTAGAAAATCTTGTTGTTGTTTTTTTCAATGGCTATCGTTGGGTGTAAACTTCATGGACTGCACTGGCTACGAACTCTGTCACTCTCCGGCAGTTGCAGACAGACTGTCTTTGATGTGAATTATTGCGAGATTCTCTTCCCTCTTTCTACTAATACGAATATGAATAGTTACAAATAAGAAAACCAGAAAAACCAGTAACTTAACATAATTTAAATAAATTAAAACACGCAAGACTCGAACCACGGATAAGCAAGGACGCAATAATCTTTTTAATAGAAGGATTCTGTTTTGATTTCTTCTGCTATGAGGGTAAATTTTATGGCTAGTAAGCCGGTCTGACCTATCTTTTTTTAACGATTTCATAATTACTATTAAGTTTCTATTCAGTATCGGTAGCCGTATACTGTTCCAATCGTTTTGCTGCATTGTTGATCTCGACACACAATTCTTTTGCAGACGCAGTGTGTATACAGGTCGTCTAACTTTATTCTTAACGTAATCCCCGACAGAGCTGGTCAAGATTCCGATAACGAGTCCTAGAGATGGGTCGCTCACTAAAGAACTGATCAACTGATCCGGGTCTTTTAAAGGAACGGATCCGAAAGCCGATCACTCCGGATCAGTACTGATCCGTTCCCGTTCTGCATTTCGATATGTTGGTTTCCATAGTTCACTTAGAATCCGGATCTGACCCGGATCAGACCGATTCAGACCCGCTCAGTACTGATCGGATCAGACCCGATCAGTACTGATCGGATCAGACCCGCTCAGTACTGATATGGGTCTGTACTGATCGGATCAGACCCGCTCAGTATTGATCGGCTCAGACCCGCTCAGTACTGATCGGCTCAGACCCGCTCAGTACTGATCGGCTCAGACCCGCTCAGTACTGATATGGGTCTGTACTGATCGGATCAGACCCGCTCAGTACTGATCAGCTCAGACCCGCTCAGTACTGATCGGCTCAGACCCGCTCAGTACTGAATGGGTCTGTACTGATCGGTTCCCGTTCTGCATTTCGATATGCTGGTTTCGAATGCGAGTGATCGTACAATTGCTGTCAATTGTAAATAATGTTGATGATGCCATTTTTGCATTATAATTAGCCAATATGATTACAGTATTTTACATTTACCCTTTTAATTTTACTTATTAGTAGATTATTAGGTGAAAAAAAAGGAATTATAGCTTAAAAACAAAAGTTTAATTATAATTAGTTTAGTAGCCTACAACTAGACAATTGAGAACAATTATTTCTTATTTATATTTTTTAATGTTTTAAGTAACAAAAAAAAAGGCGTTTCAACAAGGGATCCAAGTTGTTTTTCTCTCCCCTTGACATCCAACATATACAATTATGGAGGGAGGCAGGGGGGGGGGGGGTAAATTACTAAGTGATCCGTGGAACCGTTCAACGGATCCGTATCTTTTTAGTGAGCGCTCAATTGAGCGGCGATCAGCATGGTGAACGGTTTTGCCCATCTCTAATAACGACATACGAAAAGTATCTCTCAATATCTAAATGTTTACGCATGCGCTAATAAATCGACGCACGCTCTAAGAAATCGCCTCACAAACAAAACTGAAACAGCAATAAAAATAAATCAATTGGTATTTCCTGTGTTCGCTCATTTACATATTTATGTAACAATAAATTAAACAGCAACAAGAAAACAACCGCAGGTATTAAAAACCTTTATCTGTATTGAGGCTGGTTGGATACAGACGAAAAGAGGGGAGGAAAAAGCCATCAAGCTGAGAGAGATGTCTGAAATGTCTCCAACAGGAGCTGTAGATCATCACACACGAGTTTGTTTTCTCTCCACTGTGCCGAGTCGTTTGATCACTCTTCTGGCCAGCCTGATCGCTTGAGACAATCAGCGAGGGCAAAAGGTCACACTTTGTCCGGAAAGGAGAAAGAACTGGCTTAACAGAAAAAGGGGACATAAACGGGGGAAAAGGAGGGGAGAGAGGCGATTTTCTGCCTCCGCCCAAAAATATAAAAGAGATTGGAGGAGAGAGGATAGGGATTGAAATAAATACTTAACCTATTTTGGTCTTCATATAAATATATCTATCCTTTCTAATTTGTTGCATAGTTCTAATTTCTCTATAGGTATTTCTTTATACAGATCTTTTTCTCTGAGTGATTCTACAGATCTCTTCCTAACTTTCTCTAGCTCTCTCTTCCTTGCTCCTTACTTCTCCCTTACTCTCTCTCTCTCTCTCTCTCTCTCTCTCTCTCTCTCTCTCATTCTGCTTATTCTTTAACATCTACTCTTTTTATCATTAAACATTTAATTTTTAAAAAATGTTCAACAATTTCTTCCTTTGTTTATCTTCACAATCATCACAGGATCAAGAGTAGCGCAGTATATTGTATATTTGTAAATTATTTGTCTTTTGGGGCACGATCTACAATGGGATTGTTCAACAAGCACAGTTCCCTGTACTTTACTTTCCTTAACTACTGTCAGGGGTACTTATCAGGAACTGATATTAATTTTTATGCCCGAGAATTCAGGTTAGTCAATCCAACACTCTTTTGCTCGACTAGTACCTATTCATTGTTGATTGTTGATTTTCCTGACTAATTCAAGAAACCCATTCAAAGACCGGATGCCATTGTGAATAATTTAGAATGTATAAAAAATATGTTACACGAAAATGACAAATTTATTTAAGTAAGTTTATTTTACTTCATAATTAATATAAAAGACAGAGTTGATATGAACTTCAATATTAAAGGTTGAGCTTTAGAAAAAGATAATGGATATGAAATTCTAAATGATGGAATTCTAGAAAATAAATATTGGATTCTAATTGTTGAAATTCTTAAAAAAATATAGATTTTTTAATTTGAAATGTTTAATAATTGAAAAATGCTGAAGTTTTAGAAGAAAAAAAATTATTAATTAATTCTAAATGCTCAAATTCTATTTAAAAAATCGAAATTAGATATATAATTATGAATATTGGTATTATAGAAAATAGAAACTTGATATGGAATGATAAATGCTAAATTTCCAGAAAATGGAAATTACATATAGAATTTAAAAAGTTAAAATTCTAAAAAAATATATTAGAAATTAGATATTATATAGAACTGAAAATGTTGGAATTCTAAAAAAAGATGTTCGATATAGAATTGTAAATGTACCCAGTATATGTGACTCCCCAACAGCGTGGGAAAGGAACCCCGGGCCACTTCACATCACTGTCACTGTAGATTTCCTTACTGACAGGCAATGACAGGTTGGGAGAAATTGGGTTTTCCTGTAAGGGGCATGGGGGGCGCATTGTGCCTTCAATCATTGATTGTAGAAAGAATGAAGAAAACAAAACAACTGTCTGAATATAAAGCACTGTCTGCTCTTCTGATCTCGCCAGGGTGGAGGTAGTGGAGTGAGGGGGGGAGGGCGTAAATCCGTTGCATTTTCTTCCACATGAATTTGACGGTGGCTAGTTTCGTAGATTCTCATGACAATGACCGTCTAGCGATAAGAATAAAATAAACTAACAATGAAGATCTATTTCATATATTGTACTGAATTCTTTTTTTACGCAAGGTTTACCATCCATGGAATGCAGAGTAAAAAAAAATTGTGGTGAAAAACAACTAAAGAAGTCTTCATTAAGGCGAAAACCTGAAATAGTCCCATGGTACAAAACTGAAAGTCATATCAAGAAATGTGAAGAAAAAAATATGTTTTATTATATTCACATTTTATTTAAAGAAACACACAAGTGTATAAAAAAAAAAAAAAACTTTAAAAATGAATTTACTATGAGTCTATAAATCAGGCATGGTCAAAGTCTGGCTCGCGGGCCGGATTCTGCCCGCATCTAAATTGCATCCGGCCTGCCGATGCCTCCGGGAGTTTCTTTTTCGAGTATGAAAATGAAAAACTGTAAAGAAAAAATATTTAAAAAAATAGATATATCTTCTTAGGTTCAAATCTTCTCGCAATATTTAAGAAATCACCACAAACAGCTTGTAGTTCGATTTTTAACAAACCTGTGAATGACTTCAGTTGACTACATCAGTCTTAATAAGTATAATTAACATTGTTCATGTTCTAATACAATTTAATACAATTCTGGTGAATGTAGCCTTTAAAACTAGCCATGTGTACTTTGTATAATAAACTAATCATGAATATTCAGCATATTAAACTCAGTCGCGTTGATAATAATTTATAATTAAGTAACCGTAAGTTATATTTTATCTTATAGATTACAGGCGCTCTTTCTATAAGGAAGATTATTGCGTCATACGCTCATCCGTGGTCCGAGTCTAGTCTTGCAATTTTATTAGTGTTTTAAATCATGTTAAGTTAGGCATGCTGGCTTTCCTGGTTTTGTTCAGGCAAGCCATTCCAAGTCCAGATGCCATTCGGGAATAAAGTGTACTTATATGCATTCGTTCTCGCATAAGGGATAACGAAATTGTTTTTGTCCTTATGTTTATCTGAGCATTAGTATTATGCACTAACGGATAATATGGTTATATGGTCCAATAGTTATGTCTAGAGTGATAATCCAGCCCAGCAAGGCAAGTAATTGCCCATGCCTGCTATGGACGCCCCAGGTTATGTTTGGTATTAAATCACTTGCATCCAGGGATTTTGGCACAGTTTGTTCCTTTCTTACAAAACTCGCGAGTCAACTAGCATTCTGTTATACATCGCTGTTTTTTGTTTTTGGAAGAGTTCCTTGTTTGACGTCCAATCTTCGTGACGAGACACGGGCAGTGCAAGAATTAGAACATTTCCTACAAGCTTTACGTCTCGTTCGATGTTTTGGCGCTCTTGCAGGAATATTGAGTTTCCGTCATATAATCTACAAATATTTATATAGATCAGTGGTTCTCTGCCACCTTTACCCCATTGAGCGCACTGATGTATGCAAAAGTTTAGGGAGGAAATGAGGATGGTGGGTGGGTGAGTGGTATTCCAAGAACGGGAACTTACTCGTTGCAAGTTTGAAATATTGTTGTTGTTTGATTTGGTTTTTAATTTTTTTTTATATAGTTGTTACAACTTTGCCTATTTATAATTCATTCTAGTGCTCATTCTATCTTCATCCCTCCAGTTCAGACTCTCTCAGGCTTGTGTAACAATAATTCAATAATAAAGAACTTGATTGGAAGCACGGTAGCCGAGCGGCAGCGCGTTCGACTAGCGAGCCGAAGGAAGGTCCCGGGTTCGAATCCTGGTGCAGGCTAGGATTTTTTCCCGGGTCTGGAGGGTGTCCCTGAGTCTACCCAGCTCTGATGGGTACCTGACCTTAGTCGGGATAAAGTAAAGGCGGCTGTGCATAGTGCTGGCCACACAATCACATAGTATGCCGTGGCCACAGAAACTGGTGAACGTTGCTTCATTGGACCTGTGGATCGACTCGGTCCGACGGGTACTTTACTTACTTACTTAAAGAACTTGATTCCGTACTAACTATAACCTTTAATAGTCAATCTTATTTACAACATAGTATTTCAATACAATGTATGTATCATATCAACCAGTTTCGCCACATAATATATCAAAGCTATCTACTATTTTATTTCCTTCTAGTCTAAGAGTAAAAGTCTAATGTAGGCGTTTTATTATTTACAATTTACATCAAGGGTCGGCATCCTAGGGAACGCGTGCCAGACTTGGCACGCAGTGTCTTTTTCATTGGCACGTGGAAGACTCCCGAAAAGGCAATTCAAGTCTCGTACACAAAAAAATTAAGTGCTAAAGCAGGATGATTTCTAGGCTGTTGGCACGCTGAATGAATTAGAAATTATATTTTAGAACCACTATTATGAAAAGGTTGACGACCCCTGATTTACATCACCAAAGTAACTTACTTTGCAATCCCTACATCATAATTCTCGTGCGTTCAGTTTATATCTAATAATGTGAATTCTTTTGTGCACCAATCTCTCTTGTAGTCTAGTGTTACAATAAATCTAATTTCTGTGGGTAAAAAAAAAAAAGCAACCCTGTAAAAACAATATGATGTAGGCCTGCTCATCCATACTCTATGTAGTCTAAAGTCTTAAAAGCATAAATTACTTGTATTGTTAACGTTTTCTTTACATCCTTCCCTAAAGCAAAAGTATAAAATAAAAACAAATGTCATTTTTATTGAAAGAAATTGCATTACGCAGTACACTTTGGAGAATTCTATCTGATTAACTTAATTTACGCTCATTGAAATCTAATTTGACACATTGAATTTTTTCAACAAATGATTTCAAAAAGAATTTCTCATATTAAAACATGGTCCATTTAATATACCGGTACGTTGATAACATAGAGAAAAGCCTTGAAAAAAGTATGTAAAATAGTTGTTGAGGAGCAGGTTAGAAATGGTTTCAAGGTATAGTCTATTGTCGTCCACTTTTCTTTTTTTTGTAGATTTTATAAACCTAATAATTAGATAGTAATTGTTTTAATTTAAACTTGTGGCCCTTTTTTTAAATAGATAAATTTAAAAAGTAAAATAGATAAGTAGAAATAATCGTGTACAAATAGTTGAACTCTATATTATATAAATATCTAAAATATATAAATTCTTTATTTCCCTGAGTTCCAATAAAATTAAATATAACAGCAATTACACTTTTACGAACAATTATATAGTAGGTAGATATAATATATATATATATATCATCATCATCATCATTGCCTACATAGTCTCGAAAGACGATTAGATTTGCGCTCCTGTGATTTGGCCAGCCCTGCAAAATTGACTGTGTCTGTGGAGACCTATCCTTGAGAGACAGACTGTCGCATCTCTGGCACTTGAAAGCTGGACCGTTGGAGATTGTTAGGGGCAGCTCTTTACTTTTCTACGCTGCTCTTTTAGCCTCCGCCATAAGTCGAAGTTTGCCCTCAGCCGCATTTATACCGGTGTGTAAGGTGCCTCTCCAACTATTTCTGTGCTGAGCAATGTTCTCCCATATATATATATATATATATATATATATATATATATATATATATATATATATATATATATATATATATATATGTACACAAACAGTAAGAATAAAACCATTAAAACAAAAAAAATTGGCCTACATTCCTATCTCCGTCATTTTGACTAGCAAAAAAAAATACTAGTATAGCCATAATTTCATTAGAGCAATCTTTAAAAGTTTGACAGTAGTTGACAAGGCTGAATTACAAGTGGAAACAAAATAATGGACAATCCCAAAATATTTGTTGTCTTGATTACAACCCCGTCCTAACATCCTCCTGCCTAACACTAAATTAAACAATCCTCAAAACAAAAGTGTTTGTTATAAATCCTTTATATGCGTTTTTAGTTATACATTAGCCTTTCAAGGATTATTGCTCTATATGTCACCCACAAAAGAAAAGAAAAAAAATTTTTTTTAAGTTTTTAGATCTATAAATAATCTTACAAAATAGAGGGGAAATTTATCATTCGAATGCTTTTAATAATGATTTTAAAATGCACACCCATAAAGTGTAATGATAATTTAAAAAAAAAAAAAAGAGTCGAAAATCTATTTTTGTTAGCTGTGCAGAAATGGCTAAAAATTTGATAGAATGTGTTTTGATACGCCAATTGTCATTTCGAAATGATGATAAGCAATTGAGACATTGGACATCCGAAGGTACAAGTTGTAACTATACATTTCAAAAGCAAAGTAGATATAAGGATTTTTTTAAAAAGCTTTTTGAATTTTTAGGGCATTCGTGTTTGAATGAGACGCTCAAATCCAACAGTGCCGTTAAAAGCAAGAGATACATTTAATTGCATTTTCTTTTTGTTATCCTCTTTGCTACAATTAATTTGTCCACCTAAAATAAAAACCATTACGGAGCGGTGAACGGGGGTTACCCTGTGAATCAGGACTGTTGAATATGTTTTATAGGCACGTTAGGGTTAATTGGATTAGCAAGGGTCATCGCGTTCGGGAAAACGCAAACGAGTTCCAGACATTACTGTTAGAGTGTGTGTGTTTGGGAGGGGGGTGGGGGTGGGGGTTCTGCTTGGTAAGCAGTAGCGTAGCTTGATGGGTACTGAAAGGGGCGCGATCGCCCCAGACACCAAAGTGTGATTAGGCGCCAAAATAATACTGCAAGTGGCACTTTCTTATTTTCTACGTACGTTAGCTTTTGATATTGTCAATGCGATTTTAATGAATAAATTACTGTGAAAACAAACAAAAAAAAAGAAAATCAACATAAGCAATTTCCGTCAATTGGGGTTAACTTTGTACCAGGAAGAAAACATTTTTAATTTTAATTTATTTACTTTTTTGTAATAGTTTCAACTAGACCATAGGTTCTCAACCTTTTTCGGCTCACCGCCCCTCCCCCCCCCCCCAACTATCTTTTGTTATATTATTATAACAGAACTTGTTCGGCATCATTATTGAATCAAATGTGGAAACATTTTTTTTTTTGTTAAAGGGAGATAATTAGCCCGTTTTATTTGAGCTAATATTTTTGTTTGTATGTTTCTTTTATAAAAAAATAAATGGCTTACAATTTATAACTTTGAAATGATCAAACTGTAAAAATATTTGAAAATGAGATAAATATTATATGACTAAAGAATTTATATGTATATTTTCAAACATTACAATAACTACCCAGTTTGTATGATTACTACTTATCTATACCGCTTAACAATATTACCGTTCTTAATTATAACATTGAAAACAGTCCTACAAGTTAAGGACATCTCGGTTAAACTGATATCAAAATATCATTAATAGTAGCATATGTTAGGGCGACAGTGATCGGTCAGTAGGGTTGACAGTCCAACCACAAGACCAGCCGGCCGCACACTATATTCGCCAAATACAGGCCCCTACTTCATTGAAAAGTCACTGCGATTCCTATTTCTTATTCATATAATAATATGTAGGCATACTGTTGGGGGATATCTGATATTTAGCGGCACTTGCGTTTACATCACATTTCATCCTCCAAAAACTAATCGATTCAATTAGCTGGGTGTTAGAATATATCAAGCACGTTTGTACCGCCCACTTGCCCTTCACCGCCCCACAACCGCCCCCGGGAATGTCAGCGCCCCCCTAAAGCTTCTCACCGCCCCTGGGGGTCGATATCGCCCCCGTTGAGAACCTATGAACTAGACCAAACTTTTCAAATTGAAACTTAAATGTACAAGAAATATTTAATGATCATTTGTTGGTACACTGTTAGATAATTTGCAAAATGAGAATCGTTTCAAGATTACCAGCATTTGCATGTCAGATTTGTACACGTCACAATAAGGAGTCTACACATTCATCCAATATAGTAAGTAGATGTCGATATCAATATTTACATTTTTAAATTAATAAATGGAATGATTAAGATTTTATGTGAAGTCTTTATGTTTTTATTTAACCTAAGCAGGAAAATAGGGCGGGGGGAGCCAAAGTTACTCCGAAATTCTATCCTTTTCGGGGTAACTTTGGGCCATTTAAGTATGAACCAACAAAAAATTGAAAATATGATTTTTGATAATGTGAATTTACATTTTTAGGTTTTAATTATTAAATGAAAATATAAGTAAAATAAATTATTTAAAATAGGTCGATATGCTATAAAGAATTTTATCCATTTAATAACAAAGGGCTATCAGTAAATCTTTCTTTTTACCCTTTTTATTACAGAATATAAATGCCATGCAATTACAAACCAAAAACAGGGGCACGATTTTGGCTTCTGTTCATTAATTTGTTTAACTTTTAATATTTAATTTAAATGCTTCATTTTCAGTTTGCCATTTAGTTTATTTATCAATGTTGCATAACTTGTAATATAATTGTATATATTTATACTAGAAATTATTTTTAAATAATTGAATTAATATTTTTTGACCTAAGTAATCCAATGACGGGGTAACTTTGACCACCACTCAAAATATTAAAATAAAACTTAAATCTCCAAAATAATTGTCTTTTAAGGATTTATTCCTTTCTATGTTTTTGTTCTCCCTAGTTGGAGCTATTAACATCATCAAAATAATTAGGGATAGCGTTAAAAAATTATTAAGTATAAAAAAGTGGTACCCCATTTAACTGGTAGCAGTTGCTAGATCCTTATCGTGACAACCAAATCATGATGTTTACAAAATAGTTACCACAAATGTGAAAATTTGGTAATAAAATTGTGTATTTGGTATAAATGCAAATGAAAATGATGATAATCACAAAAACGTATTTTTTTTTTATTAACCCTTCCCGTACCGACCTACTTCTATCTATGCTGCCTTCAGTTCCGCTATATACGCGCCCGGGACTGTAAGGGTTAAATATAAAACACTTTAACGATTTTATCTATTGATTTCCTTTGATTTCGGCCTTGGCCTTGCTACGGAGTTCAATTTAGTATAATAGAGCATGTTGACTTTTAGGCTGTTGCCTAGTTTGGCACACCATCAGCAAAAGGCTGCCGACCCCTGGTTTAATGTATAGCTTTTAAATATTTTCTCAAGGTGCTCCGATCAAACATTTCTGTCTATATCTATTTTATCTCTCACAGTCTCAGTTTTCTGCCTTTCTTTCTCTCTCTCTCTCTCTCTCTCTCTCTCTCTCTTTCTCTCTCTCTCTCTCTCTCTCTCTCTCTCTCTCAATATCTCTTTTTACGTCTATTTATCTATAAACGAATGCATGAAACTAAGTCGTAAATTAATGTTGTTGTTTTTAGTCACGGGTCATAAAATAAAAATATAGTTCATAAGTTTTGTTGTTGAAAATTGAGTTTTTCGGCGTCAAATGTAATCGAATTATACAAAATCGTTTATAGTCTGTTTAAAACAAAAATCATCATGAAATTTTTACCTTAAACTTAAATGTAATGCTTTGTTTTTACGTCTTGACATTAGTGAGTGATTGCGTCAGTACGTGCTCGCACGCTCGAGTTTTGTGTTGTTGTTTTATTTTACTTTTTCTTTCAGCACCCATAAACAAATTAAGGTTTGCAGCAATTAATTATGTTGTTGTTATTGTTGCAATTTTTTTTTTCTTCCGAAAACAAATATGTTTAAAGAAATTTCTAATACAATAATTATTACACTATCACATGGTGTAATTTTATTGGATGTATTAATTAATTAATTTTTTTTTCTGACGTTTAAAACTATATAAATTTTCAATCAATAACACGCACAAATAATGTAATATTTGTCCTTCCTGGCCACCCAAGCGTTGGTGTATCATCATGCTTCACTGAAGCCGACACAACTACGTAGATAAAATCCGCCCACAAAGACAACACAAACTCTAAAAGTGGATCACAATGAATAATGCAGACAGCTTCCTATGCTTCTTCTTCTGCATCATCTGAAACTGACATCTTCGTAAACACAGCGTTTCGTCTTCTTTTCTTATATAAGACAAGTTAATGGGGGACAATCAGGAACATGTGTGTTGCGTTACGAGAACCTGTTGCGTGGCGGTGAATTTTTTTTTTCCACTGGCATTGTACAAATTCGGGCCTGGAAAACTAAATGTCTACTGTTTTGCTCCAAGCTCTACAATGCCCGATGTTTTTCGTTCTCAGTTCTGTTCTCCTTATTGTCGTCTGCGTCTGTTGCAGGCATCCAATGACAATGATTTAAACTTTATAAAAATACTACAGAAAAAAAAGACTGAAAAGACTTGAAATAGACGGGGGAAAAAAGTGTTTATGTATGTATGTATGTCAGTGCGTATGTGTGTGTTGTCTTTGAGAAGAAGTAAAATGGATTTCGTATTGGAACTTTTTAATACTGTTGCCAGAGATAAGGAGGGAAGAGGAATTGAGAGACAGGAATACTAAGTAAAATTTTTTACATTCCAATAAGATTGGTAAATAGAATACGAAATGTAAACAATTATTTTGTAATAGTTTTGTTTTTTACATTAAAAAAAAATTTGGTATGATATAAAGCTCACTGTTTTGCAATCTCTCTCTCTCTCTTTTGTTCTATCTTTCTCTCCTGCTCTCTCTCTCTCTCTTTTTATTTCTCATTCTTTCTGCCTGTCTGTCTGTCTTTGCTTAGCAATCGAGAATATTGATCTTTCTCCCCGTTTCTAAACACAAAAAAAGCTCAAACATATTTGTACAAACACTTTGCTCAACCCACGATAAAAAACCAAATAATCATTCAGAAACATCAAGAAACATAACACAGAAAAATAATAACAACAACAAAAACAACATGCAAGCGTTACACTAATTCTCCTAACGCACTCGTAAACATAGTTTTTGAGAACATCAAGCCAAGATTTATGTCCAAGCCTCAACGATGCCAACTATAACAAGAAAGTTGTATCATGAAGTCGAAACATATCTGTAGACAAACAGCATAATCCCAATACCCACATATCTGTAGACAAACAGCATACTCCCAGACCCACATATCTGTAGACATACAGCATACTCCTAGACCCACATATCTGTAGACAAACAGCATAATCCCAATACCCACTGTTACGTCCACAATCCCCTTGTGGCCAGAGCTGTGTAGATCTTGCTGATAATTCTCGTTAGTCCTAGGGGAGACTTTAATTATTAGTATTTATGTTTCAGTATTACACGAACTCTTCTTATAGTCCTGGGCACAAATTCAGTATTTGTATTCCAACATTTCCTTTCTTGTATATTATGGTAGTAGATAAATCTTATAGTAATGTATTCAACACAATAGGATAGTAATTTGACAAGGAAGCTTCAGTGTAACTGTTGTTGATAGTTTATTTCAGGTGGTATGTTCAATATATACAATATATCTATTATGTACAGTTAGAATAAAATAGTGCAAACACAAACGTTCTCAAAGGAACATATTTTGAAACTCTCTGTCTTTCAGACAAAACAAATCATTAAATACTATCCGAGTGGTGCAAGGGATAGACCCATTACCAGTAGGGGTGAAAATCATGGTATCATTACAAAACTCATAACAAAAACGATAGGAACTTCCCCTATTAAATAATGAGTCGTTCCCAGACTCTGAGAATTTGAGATCAACACAGAATCCCAACATTGCCTAGAACCTTTAGTTTTCCTACTAAACGTCCTAATATTGTGTGTAGTAAGAAAAGAGAGAGACAGAGGAATAAACATTGCGTGTTCCAATTCTTGGAAAAACAATATACATGACACGCCCCCACCCAATGAAAGAAATAATGTACCATAATTACCCAAGTAATACTCAACATGGTACATTTTTCGTACTTAACACTATCGTTTTAACAACCAACAATCAATGGAAGATTATAAGACAATTTAAGCAAACATGGCTCACTGGCACAACTAAATTATAAAAAGTGTCACTACCCAATGGTAATTGTGATTATAACGTGATGGACCAATATTTCCCCGTTAGTATTAATATTAACTAATGTCTCAACAAGTACAAATAATTCAAAAATATTCTAGTCATTCTTATTTTAACTATGTACAGTTGTGTGGATTTCCACCAAAATGTGCAAAAAGTCTTAATCTATTTAAACAAACATAACATTGCTCAAACTCTGTCAATTTTCAACAGTTTACTTCTAATATACAAACCAAAAGATAAGTAATACGTAACTCGAATCAAACTATAGGTTACTTCCCCTTTAAATTACAGTGTCAACTTGACATTAACAGGGTTCATACCTAAGATGATGATACTTCCCCTTTTCTCAAATATGAGGAGAAAATACGCTCTAGTTACGATTACTACAGTAATCTCAATGTTAAAATGTAATCCACTATTATGCGTTTTTGGCAAATTTGAAAGTTTAATATAAAAGTTTGTTCAGGGTTGAATGAGTGTACACCTTTAGGTACCTTTGTTACCCTCCGTTCCTGGATATATGGAATATATAACAACCTATATACAACATAGTGAATATCCACTAGTTTTTCCCATTCTATTACCATGATATAACAATTTAGCAATAGATTTCCAATATTATCTATTAATTTATACCAATTGATATTACATCTCTTTCTAAGATAAAAATTGTACAAATTATTATTTAGTTCCATTCATTAACTAAAATAAAACAAGATAATAAATCAACTAGCTCAAAGTTTTCCCACTTAATTGCATGTGATGACAATTACTTTTATCCATCCATATCAAGTAAATACGTGCATATTATATATTTATTGCATCATGCATCAACATTTAAATGGAATTTCTTTTCCATAATCAAATGAATTTAAAATATATCAGAACATCAATATTATACATGATTATAAGAATTATTAATACTTTCAAAAGACTTGACTTCTGTATGATACAAGTATTCTATAGGTATTCCATAATCAAAATTCAAACGAATGATAGGTTATCATGACACATTCTTAATGAATAAGTGAGATGATCTGAAAAAAAAGTATGGGGTTATTCAGTCAATCATGTAGCACCCGAGGTAGAGTATCAGCTGTGACGTTGTCTCTAGTCTCTATCTTGTCGATGATACGGGAATGGGATACCAGTCGGTCTTTGTAAAATTACTTAATTTCCCAAGGTCTCTATAAAACTGCAGTGTGTGGTCGGCTTTTGGTACCATCACACAGGGTGTAGACCATTTGCTATCACATTTTTCTCCTATGTCATCTTCTAACATATACTTTACATCTAATTTAATATGCTCAGGTCTGATGGGGTCAAATGGATGCTGTTTAATAGACCTGGCATTCTCGGTTAACATTACATCGTGCTCTATGACATGTGTCCTACTGGGAACATTTGTAAACATTGACTTATTTTCATGTACCAGCTCAATAATCTTCTCCTTATCTTCTACCGGAAGATGTTCTAGCCTTGTATCTAAACTCTTAAGGGCATCTGTATTATTAAGTTTACTTTCTGCAAACTTATATTCTATCCTAGATAAATCCGTCGGGACTCTAGCTAATGAAATCATGGGGACCTCTCGTGGTTTACTCTTTTCCCTGGAAACATAGGGCTTAAGTAAATTAATATGGCATACCCTCTGCTTTTGTCTCCGGTCAGGAGTCTTTATCAAATAATTGACCTCGCCAAGCTTTGACTCTATCTCATAGAGTCCACTAAACTTTGCACTTAAAGGCTGATTTTGCAAAGGTAGAAACACAAGAACTTTGTCACCTGGTGCAAAAGTTCTAGCTGTAGCTTTACGGTCATAGTTCTGTCTCATACGCTCCTGCATCTGTGGAAAATGAATCTTCACATGGTTAAAAGCATGATAATGCCTATTTTTAAATTTATCTACATATGACAAAAGTCCAATCGGTTCACTGTCCGTTAGCCAAGTTTCATGTAGAAGTTTCAACGGACCTCTGACTGAGTGTCCATACACAAGTTCGAATGGGCTAAACCCCAGGGATTCCTGAGTGGCCTCCCTTGCAGCGAACAGTACATAAGGCACACCCTTATCCCAGTCTTTCTCGTTTTCATAACAGTACTTTTTAAGCATCGATTTTAATGTCTGATGAAACCTTTCCAGAGCTCCCTGGCTCTCAGGATGATAGGCACTTGATAGCCTATGGCTTATCCCTAATTGTTCCATGACTTGTTTGAAAATGTTCGAAGTAAAGTTAGTCCCCTGGTCGGACTGTACTGTCTTCGGTAGGCCATAACGTGTGAAGAAATTTGTCAGGGCGTCTACCACCTTCACTGTTGTTATGTTCCGCAACGGAATGGCTTCCGGGAAGTGAGTGGATGAACACATGATTGTGAGCAGGTATTGAAAACCGGCTTTTGTTTTCGGCAACGGGCCCACGCAATCAATGAGTATGTGACTGAATGGTTCGTCGAACGCTGGTATCGGCTGGAGTGGAGCGACAGGAATTCGTTCGTTAGGACGTCCTACCATTTGGCATACGTGGCAAGTCTTGCAGTATTGGTCGACATCTCTTCTCAGTCCTGGCCAGTAGAAGTAAGGGAGGATACGGTGGTGCGTTTTTCGGACTCCCATGTGACCAGCGAAAGGAAGATCATGCGCCATACGCAGTATATCTTGACGATAGCACTTAGGTATTACAATCTGGTGAATACTGTCCCACTCGTTTGTACCTGAGTTGAGCGGTTTCGACTTTCTCATCAACACTTCATCTTTCATGTAGAAACATTCCGCCATTGCATCTGCTGTCTTTTCATCAACAGCTTTCATTCTGAGTTGCATTATTACTTCGTCATTCAATTGTTCTTTCACCAATTTCTGCTTTGGTGACAAAATGTTATCGTTCTCGGTTGCATCACCAGTTGTTAGTTCAGCAAAGAACGTAGCACTTAAATCGATGTCAGGTGTTTCTGTTATCACTGTTTCATTCGCATGTGTGTCTTCAGAACAGACAAACACATCTTTCGTTGCACTACACGGCGTAGCAGGAGTCTTTACCGACTTCTTTTCCTGCATTGCTCTTGTCAGTGCACATGTTGGGCGTTCATTGGCAGGACGTAGGTTTTTGTCCTCCGCCATCTTTGTCTCCAACACTTTAACCATGGGCTCGACAGTGACTCTGCCGCCCATAATGTCATTTCCTAATATCATGGAAACGCCTTTGACGGGTAGTGCGCGCCACACTCCCACTACGATGTTACCTGTAAAAATATCCGACTCGAGTTTTATTCTGTGCAGTGGAGCTTCCACAGCCTCCATACTAGCACCTCTCAGCACAACAGACTCACCGGTACTGGTGGCATCCGTTAACGGCACACTGCCCTCCAGGATCACGCTGACAGCAGAACCCGTGTCACGTAATATCTGTATTTTCTTCTTGCTGAGTACATCGACTTCTGTCGACACTGTCCCCTCGTAGACAAAGGGTCGAAAATCGGATAGGTCGTCCTCTTCCGGGACTTCAGGAACCATCTGTTCCTCACGGCCTTCTGAAAGCATAATAGATTGAGTACAGCTATTCTCTTTTACCTTAGATAGACTGTTCTAAAAAACCATCGACTCCACAACTATGGGCGATGCCGGCCGCATTTCTTTTGAGTTTCTTGACCCTGTGTTGCACACTTCTTCTGTCTGCTTGCTATCTTTCTGCACTCTGGCACAGTGTAGAATAGCACCTTGCTTCTTGGTAAGGATCCAACAATCTTTCTTCATGTGGCCCTCTTTCTTGCAATTGAAACATACCACCTTTGCTTTATTTACATCTGTCTGCTTCCTGAAATTAACTAAGTTACTATTATTATTTACACCACTGTTCTTATTATTGTTTTCACTTGTCTCTTTTGGTTTACTAGCCTCCTTGGGCTCTGGTTTGTGCACTTTGGGTTTGTCAGCATAATATGGCTTTATGCTGGCGTGAATTATGGCATAGTTATCTGCCAATCTAGCAGCTTCATGCACATCTTCAACCCCTCGGTCTGAGATGTGGGTTTTAATATCCACTCGAATACAATCATTGAATTCCTCAAACAATATTAGGTTCTTGAGTTTATCAAACTCACTTACATTCTGTGACCTTAGCCACTGTTCTAACATTTTCTCCTTTTGTCTCAAAAAGTCTACATGAGTTTGATCATATGCCTTCTTTCTGTCTCTAAATAGCTTTCTATATTTTTCTGGTGTCAGGGAATAACTTTTTAGCACCCTATCTTTGATTACTTCATAGTCATTTATTTCCTCGGGTGTTAAACTCAACACTACGTCCAATGCTTTTCCTTTGTTGAGAGTTGACCTTAACAATAAAGCCATCTTATCATCAGGGAACTGATAATCTACAGCTATCCTCTCAAAAAGCAAAAAGAAATCTTGAACATCTTCTTCTCTGAATATAGGCAAGTGTTGCTTCATTGCGCTAATATCCATACCATTGCTGTCCCTACGATGGTCAGGTCTGTTCATGCGTGCCATCTCTATCCTTTCTCGGCTTTCAATCCTAATTCTTTCATTTTCCCTTTCAGTTTCTATCCTAATTCTTTCCAATTCTCTCCTTTCCATACTTTCTAATTCCATTCTCTTCATAGCTAATTGGAATTTTAGGTTTTCACTCAACCCTTCATCTTCATCATTGTTTGATGATCTAGATGACATATTTCTTACCTCGTCTCCGTGGGCAATTACCTCGCCCCCACTGGGAGCTACATAACCTTCATTGATATTGTTCTGTCCCACTTCAACTACACTACCAGTGTTCATGGCATTCTGCCCGTTCAAACATGTCATAATTTCTTTGGTCAAACGATTACGATTAGGTCTTGCCTGTCCTGCCTCAATCCCAAAGGACTCAGCTAATTCTTTTAGTTCAGCAAATGACATGGCATTAAGTTCCTCACTTGATATATTCGAAGCCATAGTATAGCGTTCGAGATATTTGTTATAGTAGAGTGGTATATCTTGTATAATAAAATATAAAGTTCCAACTTACGATTTGTCCAGAAATTTGCACAATATAATATTAAACACTTCGTGGAATCTTCACACTTCCCAAGGAATAAAAACGCAAACCAGTTCTCTCCTCTTTTTAAAAAGAATAGTTTCACAGTCCTAGAAAACGAAACACAAATATGCCGCTCTCAGTACTACTAATGTCACAAAATATTTATAGGTCAGGAAAAAATATAACTCAAATTTTCCAGACGAGATCAACAAATTTTTTCCAATCCTAGATCAAGAAAAGTAGAACTCAAATCTACCGAACGAGACCACCAAATCTTGTCAATCCTAGGTCAGGAAAAGTAGAACTCAAATATACCGGGCGAGACCACCAAATTTTGTTACGTCCACAATCCCCTTGTGGCCAGAGCTGTGTAGATCTTGCTGATAATTCTCGTTAGTCCTAGGGGAGACTTTAATTATTAGTATTTATGTTTCAGTATTACACGAACTCTTCTTATAGTCCTGGGCACAAATTCAGTATTTGTATTCCAACATTTCCTTTCTTGTATATTATGGTAGTAGATAAATCTTATAGTAATGTATTCAACACAATAGGATAGTAATTTGACAAGGAAGCTTCAGTGTAACTGTTGTTGATAGTTTATTTCAGGTGGTATGTTCAATATATACAATATATCTATTATGTACAGTTAGAATAAAATAGTGCAAACACAAACGTTCTCAAAGGAACATATTTTGAAACTCTCTGTCTTTCAGACAAAACAAATCATTAAATACTATCCGAGTGGTGCAAGGGATAGACCCATTACCAGTAGGGGTGAAAATCATGGTATCATTACAAAACTCATAACAAAAACGATAGGAACTTCCCCTATTAAATAATGAGTCGTTCCCAGACTCTGAGAATTTGAGATCAACACAGAATCCCAACATTACCTAGAACCTTTAGTTTTCCTACTAAACGTCCTAATATTGTGTGTAGTAAGAAAAGAGAGAGACAGAGGAATAAACATTGCGTGTTCCAATTCTTGGAAAAACAATATACATGACACCACATATCTGTAGACAAACAGCATAATCCCAGACCCACATATCTGTAGACAAACAGCATAATCCCAGACCCATATATCTGTAGACAAACAGCATAATCACAATACCCATATATCTGTAGACAAACAGCTTACTCCCAGACCCACATATCTGCAGACAAACAGCATAATCCCAGACCCACATATCTGTAGACAAACAGCATAATCCCAGACCCACATATCTGTATACAAACAGCATAATCCCAATACCCACATATCTGTAGACAAACAGCATACTCCCAGACCCACATATCTGCAGACAAACAGCATAATCACAATACCCATATATCTGTAGACAAACAGCTTACTCCCAGACCCACATATCTGCAGACAAACAGCATAATCCCAGACCCACATATCTGTAGACAAACAGCATTATCCCAGACCCACATATCTGTATACAAACAGCATAATCCCAATACCCACATATCTGTAGACAAACAGCATACTCCCAGACCCACATATCTGCAGACAAACAGCATAATCCCAGACCCACATATCTGTAGACAAACAGCATAATCCCAGACCCACATATCTGTTGACAAACAGCATAATCCCAGACCCAGATATCTGTAGACAAACAGCATAATCCCAGACCCACATATCTGTAGACAAACAGCATAATCCCAGACCCACATATCTGTGGACAAATAGCATAATCCTACACCCACATATCTGTAGGAAAACAGCATAATCCCAGACCCACATACCTGTAGACAAACAGCATAATCCCAGACCCACATATCTGTAGACAAACAGCATAATGCCAGACCCACATATCTGTAGACAAACAGCATAATCCCAGACCCACATATCTGTAGACGAACAGCATAATCCCAGACCCACATATCTGTAGACAAACAGCATAATCCCAGACCCACATATCTGTAGACAAACAGCATAATCCCAGACCCACATATCTGTAGACAAACAGCATAATCCCAGACACACATATCTGTAGACAAACAGCATAATCCCAGACCCGCATATCTGTAGACCGGTGGTTCCCAACGTTTTCAATGCCAGAACCCCTTAACACAGCTTTTCAAGTTGCGGTGACCGCCACCCAAAAAAATGTTTTTATTGTTACAAATTGAACATAATGAAAGAAAAGTGATTTATTACAATTGTAATTATATATTGCGAAATAATTATTTCTTATCACAACTCGAGCGTCATTGTGAAGGGTGATATTGCTTCTTTCTTACTAAATCTGAAATTCTCGGGTCAGTCTTTGAAAAAGCACAACGAAGATCATCTTTCACAACAAATCTGCTTCTGTAGTTAGACTTAATAACCGACAAGCCGTAAAACCCTGTTTTATAAAGATAATTTGTTGGGAATGGACGAAGAAGGCGCAACACAATCTCAGTCAAATAGTATATGACTGAAAACACTTTATCCAGAATTTGTATTTGGTTTTGTAGAGAAATCCGTTTCGCTGCAACATTTTAAATAAGTCCAATGAACTTCCCTTGTGTTGTCTCAGGACTATCTTCAACTTTGACTGAGCATGACCTTCTGCCAAATGCAAATTTGGGGTCATGTACTTTTGAAAAGTACGAGGAAATGTTGTCTGCAAGCCTGTGCAAGTTTTCTTTCACAGAAGTTATCATCGTAATCTTTTTGTTAGGTTCAATGTAATGTTTAGTTTTAAAGAAAGCAGATAAGGTAGGCGACATTTGCATTTTATTTTCATTATTTATTTTATGCCAAAGCTGCAGTTTCATTTGGATTTTTTCAGACAAATTAAGCCATGTTATATTTCGTCCCTGCAGCAATAAATTTAACCCATTGAAGACGGTAAAAATAAGTACATTATTTTCTGCGGTTTACTGTTATCACCGAAAATTGCTTCTAGCTGAGGTCTTGCTTTATGATTTTATAAAGTTTTGAGTTCACCACGAGGCTCAAAACCACGTTTTAAAACGTGTCCTCTCGCCAACCTTCTAACTTCAGTGTGGAATAGCAGAGCATTGCTCGGCGCATCTAACTCGTTGCATAGTTGCGAAAACAGTCGAATGTTTAAAGTGCTCGCCTTTACAAAATTAACACAACTTATGACGCTTTTACTTTTAATTACTTATTGAAGTTCATGTGCCAACTTCTTCGTTAAATTGTCAAAATTTGTTGATAAATCATTCAATTATTTCCGATTAGGCCCACTTTTGGTGACTTATTCAGTACTAAACGTTAAAATCCAGACCGAAAAACATATATATCTATACTAACTTCCAATATATTCATGAAGTGTCATTTTACCGCCAATACTGCTGGTTTAAACACATTAGGAGCTGCTTTTAACAGAGAAGACCCTTTTAACACAGCAATTCCCTACACATGTGTAAATGGTCCGCATATGTACATTACTGCGCCAACCCTGTCACATACTTCCCATAATCCCAGACCCACATACATGTATGTAGACAAACAGCATAATCCCAATACCCACATATCTGTAGACAAACAGCATAATCCCAATACTCACATATCTGTAGAAAAACAGCATAATCCCAATGCTCACATATCTGTAGACAAACAGCATAATGCCAATACTCACATATCTGTAGAAAAACAGCATAATCCCTGTCACGATTCTGGACTTAACCGTAACCTTATTAGCGCCCTTAGTCAGACAGCATACATAGATAGACCCAAGCATAGCAAGCGAACCATAGATTAGCGCAAAGTCTAGGTTAGAAACAAGAGAGTAGGGGACGCCATTACCTCTTCCCCTCTTCTTACGCAAGTGAAATCCTCCAGCACTCTTCTCCTCACCTCTCTTTAACCCTCTCTACACTCGTTCATTCCCGAATTCAGAGTTTGCAACTTGATTCAGCCAATTTGGTATTACACCAATTGTATGTGTGATTGTATGTGTGTGTATTCTTTAATGCATGTATATATATATATTCTATTATGCTGTCAATTATGATTCATGTTGTATTTTGATAGTAACTACTCATTTATTTTGCTAAACTCAGCATACACGTAAAACCCCCACCCACCTGTAGACACCTTCACCCACTTCTACCCCTTTTTCATTATCTCCCCTCTTCGTCCCCACCTCAGCGCCCGTGGTCAAGCCCTTGATCCACTCGTCGTAGTGACATTAGGCCAGCGAAGCGTCTCGCACATACGTAAGTGCCTCGGGCTGAGCTCGACCAGAACCAATAGACACAGCTACATCAAGGGAGATAAGTCATTATCTTATTCTTTGTATCTCCGTATACGTCTATCCACCCCCCCTCCGCCCCTGGGCCCCACCCCGCAAAAGTCGGCGGTATTAATTGTTCACCTACACCCACCCCTAATTTTCCCCCCAATAGTCAATCCTCTATGCAAGTATATTTCAAACCAGCCAACCAGAACATATGTAATTCTAAACTAATGTAGCTATCCAATCAAATTGACCACTGATCACGTGACTAAAATCCACGAAAGCGCGCTTAACTAGTTTTAGCGGACTTCGGCTCAAGCGTTAGGTGGAGAAACTTGTCCGATTCTAGCCTCCACTTATTCAGTTCGTTCCATAGGATATACCGCCTGCATGTGTATAGATAGATATTTTGCCAGTATAAGTATTTTCATGAACATAGCTACGTTTGCCTAATGTTGGATAACCTAGCAGTACCATGTGTTGAGTGTTAACTTAAGCCTGTGCAAATTCGTATATGTATCTTGCCATTGAGCGAAGAATTGAAATGATAATAAACACCTGAACTTAACCAGCGATTTATTTGCCTACTTAGAACTATCTGTTGTGTCCGTCATAATATCTAACGAGCCAGGAGAGACATAATAATTATTCCAGGGCGATTCCAGTCACGGTAACTCATACCCCACGACGACCTGCCACCACTACCCCACTCACCTACGACTCCGCACCCCTCTCATTGTCCAACTTCTGCCAGGTTGATGTCCTAATCCTAAACACATCCTGACAATCCCAATACTCACATATCTGTAGACAAACAGCATAATCCCAATACCCACATATCTGTAGACAAACAGCATAATCCCAATACCCTGACATCTAGACTCTGTAGTTTTTTTCCTTTGATGCCCCTACGTCTTTATAGTTTCATCTTTTCATTTCAACGTCTAGCATCGCTAAATGTATTAAAGTAAATCAGTTCAGTTATTAAATTGAATATAATGAGAACATTGCGCAACAGAGATTTATTAATGTGAAACGTTTTCGCAAAGAAATGAGAAACATAAATGGATATTTCTTTATGAATCAAGGAAAAAATAGTTTTTGATTATGAAGTTTAATTATATTAAATACTACAAAATTATAATAGAACATACATTTTCTGAAAGGAAACAATATGGGCAATTTTTTGGGATGAAATATTGTACAAAAAGCTGCCAATAGACAAATTGATTTAGAGTGTTACAAAATTTACTTCCGTAATTGTTTTTCAATAAAATTCCTGACTTGCAATGAACCAATAACAGAATATTTCTTTCTAAGTGAACATTTCGTGATAACTGAATTCGATTCTAGTTAGAGTCCATGAGTATGGACATCTTAATGTTGTAATATATTTAAATTGCTTTGAAAATAATATTATTTATCATATGTTATTCATCGGACAGTATATGCCAGGGGTCGGCAACCTTTTGCTAATTGACAGGTCTTAACGTGTATGCATGCATAAAAGTTCACAAGAAAAAACATTTCCGGTCGAATTCGATCATTTTATTCGAAATATGTCTGTGTGCTAGGTTACTGGTTGTACGAACATTAGTTGGGGATTAAAGTTTCTTTCATTTCCAAAAGATGTTTACAAAAGAAAACAATGTATTGTGAAAGTCAGAAGTGAAAAATCACCTTTTTATTAATATCAAACTTATTGCTTAATGCAAAAGAATTTTTGTTATTCGTTTTTATGAATACGAATTTTATTTTTCAATAACCAAGAAAACGCAACTCTTGACTAATTTATTTTATAAACAAGTTACATGCGACTAACACTTGAGTATTAAGTATCGCCTACTCACTTTTGATGTTAAAAACGGATTCCTCATAATTAATATTGTATCCTTTGTATAATTCTAAAAGACTACAACTAGCCGTCGAGGTTAAAATCAACTGTCAATTGACAAGTCTTAACGTGTATGCATGCATAAAAGTTTACAAGAACAAACATTTCCGGTCGATTCGATCACATTATAAAAAAAACATGTCTGCCATGTGTGCTATGTTACTGGTTGCAGGCTACGAAAATATGTAGAGAATTAAATTTTATTTCATTTCCAAAAAGACGGAGCCAAAAGAAAACGATTGATTGTGAATGTCAGAATTGAAGAATCACCTATTTATAATCCCAAACTAATTGCTTGATGCAAAAGAATTTTCGTGTTGTTGTTTTTTTTTAATTTCCGCATTGTGTTTTTTTAATTACCAAGGACGCAACTCGTGACTAACTTGTTTTATAAACAAAGGCTAAATTTAACCAAATGCGACTAACACTATGAAGACTATGAGTATTAATTATCGCCTACTCACTTTTGATGTTAAAAACGGATTCCTCAAAACTAATATTGTAGCCGTTGTATATTTCTAAAAGACCAGAACTGGCTGTCGATGTTAAAATCAATTGTCAAACAGCACCAAAAGCATGGTTTTTATTTACGAAAATGGCGGTAAATACACCGGAAGTTCACGCTCATCCCAGTTCAAAAGGTCGCACCTAATTAAGACTTGTCAATAACCAGCAAAAGCATGCTTTTTTGTTTACGGAAATGCCTAAAATAATTAAACATTAAAAAATAGAACCGGAAGTTCACGATCTCACCAGTTCAAAAGATCAGCCTAATTAAGACTTGTCAATAGTGTGCCAAACTAGGATTTCTAAATCATTCGGCGTGACAACAGCCTAAAAGTCAATCCGATCTATTATACTTCTTGTATTATTTTTATAAGACTATTAATTTAACTCCGTAGCAAGACCAAGACAAAAAGCAAAGAAATTCTAGAGAGAAAATCGTTAAGTCGTTTCATATTTAATTTTTACAAATGGACGTCTTTGTGATAATCTTCCTTTTTATTTTCATTTATACAAAATTTTATTACCAGACTTTCACATTTATAGCAAGTATTTTGTACTCCTTGTCATTTGGTTGTCAAGATAAGGATCTAGTAACTGTTAATTTTGATTAGGCTACAAGCTAAATTCCCCGGCGTTGCCCGGGGAAAAATTAAATAGGCCTTTTTAAGCTACAGATAGGCTTAAACATTTCTTAAACTACAATGAACAGAAATTTATAGACTAGGCAAGATCTAAAAATTTAAAAACTATAACTTCAATTGACTGAGAATATTTAGGAAAGTAATTAAACATATTATAATCGGGTAAAAAATAGGCAAGTTTTTTTTATTAAACCAAAAGCTAAATTGCCCGGCTCGGGGCAAAAATACAGAGGCGTATGTCTAAAAGCATAGGTTCTCAACCTTTTTCGGCTCACCGCCCCCTTTTACAATTTTGTTCCGTTCACCGCATTTTTTTTAGGCGGACTAGTATTTTTTGTGTGATTAATTATCTTTGGAAAAACTGAAAAGGAAACATATTGTAAGAATTAATAGATCAAAAAATTGCCTAAACAAAAGTTTTAAATAAATCAATATTAATGTGAATCGTTTGCCTGGTGTGTTGCTAGCAATTTGTCTATGTTTGTTTCAATTATGGTTGCAAAAGTCTTATGTCTAATAATCAGTAATATTTGTTATTTTACAAAACAGAACTTGTTCGGCATACTATTGAATCAAACGTGGAAACATTTTTTAATTAAAGGGAGATAATTAGCCCGTTTTATTTGAGCTAATATTTCTGTGGGTTTTTTTTCTTTTATAAAAAATAAATGGTTTACAATTTATAACTTTGAAGTGATCAAACTGTAAAAAGTATTTGAAAATTATATAAATATTTTATGACTAAAGAATGTATATGTATATTTTCAAGCATTACAAAAACTACCCAGTTTGTATGATTACTATTTATCTATACCACTTAACAATGATGCATCAATAATGTTTAATCTTGAAACACATAAAGACATGAAATAACGAGGAGAGAGACTTGGCCTTTCTGGGTCCGTCTTCACCGATTTTGCCTCCTTTATTACTTTTAGCTTCACTGCCTTCCACGGAATGGAAGTAAGGTTCACTGTTTTCCTCCCGTTATTCCTTACCCTTCTTTTCTAATTTTTTCTTCGTTACCTATCTAATACAAAAACTTACGTCTAATATTAATCTTTTTTCTTCAAATTATTTTTATCAGAGTGACATCAATGGTATAGTAAAAGAAGAAGGACTGATATACAAATACCGGCCCAACTTCCCATTTTTTTGGCACATTCGCCAGGGTGTTAACTGGTGCAGGCCGGTCATCCGGCGACGCTGGCTTGGGAAGGTGGGAGGGCCAGGAAAGTCGGGCCTTCCAAACTTTATGTCACTACCAAACAAATTGCATTTA
Organism: Anisus vortex; assembly: GCA_949126835.1. NCBI lineage: Eukaryota > Metazoa > Mollusca > Gastropoda > Planorbidae > Anisus > Anisus vortex. The sequence goes on along the minus strand of OX421494.1, from coordinate 10,054,371 downwards.
TTTCCCTATCTCTATTTCAATAGTTCATGCCGATGGGAACGGCTAAACGCTATTTGAAACCTAAAGACAACTTGGGAGTTTCCTAATCTTTTTAGAGAACTGCACAGATTTTTTTCTCACTTGTGAAGGTTTCCGTTGTGGGATTACCTGTGAATGACACCTTTCGTCACCCGTCTTCTATGGGTGTTTCACTTTTCTTTGTCATCTGTGACCCTTTCTTTGTTTTTTTTTATATATATACATTTAAGACCGCGCTTGTTGGTTAAAATTAAATATATACTCCGAAAGTGATATAACAATTGAAGCTAGATGTACATAATTTCTACCAAACTTTGGTTCATTTTTCTCCATATTATGTTGTTTTAAATATCTTACAGTTAATAATGGATGGTTACGTTTATTATATGTTTAAATTAATTAAAATATGTATGGATGCTAAGCAAGAATGTCAAATAAAAAAGAATGAATGAATTTAAATTTAAAGTTAGTTAGAAAACTCTTTGTCTCGTAAAACATTTTGTCTTCTATCCCCTTAAATGTGTATGAACTGTTCTTCTATTTCCTTTTCTTCGTGTAAAATATATGAGATTGTGCAGGTAAACTAAGTATTTAAATATTCTCTGCTGTCTTCTATCTCTTTGGAATTGTAAAAATGCAATAAATGTCTCCTATCCCTTTTTTCTCTGTGTAAAATAATAATTTTGGTAATGTAAATGCAATTTTTCATGAATAAAATTTTTTTGGAAAATAAAAAAAAAGACATCTCGGTTAAGCTGAGATCAAAATAACATTAATATTAGCAGATGTTAGGGCGACAGTCGGGTTAACCAACCACAGGACCAGCCGGCCGCACACTCTATTTGCCAAATACTGACCCCTACTTCATCGAAAAGTCACTGCGATTCCTATTTCTTATTAATATAATAATATGCATGCATACTGTTGTGGGGGATATCAGATTTTTAGCACCACTTGCGTTTACATCACATTTCATCCCAAAAAATAATCGATTAAAAAAGCTGGGGTGTTAAAATATATCAGGTATGTTTGTACCACCCACTTGCCCTTCACCGCCCCCGGGAATGTCAGCGCCCCCCCTAAAGCTTCTCACCGCCCCGATATCGCCCCCGTTGAGAAGCTATGGTCTAAAGTTACAGATAAAAATTTATAAACTCCAAACAGAAATCTAGAATAACTTTTTGAAATATAATTATTATCTATTTCCTGAAAGTAATTTAAATATTGTATTGTCTTTTTAACTTTTTATTAAACAAAAAGTTGCGACTATCCCTGCGGATAAGAATCAAACACTCGTCTTCCGCGTGCGTATAAACTATAATTATACGATTTTATTTATTGAAAATATTATATAAGTCCTAAAATCGTTTACAATCTTTAAAAAAAAGTAATACTAATAGAATATTTTTTTACAGTAGAAAAAAATAGTGGAATCGAACGAAGGTCGCCGGAAGTCGAAGACGCTAACCACTACGCTAGGGAAACCACATGTCAATAAGGGATCACAAAAGTAAGATATGAGACAATAAAGTCACGTGTCTTTAAATAAACCATTTTGATTAGTTAAACACACTATGTCATATTTATGAGATTTTCGTATTGTTTTTCAAACTATTGTAAAGAAAAATCATCCTTAAGTGGAATTGATACGTAGTACTCATACTAACAAGGTGGTTAATAAAATGTTTAAAATTGTGCAAATAATGTTTTAGTCATATAAAATTTTTATAATTTTCAGCTAATTTTTACAGTTTTCTCATTACAAAGTTATACATTGAATGCCATTTAGTCGTTTAAAAACGAAAAAAAAAGAATTATTATATTAAAAAATATTAGTGCAAATAAAAAGGGGTTAATTATTTCCCTTTAATTAAAATGAAGATTCTGAATTTTATTCACTAGTGTTGTTTTTTTTTTGGTAATATAACAAATAATAATACTACAGACTAACTATTATTTCTATAACTGAATCCAGCATAATGGTATTGCATTTTTTCAAGATAGGCCTAATTACAAACCAATTAGTTTGAAAAAAAAACTCATTTTATCCTATAGGCCTACTATTATACTATTATTCGAGCTAAAATTGTGTAGACTATGTATTTATTTATCACAATTTTTATTTTTATTATAAATTTTGCTTTCAAAAGCGCTCTAGCGATGTTCTTAATTTTTTTTTATGCTCGACTTTTTTTGCCTAGAAAAAAATCTACACATTTTCGGACACACAAATAAAAAAGGGAAATGAACGGCAATCAAAAATACCAAATAGATCTAGATCTATCGTAATTTAATGAGTTAGGCATTAACAGCATGCCATTGTCTTCCCCACGTGTTGCATCGCTTTCACTTATGGTTTATTTTGCGTCACAATAATGACTTTTTATGAAATATCCAATAAAATAATTACAGTAATTTAATTATTTCTTGTTTAAACTTGCTGTTTTGCGCACCGATTTGTTTATCACGATGAGAACGTCCATACGTGTATTTTTTTTATCTAATTTAAAGAAACAATGCTATGAAGGAAAGGTAAATAGGAATAACTAGGCAGTCTATATAAAAACTTTACCGTTATTAAGCCACAAATTCAATAGGCCTATAAACATGTAGAAAACAAACGCTTTAAAATTACATGTCTACATGTACAATTGTTTATAAAAATACCTCTTGGAGATCTATCGTGTGCCATGGAAAATCGCTCCGCGTTCCTTAGGTTGCCGACCCCTGGTATAGGCAATAGAATTCATCGTGGGTCACAAAAGCGGAGTATTAAAATACCCGAAAGACTTAATCAATATTAAAGACGCAAGTCAAATGTTACAAAGTTTTGAGCTTCTTGACGGTTTGACTATTTCACTTGTATTTTTATTATACAGTCCTAAAGTAAGGATTTTAATACTTCTACAACTCTAGAATACTTTTAATACTTCTACAACTCTAGAATACTTTTAATACTTCTACAACTCTAGAATACTTTTAATACTTCTACAACTCTAGAATACTTTTAATACTTCTACAACTCTAGAATACTTTTAATACTTCTACAACTCTAGAATACTTTTAATACTTCTACAACTCTAGAATATTTTAATACTTCTACAACTCTAGAATACTTTTAATACTTCTACAACTCTAGAATACTTTTAATACTTCTACAACTCTAGAATACTTTTAATACTTCTACATAATTCTAGATTACAGAAGAGAATGGGGCGTAGGGTCAAAGATTTCGACCCGGGGAGGGGGGGGGTCAAATCTTAGAAATTCAGGCTAGTTTCATCACAGAATATGCTTTGTTACTTTCCAATAGATTTTAAGCTTACATAAAATAGTTGCAATTAATTTGAAAACAAGACATTGTGAAAGTAAGACATTTGCCATGGTGTGAATAGAAGAAGTTTTACGGTAGTAATTGATCAAACATTTAATATAATACATATTAGTTAAAAATACAGCAATGTAATGATTCCTAGGCATTTACATTATCTTATCTTATACACTACAGACGCTCCTTCTATAAAAAAGATTATTGCGTCCTACGCTCATCCGTGGTCCTAGTTTAGACTTGCATCTTTATTAATGTTTAAACTATTTTTAGGAAAGAATTAATTTTCAAGATAAACGAATAAATATTTTAAGGAAAAAATCTACAATTTTTAAAATATCTTGAAAGTGTTGTGTTTTTTTTCTTTACAAAGGCAAAAAAAAATAATATAAAAAAATAAAAGTATCCCTTTCGAACCATCTGGTCCATATACCTAATAAAGAATTATTCCCCAGTTTCCGTGATTGGCACAATTTCCAGCGAATTGACCAGCACAATGCTCAGCCCCCCAAAAACCATACCGTTGCCTAAAATCCTCTACTAAAACTAGGCCTAACTCATCAACTCTATTCTTCGTTTCTAGCAAAAAGTGTCAACTAAATGTTCATACAATTCTTTTAAAAATTTTAGCAATGACAGATTAGACGATTAATGGATAGTATTGTCAACAAGTACTTAGCAATGACAGATTAGACGATTAATAGATAATATTGTCAACATATATTTAGCAATGACAGATTAGACGATTAATAGATAGTATTGTCAACAAATATTTAGCAATGGCAGATTAGACGATTAATGGATAGTATTGTCAACAAATATTTAGCAATGACAGATTAGACGATTAATGGATAGTATTGTCAACAAATATTTAGCAATGACAGATTAGACGATTAATGGATAGTATTGTCAACAAATATTTAGCAATGACAGATTAGACGATTAATGGATAGTATTGTCAACAAATATAATGACAGATTAGACGATTAATGGATAGTATTGTCAACAAATATTTAGCAATGACAATAATGTGATGGAACTAGACCTTCATAGTTCAGACAATAATGTGATGAAACAAGATCTTCATAGTTCAGACAATAATGTGATGAAACAAGATCTTCAGAGTTCAGACAATAATGTGATGAAACAAGATCTTCATAGCTCAGACAATTATGTGATGAAACAAGATCTTCATAGTTCAGACAATAATGTGATGAAACAAGATCTTCATAGATCAGACAATAATGTGATGAAACAAGATCTTTATAGATCAGACAATAATGTGATGAAACAAGATCTTCATAGATCAGACAATAATGTGATGAAACAAGATCTTCATAGTTCAGACAATAATGTGATGAAACAAGATCTTCATAGATCAGACAATTATGTGATGAAACAAGATCTTCATAGATCAGACAATAATGTGATGAAACAAGATCTTCATAGATCAGACAATAATGTGATGAAACAAGATCTTCAGAGTTCAGACAATAATGTGATGAAACAAGATCTTCATAGTTCAGACAATAATGTGATGAAACAAGATATTCATAGTTTAGACAATGATGTGATGAAACAAGACCTTCATAGTTCAGACAATGATGTGATGAAACAAGACCTTCATAGTTCAGACAATGATGTGATGAAACAAGACCTTCATAGTTCAGACAATGATGTGATAAAACAAGACCATTATAGTCCAGACAAACTAATTAAGGAAACTAAAGTACAGTTGTTGTTTTTTTGTGTAATGTCATGCCAGCGTCCGGTAGTGGCAGTAAATTGCCACGCTCAACGAGTTATTCAAATTACCGAGGTTGACCATCTGAGGACGATCTCGTCCCAACTGTGTATGTCTGGCTCGATGAATGGTATTAGAAACAGTGTAATACACCAAAACCGTTATTTGTGGAGGGGCGTTTCTGACCCCAGAATTGACCGTGAGCAGACCGTATAATGTATATTTTAGGACGTCACATATAGTGAATACATTTAGAATGATTCGTACTGAACGGCATACTATATATCTATGGTTGTTATCAGCCACAACATTTATTGGCTTTCTAATTTTCTATAACATTTATTTTTCCACAAAGCAACTAGCAAGAGTAACATTATACAATATGTATTCTTTCTGTTTATAGGCCTAATATTTGCAAAGCAACAGAATAATATAATAATGAGGTTTTTTTTTATAATATCTAAAAACTGAATCTTATAACGAGTGTCGTTGTATTTATAATAAAATATACAATAGTTTTCTTGCTTTTTACAATATTTACAGCTAGCAATAGAACTATAGATTCAATTTTCAGTAACTCAATGTTACGGTAATTAGCTCAAGTATTAATTTATTAATGTGATAAATGACACGTATTACGAACATAAGAAAACATTTAAATAATTATAACAAATTCAAAGCGTTTTATATTTACTAAATAATTAACGTGTTTGTGATTATCATCCTTTTTATATTCATTTATATAAAACACAATATTATATTACTTAACTTTCACATTATTATCTAAACATTATTATCTAAACATTATCATTTGGTAGTCAAGATGAGGATCTAACACCTATATCTACTATTATTGATTATATTTTGATCTCAGTTTAACTGAGATGTGCTTTTAATTTTGATAGTGATAATAAGGGACAACGGGAAACTAGAGTGAAGCGGAATAGATATGTAGTAATAATAAAAATTGGGTAGTTAATGTAATGTTTAAAAATATACATTTAAATTCTCTAGTCATATAATAGTTATATAATTTTCCATAGACTATAATACACATGGACCGCTTGCTTTAGTTTTTCTGCAATATGATGACTCAAAACACTGAATTTTGGAATTCCCGATTCTAAATAAAGTATTTTCTATATAAGTTCCGTTTTATTTAATCGCCATTATTTTCTCAATGAAAAATTAAAATCGAAAGTTGTATACAGCGGAAACATTTATAGGTCAGTGTTGCATGCGCACGAAAAAGAACATAAGCTCTAATATTAGAGGAAGCGGTCTCTCTTATTATAGCCAATGATAGGAATTAAAAGCTATATAAGTATTCATTTATAGTAGAAAAAAATGCGATTTAATAAAACGGAACTTGTAAGGCAAATACTTTATTTAGAATCGGGAATTAAAAAACAAGAAGATAAAAGCAGAAAAAAACTAAAGCAAGCGGTCCATGTGAATTATAGTCTATGAATTTTCAAATACTTTTTACAGTTAAAGCATTTTTAATTTATAAATTGTAAGCCATTTTTTATTTTATTTTAAAAAAAAGCATATTAGAAATATTAGCGAAAAAAAATCCGGGTTAATTATCTCCCTTTAATAAAAAAAAAATATAAAAAAAAAAAAACATTTCCACACTTGATTCAATTGTGATGCCAAACAAGTTATGTTTTGTAATATAACAAATACTACTGACTAATTACTATTTCTTTATATAAATCCAACATTGTGGTCTTCAAGACAAGATTTAATTATTAGAGAATCAAAATTAATTTACGCTAAACAGCTGTAAATGAACATTACCTGCATAAAGTATTTGTCCATTTAAGGAGTTTATCTTTTAACACATAATAATTACACAAGTTACATAATGTAGTGCTATTAAATAAATCTCTTATATTTATTACATTATAATACAAAGATATTTGTTTTAGAATTACTGATAGTTTTTTTTAATTAAAGAAGATGACCATAATAGCTCTTTTAAATATAACTAGTCTGTATCAATTAATGAGCTCCCTGTCTTGAATGCTCTTTGCTAAATCATAAATGTAAAATGTCGGATACATATTTAGTCATTTTCATGTACAATAAATACTGTTGTTGTAAATATTCTGTGCGTTGAACCAAAAGCTGAAAGTAGAAGAGCGAATGCCTAGCAGTTGAGAAAAGCAGATGACTTTCCCGAGCAGCTTCCTTCCAGATTTTTTCCACAAATGGGCACATTTAGATGTCCATTTTTTTAATGTTTAAAATTCTACTAGCTGCTTTTTATTTATCGTCAATATCCCTCCACTTTAAAATATATCTACAACTAAGAAAGTTGTAGTAAGATCAAACCAGTTAGCCTTGATTTGGTATGAAAAAATTGTTAGAAGAAAACTCCACTTTGAGTGCTTCGATGTACTTCTGAAAAAGCACAACTATCTATCTTAATATTTACCCAAAAATAGGGATGTGCAGGTAGGTAAATGTTTTGAAATTTGAAATTTATTTCACGGCAATATATATCCAGTTTCAATGCAAGTCCATTCCAGTCGTCCTTGTAAATGCAAGTTCAACTCTCTGAAATGTGTCGCTATATCATTCAGAAACATCGGCTTCAACAGCCAGTTTTCCTCATTCAGAGCCGGAATATGTTGTTTTTTTTCATCAATAAAATAACTTCTTGGAGATCTCTCGCGTGCCATTGAAAATCGCAGTTTGGAACGCTTTCCTTAGGTTGCCGAACCCTGCACTAGAGAACAGAAGGGCAAAGAGTAAAGTAGTAATAATATATAAGGCATTAAATTCTAATTTAGAAATGCAATACAATAACAATCTGTTACAATGCTCAGACTCTCTTTCTTTCTTTCTCTCTTTCTTTCCCTCCCTCTCACTCTCTTTCTTTCTCTCACTTTCTTTTTGTCTCTGTCTCTCTCTCTCTCTCTCTCTCTTCAGCAAGTTACATTGTTAATTAAAATTGTTTGTTATTTATGCCACTATTTATTCCACTATTGTGCAAAGAAGTTCAGGGCCTAATCTAAAATATCTTATTTTAAGTTTCGTACTAATTTTTTAGAGTGGCACGTCTTAGCTTATTTTCTTATATAAATCTTTTTTTCAAAGACTGTGCCTTTAAAGGGACTGCGCTACCCATTACAGTGTTTGCCCAGGGCTTTCAGTTCACAAAAAGAAGTCCATTGATGTTTTCTACTTTGAATCTGGAACAGCTTACCTCAGTAAATTAAAGTAAAGTATCCCGTCAGACTCGATCATAGGACCGGTGAAGCAGAGTTCACCAGTTTCTGTGGCCACGGCATACTAGGGGATGTGTGGCCATGGGCAATGCCCAGCCGACTTTACTTTACCCCAACTGATGCCAGAGCAGTGTAGACTTAGGGACAGCCTGGAGTCCAGAAAAAAAATTCTAGCCTTACCAGAATTCGAACCCAGGACATTCGGTACGCCACCTTGCTGTATACAGCTTGCCCCAGACACTGAGAAATTCCGAGAGAAAAATCCTTTAAGGTTTTTTTGAAGACCATTCTGTTGAATTAGTATTTTGTACCTTACCCACCCCAATATCGGCAATTGATTTGTGCAAAGTCAGCGCACCGAGCATGCTAAACGCCAATAGTTTAGAAAAAATGCACTGCATAAATAATCAATAGCCAATTATTACTGAAAGTTATGACGTTTTGCACTCTGACAAACCTGAATTTTTTTGAAGGATATTTCTAAGGGTCGAAGTTCCGATACTGAACAAAAAAGGATACACTTCATCGAATGAAATTAATTCCATATTGCCTCAGATATTTAAAACAAACAAAACAAATTTAACAAGATAAAGGGCGAAAACTAGAATGGCGTGTTAGAATGATGGCTGCAGTTACCACCCTTAATGACCCTTGTGGCTGGTTACGTGACGGAGAAAAAACTCTTTCCGGGAAATGACCCACATTACCAGTTTGACTGATGGGAGAATAGGCTATCTGGTTGGTTGAGTGATACATTTGTCACGTGATCAATCATGGTTATCAAAAAATTTTAAAAAGCTTCAAAGAGCAGGTAGGAGACCCTGATGGATGACGGGCGGTCCAAATAACGTCACACATCTAGGCCTTAGAATCTAGGGGAATACATCTAGGAGAGAGATGAAATCAAGCATTTGTGACGATATAGCCTATGACCCGGGGTGGGGGGGGGGTATACAATGCAAGTAAAGTCCCCGTCGGGCCAAATGGATCATATGGTCGGTGAAGCAGCGTTCACTGGTTTCTGTGGCCACGGCCTACTAGGGGCTAGGGGATTGTGTGTCCAATACAATGCCATGTTGCCTTTACTTTACCCCAACTAACGTCATGTAGCCATCAGAGCTGGGTAGACTAAGGCGGGACCCCCCTCGAGTCCCGAGAAAAAAAATCCTAACTTTCACCAGGATTCGAACCCAGGACCTTCGAACGCGGTCACCGTGCCACTGTTTAAACAATATGACGACATTTAAAAATTTGCAACTTCAAAAGAAATTTCAACGTTTACACGTTTCGCCTTATTAGAGTAATTATATATTTTTTAATATGTTTACTACAGTGCCAGTTAAAGTGATTAGAAACAGTTTAATTTGGAACTTGTAAACGTTGTGGCTTTTGTTTCTTTATTTTAGGGGTGCAGAGCTTTGTGGCGTTTTTTTGGAAAGAGGATGTGACGACTTGTGATGATGGGAGAGAGCTGGAATAAAAACAATTGAAGTCATTTATGAAAGGCCCCTTATGCGTGTAGAAGGTAAGTAGACCTACATAGGCTACTTTATACCTGATGGTAAGATTTATAATCCCAGATAGGACTTATCATGCCCAGATCTTCATGCACATACGGTAGGCAGAAGGGAAATGTAACAAGGACTTTAAAAAAAAACTAAAGAAATAACCCAGTGGGCACACGACGTCGTGCCGACGGAGAAACAACGTGAAAACCACAAGTTTTCGTGATTATGTCTGTAAAGGGCAGAGTAAAGTAGTAATAATAGCATACATAAGGCATTAAACTCTAATTTAGATATACAAACCAATAACAACCTCTTGCATTGCTCAGATAAACAGGACAAAAGCACTTTCCTTATCTCTTATGCGAGAGCAAATGCATACAAGTAGGCCTACTCTTTCTTCCCGGGTGGCATCCGGGCATTGAATGGGTTGCCTGAACAAACCAGAAAAACCAGTAACGTAACATCATTTAAAACTTTGATAATGATACAAGACTAGACTCGGACCACGGATGAGCGTAGGGCGCAATAATCTTCTTTATAAAATGTAATGTATAAAATAAGATAATAATATAATAAATTATTCGGTATACCAATTATTCTATAGGCCTAACTTTCAAAGATAATAATTAAATAATAATTGTATATAAACACCACAGATTGTAAAATATATTATAATTGAATGTAGAATATAGACCTATGAATAAATTCTCCGAAATGGTAATTAAACGCTTTTTTTTCTATTAGACAAACACCACAGCCTCTCTGTGAATCTGGAAAAATATCTGGAATATATCCATGCCTATAAATATCGAACTTACTAATCTGGAACAAAAGACTATAGAATCCATATAACTGGAACAAGGACAGTATTAAGACCCTAAGCGCTAAAATGATTTCGTTGCCCACCTAGTTATATTAGTAGCCCAACTCTAAATTTAAACAGAAATAAGCTATAAAATAGCCTACACTTTTTTTTTTATTAGGCATATTAATTAAATTGCACGTTCTTTGATAAGATTTTTTTTTAATGCATTGTGGGGCCTTTTATGGAAATTGATGGATAGGGGGGGGGGGGCGTTTTAAGTTCAGCTGCACCATTATCAGTATTGCACACATGGGAAACGGATTATGGTCAAGTTATGCTATGGAAAATTTCCTCCGCTGCCCCTCTTCCCATGTTGCACGTGCTTATTTTTTGCTTAATAGTTAACCCTGACATGACTGGAATATATAGAACTTACAAATCTGGAATAATAAGAATATAGAAGGTTGTATTTATTATTATTCTGTGACCTCGTCAGTTTTCTTTTATAAATAAATATAGTAAATGACTATTAGTAGTAATTGTGTTACATAAATTTGAACACGTTTGGTACACTTGATAATAATCACATTTGGTTTTAGTTGTTTGATATAATAGGGACGTAATTGTAAAATGTTGAGCCCTAATCCAAGCTACTTGTCTGCTAAATAATACAGAGTTGTTCATTACGTTTAAAGTTTATTTTTAAGCTTGCTTGTTATATTATAACCATTAAGAAAATGTTTTCAAGTTTGCGACCTAGTTGTCCTGTGATGGTCCTGGTGTCAGATTCTTAGATTTTCAATCCAATCTGAACAATTTTAAATGGGGAAAGTAGGGATTGCCATGCATTGTACTTCCTTTTTTATGTAATGGCCACAGAAACAAACTATATCCTGCATCCCAAAAAAAGACAACCTGTAAACTTTTATTTTTAAAAAAAATTGATGACTCCTAAATCAAGACCGAAAGGAGTGGATAAGCCTTGTGAAGGCCCTATGTCTAACTGATGACTTAAAAGAGATTGATTGCAATCAGCTGTAGTAATTACATGACGTTATTATTTTAAGTATTTGTAGACTCTTTCTGGTCACTAGGTTACAGTGATACAGTACTACTTGCATTTGTAAGTAGAAAATTATCATAAATTTATTGATCTAACTTGACTTTACTTGCACAGAATACAGTAGTATACAAAATTCCACTTCACCAACTGTGTTAACAATATAGCCAGCCAATTTTGTAGAGGAGCGTCGACTTCATACATGTAAAAATATAACACCACATTCCATTAACCTGTATTTTTATCAGTTTTGACAGAGAGGATTATTACGTCCGTTAGGCCCAAAACTTCTGCAGGGCAGCAGGGATAGAACCCGCGAAGTGTCGGTTGACAGTCGCGAAGTGTCGGTTGACAGTCGGGGTGAACTAACCGCAGGACCAGCCTGCCTAGAAGTGCATTGCTGTATTAAACTATCATCTGTTACATATAAGATAAGACAAGGAGGCACACATAAACAACACAAAATAGGGGGGGGGGAGGAGAACAAAACAAAGTTTCCTTATATCATAGTCTTTATTTTGAATATTCTCTTCATGTGTTAAAAATTATTTCATCAGGGAAAAAAGCTTTATGAAAGATTGCATGCACACACAAACAAAATGTTTATTTTAGATGAAAAGAAACAGAAGCGTATATAACAGCATGTCATGTGATTCAATTTGTCATTTAGAAAAAAACAGTTCAAAATACAATGCATGTCAAAAGCAAAATATATTTCATGAAGAATAAATTACCTTACATAAGAATTAAGTTAGAGATTGCCAATACACTAAAATTTGCTGGTGGACAGGAAAAGGAAACAAACTTTGTTGGTGTTATGGCTTTAATAAGGTTTGGTCCCTCAAGAAAAATAAAATGAAGATACTCCATTTATAAACAAGAATGTAAAGACAGGATTGGTGGCAAAATAAAGAGATATCAGCAAAGGGAAACAATCCTACTTTTACAGGGGAAACAATCATGGTAATAATAATAATATATATAATAATTATAATAATAATCAAATTTTTCACAAAATGAATTTTAAAAATGATTTTAAAAAATAATGCTTGTCTTGAGCAATGTAAAGTATATACAGATGCAATAATTATTTAAGTGTCAATAGGATATACTAGATTATGAATAGTAAAAATAATTTAGGGTGAAAAATAATTTCGGGTGCAAAATAATTTTGGTTTCACATTTTGCCTTACCTTTTCATATAGTGTTATGACCTGGTATACTATTTGAAAATTGAGGGAATTAATAAATACCATTTTTAGGGAATTCACAATCAACACACATTTAGCATTTTTGAGCAGTAGTAATCTCTAGACACTGTTTTCATGAAGGAATGAGTTGCAAGGCAGAGGGAGATTCCTTTGCTTGTTTTATCACATACAACTGAGCATGTATTACTACCTTTTGCTTTTAGCTTGGTGATCAAAAGAAAATAACATGATCCAGGCTAAAACAGTTCTTGGACACCAATGTATACGCTGAAAGGGGTCATTGTTGACTCAAGCAGCAGTTAACTCACAAAGGCTGAAGTTAACATATGTGTTGGCTATCCTTGCGTTTAAAAAAAAGGGCAATTGAACACATACTTTAACAAGGCCACGCCATTTCTATTAACTCTTACAGCCCTGGGCGCGTATATAGTCATCAATCTAATTCTTTCCCTCCATCCTTGGCATGTATATTGTCATCAAAATATGAAATTCCCTGCATCCCAGGCACGTATATATTTCTCAAGGTAGGGTGACTATTTAAAGCACAAAGGATTTGTTGACCTTTCACCTTAGTTTTGGGCAGAATATTTAATATTTTTTTGATAGCTGAATAGTTTAATTTCATTTTGCTTTGTAAATTAGGAAAATTCACCAATTACTGCATTTTCTTTTTTGAAATTCATAGTGCGCTTCTAACGGCTGATAGTTATTTACCTTCCGCTACAATGGATCTATTTTGGGGAAACATATGCATTAATATTACGAAAAAAAAAATATTTTAAGAATTAGATTTTTCTAATAAAGTAAGTTATTATGTTTCAACCAATTATTACTCTCTACATGCTATTATCAATTTTTACCAACAAAAAAGTAAAAAAAATAAATTCAGAACCCTATCGATGGCTCATCCATTCTAAAATAAAGTCTGGGAAGTGGGGAGTAATTCTTAAAGTAATGGCCAGTACTGAAGGTATGCATAGCACGAAAGTAGGTCGGTACGGGAAGAGTTAATCTAGCTGTAAATGAAACACCAAGCACTTTCAATAATTTTATTTGAACTGGTTGCGGAGCTTGATCATTTATCCATCAAAAATAAGGCGATGGGGCAAAGCAACACACACTGCAAGCAATTTTACCACAGTCGATAATCTATCCTCAACAAAGTGCAAATGTAGAACATAAAAGGTATTGTGTTGTCAACACAATCCATGAATTGTGTATATATATATATATCAAGAAAAATAATGCAACTTGACTCTAATCACCTCAGCATCTGATCAGATGCTCCAGAAACTCGTCACAAAAAAAAATAATTTTGAACTTCTACATCCTCCACCAGAAAAGTAAAGTAACAAATATTTTCTACTTTAGCTTCGGCTCAAGCTAAATCTCTTGGATGTATTTTACACAAGTCTTATCCCCGAAACAAACAGAGCTAAAATGAATATTGGTAACTGGGCACAGAGTCCTCGCAGGATGGTTCTTGAAAAAAAGAACTTCAAACAGAGCCAAACTCTTCCATCCACTTCTTGTACTTCTCCAGATCTTCTTGGGAAACACTTTTGCTCACTTTCTTGCTGGCTTCGATGAAGTCTCCCATGGTGGTCGGCAGGTTCAGTTCGTTTTTGGGTATGTTCCTGACCTCCTCCGGTCGCAGGCCGGCGATTCTCCGGCGGAAAGACATCATGGCTGCATCCCTGGAAATACAAAAAAAAATAAAAACTGCATTTTGCAGGAAAACCAATGTATAAAATTATTTTAACAATTGTTAGGTAACTCTTAGGGATACTTATTTATTTATGTGTAGGTTAGTGAGAGTGATAAATAAATACGAAAAGAAAAACAATGAGAAAATTGAACAAATGAGAGGAAACCCAGTTGTTGGGATTTAACATTGAAATTAGCTTGTATTATTTAGGGCTGAGGCATAGTGTCTCAAGTTTTATAATTATTATTGAACAAATTTATTTATCATCTTATATAGTTGCAGTTTATTCAATGGTATCTTTAATCCTCTTAGTTTTTAACAGTCTTAGTAACAATCAAGATAATTAGGAATATAATTTGATGTAGCCTAACAAATAAAATACTGTATATGAAAATATATTTCTTTAAAATATATAGTTGTTGTTTTTTCAGATACTATGCAGTTATTGAATTGCAAAAAAATTATTATATGTAGATTGCTAGCACTATTTTGATCATTTTTGCTATCTACCATCCCTTTGATTAGAAGATCCTTAGTTGTATTTTTATTTGTTAGAATGACTATTGAGCCCAGAGTAGGACAACACATTTATAATTGTAAAAAAAATGCAACAACAGTTTTTATTGCGGAACAGAAATTCCAGGTATCTGGGTTAATTGCAGTAAAAAAGAATTGGCTGGCCAGAAGCTCCATGTTCGTGCACTACAAAACGTTACAGACAATATAAAAGTAAATAAGCTTCACCGCTGTTGGCAGTGGTGGGGGTATGTTACCATCTTTGTTGCATTGAGTACTGAAAAGATATCTTTCTATGCACTTTCAGAAAACATTATTGACATTAGAGCTGATACAAGCTAGCCAATGTAAAATGGAGAAGACTCATACATTGGATTTGGACTAGACAATAAATTATGACAAATTTTACAACAGAGTAAACTTTAGTGAGATGTATGTCAACAAAATTGCCAAGCTGGAGCTGAAGAAAACCTTAAAGTGATTTAAGAGCATAAAATTCCTTCAATGTGAGTCAAAGTCTTGTGTTGTTGTTTTTTTTAATGGCTGGGGGGTGGAGGGAAGGAAGGGGGAGAAATTTGACCCTATTTTTTTGAAGATTTTGTTCATCAGTTCTTAGCAATCATTATCAAGACATAATTACTACCTCATGTGGCAAACTCTGGAAGAAACAGAAGAGTGTCTTGAATAAAGTAAAATTTAAAATGTTTATTTTGATCCCATTTTACTGCATTTAAAAATTTGCCTACTCGATCTTGGTGATAATGGCATTAATGGGGAATAAACATTGTTCCATACCCTGTGTATTTTAAACCCAAAATATAAGGAATTAGTTTGCATAAATCTTGATATTTAACTGTGATACTAGTCCTTAGTAGTCCATCCATGAAATAAACAAGATTTTAGGCTTTTATAGTTTTTCAATAGCTCTTTTGAAACATTGTACATTTTGCTTTATGTTTTACTTTTAAATAGTAAGTTAAAAGGCTAACATTCGACAATCGCCATATTCAATAAAATATTCCGCACTTACGGAACCTTTTCCATTCGATTTTTTATGGTTTAAATTTTAGCTTTGAATGTTAATTTACATCGCTTGACAGTGTTTTATATATGTTTTACGTTATATTGTTGAAATGATCACATTTAAAAATAAAACCTTCTTAAGGCTATAGTAGTACGGCTGCCATTTATCACCACTAGACATAGTAAACAAACAGCACGCGCTTTTTGTCACGTGATTGCAATCGCTCTATATAACCAGAACAACAATGCACCACTTTCTGCAGTGAAATATTTTGAAATCATTTCTGACCTGCACACACAGGTGATGTCTGCCCCAGAGTAACCGTCCAACATGTCAGCAATCTGGTTCAGATCCAGATCCTCAGCTTTCTCCACGTCTTTCAAGTTGATGTCCAGAAGTTGTCGACGACCCAGAGCTGTTTGAACACATTACCAAATAGAAGATATCAGACATTTATAAAAGACAAAATGAGAAATAAAGAAATTATTAGTAATGCAATTTTATAATAAATGGTTGGCAGCTGTTTCGTATGTTGCAAGGAAAATTGTACTCACCATCTGGTAAAGGAATGTAAATTCGTTTCTCCAACCTTCTCCTCAAGGCTTCATCCAAGTCCCAAGGAAAATTTGTGGCAGCCAAAACCATCACAGTCCTGGCAGCATCTTCATTCTCATTCACGCTGCTTACACCTGAATTTTTTTTAAAAATCAGTAGATTTCAGTTTGTAATCAACAATATGATATATAGATCAAGATGATATAAGTTTAACTTGTTAGAAATGTTTTTGTCCCTTTCAATTACTTTATTAAATATATAGACAGTGCCACTGAATTCATACGGTCAAGATCAGGTAGTACCACAGATATTATTTTACACTGCAGATATTTCTTTTATTCATTGTATTTTAACATTTAACATTTACATTCTAATTCTAGACAGCTTGATAATAAAATGTGAAATTAAAAAAGATATAAATATAGAATTCAGTTGATCTTGGCAGAACATTCTGATATCGATGTCTAGTCTGCAGGTTATAAAAATAATTAGTGGGAGATGTTTGTTATTGGATTATAAATAGCAATCTTTGATACTATTTTTTTTACGTGATATATATTTATTTATAATTGTAATAGATGGGATATTAGATGTGGCATTCAATCTTATTTATTTTCATCTTTTTTAAATGAGCCAAATTAAAAAATCATTTTTTTTTATTGATTGAGTTTGTAATAACATTCAGTATCAATTTAATTTTATTGCCTATGGTAGCAATGAATTTGTGTGTAGATTGATATTGTACAACACATAAAAGTCAAATGAATAAATTGGAAACGTCCTCCAAAAGAAATTTGTTAATTTAAAAAAATATATAAACGTAGACCTATTACTAATCAACATATTTTAAGGTTCTAAACTGAGCTCCATTTCAGAATGATGTCCCTTTGAAATGCTTTCAATAAAAAAAGAACAAAAACTAAATACAGAAAGATACAGTTTCATTGTAATATTAATAGTTTTTTTTTCTTTCTCTTGTAACAAAACACATTGTAATCATTTGTTTCTTCGTCATTTTGACAGGTATAACCACTAGTAATTCTATAAGCAAATTTGTCTAATGGGAATACAACAAAAATTGTTTATTTTAGTAACTTAAGCTAATGATAGCATTTTCATATTTTCTCATCTATAAAAAAAAAAATTGACAACCTACAATTACATCTTTGGATCTAATTTGGAAGAAACTAAAAATAATGTCTCTCAACTAATAATTTTAGTAGTTACTTAAAATTCAAAATAGTTTTCACAAATAGACATCAACTAACCATCCATTTGCACCAGAATTTCTGACTTAACCCTGCGACTTGCTTCATGTTCAGATCCTGAGCCTCGCTTGGAGCAGATCGAGTCAATTTCATCAATAAACACTGTGCTTGGAGCATAGAACCGTGCCTGTGATGATAACAAACAGATATGATGAACAAAATATCCATTGTTCACAAAAGCCTATCAGAAAACCTTGGCTGCACAAAACTAGCTAACTAGCCTCTTACAAAACCCTTATCTATCAAATAAATAGTGGGTAAGAAGACTTTATAAATAGAATGAAAAAACTACATGTGTTCTACTAGTTAATCCATTGTGACATTTCATTATAGCTTACCAATACCTCAGTCTTCAGACTTTTTTTTATCAAACTCTCTTTCTCAATTATATGTAAAAAATGACTTTGCAAGCACTAGAAACCATGACGTCTTCAAACAGAACACAAACAAACATAAAAACCTTTATACTTAGAATCTGTCAGAAAAGAGGCATCAACCATACATTGTCATATTCTGACAAATGAAATCATTGCAGCAAAGCACACACACACAGAGTTTATGATCACAATTTATTTACCATTTCAAACAGAAGCCTGACAAGCTTTTCAGACTCCCCGTGCCACTTGGACGTGAGACTAGAGGTAGAAACATTAAAAAATGTTGTGCCGCACTCGGTGGCAACTGCCTTTGCCAGTAACGTTTTCCCTGTGCCCGGAGGCCCCACCATCAGCACACCCTGCAGATTAAAAAAAAAAAAATTTTACTGTGCAAAACTTACATATATTGTCACAGTGGTTAATTACCACATGCATGTTTCTAACAGATGCAAATCTAGGAAGACCATCACAATACCTTCCATGGTCTCCTAATGCCTTTGAAAAAGTCTGGAACAATCAGTGGTAAGACAACAGCTTCTTCCAAAAGTTTCTTGGCTTCTGTTAAACTAGCAATATCATCCCTGAAACAAGTTCTTACATTATAAGTAATAAACAAAAATAGAACATTAAATGACATAGTATAATATTTGACCTAACCCTCTTTCAAACATCAGCTTATGTAATAGGAAATGCAAAGTTCTAATTTATCTATTACTATAAAAGATCGCAAAATAAACTCAATGGGGGCAGCCATGTTTGTTTGGTTTATTTATAGATTTAAAAAGTAGGATTGGAAAAGGGAACGGCTTAAATTACTGCCTTTATACAAGGCCTGTTCCTAGACCGCTTAAGCAATCTCTCTGCCTGAATGACTGACGCGCGCTGGACCGCTTAAGCGGTCTTACGGTCTCATCGGGTTAACAGTGGAATATATATTAATATTATAACAAGTTTTATATCCCTAAGTAATAGTGCAAGCACTCAAAAGTTGTTGTTTTTTAAATCATATACACAATTAAACCTAAGGTACCCAGTAAAGAAAAATTCACATGACATTTTTTGCTGTTGCTATAAAGAAATAATAGTTGCAATTGAATCACCATCCAAAAATTGTTTATTTTAATGTAAAGATGTATAATTAATGATCTTTCTCATGTAAAGATGTATAATTAATGATCTTTCTCATGTAAAGATGTATAATTAATTATCTTTCTCATCAATCACCTAAAAGATACACTTTTAAATTCTTAGGAGTATATCAGTTCATAACTCTTTAACAAAGAAAAAAATTAGCTCATATGTTCATACCAGTGCACGTTTGGATTTTTTTGTAATATATCTCTCTCAAGATGTTCAACAAGATCTTTGTCATGTCCTTGTGGATCAAATTTTTTCTCATCAGCCTGAAAATTTATTTTATAAAAAAATAAAAATGAGAGTTGTTTATAAACAACAGCATATGCAAAGGAAGACAGACAAACTAGCAAAAGAAGCATCTCAAACTGGACTACACATTAACATAGACAAGATGGAAGTCATGACCCTGTTAAAGAAGCAACAGACACCAATTACTCTCAGTGACAGGAATCTCCAGGAAGTGAACCAATTTACCTATACTGGCAGCATTGTCTCAACCACCGGCGGTTCGGATGAGGGCGTTAAGGCCAGAATAGGAAAAGCCAGATATAAGTTAATGAACCTGGTACCTGTTTGACAAACAGCTTCCTTATCCATAGCATACAAACTAAGGATATTTAACAGCAATGTCAAGTCAATCCTGCTATATGACCCAGAACCCTGACAAAAAAAAACCACTTTGACAAGCTAACTCCAGACATTTGTCAACAGCTGCCTCAGGAAGATATTTCAAGACAAACCGCATGGGCAATGGGCAGAGTTAAAATGTAGACTTGTGGCAGAGGGCAAACCAAGACCCCATCAGCCAATAGATAGCTAGACTTAAATGGAGATGGATTGGCCACTCTCTCAGAAAGCCAGCTGAAGACATCACTAGACAAGCGCTCCAACAGAGTTCGTACAGAAAAATTGCCTCAAAATTCCAGGAGTTTTCCAGGAGCTTTCCAGGAGTGTTCCAAAAGTTTTTCAGGAGTAAATTTTTTGAAAAAACAAGCTGAGCTCTTTAAAAAAAACAGACACCTCGCTACATGGCTTTTTTTTTATTTACGACATTACGGGGACTTATATAACCTACATCCCAAGTTCTGATCGAAAAAAAACAAGATCTAGTATAAAAAAAAGAACCAAGTATTGGCATCACTGGTGTCATCAACGTTTTTGGGCGGAAATAGAAATAGAATAGTGGCAAAGCAGGTTAACTCCAATAGGGCTTTCTGGAATAGTGAAAGTACAATCTAAGAGCAGTGATTATGATTTTTTTTTTTTTTATAATTAATCTCCCTCGAAAAATAAGGAGTTTTTAGTATTTTCCCAGGACTAAATGCAGTTTTTACAGGAGTTTTAAGGTCCTGGAACACAACTTTTTGTTTTCCAGGAGTTTCAAGGAGTTTCCAGGAGCTGTACGAACCATGTCCAACAGAACCCACAGGGCCAAAGAATAGCTGGCAGGCCTAAGACATAATGGAGAAGATCGTACCAGGAAGAAATGAAGCGTGAAATGGGGTGAATCAAAGAAATCTGATCAGAACCGAGTGCGTTGGAGACTTGTTGCTGTGGCTTTTTGTTTTACAAGGAATGCAAGGAAATAAGTCAAGTAAACAATTTAAGATAGAATATAAGAACTAGCAGATTGACGAACGAGTCCACCAGCTTTAGACAAGGAAAGAATTGCTGGACTTTCTGCATGCGAAAACAAAATCGTCTAAAATGACTAAAATAGAACTAAGTAACCGGTTTTATAGAAATAAGTAACCACTTCCTGCCACGATTACAACACACTGCTTATCAATTTTTTAACAATTTTCTTATAATCTTTTTTTTTATTAATACTTAGCATTTATATTATAATCTAATTATTTTTATTGTTCTAATATTATATTTATCGTAATGTAACGTTTGCGATATTCTTAGCATAGACTAGCTTTAGCAATATACTTAGCATAGACTAACTTTAATACTTAGCATAGACTAGCTTTTGCTATATACTTAGCATAGGCTAACTTTAGCTATATACTTAGCATAGGCTAACTTTAGTTATATACTTAGCATAGGCTAACTTTAGCTATATACTTAGCATAGGCTAACTTTAGCTATATACTTAGCATAGGCTAACTTTAGCTATATACTTAGCATAGGCTAACTTTAGCTATATACTTAGCAAAGACCAACTGTTCCTATAACTAGTTTGATAAAGGTTATCTTACTGGCTCTCCTTTCTTTCCTCCTTTGGCACTTCCACCAGCAGCTCCACTAGCACCTCCTCTGCCTTTTGGTGTCACTGAGGCCGAGGGTTTGCTTTGACCAGACACCGAGGGCCTGGAACTGGGCCTTCCATTAACCGAACCTTTATACTGTGTTGGCTTTTGCTGTCCTCTAATGTTTGGAGAGGGCCTAAGGTATAAACATCAATACTGTTAAACACATATGGTCTTAGGGTTTATTGTTGAAAAAAAATAACCAACGTGAAATCTCAAAAATAGAATGAATGTAAATACAAAGGACATTAAATCATGGTGATCAGATGGCTCGCCCGGGATAGGGAGGCATGGCGGAACGTTGTTGCTGCCTTATGCACCAATGGGAGCGGTACAGAATTAGAGATAGAAAACAAAAGCTATTCAATATAATGGAACCAACCTTTGCTCTACTGGAGTAGGGGGAGGCCAAACATCAGGGTCCCTAGTGGGCTCCTGGAAATCTTGGTTAAACCCGCGGTCATAGCCAGCAAAAGCACTGTAACCGCCGTTGGAACCGTGACCAGACTCCACCTTAAAGGACTGTAGAGTTTTGTTGATCTCCTGAACCTGTTCGTACTCTTTAACGATTTCCTGCTTAAGCTGCACGACAAACAAGCAAAAAGGAAATTGTTTTAATCACACTATACAGATTCCCATATCTTTAGTTACAAGGCTAATAAACAAACAACAAGATTCATTTTGGCAAAGAATGTGAAAAAAAAATATTTTTTTTTCAAATACAAATTTACTCATGAATAGTTTCAATGCAATTTCTAAAGTTTTTACCTGATGCCACATTTTTTTTCTTTCTGGTTCTTTTATGGTCCCCATCAGGCGATGTATTTGCTGGATGACACCCTGGTAGTACACCATAGCGGTTTCATAATCACCAAGTAAGGCACTTTCACGCCCGGTTCGGGTGTTTTCAGTGATTTCTGTGAGGCTCATGCTGAAATACAAGATTTGAAAGTACACACATTACTAAATATTAAAAGCCAAAATACTCTGTGAGTTGAGCAGATTCAATTGTAATGAACCTTGCAGCTATTTTAATTAAAAATAAGTAAAAGTCTACAGCTATTGATCTAACTCTGAGAGTGAGAAATGGGTGATTTTTGTACCAGCTTCACAACCTTGGAACTAGAAAACAAGATCTTGTGTGTATAATTTGGGAAACGTACAGATAGAGATAAAGGTGGCTACATAAATGAGGGATTGAGATACTATGAAACAATTTAATGATAATAAGAAAACCATACATAGGACTACATAAAAGATTTTTAGAGATCAAGGAAAAAAGGCAAAAATATAATATAATGTAGCTCAATGGGAAATATAATGTAGCTTTGCAAATGAATGTCAGAGGTCTTCAGCAACAAAAAGAACAAGTACACATTTACAAAGCAGAGCCATCCTTGACAGGGTACGTTTAGACAATTAGTTTAAGACTTAAATGTTAGGCACACTTGATGCTAGGCTATAGGCCAATAAACTTGAATAAACCAATATTCATTTTTAATTTTTCAAGACAAACCAAAATACTATGAACATAGGGTGAATATAGGCCTTACTCATAAATACTAATAATTATTTTATTAGTACTAGTGGTAGACTTATTCTTTTCTAAATCTACCAGGCTTAACTATTTTTTATAAATCTATTTGCCATATAATATCTATGATCCTTATATTAGTAATTAGTTATAATATATAATACGGAGTGTCTGCGCACCTGGCGACCGGACGTATAGCGCGGGAGATATACGTCCGCGACCGGACAAATAGTGCACGAGATATGCGTCCGGCGACCCAATACACGGCTACTGGTGCATGCCCATAATCGTTTATTCTTGTCCGAGTTGCTTAATTACTATTTGTCGTATGTAATCAAGGAATGTGGCATAGTGGTCAGTACCGTGTTCTGGCAACCGGTGTGTCGCAGGTTCAACAAATTTGACAATCTTTTTTTTTTTTTTTTTTAATTCAAATACAGTAAAACGAGATATTTTTTTTAGTTCAATACGATAATACCCTTCATTTATTCATGAAGGTGGACATAATTTCATTCTAAGTATCAAAGAAATAAAAATTTGACTGCTAGGCCTAAAGCCTATTTCTTTAGAATACGTGTAAAATGTCATTACCAAACAATTTATAAAGTAGGGGCCTAGTTTAATAAAGTCATAAGTAAACATCTTGACTTGCGCTACAATTTCAATTACGATAAGCCATTCATTTAGCCTACTATGAATATGGGTGGACATAACAATCTCATTCAATGTATCCATTTAAAGTATTAAACTAATAATAAGAACTTTAGGCCTAATGCCCATTTCTTTATAAATAATTAAGATCAATACACAATACGCTCTGCGTCTCTCGTTTGTAGTTGAAGTTGGGTGGTCAAATAACAAACCCGCCGGAATAATATATTCCGAATAATGTGTCCGGCGGTCACGTGACGTGCTCGCCGGAAGGATATCTCCCGCAATATTTTGTCCGGTCGCTGGACGTATATCTTCCGCGCTATATGTCAGGCGCGCCGGACGTATAGACACTGCCTATATAATAAGCCTCATTTAATTTATAATTAGATCAAGGCTAAACATTATAACAATGAATGGTTATCTATGCTTTGACAATGCTATATGAGCCTATACATATAAAATAATGATAGTTACATAGTATTGATAGGCAGTAATTGACAAACTGTAAATATTCTTATAAACCTAGAAGTTTAAAAATTAAATTTTATTAAATTTGTTATCTAGAATATTAGCTAGTCCGCTTGTTTTTAATTTATTACTTACTAATTAATATAAAATTAATAAAAGCTTTTATTAGAAGGCCTCTAAAGTCCTAAGAAGTCCATTTAAAGTTATGAAATTTTTTGAAGTTTTAAAATGAGAGTATGACAGTGAATCCTTTGCCTTTACTTTGACTGGCAGAGCTCAACGGCTTAACCAATGATCAATTTGAATTCAATGATTCTTAATTGAACTAAAAAGTCTCAAGTTAACATTAACATTAGACTTTAGACCCTATAAATTATAAAGCTTAATCATTAACATAGTAAGTTACTGCATACCAGCATACTAACAGTCACTTCAGTGATAGGCCATTCCTATGATAGGGCCCAAACTAGGCAACTAGGTGTACAATATAATGACAATAGACTGTCAAATACTTTCAATATAGCCTTAGGATAGGGACCTACTAATACTACTGTATCATGTCATTATCCCGTCAGTCCAAATTGAGCCATAGGGCCGGTGAAGCAGTGTTCACCAATTTCTGTGGCCACGCATACTAGGTGATTGTGTAGCCAGAATTATGCACAGCCGCCTTTCAGGTCAGGTACCCATCATAGTTGGGTAGACTCAGGGACACCCTCCAGACCCAGGAAAAAATCCTAGCCTGCACCAGGATTTGAACCCAGGACCTTCGGTACACCAGCTGAACGCACTGCCCATGGCCAATGAGCCCCACAGAATCATGCCATATATATATTCATATATGATATGAACGCTGCTTCACCAGCCCTATGGATCAATTTGGTCCTGGCGGAACTTTACTTTACTATATGGAATATAATATAGTATATATATAAATTACTAATAGTCCTAGTAAGTTAGTAAGGCCCTAGTCAAGTAAGTACTAGTGACTAGTGAAGTGAAAGTGAGCTTCTATTTACTTATTTAGTAGGCCTACTAATCTAACCATTACTAGTCACGACTAGTGGCACTAGTTTAATATAGGCCTAGTAGTCAAAATAGTCACTACTATCACTAGTATACGCTAGCCAGTACTTTTAAATACTATTAGTTCTAGCCTTCAACTTCAACTCTACGGCTGGTCCGTCTGTAATCAAAGTCAAAGTGTGGTTAGTAAGTTAGTAGGCCTCCACCGAAATGTCAACCAAACGGATGTAGGCCTAATTATCTTCTGCCTAGGATGTAGGCCTAATTATCTTCTAAGACTAAGACTTCTATCTAACAACACAAATGTTACAACTTAACTTACAACTAACTTAGGCTTAGCCCACTTAATTTAAAACCACTTAGGTTATCCTATCCTATTCCCCTATCTAAACTATCTTATAAAAATCAAGTATTACCAATACTCCAATACCAAAAGTAAAACTAAGAATTAGCAGTATATTGAATATTGAGTAAGTTAGACTTAGTACGAGCTTAGGCCCTAGTCATAGTCGACATATATCTGATCATTATCATAGATTTAGAATCATTATAGACATACTGACATAGTACATAGCACATAACATAGGCCATAGATAGGCATAGCCCCGCATAGGCATAGGCATAGGATAGCATCATTCATAATCATAGTACTGACCGACTAGTCCTAGTTCCTAATCGACCTAGACTCTAGTCTAGCTAAACTGAACTGTGTAAATTAAAGTAAAAAAAAGATTATTTAACTTTTCCCTTCAGATTACCTTCGATTTATTTAAATTCCACAAATATTACAAAGAAGTGTAAATTAAAATAAATAGGGTAAGAATTATTATTTTTATCGTAACATAAAAATGGAATGCTTGCTAGTTTAAAAATAGCAGTTCTATTCCAACATATGTTTTTAGCGGTTTCCATTGGCTCTCTGTTTCTATTACAACTAAAATTGTGTTTTGAATTCTTATTTCCGCTTCATATATATGCGGTTACTGCCCATATCTCAATTTTAGAAAATTATGTTCGTATTATCTGCAAACTCTAGATCTAAATATTAGTTTAAACTCTTGTTAATTAGGCCTATATAATTGCAATGCTCTGATTGATGCTAGGACATATATTCGGCATAGGTATAGGCTACCATAAAGTTATAAAGAAAATAATATGTAGATTCTAAATAAAGGATGTTTAGTTTATATAATATATTATAATATATATATATATATATATATATATATATATATATATATATATATATATATATATATATATATATATATACAGAGCCTTTACAATTACAAGCTATATCCTATGTAGCGCCCCAGGGCAAAAGTTTCAGCGCCGGCCCCTTGCCTACTGTAACTGCTTGTTAGTGCAATGTGTGCTATATTTAGACTACGTTTGCCCCCCCCCCTGGAAGTGTCGCCCCCCTGGCATATATGTCCCTTCTGCCCCCCCCCCCCCCCCCGTGTGAGGGCACTGTATATATAGGCCTATATTTAAGTATTTTTTTAAAGTCGTCTCTTTTGTTTTAAAAGTGCAATGAAAAGTTACACATGTATCATTATGATTCGTACACATGTATCATTATGATTCGTAGGCCTAGAGCTATTTGAATATTTTTTTTATTCGGTGATAAAAAAATCATTCATCAAAATATGATTAATAGTAATAGGAGCAGGCCTTTAGCTCATAGACTAATTAAGACAAAGACAAAAATAACATTTTTATTTCTTCAAATTGGTGACCGTGCGTAATGTAGGCAGTGCCCTCACAGGGTGGGGGGGGGGGGCAGAGGGGGGCATATGCCCGGGTGCGACACTTTTAGGGGCGGCAAATATAGTCTAAATATAGCACTAAACACATTTAAGCAGTTACACTATGCGTCGCTGAAACTTTTGCCCGCTGAAACATTTACAATGACGGGGTTAAACATCACTTGAACTGTTAAACCACTGGAGTGTATTTCCATATATCTTGAGTGAAATCAATTTGAAAATATTTAACTGTAATGGGTTGCCTGAACAAACCAGGAAAACTAATAACTTAACATCCTTTAAAACACTAATAAAAATGCAAGACTAGACTCGGACCACGGATGAGCGTAGAACGCAATAATCTTCTATATAGAAGGAGCGCCTGTAATGTATAAGATAAGATAAGGCCTATTAAGGCACATATTAAGATGGATAGTTGGGCTTTTTCAGAAATACATCGAAGCACTCAAATATGAGTTTTCTAAACAAAGGCAAGACTTTTAAATTCGTGGACTCATTTTTGTATACCTCATCAAGCCTACCTGGCTTGATCTTACTACAACCTTATTAACTTATAAGTTTTACAGACGTTCCTTCTAAAAAGAAGATCATGGCGTCCACTAGACCCAAAACCCCTGCAAGGCGACAGGGAACGGTCGGCGGAAGGGATAGAACCTGCGACGTATCGGTTGACAGTCCAGTAAACTAACCACAGGACCAGCCGGCTTATTAGATGTAGATGTTGTTTTTTAAGTGGAAGGAGTTTAAGACGCAGCCAGTTAAATTTTAACCCCCCCCCCCCCCCCCCCCCCCCCCAAAAAAAATAAATAAATGGGCATCAAAATGTGTCAATTTGTGGGAAAATTTGGAAGAAAGCTGCTTAGGAAAGTCATCTGCTATTCTCAACTCCCAGGCATTTGCTCTACGTTCAGCTTTTGGTTCAACTCTCACATGTGAACAGTATAGGCCTATTTACTGCACATGAAAGCTATGCTAAGCATTTAAATAGGCCACTTACACTTCACTCAGAGATGACTAAATATAGGCTTTATCTGCCATTATAAATTAGCGACGAGCATTCATGAAGACAATGTGATAGAGATTAAATACAGTTAAAATAGTTATGTTCATCTTCTAAGCTTATAATTAAATATAAATAGGCCTATAAGTAATTCTAAAACAAAATTAGTTTTTATTAATTTAATAAATATAAGAGACTTTTTAATAGCATTATATTATGAAATTGTTGTAATTATTAATTTTTGAAAGATAAACTCCTTAAGGATTAAATGGACAAACAATTAATGTAGGAAATGTTTATTTACAACTATTTAACGTAAATTAATTTTATACATCTAATAATTAAATCTTGTAATAATAATAATAATAATAATAATGCGCATATCCCGTTGAGGACAGTTCTATGCGCTGACAACAGTTAGATCTACAGACAAGGGTAGGCCTAGAAACAACGAAGAACAGACGAAAATGTATAAGCTTATAGGCAATGTACAGTGCGCTACTAGAATAGGTGAGTCTTCTGCCGGCTCCTGAAGGTATCACAGGTAGGGCTCTGGCGAAGCTGGAGTTGGAGTGGATAATGAATAGCCTAACATAAAACAGGATTTATATAAAGAAATAATATTTAGTCAGTAATATTTGTTATATTACAAAACATAACTTGTTCGGCATCACTATTGAATCAAATTTAGAAACTTTATTTTAATTAAAGGGAGATGATTAACCCGATTTATTTGCGATAATATTTCTAATATTATGTTTCTTATTTTTTTTTATAAAAGACTAAATGACTTACAAATTATAACTTTATAATGACCAAAATGTAAAAAAGTAGTTGAAAATTATATAAATATTATATCACTAAAAAATTAAATGGACTTCTTTTAAACATCACATTTACTACCCAGTTTGTATGATTACTATTTATCAATTCAGATTATCGTTGATGCCCTGGAATTGTATAGTAGAATAATAAGTAAACTCTAACAAATGAAACCAAATCAAGTTAAACTGAGAACAAAATAATATATAAACAATATTAGTAGTTGCTAGAAAATTATCTTGACAACCAAATGATAATGTTTACAAAATAATTACCATAAATGGCATATAAAATATGAAAGTATTGTAATAAAATTGTGTATTTCGTATAAATGCAAACACATTTATTTTATTTTTTTAAATTAAATATAATATAACATTTAATGATTTTCTCTATAGATTTCGTTTGCTTTTGGCATTGTTCTTGCTACGGAGTTAAATTAATTGTCTCATAAAAAAAATAATAAAATAATTATAATAGAGCAGGTTGACTTTTAAGCTGTGCTGAATGATTTAGTTTGGCGCACTATTAGCAAAAGTTTGCCGACGCCTCTAGTCAAATAATAAGAACAAACAAAGAGTAGATAATATAGTAGGCCTATGAATAATAGCATAAGTATGCGTAGGCTTAGGTAAGCACTATTGACTATTATATATTAACTTAGTAAAAATTGTAAAAAAAAAAGCATGAGTTAGTCTAGTTGGCCTATAGTCTAATACATGTGAGAAAATATTTTATGAATTTCCCAATTTATTTTGAAGACCTACTAAATAATATATTTTATAGTGCGTCTCCTCTATTTTCGAGAAGTAATATTTCGTTACACGATGTGTTTATTTTTATGTGTTTTTTTAATAAAACAACTAGACTATAAATTCATTATTTTTTTTTTTTTTTTTTTTTTGCAAAGGATAATATAACTAGACATAAGTGTGACTAACAAGCGAAAAACATTTTATGAGTTGTTGTTTTTAACCCTAGGGGGACGTCCATTAATTACGTCAACAAAATAGGGGGAGGGGGGTCTGAAAAAGTTTGACAATTGTTGACAAGGGGGAGGGGGGGGTCAAGAAAAGTTGACGTCAACAATGTTACTTTTTTAAAATAAAAAATGATACAAATTTATTACAAATTTCTAGGCTACATTTGTCATGTGCCACTTACATAGCAGACATCTTTAAACATGGTTTTACGTTAATACAAATATATTAATTAAAATTACGGACGCTACATTTGACATGTCCTTTTTGTGTTTGTAGATCTATGTATGAGTGGAAAGTGGAAACTAATGCAATTGTTAGCACGGCAAAATGACCGACCAATTGTAAAAAACGTCACCTTCGCTGTAGTCTAGCGAGCCATTGTGACTGGAATAACAAAAGAACATAAACACACCAACAAACATTCTGCAGAGTACGTTCAGAAACAGAAACCCAGTTTTATGCCGCTCAGTAGGCCTACATCTAAATTAGGCGCCGTTCTGTTCTTGAGTCCTGAAAGGACTGAACTCCTCTCAAGAGTTGACTGCTTTAATTCAACGCCCATGGTTGAGTCTTTTCCAAGTTCCAACCCTTGAAACCATGTTTGGATCAGCGTTAGTAGGCCATGCACTCCGACATGGAAAGATATGAGTAGGCAGGCTTTGTCTTACAAGGCGGTCGCTTGTTGGGTCGGCTTGCTCTGTTCGGATTCCCCTTTTACGAACGTATATTTGCTCGAGCCATCCATGGCTTGCCTCGTATTCCTGTAATGTGGGCTGACGGTGTGTTGGCCGAGCGGATTTTGTCTGACACGGGGATGTCATCCCCTCAAGGCCACCTTTGAAAGCAGCCGTTTTTACAGGACGTTTTGTATACCTTTCCGTACGTCGCATCAGCTCCCACCCCGGAGACGCCAGAAATCGGACAGTGGGTACCTCACAGGCCCCCTCAAATGGAAGAACAGAACAAGCCGATTAATCTCCAGACTTGCAGCTTGGGATACCACGCCTCTCTACGTCACTTACAGAGATGGGATACCACGCCTCTCTACGTCACTTACAGAGATGGGAGTGGAAGTATCTCGGCGACCGCTTGTCCCATGCATTAGCTCACTGGTCAGACTCGGGGAACCAAGTTAAAAGGTCTCAAAAAAATAAAATCGGACGAGCCCGTCTTGTGTCCAGGGCGTAACGTTTAGGGTTGTACTCAGCTCTGTCCGGACCCGCTGCGGGAGCTCTCTCCCATGCGTTCGCCCTCTGGTGTATTCTTAATGGGAACGTATCGGCGGTTTACACACTTCGCCAGCTTTGGGGCTCATAGGTACAGAAGTGAAATTAGGCGTCAGAGACTGGCGTTCGTTATATATACCATGTAAGCGATAGCTGGGATTGGCAATATAACTAAAGACAACAATAGGCCCTCTCTGAAACTATGTTTGAATTGCATTGAATGAAGTGTATCGTGTGAATCCAACATGGTTATTTTAAAATATTTCCTTCATAAAAATAATTCGTGGCCCTATGAAGTCCGAAATACTTAGCCTACCTTTCCTTTTAACAACCCTAATTCTGATATATAAACTAATATATTTTTAGTGACTACGTTATAATAGGTGAAACATTAAAATTTGGTGATTAGGCTTAATATAGTAATTTTTAAGTTTTAATTTCTAATTGTCTGAAAAGAAAATGTATGAGATAAAAATGTATTAATAGGCCTATAGTGGCGTAGCCAGATTGCAAGGTGTGGGTGGCAAATAGTGCAAGGTAGGAGCGGTAGGGGCAAGGAAGCCAACTACCGTGTGTATAATCATATAATGTGTAAGGGGGGGAGGGGGGCAATAATGCAAGAAGGAATAGTGAGCATATGGTTAAAATAGCAGGTTAATTTATAACTGGTGCACAATTTCCCCCTAAGCTATTTAAGAATTAACATTGTACCAAAAGCTCATTAGTGAAAAGTACAATCAGAAAGTATTCAATATTTCTATATGTAAAGAACAATAGTAAATAAAAAGGAAAGAAATATTGTTAAAATCCTCGGATAGGAAAAAAAAATTTGGAGGGGCGATGGGGGGTAGTAAGCATGTTACACCCCTTTCGTGGCTACGCCTATGAGAGTTCTATCTAGTCAATATGAAATCTTTAAAACAAGTTTTAAAATGTATTACAATTAATTATAGTAAAGATCTAGACCAGGGGTCGGCAACCTATGGCTCGCATCTGGCTCGCAGACAAATGTTCGATTATAAAAAAAAAATATTTAGACTCCTTTGATCTACATATTAATTGCATATCAATATTTCATTCTACAAATGAGCTAAAGTCTACTGCAGCTCAGCATCTAAAAGACAGAAAAATAGCACCCTGCATTCATTGTAATTATAAGGGAAATTTACTTGGATTTTTATTTTTAAACATAATGTATGGCTCTCACAGAATTACTTTTCAAAATATGAGGTGTCCATGGCTCTCTCAGTCGAAAAGGTTCCCGACCCCTGATCTAGACCTTTCCGTTTCAGATCTATTTTAAACATAAAAGCCAGAGTTAATTTTTTTTTTTTACTTGTTATAGGGGGGGGGGGGGGGTAAGGAATTGTTGGCGTAATTATATAGGGGGGGGGGTCTCTGAAAGTTTGACAGTTGTTGACAAGGGGGAGGGGGGGGGGAGGTAAAAATCGCCAAAAAATCGTTGACGTAATTAATGGACGTCCCCATAATCGTCAAAATTAGCCTCCATGATTCTCCTTCCTCCATCTCCCAAACCTGTTGGAAACCATTGCCCTTTTGTGCCAGCGTGTTTTAATTAAGGTAGGCCTAAATAAAGTCAAGCTTTTCTTTTAAAAATAGACATTTGCATCTAACTCAGGGGTCGGGAACCTTTTTGTCTTAGAGAGCCATGGATACCACATATTTTGAAAAGTAATTATGTGAGAGCCATACATTATGTTTAAAACTAAAAATTCAAGTAGCTTAAATGTGTGCATTTTGTGTTATTTCAACACTAAGATTACAATAATTATGTTTCTGAGCTGCAGTAGTCTTTAGCTCATTTGTAGAATGAAACATTGAAATGCAATTAATATGTAGATCAAAAAGTCTTAGAAAAAAAACATTTTTTTAAATAATCGAACATTTGTCTGCGAGCCAGATGCAGCCATCAAAAGAGCCACATCTGGCTCGCGAGCCATGGGTTCCCGACCCCTGATCTAACTAAATGTAACTATCTAACTAAATAGTATTAGAACAAAGCGAAACAAAACACAATGACAGAAATGTGACTTAGTGCTGCTGCCGATCAATTTTTGCATTTAATTTTGAGAAAAATTCCTTTTTACTGCGTTGCAGTGTACAAATTATCGACTCAATAGTTACACAGAAAAACAATCTCAAAGTATGACTTGTTGCTTTTTTTTTTCTAACTGTTTTAAACCAGAAATCTTTCCACCATCGATATTCCAAAATTAATCTCTATACGCATTCCTTCTTAAAATATCAATCAATAAGTAAGAAAAAAAACAAGAAAAACAAATCCTTCCCTAAAAAAACAACACAAAAAACCAACGAGTCTGTCTAAAATTCTCAAACAAAATAGCATTAGGCCTACGTCTACATCCAGTCTCTTGCATGAGCCATTTTTGGTTGTTGTTTTGTATTTTTATTATTGTTTCGTATGATGTATAAACATTTGCATTAAACATACACATTCAGTCGATACTGACCTTTCCCCTAACTTCCCTCACCCCTACAGCAAAAATGTGTCACTGTTTTGCTTGATTACCTTGGATTTCGTCAAATCTGGTCGGGAATGAATTGACCCATGGTCACTATGAAGCAGAATTCCCCTTCCAAATATACGATCTGCACCTATCTTCTCTCATTGCCGTCTTACATAGGCTAAAACATAATGACAGAAACACTTTCCTTATCCCAAATGCTTATAAGTACTCTTTCTTCACGACTGGCATTCGGGCATGGAATGGGTTGCCCGAACAAACAAGGAAAACCAATAACTTAACATCATTTAAAACATTTATTAAAGATGCAAGACTAGACTCGGACCACGGATGAGCGTAGGACGCAGTAATCTTCTTTATAGAAGGAGCGTCTGTAATATATAAGATAAGAAGTCTTTAAATAAATGTATAGGTCATGTTAAATGTTCAATGGTGCTTTACATTTGTCCTTTATATTCATATTAACATCTTATAGTTTTTATTACTAAACTCTATATTTATTTCTTTTAAAATGTGTTTTTGAGACACATTTTGGATTGTCTAGATTCTAGAAAGAATTAGTCATATTTACACTGATCATACATCCCTAATTCTAAGGAATTTCCACTGGCTCCCGGTGATAAAGAGAACAATGCACACAATTATATATCCATTACGTACAGAAGTAAGCCTATACATGGCACTGCTACTTCCTAACTTCAAGAACTTATACCAAAGCATGAGCCATCAAGGGAACTGCGCTCTTCATCACTGTCACTCCTTAAAACTCCCAGTGTGGCTGAACACAAAAAGAAGTACCTAGGAGTGCGCTCATTTGAATCTTTGGCGCCTTCTTTATGGAACAGTTTACCTCAGACACTGAGAGAATCTGAGACAAAAGAGTCTTTTAAAAAGAGCTTTAAGAAATTTCTCTTTGGCTAGTGGCTAATAGATCTAAATATGCCACTGGAATTCACACCAAGAGCGCACTGAGCATGCTAAATTTAATAGCATGGCTAGAAGCGCTATATAAATGACCATTAATATTATTCATATGAAGATGATCTTGTCGGTTTGCGTCAGTTTCGGATTTCATCGATTATTTCGGACGGATCATAAACGGAAACCTTGGTTTGACTGTGTATACCAGTAGCCCTTTCTACTAGCAACATGTTTTGTGCCGTCTAATTTAGAAGATGAACAAAACGACAAAAAAACACTTTTCTTATCCAATAAACAATAACAAAGCCCTTAAGTACTCTTTCTTCCCAAGTAGCATCTGGAATGTAATGGGTTACCAGAAAAAAAAAACGAGTAGTTTAACATTATTTAAAATACTAAATCAAAATGCAATACTAGACTCAAACCACGGATAGGAGTAGGACGCAATAATCTTCTGTATAGAAGGCGTGTCTGTAGCATATATAAGATAAGCTGCTGGTTACACTATTCTCTTGTCAGAAGATAAGTTATTTTTAAACGCTGACGTCACTAAATATTATGTTTACCCAAGAAGCTTTACAGGCAACGTAGATTTCTGAAACATACATAGTAGTTCAAGAAAACTTTATTTTTATCATGCTTAAAAATTGGGGTGAGGGTGGCACAGAAAAAAATCCACACACAGGCCTACACCTTAAGATAGAGAGAAGAAAGCATCAGATCAGAAATGAAGAAAGATCAAAACAAGAGGGGACTATATTTTCAAACGGGATCAGAAGAAAGGGAGAGAAGTAGAACATTTTAAAAAAACCGGTGTTTTCTTTTGAAAAGACCCACCGGCAATTTCTATTTATTTTCTCAATCACCATGTATTTTTACTTCCGACTCTGAAGAAAAGACAACTCCTGCTCCCAAGTTATCTACTGCCTCTGCTTCTCTAGATGTGTGAATCGGATAAGATGATCTAGATAGCGAATTATGTAGTGTATTTGAATTGCAGTAGATAGGGGCATTGTAATCTGTGGATTGTATGGGATTTTTCGTCCGAGTGGAAAATGACAACAGGCTATGCAAAACATTTTACTAGATTTCTTTATTTATACAATCCCTTAGAATCCCACCAACGATGACCGCCTTGGGTAGGGGTCTGTAACCTTCTGATAATAGTGTCCCAAAGTAGGATTTATAGTTAATTCAGCGTGCCAACAGCCTGGAAGTCATCCTGCTTTAGCACTTAATTTTTGTGTGGAAGAGACTTGAATTGTCGTTTTGGTAGTCTTTCGCGTACCAGTGAATAAAGCTCTGCGTGCCAAGTGTGGCACGCGTGTCGTAGGTTGCACAGCCCTGTCCTAGGGCCTTGTATGTTGTTTTGGATTATGTCCACTCGGAGTGTTCCCGTGTTCATTATAGTGCGGACTTAGTGAATAGGAATAATAAATGTCTCAGATTATTTCCATATATCGTACATTCAATTTAATTTTATTATTTTTATAGATTTCATATATCTCGACTTGCAAAGCTTTTAAATTTTAACAGCACATCAAAGAAATTACATACTTTTAACATATTTACTAGAGGCCTATATTTAAGCCAATTATTTAACCTCTAATGGTTAATATTTGTTATTATATCTTATCTTCTTATACATTACAGACGCTTTTTCTATAAAGAAGATTAGTGCCTCCTACGCTCATCCGTGGTCCGAGTCTAGTCTTGCATTTTTATTAATGTTTTGAATGATGTTAAGTTACTGGTTTTCTTGGTTTGTTCAGGCAACACATTCCATGCCCGAATGCCACTCGGGAAGAAAGAGTACTTATATGCATTTGTTCTCGCACAAGGGACAAGGAAAGTGTTTTTGTCTTTATGTTTATCTGAGATTTGCAACAGGTTGTTATTGGGTTGTATTTCTAAATATCTTCAATCAATTAACGCTTTTTTTTTTATTTGCCAGATTAAAATCATTGAAAGTAGCCACTCTATAATAAACTGGTCCTCATCCAAATGGTAGTGGGCTTCAGAAAATGAGACTTATACAGCCTGCTTTTCGTTAAATGTATATAATTTTATTTTGTTTTAAGAGACCACGACGTAGTGTGCTTGCTGGGAAGGTGATAGGCAACAAAATATTAAGACACCTTAGGGCAGCGGTTCCCAACCTGTGGGTCGCGACCCCTTTGGGTGTCGTACGACCATTTCGTGGGGGTCGCTTAAGACCATCCAAAAATTTTAATTAACACATTATTGATGGTCTTAGGAACCGAACCACTT
The DNA here is from genome assembly GCA_949126835.1 of Anisus vortex. NCBI lineage: Eukaryota > Metazoa > Mollusca > Gastropoda > Planorbidae > Anisus > Anisus vortex. The sequence goes on along the minus strand of OX421494.1, from coordinate 10,017,437 downwards.
GTTCATCTACTCGTCTCCAAGCGGGCCCGTCCCCATAAAGATCGTATGTTATGATAAGAAGCACCCACGTACGAGTACCCGGCGTGATGACATAATCGCGCCAACCCCATCACATACTCCTCGTACAAATACATGTGTACGTACCAGGTTTGTATAATGTACTTATGCCTACTAGTCGTACATGTGTAGAGAGTGGTAGTGTTAAAAGCATCTTCCGAGCTTCTCTGTTAAAAGCCGCTTCTGTGTTGAAAGCAGCAGTATTGGCGGTAAAACGTCCCTTCATGAATATTATATTTGAATTTAGTTTAGATACTGTTCGGTCTGGATTTCAAAATTCGGTACTGACTGAGTCACCAACAGTCATCGGGACTCCCAGCCCAGTATGATTGATGGGTGAATATAAGATGTTGTTACAAGCAGGGGGGTCCAAGGGGGGGATAAGCCCCTCACCCCCTACCCTCTGGAATTTAACAAAAAATCTTTTTCAACAGATTGTTTTAAACATATGTACTAAATTCGCTAAAAATTTGGTAAATGTTTGTCACGCAAAAGTTCAGCGACCCCCCCCCCCCCCCTATATGGAGAAAATTTCTGGCTTCGCCCCTGGTTACAAGCACTTCAAGAAGAAATTAAACGCGTCATACGTTGTGTCGATTCTGTACAGTCGAGCACTTTAAATAGTTCACTGTTTTTGCAACTGTGCATTCAGTTGGATGCGCCGAACAATGCTAAACTATTTCACACTGAAGTTAGATGGTCGTCGAGAGAAAAAGTTTTAAAACGTGTTTTTGAGCTTCATGATGTACTCAAAACTTTTTAAAAATCAAACAGCAAGACCTCATATTGTTTTTGAGATTAATCTCTCTCTCTCTCTCTCTCTCTCTCTCTCTCTCTCTCTCTCTCTCTCTCTCTCTCTCTCTCTCTCTCTCTTTCTCTCTCTCTCTCTCTCTCTCTCTCTCTCTCTCTCAGTGCCGGCTGGCGCTTGAGGCGGAAGCCAGGGATCTCCATTGTCTCGATCTGTTGCAGCTCGAGGTGCTGTCTCAAAGTTCAGGCCTGAAGCCTTTAAGTCTCTTTCTGCCGTCCTTCTCCAAGTTTCCTTTGGTCTGCCTTTCGACCTTTTTCCCTGGAGGGTCCATTTCAGGGCTGTTCTGGGGAGGGAGCCAGCTGACATTCTGCAGACGTGTCCTATCCATCTCCATCTCCTTGCTGAGATGCTCTCTGCTAAAGGGATTTTGAGATTAATCACTTTTCTTTAAAAGTAAAGTCGGCTGGACACAGAAACTCTTGAACTTCACTCTTCACTGGCCCTATAGCCCTATTTACATTACCATTTAAAACAGTAGCAAATTACTGTTTTAATACAAATAAAAGGCTGACCATTTCGGGTGCATTCGACATTCAAAAAAATTTTTGTACACCAAAATAAAGCAAACTAATTATAGATAGCATGTCTAAAAGCTTAAAGTATTCGGATAAGTGGTTTTAGAGTAATTATTAAAAAATATACCATGGACGTGTCAAATTGACCCACCTAGTAGGGGTAAGGTAGCGACGAAAATAGATTATGGTAGGGGGTCGCCACAACGTGAGAAAATGTACTCAAGGATCGTGGTATTAAGAAGGTTGGAAACCACTGAGTTAGACTAAAATAGACAGTACAAAAAGTTAAACCATCGCAAAACTTTCCATTAGCATTATATTTACACGGAATTAGACTTAACAAATTAATAAAAATAAGCAACAGCACACCACTATCTCATAACCTTTTTACAGATCAGTGACACGCACACGTAGATTAGCCTATAAAACAACCAACACTTAATACACAGTAAAACAAAAAACATCTACACAGCTCTCATTACACACACCCTATTTGCCAGAATTAAGTGGCTGAAACACTTAGGCACCATATATTTCAGTAATGCATTTATAAACCTGCATAACAGAAACATTACACCACAAGCCAAAGAAATAGCCTATAGACATAATATATTTTAAGTGACACCCAAAATACAGAGAAAAACACAAAGTATAGGAAAACAACAATGCAAACTATGCAACACATATACATAATAAAATGAGGAACACTTCTTCCTAAGATGTCTCACAATCACACCAACACAATAAACACTAAAGACGATACTAGACACAACAACAAAAACAGACATAGACATTGACCTAGCTATCACACTCATCAAAATCCCCAGACACCCCAAAAAAAAAATCACACACTTAATTACAATAGCAATCTAATCCAACTATCTCAAGACACGGAACGACCAAACACAATTTAGACCACATTTAACAGAAGAACTTTTCAGACACAAACTAGACATTAAAATACACAAGCACAAAAACTACATAAGCTTACGTGTATAGAACTTATTTTATTGTTTTGAATTTTTATTCTCATATAGCCTACTTTTTAATTTATTTTAAATTACCGCTTGTGCTGTTCAACATCCATTAAATTACATTTTCAATGACCACTATTTTAAATACTAATGTTAATTACCGATATGACCAATATCATTACTACTACTACGAGTGCATTAACAAACATTTTGAAAGTCGAACGAGATGGAAACTAGGCCCTCTAGGCCAGGCTCTTCACTTGTTTCTTTGGAATGTTTAAGCCTTAATGATAAGGCTGTTCAAATATTATTGTATAAAATGATACACAATACGATTATCGGAGTTAATGCATACTAATGAAAACAAGACAGTATATAAAGAGGTGTTTCAAAATTATATTTACAATGTAATTATACTGATGAATGGTTTGGTAATTTTATGTATATTTTTACAAATATGAGCAACAATATAATCTTATACGATAAGGTTTTATATTGAATGCAAATTATGAAGTAACACAAATAATTTATAAATAGCAATGCCCTACGACATAAAACGGCATATTGTCTCCCTTAATTACATTTTGAAGTTACTCCAGATGTCTAAAAAATTAGATTTAAGTAGCTGGAATTGTATCATTGTTTTTTTTATTGTGTTTTTTTATTAGTATATATTCCATTAACTTAATCTATGTTAGCGGTTCCCAACCGGTGAGTTGCTACGCTTTTGGGGGTCGAACGACCGTTTCTCCGGGGTCGCCTAAGACCATCGGAAAACGCATATCTACTTGGTTGACATCTTTTGAATGAGTTACATTTATTACTGCAAGAACCAAATATAACATGCTCTAATTTGTCTGAAAAGATACGGTCATTTGACCGTTAAAAAGTTGGAGGAAAATAACATGTTGCCTACCTTATCTGCTTTCTTCGAAAAACATAACTTTGAACCCGACAAAAGAATTACAATGATAATTTATGTCAACGAACACTTGAACATGCCTGCAGACGAAATTTCATTGTACTTTTCAAAACTATCTGACATCCCTTTTTGCATTTCCCAAAAGCCCTTTTACAATTATATTTAAAGATTTGCATGTGACAGCACAAGAGGAGTTCATTGAACTTATTAATAGCTATGCAGAGCTCGACCATGGATTTGATGTATTTGGGAGATTGACCATGAAGACTTTTTTAGAGCATAGTCAGAACTTTGAATTTTATCCTAAGTGTTATAGGTAGGCAGTGCAGTTTTTTTAGACAGGTTGAGTTTTCTTCATTGTTCAGAACAATTTTCGCAGCCATGTTTTGTACCCTTTGTAGTTTTTTTCAAATCACACTCTGGCAGTCCAATGTACAGACAGTTCTAGTAGACTAGCTGAGAGATTACCATGCCTACAATTAATTTCTCGCATGCCTCTTTTGTTAGAATGTTTTTAATACTTTTTATTCTCTGCAGATTCCACATTGCAGATTTACATTGGTTTTTTTTTTTGCTCTTTGAGAGTTAGATTGATTTTTTATCTAAATATGCGCCAAGATATTTTTATTTTAGTTCATTTATGGATGTTCTCATTGTTGACTAGTAGATAGTTTATTCGGCATTTTTTTTATTTGTTGTTTAGATCCGAAAAGAATGAATTTAGTTTTTTATGTATTCATTTTTAGTCTATTGACTTTGATTTGTCTTGAACATTTTTCGAGTGTAGAAATTGCGATGCCTTCATTTTTAGTTGGTAAGAATTGTATCCTTAATCAATGCTTTCATTCGTAACAATGCAAATACATCATACATATCACAATTACAATTCACAACAGTAGCAAATTACAATTATAAGGTAGCGACAAAAATAATTTTTATGGTTGGGGGTCGCCACAACTTGTGAGCTGTATTAAAGGGGGTCGCGGCATTAGGAAGGTTGAAAACCACTGCCTTAGGGCCTTAGGGTATTGATCAGGCTCTACTAAACGTATGTATGCATATGCTCTTCGTAGACTGTTCAATAAAAGTTTTAAAAAATACTAAGCATGCTGTCAATTAAAAATAAAAAAAGAAAGAAAAAGACGCCCCAATAGAGTGGGCAGTATTTTGAGTAATGGGTGTATTTGTGTAAGTCAATTGAGCGCGGCGGTCAAATAACAATTTGCAGTTTTGAACCCGGGGCCAACGGAGCGACGAGTTTGTTATTTCTACGGAAACGTTTGCAACCGTACCAATAGGATAGACACCGGGGGGAGAGCAAGCGACGAGCCACTTTCCTAGGCTATCGGATATCCATGCGGAGTTTTTTCCCCAAAGTGTCACGCCTATTGGTACTCTGACGAGAATAAATGTAAAGAAAAAAAGAAGGAGAAAACAACATTTCCGAAATTCTACAGAACTGAAAGAAAAAGACACACACATTCAAAATGTACAACCATTAAGTGCAAATAGAATTTTTAGTTATTGCACGTCGTGGCACCGTACTCCATCTTTGTGCACGCTTCTTCGCGTACGGGCCAACAACATTTACTTAGTAAGACGCATCCGAGTGAATAGTTTTGTGTTTTGCTCGAGTTTCCAAGGGAAACACACACACACACACACACACACTCACACAGGCACAAAAAATGTAAAGAAAATGAACATAGCGTCACATTTCTAGAAAACACGAAGGGTTGCGAACACAGTTTTCACCAAAACGTACAAGCAACGCCTTCTGCTGTTTTCCACCGTTGCACTAGCTTGTACTATTTATTCATCAAGCCGTACCCGTTTAGCTTTCAAAACGTCTTGTAGACTTCGGCATGAACAATTAAACACCATCAATGTTTTTGTTTTGTGGTTTGTGTTCAGTTTTCTTTTTAATTAGGCCTGTGTATAAACAAGATGTGAACTGTCCCGCTTGCGCGTGCCGTTCAAAAAACAGATTGTCGATTTGATTGGACTGCTATTTATAATAAATATAAAGGTCCCCGGATGACACGGGCGAATCAATTGTTTTCTTTATCGTTTTTGCAGTATTGCAATGGCGGTGCTAACGGAGTAGGGTCGTGAGGGGAGAGTAAATTTGATCGCAAATGTTGAAGAAACTAGCAACAAACATGCTTATTTAAGCACAACTTCTGTGTTTAACTTAGAAATAAACTAAGACAGTATTAATAGTAGCCGTTGGTGCGTGTACGCTTAAAAACCTGAATAAATCAAGACAAACCGCGAGTGTTTGTAGAGAGATGACCTTTAACCCGAAATTAACTCTTTGGAGACATATGATCATTGAACTATTCGAACTGGAAGACAGATGCCCCCATTAACCTCAATAACTAGGCGTAGGTGCAAGTAGTCATATAGTCGGATTAACACCCTTAAAGGCCCTAAACACAAAAGATTATATTAAAATTTATATTTGATCCAGCCTTGTAAGAAATAATAAATGGGCTTTACACGGAGTATATTGAACCTTGGTAAAATCAAAACAGAAGGACACAATAGTTTTTAAATATAAAAATATGAATCAAATAGATCCGTGGAGTTTTCCTTTTGTTTTCTATATCACCGTCCATCAAGTTAACAAGAAAAAGAGTAAAAAAAAACAAAAAAAACGATAACAAACAGAACGACAGTTTAAAAATAAAATGTTATTGTCCTTTTCTACAGTGTTTCCTTATATTCGTTTTGTTTTTGTTGACACATGGATAGAAAAAAAAAGTACAAATAGCTAAACCTCTAAACAGTCGACTTCTTCCTAAATAGCTTACGGTAGGTAACATTCTACATTGTTCGTACACACTTTACAACGAGTGCCTGATCGGATTTCAGGGTTTCAACTACTTCACGAATGTCACATAATTTCCAATCACTTAATGTATGTGTATCGTATGAGTAAGTGCTGTTGTCTAATATATAAAAGCCCTAGACTAGTCCAGGCAGCATGCGGACATACACACCAAGCCTTAAAATATTTATTTTGTTGTCACTATGTGAAACTGCTAAAAACGTTGGCCTTCCTAGATTATTTTTTAAAAATAGAAGTCTCGCCCATCCTTTGCAAAATTAGAGTTGACGCCCTTGCCCACCCAGCCATTTATTATTGATAACGCATTTTAGACCTCTGCCGCTGACTATCAACCTTGTAATATATTCATTTTAGTGTTGTTATTATTATTATTCAGGCTTCGTTCCACACTTTGTGTGTTTTAGCTGCTTTATTCACACAACAAATGTCCCTGAAATCCAAAACGGTTATTTCAGCAACATTAAACAAGCGTCTTCATTCCCTACCCTACCTCTATTCAAACAATTATACAAATATCTATCTTATAAAATAGAAACACGTGTTGAATTTTTTTGTTCTTCTTTTTTATATATTTTTTCCCGCCTTTTTTTCCCCCTAGACTTGCCAACTTTCTATCCTTTAGAAATTGAAACAAACCTCCACATGGTTCGGTGCAGTACAGGGGAGTTAACCCACAGTCTCATTTTCCAAGTTTCGACTTTAACGCGCGATTTTGTTTTAAAATGTTTTGTTTGCACACCTGGGCGGAACTCACTCTTAGGCGGTTAGGGATGGTGTGGAGGGGGGGGGGGATAGGGAATCACCCACCTCTTCATTTCTGCCTTGAAGTAGAGAGGGGGTGGTAGAGAATAATAAAGAGATACTTTTTTTTGGTGGTGGCTGCTTTTGCAACTTTATGTAGTGGGTAGCGTTAAAAGTCGTTTGCCTCCCCCCACCTCCTTGTCCTCCTTTTCTCCCTCCATTGACTTTTCTCTCAACTGCTGAAGATGGAAGGGAGGGAGTGGGGGGGGATTTTAAAGATGTGCCGAAATCTTGTGCTCCATTCTCCTGGAAGCTGATAAAATAAGCACGGCATGCTCTCACTCTTCCCCCCCCCCCCACCTCTCTCGGTGTCATAACACTCGTCTAGCGTTGCCTCACGTTGGACCTTAGATTGCGCCCCTTTGGGTGTCGGGTTTCCTCCCTTTCCTCCCACCACAAGAGCTGACACAAACATCTTACTATTTTAAAGATTTTGGGGAGGAGGATGGAAAGGAAGAACAAAGAAATGAAAAAAAGAAGGGGAAGAAAAAAAAATGTACACCGGTTGATGAGGCATTAGAAGTAATAGAAGACGAACAACTTTAGAAGCGGAAAAGAACGGAAAGTCCATATTTGCGTCGCAGAGATTGGTGGGTGGGTTCAAGGAATAGTGGATACTCTTGCTACCCATCACCGGCCTGGGGGGGGGGGGGTATTGTTGCAATATCTACGTTGGCAAAACATTTGTTGGGACAAGGATTATGTCTAAAAACAGTTTCTTAAAGAAGGTGACGGGGGAGGGGGCTACATTTTTAGTGTCGTAGTAGAGTTGAAAGAATATATTCCAGTAACGCTCCTAAACATGTCGCATGTCGACGCCCTTGTACCTGATAATAATGAATTTTCATTTGGATTCGATGTCACGCTTATGAAGTATTAGAAAGCCTACATTTTTTTTATTCCTCCCAACTCCCAACAGTAAATATTTTCACACTTATAAGTTTTACAGACGTTCCTTCTAGATAGAAGATTAAATACGTCTACTAGGCCCATTTAGGCCCAATACTCCTGCAGGGCGACCGGGATCGGTTGGTGATGTGTATGTTGACAGTCCGGTGAACTAACCGAAAGACCAGCCGGCCTCTCACTATTTAACCCCTTGTGCAGGACCGTGTTGTTGTAGATTTACTACGAAGCAGTGAGGCGGCTGCAAAAAAAGCGAAATCTAAACATATTTTGAACATTTAAGGGCCGGCATTTTTGAAGAATTGCTTCATACGGATGCACGGTCTGATATCATTATAGCCACGAATGAGCCTGAGTCATATTCGTTCAATTTTAACATTCTCGCCATTTTTTACAAACCACTTTTCTCTGAATGAGTGTGGATCCCGTCATTTCATTTTTTGGTTTATGCATGAACAAGTGTCTTACGTTGAAAGCTGAAATAAGGGATGGCTGCTGACACAGATTTCATCTGAACTGCACATTGGGTTGTCATTAGCCAACCGGAGATGCGTAATTTAACCACGTGGTATTTATCTTCTTTTTCATTGATTACTTCTCAATGGGCAAAGTTGTTGTTTTTTTAAATCGTAAACCATGGTTTCATTTGCAAAGATCTTATTTTAATTATTTACAGTAATTGATTATATGTTCAGAATGGACGAATTTTTTATGTCGTCAACAAAAACCATTACTGAAATTTAATCTCATAGTTTACAGACATGAATCATAATCAGGTATAGTGTATAAAGATATAAGTATAGAGTGAACGGACTTGAACTCCGTTTGGACTGAGAGCTGAGATTATTATTCCCGTATAGCATCTGAGCTCGTTTAAATCTCCGTAGAGAACAGTGGATAGTGGGTCACCCGTCCCATCTTCTCGATCACTGACGAGACGGGGGGCGCACCCACAGGATATGCTCCACTGTCTCCTTAATCCTTCCCACAGTGGCGACACCGCCAGTCAAAGTTAGGTCGGAACCTGGCAAAGTATGCCCCAATGGAGCAGTGGCCAGTGCGGAATTGTGATATGATGGTTTGATATGATGGTTTGGACCTATTTAGCCGCCACTATGGGTCGGGGCGGTTAGGGCGGGGCAGATGCCGCCAGACCTCTCGGCCTTTATCAGAAAGAGTGAACAGAAGAAATGCTTGAAAAATAGACGTTGCGTGTTTGTGTATTTTTTTTTTTGTTTTTGTTTGTGCTTGTCTGTAAAGAAATGAATGCCAACGGCCTGTCAATATGTTCCCGTCTAGTGCGAACACATCCCACCAAGGCCACCTTTGAACCCATGCATGACTCCTAACAATGAACAACATTAATGAACGTACGTAAAGTTTTCCGCTGTATATAACTTTCGATTGAGAAAATCATAACGAATTACTAAGTCTAGAGGCAGAGGACAGGGAAATTCCGAAACAGAGTATATCAAAATATCAAATAGCAGAAGTATCAAAGCAAGCGGTCCGTCTTTTTATAGTCTTTGATAAAACGTAACAAATTTACAGAAGGTCCTGGGTTCGAATCCTGGTGAAGGTCAGAATTACTTTTCGGGTCTGGAGGGTGTCCCCGAGTCTACCCAGCTCTGATGGTTACCTAACTTTTAGTTGGGGAAAGTAAAGGCGGCTGGGTATTGTGCTGGCCACACAATCCCCTGGTAAGCAGTGGCCACAGAAACTGGTGAGCGATGCTTCACCGGCCTTATGGATCAATTTGGTCCGACGGGGATAGTTTTTATAATATTAAAACACACTTTTAAAATATTATGTTGAGGATAAGATCGACGTAATACAAAAAATGAATGCAACTCTTAATGTGGCACAAATACTGCTCATGACCATCCAAAATGGAGACTAGTTACAAATGTCATGTGATATGGAGACATTGAGACGTTTATTTTAAAGTTCTATCGGTACTGAACACATCATAAAGAATATCCATAAAACACAAACAATGTGTAATGTATTTTTTTATTAAGACTGAAACAAGAAGTTTCTACATATAAAGCCATATAAAGCCACCCAATATATTATTATTATACTAGATAGATATCGAATGCAGAGCGTAATCTTAGTGCTATGCCTGTCATATCTAAATGTACTGAAAGTAGACTTCATTTCTACAAAGCAGTTACTTCCAACAAGTATTCTGCGAGATTTGCATTTTGGAATACATCATTAATTTATCAATTCATGAAATTAAAACATATTGGGTTCAAATATTTGTTCAGAAAATGTGAAATTGAAAGTTTACATATAATTAATTAATTTTATTGTAAGTTTTAACAATGGGCCGTATTGCTGCTGAGAGTTAACATCCTTGCCCCTTTTACAAGTCAGTCTTATATGACTGACTTGTAAAAGGGGCAAGGGTGTTAACTCTCAGCAGCAATACGGCCCATTGACAATTAGATACATTATTAATTGGAAATTGTTTAAAATTAAAAGCTTGCACTAGTTTACACTGTACCCTGTAATGATTTCTCTCCTTCTCTCAAATTTTATTAGTCTCCCTTCACCCAGCAAGCACGATTTGCTTCTACTATCTGCCATAGGTTCTCAACGAGGGCGTTATTGCCCCCTTGGGGACGGCGAAAACTTTAGGAGGGCGCTGATTTTCCCGGGGCGATTGGGGGGGCAGTGAAGGGCATGTGGGTGGTACAAACGTACCTGATATAATTTAAACACCTAAGCTATTTGAATCGATTCGTTTTTTTTGGATGAAATGTGATGCAAACGCAAGTGCTGATAAATATCTAAAATCCCCCGACAGTATGCCTACATATTATTATACTAATAAGAAATATGAATCGCATGGACTTTTCGAAGTCCTGTGGTTGGTTTACGTCGCGGGTACTTTTCCCTGCCGCCCACCAATCCCGTCAGCTCTAACATCGTCTAATATTAAAAATATTTTGATCTCAGTTTAAACTTATTTTATATATGACGTCAAGGCGGATGTATATATATCATTAAGCGGAATAGATATGTAGTAATCAAACAAACTGGGTAGTTAATGTGATGTTTGAAAAAAAATGTATACATTTTTATACACATAATAGTTTTAATTTTTTATGACTTTTAAATACTTTTTACAGCTCGATCATTTCAAAGTTAGAAATTGTAAGCAATTTTTTGTTTATAAACCAAAAAGATTATAAATATTAGCTCAAATGAAACGGGTTAATTATCTCCCTTAAAAAAATAATGTTTCCACATTTGATTCAATAGTGATGCCAAACAAGTTCTGATTTGTAATATAAAAAATATTACTGACTAATTATTATTTCTTTACATAAATTCAACATTACAGTTTTGATAACAAGTTTGAATTATTAGAGGATTACAATAATTTACGTTAATCAGGTGTAAATAATTATTTCCTACATTAATTGTTTGTCCATTTAAGGAGTTTATATTTTAAACATTTATAATTACAGAAATTACATAATTTAGTGTTATTAAATAAGTCTCTTTTGTTACTAAACTAATAATACAAATAAATTTGTTTTAGAATTAATTATATTTATGTTTTAATAAAGAAGATGAGCATAAAAACTGTATCATTTAATGAGTGGTCAAATGTATGTGACCTCTTTGTTTGCTTAAAACAGTTTTGATGTGCGATAAAATCTGTTCACAAGTGTAAGTTGAACCAAAAGCTGAAAGTAAAGGAGTGAATGTCTAGCAGTTGAGACTAGCAGATGACTTTCCTAAGCAGCTTCCTTCCAGATTTTTTCCGCCCATTTTTGTAAAATTCAAAATTCAATTGCTTCATTTTTAAATCGCCAATATTCCTCCACTTAAGAAAAGATCTACATTTAATAAGATTGTAGTAATATCAAACGAGTTTGGTATAATATGAAAAAATGAGTCCATCAATTTGAAAGTCTTGCCTTTGATTAGAAAACTCCGCTTTCAGTGCTATGATGTACTTCTGCTAATTGTCACGTGTGGGATTGTACAGCCACAGCAGAAGTTGCAAGGCCAGGAACGCACACTCCCCAATGGCACACTAAATTCCGTCGTCTCGCGGGTCTAAGGGAAGCCAACAACAAATGTTTGTACGATGATGCAAAATAAATATTGTTCATAGACGAGGACTACAAACGATTATGAGATTTGGATTCGGTGGTCGAGTTTTTGAAAAGCAAATGCGATTCTTTCGGAGAAAATCAATCAGTTTCTCTATGTCTGTGAATTTCGGCGACATTTTTGTATTCTTATCAACCTATTTTGAGGAAAGAGGATTTTATGCTAATTCCATTTGGTTTAAAAAAAAAAAAAAAAAAAGACAAGCTGCATATAGTAAAAGCGGGGAGACCTAAGGCTTTTGCAACCAAAATTGAAACAAATATAGAAAAACTACTAGCAAAGCACCAGGCAAAGATTTACATTAATATTGACTATACATTTTTCGCCCCGTTAATAAATTAATATAAAATTATAACGATTTAACTTTAAAGTTTAAAGTAATTGTTAAATATTTGTAACCAGTTGTAGTTGCAAATAAATGAAAAGAAAATTAGCAGAAAAAAAAGCTAAGAAGAAAAAAAAACTCTATCCGAAAAAAGATGAGCTAAAGAAAACGATGAACTTGTGTAAATATTGTAAAGTTTGTGAAGAAGTGGGTGCATACAAGAACAAACACCAGTAAAGACTAGACAAGTAAACACACACAGATTGCGCTCCCTTAGTTTTACTCTCCCCTTTAGACGAGAGACAACCACTTAGCGCGGGTTTATTTTTGCTCTCAGACGGTTTTTTTCACTATGGCCATCCTAAGCAAGGTGTGACACTGGTGGGAACTTACATGTATTGGGGCGTTACTGCTCCCGCTCCCTCCCACCCCACCCCCCTCCCACTCCCGACGCCGCTAGTTTGTGACAGTTTGTATATTGTGCATGTATAAATTCATACGCACATACTGAACAATTTAAAAAAAAAGATAGATAGATAGACAGACAGACAGACAGATTGATAGACAGATAGATAGATAGATAGACAGACAGACGGACAGACAGATAGATAGACAGATAGATAGACAGATAGATAGATAGATAGATAGATAGATAGATAGATAGATAGATAGACATATTTATATATATAGATAGACAGACAGACAGACAGACAGACAGACAGATAGATAGATAGATAGATAAATAGATAGATAGATAAACAGACAGACAGATAGATAGATAGATAGATAGATAGATAGATAGATAGATAGACAGACAGACAGACGAACAGACAGATAGATAGACAGACAGACAGACAGATAGATAGACAGACAGATAGACAGACAGATAGACAGACAGATAGATAGATAGACAGACAGACAGACAGACAGACAGACAGACAGACAGACAGACAGACAGATAGATAGACAGATAGATAGATAGATAGATAGATAGACAGACAGACAGACGAACAGACAGATAGATAGACAGACAGACAGACAGATAGATAGACAGATAGATAGATAGATAGATAGATAGATAGATAGACAGATAGATAGATAGATAGATAGATAGATAGATAGATAGACAGACAGACAGACAGACAGATAGATAGACAGATAGATAGATAGATAGACAGATAGATAGATAGATAGATAGATAGATAGATAGACAGATAGATAGACAGATAGATAGACAGACAGACAGATAGATAGATAGATAGATAGATAGATAGATAGATAGATAGATAGATAGACAGATAGATAGACAGATAGATAGACAGACAGACAGATAGATAGATAGATAGATAGATAGATAGACAGACAGACAGACAGACAGAAAGATAGATAGACAGATAGATAGATAGATAGATAGATAGATAGATAGATAGATAGATAGATAGATAGATAGATAGATAGATAGATAGATAGATAGATAGATAGATAGATAGATAGATAGATAGATAGACAGATAGATAGATAGACAGATAGATAGATAGATAGGCAGATAGTTAGACTATCCAACAGACTCAGACCAACACACATATAGACTGATGAAAGTGTCGGGTAATGATTGTATCAGATAATAAAGTAAGGAATTTGGTTAAAATTAAAAGTGCGGACGTATTACTTGCATTCCATAGGTTTATGATTTTGCTATTGCTTAATTTTACTCAAACATACTCAAACATAAGCAAAAATATTCTTTATAAAAAGAGCGTCTGTATCATGTAGATCTAAGATAAGATAAGAAAAATACTCAAATTATGATCAAAATTTTCAAACTTACTTTAACCAAAGACTATAATAGCATGGGCCGCTTGCTTTAAATTTTTCTGCTACAGTAGAAGTCCATTAGTCCGGCATCCAACAGTCCGGAATGCCCGATAGTCCGGCATCGCTCCGGAAAATTGTAAAAATGTTGGTTTTCTCCAAAAGTGTGTCTTTAAAGTTAAAGCAAATAAAAACGCTCGAGAGCTATTCTGAAGTTTTTGGGGTAGTTCGGGATCATCCGGAAGCGCCCGGTAGTCTATTGTTCGGAAACAATTAGCGGCCGGCTAGTCTCAGCTGTCACAACAAATACAGGTGCAGTGCAGCATAGTTAATCAATCACGAAGCGTCTTCGTCATTTTTTTGTGCGTTGTTGAAGATGAGGTTGAGGAGTGGCTTCTAATCGATGAGAATGAGCCTGTTGAACTAGAGCTAACCGACGAGCACATTATCAACACTGTAATAAACCCTCAGCCTACTCAAAATCTTGAAGAAAGTGACTCAGATGCCGAAACGGCAGAAAAGGGAAAAATCAGCTGGGCAGAAGCTGCAGAACCACAACATAAGTTTATCTCTTTGCTGAGGCTAGTACTAGCTATAGTGTTTCAGAAATTATCGATTTTCATATCATTAGAAGTAAATTTTATACTAAACGCCAAAAGTCAAGAAAACAAAATGACATTCGTGACTTTTTAAAATCTGAAATATGTTTTACAGTAGGCTACATACATTATATGAAATCAAAAATAAACTTTGTTGTATTTGCATACTGTATTTGTAGTTTAATTATTAACCTAATTGTTCTTATAATTACGATTTATGTATGTATGTAGTAAAAAAAACAAAGTACATTTGTTTTACGGCAAAGCCTATAATACACTAAAAAGAAGGGGCACCGCCCGATAGACCGGAATTTTCGATAGTCCGGCACCGAGCCGGTCCCGAGCGTGCCGGATTATCGGACTTCTACTGTATTTGATGACTCGAATGACTTCTTTTCGGAATTCCCGATTCCCTTTTGCACTGTACACTTCCGTTTTTACAATCGAAAGTTGGGAACTAAGGAGACATTTAGGCAAACGTAAGAGCGTAAAAGTCATTTAAGACAGCGTTATTGGATGCGCACGGAAAAAGAACATATAAGCTCTAAAAATAGAGCTAGCGGTCCATCTTATTATAGTCTTTGGTCTAACAAACATTGTGTGTGTGTGTGTGTTTTTGTTTATGATTTATTTTGACATTTAATTATTTAATTAGCACAAAAAAAGAAGTGGCATTAATTTTTTTAGAGTATCGTTTTCCATCCACGATGCTATGCCTTCCATAAGTATTAAGTTATTCCCAAATATATTTCAGCTTGTCGGAAGTGGTTAACGACTTCTCGCAGGTGGCTGCTCCATGCAACAATGTTGCCGGCAGGCCCCGCCAATATTTAAATTCAACACTTGTTAAAGTTTTGACATCTCAGACGTGTGTACGTTTCATATCTTTTTTTTTTTTGGGGGGGGGGGGGGGGGGGGGTGGAGAGTTTTGTTGTGGAAATGATCACCTGGCAGTCAAGAACCCTATTCACCTGGACTTCCATGTCGAACAATGTTTTGGGTCTTTAAAAAAAAACACACACGCTCACACATTGATAAGAGGGGAGATTATAAAATAATTAATTCATTTACTAAAGCAGCTGGACACGTTTTTTTTTTATGTTTTTAATGTATGAGCTAAGGAGAAGTTAACTACTTGATAGTTTTCACAGATTGGTCTTGTATAACAATGTGTCTGACATTATTTGATAAATAAATAGAAAGATAGGTTATAGATATTATAGATAAACGAATAAATAGATTGATAGTTGATACATAAAAAATTTAGAGTGATGTGTAAAACATTGTTCAATTTTAACGAATATATTATAATAACAATATTTACAATGTAGTTTTTTTTTTTTTAGTTTTTAGAAATATAATGTTGGGCCCTTTCTTTGAATATCTCAGTTCAGCTGCACCATTTACAGAATTGTGCCTTATTATCCAGGGTTCATCTAAGATTTCGTGCCATGTGTATATGTTTGTATTTATGCAAAGACTATCAAGTTATCCAATTTAAAAGCAGAAATAACAAAGAAAATGGTCCCATCTTATTAAACACTTAGTTTCGGAATTTCCGATTGCACTAAGTCCTCTAGACTTCCGGTTTAGCAATTCGCTATGATTTTCTCAATGGCAAATTAAGATTAAAATCGAAAATGCAATCGTAGGAGCGTAGAATTCATTTAAGACATCGTTATTGGTTGCGCACGAAAAAAACAACATATACCTTTATCATATAAGCTCTAAAAGTAGAGCAAGCGGTCCATCTTATTATAGTCTTTGGTCTATGCGTGTTAAGAGAAAAAAGAGAGGGACAGACAACTCGACATGCAGAGGAGATACGTCAAAATATTAACATTTTCTTTCGGCAGCCCACCTAACAAGCACTGCGGGGATACCCGCATCAACGCCATAGCTAAACCAACATAAGGTTTCCCCCCCCCCCCCCACCGTATTTCTTTGTATGTATTCTTTCTAACCTCATTTCACCGTTAGCCGCCCCCGCCCCCTCCAAGAAAACTGTAAAAAAAAAAAAGAGATAATCTAGATTCTGTATGATACGAACATTGAATATAATACAAACAAACAGGTATACAATGTATACAATGCTTGCATATTAAACGTCATTACACAGATAGGTTTACTTAAAACAAAATTCTGATAAAATGCAATATTATTATGTTGATGTAGTTGTTGTTTTTTTCAACTCGACGTATTTTATTGGTAAGTGTTTATAAGTGTGTGAGTTTGTGTGTGTGTTGGCGTGTGTGTGTGTGTGTTTGTTTGTGTGTGTGTGTGTGTGTGTGTGTGTGTGTGTGAAAAGTACGTGCAAATGATAGTGGGTGAGTGTGGTAGAAAGAGAAAGACAAAATTTATTTCGCGTGAAGATTTTTTCCTTGTATTGGTGAATTTTCTCTGCCCTTTACTGTCATCTACGTTTTTCTGGACAATTTGGGATAAACAAAACTTAACCCTTTACTGTCATCTACGTTTTTCTGGACAATTTGGGATAAACAAAACTTAACCCTTTACTGTCATCTACGTTTTTCTGGACAATTTGGGATAATGGCTAAATTAGCCCGACGTCAGGCAGAGAGACACTGGAGACTGAGTGGCCTTGAGGTGGATAAACAGATGTTTAAGATAGCAAGGAACAAGCTTACAAATGTGATTAGACGTGCGAAAGCAAAGCAAGTTCAGTCTGCTCTGGAGGCTGCGGGCACTGACTATCGAAAACTGTTTTCCATAGTGCAGAATCTTCTTGGAAAAAATGAATTAAGTCCAATTTTGCCTGACATGAGCAGCGAGCAGGCTGCGGAGGCTCTTAATGAATTTTTTAATGAAAAAGTCGAGACGATTAGAAACAGCTTTGATAATCATACTACTCCACCCACTGTGGAGAAGTCATTTTCTGGAATTTCTTTGTCAAATTTCCTCCCAGTTTCCGAAGAGCAGTTGAGGCGTCTTATGTCTGTATCTAAACCTACATCCTCAATTGTTGACCCCATTCCAACGAAGATTGTGTTGGACTGCCTTGAAATTCTGCTTCCAGTTTTAGTGCGTATCATAAATGGTAGCCTGGAGTCAGCCACAGTCCCACAAATGTTTAAGACTGCTGTCATCAAGCCTTTATTAAAGAAAAAGGGGCTCGATCCTAGTGACTGCAAGAGTTTTCGGCCAGTATCTAACCTTCCCTATGTATCGAAGCTTCTTGAGAGGGTTGTCTCTCAGCAGCTTTTACAACATCTAACCACACATGGCCTGATTGATAAATTTCAATCTGCCTATCGTCCTGGGCATAGCTGTGAGACGGCAATATTACGTGTTATGAATGATGTTCTATGTAGTGCTGACCGTGGTGATCTGACTATCTTAGTTCTGTTGGACCTCAGTGCTGCCTTTGATGTTATCAACCATGACTTACTTTTATCAAGACTTCAATACGAGATGGGCATCACTGATACTGCACTTCATTGGTTTACTTCCTACTTGGCAGACAGGACTCAGAGAGTTTCTATCAATCAGACCTTATCAAAAGCCACTTCTCTCATCTGTGGCGTACCTCAAGGTTCAGTTTTAGGGCCTATCCTTTTTGCTGTTTACACTAGCCAGCTTGGCAGAATAATTGATAGCCAAGGATTATCTCGCAAACTATATGCGGATGATACCCAGCTGTACAAAAGCTTCCATCCTGATCATAATGCTTGTGCTGCCGCTGTTAAAGAGGTGGAAGAATGCTGTCTAGAGGTGAAAGCGTGGATGACTGCCAACAAACTCAAACTGAATGACGACAAGACTGAGGCAATTATGTGCGGTTCAAACTTCAATCTTAGGAAAGTCGATATTCCATCTATTAAAGTAGGGGCCTCTGATATCTTTTTGTCCAACACTGTCAGAGACCTGGGCTTTATCATTGACAGTAAATTAACAATGGGTCCACACATCAGTACTGTGGTCAGGGCATGCTCCTTCCATCTTCGTGCCCTGGGTCAGCTGCGACCTCTGATTAATAAAAAAACAGCCAATGCTTTTGCTGTTGCAACAATACAGTCAAGACTAGACTATTGTAACAGTTGCCTGTGGGGTTTACCCCAGAAACAACTGGATAGACTTCAGAAAGTTCAAAATACTGCAGCACGCATTGTGTCACGAGTAAAGAAGCATGACCATATCACTCCAATTCTCAAAGAGCTCCACTGGCTCCCTGTGACGAAGCGCATCGATCATAAGATTATGTCCCTTACCTATGGATGCGTGGAAGGCACAGCACCTGCATATCTCAAAGAGCTTATACCGAAGCATGTCCCGTTAAGGATGCTGCGATCTTCAACACAATCTCTCCTGGAAATTCCAGGTTTGGAAGGTCACAGAAAAAAGACTCTTGGTGTACGCTCGTTTGAATCTGTGGCGCCTACACTGTGGAATGGCTTACCTGAGACACTGAAAAACTCTGTGTCAAAAAAAGCATTCAAGAAGAATTTGAAGACTTTTCTTTTCAACTAAGTTGATGAAGTACACATCCATCAGCAAAATACTTGTTTAAAACTATTTTAAAATGTTATTGTCGTTTCGTGCCTCCATCGGCCGAAACCTTGTTTAAAACTATTTTAGAGTGTTATTGTCGTTTCGTTTTTGTGAGCGCGCTGAGCATGCTTGCATTAGCATGGAGTGAGGCGCGATATAAATGACCAATTATTATTATTATTATTATAACAAAATTTAACCCTTTACTGTCATCTACGTTTTTCTGGACAATTTGGGATAAACAAAACTTAACCCTTTACTGTCATCTACGTTTTTCTGGACAATTTGGGATAACAAAATTTAACCCTTTACTGTCATCTACGTTTTTCTGGACAATTTGGGATAAACAAAACTTAACCCTTTACTGTCATCTACGTTTTTCTGGACAATTTGGGATAACAAAACTTAACCCTTTACGAATATGAAAGAGAATGGAGGCATGGCGGTGGCAGCGCGTTCGGCTGGCATACCGAAAGTTCTGGGCTTGAATTCTGGTAAAGTCTAAGATTCGTTGCCTAGTATGGAGGGTGTCCTTTAGTCTACCCAGCTCTGGTGGGTTACTGGCCATAGCTGGGGTGAAGTAAAGGCGGGTGGGTATTGTGCTGGCCACACAATCCCCAGACTATGCTGTGCCAAAAGAAACAGGTATAGCTTCTTCATCGGCCCAAGGGAACAATCTGGTATGACGGAGATATGAAAGTGAGGGAGAGAGGGAGATAAGAGTCGCGAAAGAAACAAGAAGAAGAAAAATCATAAGCCGATGAATTAAAATCAAGCCCCACCATTTCAGATCAATCGTTTTGGTGGGTTGGGGAATAGAAGTTTTAATAGCCACGCCGTACAAGCGGATGGTGTGGCAAGGCAAGGATCGTGTACCGAGGGACTGGGAACGGGTGGGGCGGAGGGATAAAATCTAAAAGTTTTTCTGGGTTTGAATTTTGAACCCAAAGCCCTTTTAATTCCGATCCTAAGCTCTACCCACCAGACGGCCACGCCCCAATGTATGATATCATTTAAATTTCCCTGGAGTGGAGGCTAACTTACTCTCCCCAAAGATCTACAGCGTACAGTAAATAAGTATGGCACCCCAGTGGGGGCGTAGGGCAGAGCGGGGGTAGATGGCGCGATACGCGATTGTCTGACGCGCAACCACCAAGCTCTTGCAGGGAATATTTATTGTGCCACACCAGGTCGGATATTCGCGGCGATTTGAAAATGTCATACCTGTCACTTCGGGTCCATCTTGTTTTGATTTACATAGGTCAAAGAGACACTCTATTCCGATATTTTTTTTTATAAATGTAAGTCTACAGTTAAGTTTTTAAACCCTTACAGTGGGGGAAATGGAAAGCTGCCCTTATTACGTAATAGCTATACTGTATGGCTGTTGTGACGGCTCGTTGTGTGACGATGCAGTACATGTTAGCATAATTTAATAATGCATTCTTGTATACTATTAGTAATAATAAAATAACAATAATGATAAGGACTATTTATATAGCGCATCCTTTAAAAAAATTTAAAGTGTCCAATCGGACCGAATTGATCCATAGGGCCGGGCAGCGTTCACCAGTTTCTGTGGCCACGGCATACCAGGACTATGGTACGCCAGCTGAACGCACAGCAACCGTGTCCCCGTTGCGCATCCTTTACGCTATTTAATTTAGCATACTCAGTACGCTTTCTTTTCCCAATCCATTTGCCGATGTTAGGATGGGAGAGACACACACACAAATACTGGTCAAAATGAAAGGATCTTTCAAACTCTTTTTAAAGGTCTCTCTCACAATGACTGTGTCTGGGATAAGCTGTTCCACGGTGCATTCGTGATAGGGTAGTGTAATGCAAGGTCGTGTGTGTACCCATTAAAATATTTATATTAATGGAAATGGTAAAATAAAATGAGATATACATAATATGACAAATCAACTTTTTTTTCGTATCAAATATTAAAACACGAAATTTGTCAAAGCTAGACTGATTCTTAAACATTCCATAAGAAATCTAGCCATATTCAAAAGCGAGATTGTTATTTATTTTTTTTAGATCATTAGCTTGCAGAAAAGTTATTGAAAATCTAGGCTTTACATAAGATAAATAAATTCCCCCAATATAAACGATAAATACATTTATTACGGTTAATAATATACGATACGATTTATATTCAAAGAAATTGGCAATTGTTAAATAAAATAATTTTTTGCGTAAACGTTTTTTTTTTGCATTGTTCCATAAAAAGTTTTTGCTTATAAATATATAAAAGGGTGTTTACATTGACTAAATGTCATCGTCTAAACGGTCTGATTTGAGCGAACCTTCTGTCAAGACGAGCAGACATTATAACAGACCACACACCGTTGCGTGAAGATTACCGTTATGAAAAATCATTCCTTTTCTCTCCCCCCCCCCTCCCTTTCCTCCCGGGTGCGGCAGGGAAATTTCGTGATATCAGACGGGGGAAATCACGTGAAACGGGCGTGATATCGGATCTTTGTGGCGTGGTTAGAAAATATACAATCTTGGACATCCTGCTAGGAGGACAGGGGATTATTTCCTGCGGTGGTCTATTTTCTCTAGTTTCTCTCGTTATGTAATTGTATCCCTACTCCGCCCTAGCCAATGAAAATGTCTTTTTCTTTTTTTTTTTCTTCTTTTCTATACTGTGAAGAGCATGCGCAAAGCTATAACTTCCTTTATGCCACTTTATGAAAAGAGAAGAAGAAAAAATATGAAGAAAAGAAAACCAGAGGTGGTAAAAGAAACAGAAGTAGTTTACACAGCGATCCCCAAAAAGTGGATCAACAGGCAGGAGACGCTTAAAGCTTTACCTCCTTGCCTTCTCTTCCGCTTTTGATCGTCTGCCAGAGAAATGGGTGTATGAGTTACGCCTGAGCGCTCGCGGACTAGAAGAACGCGCGGGGACTCGCTAATTACAAGACTATCGCGTGGCAGTACGGGGGGGTTACCAGTAAAAAAGAGGTTGGAGAGGGGGGGGGGGGAGAAACAAGTGCTTTCAGTTGCGTAAGGATTTGATGTAAAAATGTCGAAAAAAAGAAGTGATAAAAGAAAAAAAAAGGTTGTTCCCTCCTGAAGTTTAATGCCTTTGCAATGAATCGTATGTTTTGTGTTTTGCAAAATATTTATGTTGTTTTTGTTCGTGCTCGGCCCTGCAATAACCATCTCTCAGCACTTGTTTGTCCTCGTGCAAGAGGAGCGAAAGGAGCGAACGACCTGGGTTGTAAGAAATTGATGGAGAGTTCGTCCCCCGCTATGAGATTAACATGCGTTTGAGTGAGTCTACACAACACGTGTTAATTTAATCCTGCGAGTACAACAAATGACCTAAACTGAACATTAATGAGTAAACAAACAGCTCTCTCAAAACTTAATTTCAACGCTGAACTTTAAAACACACAGAATGCCCTGTTACCCCACTCTTTGTAGCTGGAACTTTTCTTTTTTTTTCGTTTTACTCTTTTACTATAACAAGTTCTAAAAGCAAGATAGATAACTCTCGAAGTTGGAAAAGACTTAAGTCTACTTATTTATAATTATTCCCCCTCTTGGATATTTTTTTTCAAAAAATTATAATTATCTGGTTCTACCAGAAGACAAACTGAAATAAAATCTCTTCTGTGTCATCAAAAAAAAAAAAAAAAGCTAAGAAGAAATAAGTCCCATAGCGAATTGAGCTACTGTTTTTGCATCAGTAAAGTAGTAAAGTAAAGTATCCCGTTGGACCAAGTTGAGCCGTAGGGCCGGTGAAGCAGCGTTCACCAGTTTCTGAAGCCACGGCATACAATGAGTATGCATGAATCTGCAACCAATGTCGATATAGTCAAATATTATGTTGTTTTTTTATACATTTAACATATACCATCTATAATGGTATAGGTTATGTATTGTATAAAAAACAACAAATTTATTTGCATTGAAATCCGGTTCAAAGGTTACAAAATGGCCACTTGGTGTAAAATATACTGTTTCGTAGAGTAATGAATTTGTTACTAGTGCATCATGATAAACTGAATTAGTTTTTTTTAATAATTTTCCTTCTTTTTGCAAACCGGGTAATTCGGCATTAAAATAACACCCTGATACATATCTTAGATAGGCAATAACTTTATATATTAAAAAACTATTTTAAAAAACTGTTTACATTTACGATATGCGACAGTGGACCAGAATATGTTGTCCAAATGTCAATATTATAGACTTGTTTTATTCTGATCACTGAAACTTTTAAGGCCCTTCTTAACCGGGCCGAACCTGAGATCGGCGATCTAGTTTGCAAACCATAGTCACGTGTACGAATACAAACCCTGAACCTTTCTGCGAGATCGCAGATCGGGGTTCGCTATCTTAACAAGGTCGATCCTACTTTGGACGCAAATGCAAGGCAACTTTACCTTATGTAATATTTGCCGGAGGGCTAAATTTTTGCCTTTCGGTTCTTGTGTTTTTTATCTTATGGGTTTCATAATTGTGGGAACTGCTCCCACAAAGTAATGAATGCACTGGTCTCATCATCGTTTTAGTATAGTTCCGCCATGTTGATTACCGCAACTATGCATTCTCGCCTTTCTGCGCCTTTCTGCTAAAAAGAGTGCCATGTTCAGCCTAGGTTTGCTCAACACGACGTGCAAACCTCCAACCATGGTTCGCGATCCATTCCAACCCGAGATCGCCAACCCAAGATCGGCAGTTTAATACGGAGAACGGTTCGGGTAGGATCGACGATCTGGTTTGCGAACCTAGGGTTCGGCCCGGTTAAGAAAGGCCTTTAGCTTAACAACGATGTAGAATCTGTTTACATCATTCATAAAAACCATTTAGCATTGATTATCTTGAAGGGTGATGCCTCTTCACTATATGACGTTAATATTTAGTTGTTATCACGAGCGCTTAACCGGCAGCAGTGAAACCTCTCACAGATTAGAGCGCACTGAGCATGCTAAAATAGCATGGATAGAAGCGCTATATAAATTACCATTACCACTACAATATGTATTTTAAATTACTTTCCTCAAAGTCTTCAGTAAAAAGAAAAATAATTAAATATATAGCTTTCTTTTAAGTGTAGTTTATAAATTTTTTATCTGCACCTTATCCAGTCCTATTTTTTTTCTCCCGGGCAATGCCGGAAATGTAGCTTGTATAAATATATTATAATTGGAAGCAGTTATTAGCCTACTTTATGATAAATACCAACAATATTTTGTAAATTTAAAGGAATTATTCCTTTAAGTGAATATAGTATCTTTCATATTTCTAAAGATAATTTAGAAAAATGCCTGCATGGAGACACTGTGTTGACTTCTGGTCTTATTACACTGACCACAAATAATGTTTCAGATTCTAGATAACTTTCTGATTTTTCTGACAAATGATGTTTGGTTTACCCTCTAGCGGAATTCGAAATCTAGACATTTTTGGGTAATAAAGAAATATATTTTACATTATTGGTTCTTAAAAGTGTGTGGATATCAATATTGCGTATATGAATTATTAGAGCATCTATCTATGCATCTATCTATCTATCTATCTATCAGTCTATCTGTCTATTAATATAACTGTCTATCTGTATGTCTATCTAGCAGTCTACCTATTTAAGTCTCTATTTATCTGTATCTATCAATCTATCTGTCTATTTATCTATCTATATGTCTATCTGTTTATCTGCCTATTTCTGAATTTATCTGTCTATCTATCTGCCCATCTGTCTATCTATGGATGTCTCTATCTATCTGTCTGTCTATCCCTTTATCTGTCTACGTTATCTATCTATCAGTCTGTTTGTCTATATAACTATATAATCTTTACTGATTGCTCCTATCTTTTCAGGTTTTACTAATCGTTATTTTCTTTTCAGGTTTTACTAATTATTCCTGTCTTTTCATGTTTTACTAATTGTTCCTGTCTTTTCATGTTTTACTAATTGTTCCTGTCTTTTCATGTTTTACTAATTGTTCCTGTCTTTTCATGTTTTACTAATTGTTCCTGTCTTTTCATGTTTTACTAATTGTTCCTGTCTTTTCTTGTTTTACTAATTGTTCCTGTCTTTTCATGTTTTACTAATTGTTCCTGTCTTTTCATGTTTTACTAATTGTTCTTGTCTTTTCATGTTTTACTAATTTTTCCTGTTGTTTTTAGTTCTTACTAATTGTGCATATCTCTTCAGATTATAATTCCATCTGTCTTAGACGCATTTAGGGAGCACAGTGGCCGTGCGGCAGCGCATTCGGCTGGCGTATCGAAAGTTTCGGGTTCGAATCCTGGTGCAGGCTAGGATTCTTTCCCGGGTCTGACCTTAGTTGGGGGAAAAAGTAAAGGCGGCTGTGCATAGTGCTAGCCACACAATCACCTATTATGCCGTGGCCACAGAAACTGGTGATTGCCTCATCTACGGCCCTATAGATCAATTTGGTTCGACGAGATACTTTTTATCCGTATTTAGAGTTTTTTTTTATTGTGGCCTGACTAGTTCCGGCCACGGGAAGAACGCCTCAAAGACCCTGCAGAGAAAGTAAATAAATGATGCTTTAGCCTTCTCTGTCTTGATATTTTTTGTAGTATTTTTATGGGGGTCCCAGATAGATGATAAATTCTCTAGAATTCCTCTTAAATATTTAGAGAAATATTTGATTTACAACAACAAAAAAATCGTATCCTAATTATTTAAAATAAAGTAAACATAATTTATTTCAAAACAAAAATGTTAACATTAACAAGCATAATCAGTTCTCTTGTTAAAGTCAAACCACGAATTAGCGTTGGAATCAATAAATCTCCAGTATAGAACGAGGGTATGTAAAGAATAAGATAAGAAATTCACTAACTCATAGTTATTTTTATATGAAATACTTTGCTATTGAATTGTATATTTGACATGCATGGTAGTAAGTGTGCCACCTAAATTTTTAAGTACTCTTAAAAGGAAGTCAGTTTTCTGGAACTCAAGTTAATGGGAGTTTGTTGAATCGAGAATTTACCAAACAAAATTGGTGTGCCGATGAGGTCACTAAAAGTTCACTAAAACAAAACAAATTTTGGACAGTTTTTGTTTCAAAGTATCTGTCTGATAGTAGCAAGTAATGAGTAGATAGTGTACTTGCCTTCCTAGTAGTTATGGTCCCTTGAACTGGACTTAACCAACCGAGTTATGTTTCACCTAGACGAGCTCACACCATCGACGGAGGGGGGGGGGGGCAGATCCTCGGGCGCCACGCTCCGTGGAGTGTAAACAGGTATGGTGAGGCTTATTAAAGGTGAGTACGCCACGGGGGGCTGAATGTTATTCTACCCGCGGCTCTATCACACCAAAGACTTCGTGGGCCGACCCGCTACCCACTGTGACTAGAATATACAGCGGGTTTCGGCTAGCGCGCTACGCCTCCTTGAGTTAGTACACGGCGAATAGAATCCGCGGGCTTAGGGCTAAATCCTCTCATCAGAAAGTGTTGACGGGTTTGTTCTTATTGTTGCTGGTTTTCCTTAATTCCACACCGCGAGCTTCATATTCGCGCCATATTAATAAGCGCGTGCAGTGTTCTGCAAAGAAACAAACCCAGACAGGGAGTAGGTTGGGGGGGGGCGTATTTCTGAAGCGTGCTAACTGTTGTTTATACAGTCTGTAGCAGACGTCTTCATGCGCCATGTTTGATGAACGATAAACATTACAATCATTAGCATGACTTTCAAGTAATTAATGGAAGAAAGGCAACGATAAATCATCCATACATTTTTTTTCAATTTGTAGCACATTGATTGATCAGTATGTCTTGTCGAAGTCGTCTGCAAAAATGTGTATTGTTGGTTTCTTTAGTTGTTTGTGTGTATGTTTTATTTTCCTTTTGTAATTGATTTGTTATAGTTATGTGTTGTTTGATATAGTATAAATGTACATTGTTAAGCTTGCAATCTTTAGCTTATTTGGTTTGTAAAAGGCTAGATATAGATAGAAAGATAAATAGATAGATAATAGATAGATAGATAGATAGATAGATTACGTATAAGCGTGGTCGCAATAATTTTCTGTATGGATGGAGCGAGTGTAACACAACATAAGAGACGTAAAGTAAAGTGAGTTATTCTTTCAAACTAATTTGATCAAGAGACCAAGTAAAGCAGCGTTGACAAGCTTCTGGTCAATCTCCACAGTAGGGTACATCACATCCATGGTTGAGCCACACACGTCTGAGAAAACCGAACCGCGTTCTGACAAAATCCATCAACAACTCAAGGTACCAAATGTAAAAAAAGAAAAACATTCGCAACCCGCTCCTACAGCGTCGTAGCACCTCTGTGGCGTAATGAACTTCCAAACACAATGAAACAAGCTGACAATATTGACATTTATACATTAAAATTAAAAGCACATTTATTCGGTCTATTTTAATAACATAGCGTCAATGTAAAGCGCACTCGAAGACTAATGGGACGTATTGCTGCTGAGAGTTAACACCCTTGCCCCTTTTACAAGTCAATCTTTTAAGATTGACTTGTAAAAGGGGCAAGGGTGTTAACTCTCAGCAGCATTATCTCCCATTATCATAAGTAGTGCTATATTAAGGATGTATTTGTAATTTTGTAATAGATAAATTGATTGATTCATTGATTCATCGAATAGCTTATTACATTATTTGTTTTCGGAAGAGTAATACTATATATTTTTTAAAGCTCATCATATGTTAAAGTCGCAAGCTAATTACAGAGAACTTATCGTTCATGAAATCTTTTCACCTCTCAGAACACTGAGCGATTTGACTGCAGACATTCAAACACGACACCTTGCTCTGCTGGACAGTTGGGAGTAGTCTAAAAGATTTGCAAAATGCTCACTTTAATTAAGTGAAACCTCGTTTGTAAATCTGCGGTGCAGAAGAAAAGGTCGAAGGTCATAATGCATTCGCTTCAATGGCGAAACATTTTATTTTCCTAAATCACCACAATACAGTTGGTCCATCTTATTAAAGATATAATATTATTCCGCGAGCCTTTAGCTAAAAAATATATCAACACATATATATAAATGAACTTTACATTTACTGCATTCATAAATTAATGTAGTTGTTGTAGTTTTTTAGATTTTATTGTACAACGCAATTAATGAAAAATTATCAAAGACTTAGTACTTGGTGAAATCAAAGACTATAATAAGATAGACCGCTTGCTTTGATATGTCTGCTACTTGATAACTTGAAACACTTAGTTTCGAAACTTCTGATCACACTATGTCCTCTAGACTTCCGGTTTAGTAATTCGATATGATTTTCTCAACGGAAAATTAAGATTAAAATCGAAAGTTGTATACAGCGGAAACCTTTAATGCAATCGCAGTAGCGTAGAAGTCATTCAAAACAATCTTATTGGTTGCGCACGGGGAAAAAAAGAACATATAAGCTCTAAAAATAGAGCAAGCGGTCCATCTTATTATAGTCTATGGTGAAATGTACACATTTGAAGACTGTGTGCATGGGGGAGTGGAAAAACGTCATAAAAGTTGTGAAAATATTCTTTTATCTTATACCAGGGGTCGGCAACCTTTTGCTGACAGTGTGCCACACTAGGATTTCTAAATCATTCAGCGTGCCAATAGCCCAAAAGTCGACCTGCTCTATTGTACGTCTTAAAATTATTTGTAATAGGACAATTAATTTAACTCCGTTTCAAGACAAAGGCCAAAAGCAAAGGAACTTTATTGAGAAAATCGTTACAACGTTTTATATTTAATACTATATTAACTTGTTTGTGATTATCATCATTTTTATTTGCATATATATCAAACACAATATTTTATTAATATTTTTATATTTAAACAAATGTATGGTAATTATTATTGTCTATACATTATCATTTGGTTGTCAAGATGAGGCTCTAACACCTGATAATATAAATTATATTATGATCTCAGTAAGTCAATGTCAGTTTAACTGAGATGTCCTTTAGTGTGATGCTATTTATTAAAGTGAGATTACAATCGTAGTAAAGTGGAATAGATATGTAGTAATTATACAAACTAGGTAGTTAATGTAATGATTAAAAATATACATATAAATTCTTTAATCATAGAATAGCTATATAATTCTGAATACTGTTTACAGTTTGACCATTTGTAAGTTATAAATTGTAAGTCACTTATTCTTTTATAAAAGAAACATATTAAAAATATTAGCGCAAAAATAAAAACGGTTTAATTATCTCCCTTTAATTAAAAGCCATATGCACAGCCGCCTTTACTTTACTCCCAACTACGGTCAGGTACCAATCAGAGCTGGATAGACTCAGGGACACCCTCCATACCCTGGAAAACTATCCTAGCCTGCACCAGGATTCGAACCTAGGACCTTCGGTACGTCAGTCGTACGCGCTGCCATGGCCCTCGTGCGCCCAATTAAACTCAAAGCCATGGAGAAAAAAAACAAGGAATATATTTGACATGACCAACTTGACATTAATTAAAGTTGCAAAGGTTTTTGTTTAAATTTTACTGGAACTGTATTTGAATGTAATAGCAAAGACCTACGAATCCTATTCCTAAAAACGAAAAGTCTGTAAATTCGAAGTTTAATTCTAAGATAATATTATTATGTACACATATTATATTAGATTAATGATTAGGAATGATTTATACTTATTAACTTTACGCATTATAATTAAATTTGTATTTTAAATAATTGTATTACATTTTTACACAAACAAAACTCGTCAGACGATTTGTAAACAATATAATAGAATAGCATAATCTTAATGCAGCTCTGAGCTAGTACATTGTCTGAAAAACCCGTCTGAACAATAAGATATATGTTTTAATTTTGAAGAAAAAAAAAGTGTAAGGGGGAGAACTAGAGTAGAGACAATCTCACAAAGAGTAAGAAAGCAAAAAACAAAAACTACACCAGATATGTAGGCTAGCTCACAAGTCCCGCCTACTTCATCCAATCGCTTTCTCTACGGGCTGCAGGTAAGTGAAACTATTTCATGCTCACACTTTTCCCCTTATCAGCTTCCAGCCTGTTTCCATTGACAGGTCTCACGTGTCTCAATCTAGCTTAGGGGCGGGACTTATTAGCCATCTTCTTGGCTAAGCTTTTACCCCCCTCTCCCTTCCTCCCCCCATTCTAACCCAAACTGAATCTCGTGGGAGGAGGGGCCGAAAGTTAAAGTTATGTCTTAGTTTTACTAGAAGTTCTTATTTTAGAAAGAAATTCACTTGAGATGATTCCAATATTGAAGTTCATTTGAAAGTTAATCGCTGGCAGAAACTAAAAGACTTAATGTTGTTGTTGTAGAACTTCCAGTTTATTAAATCGATCGTCAATTTCTGCATTGGGTGCTTCTTGAAACATTATCAAGTTGGAACTTTTCTTTCTTTTCCCTGTTTGTGTTGTCGCTGACTGTTTATCGTCATGACAGGCATTGTTTATTAAAACAATGTATGCTTAATGTGGTTTTAAGTTCACATTGTTTCTCTGTTGGCCGTGCTCCCGTTGTTGACTGTGTAAACTAAGACGGTTCCATAGAGAACTGAGGATAATAACATCAACACTTCAGCGTAAACAAAGCCTTGAGCTATCTGCACCTTCTGACGGGAACAAAGTTAACTTTTTTGTGTGTTTTGTTTTGAGAAGGTGAGAAGAAAGACGAAAAAAGATAACAGAGAAGAAAGGAAACAACAATAAAAGACAATGATCGTTACAGTTACAGAGGGCCATGAGAAAGCGGTGCATTGCCAGGGACATTCTTTGCATAACGAAAGTGCCGGGGTTCAAGTACACCACAACACGGAACAGAGGTTTCCATGTCAGGACGACAGCAGCGGATATTTCCAGAGCTGCACGCCCGTGGCACGAGATATCCACAGCTTCGCTTCCGTGTCCAGAGAGTTCCAAGGTTCCTCGGCGACACGCGACTACCAGAACTGTGCCGTCCTGACCCGAGAGACGATCTCTGCACAGTGGACGAGCTGCCAGCAGCGATCCGGTCGGAGCTGCATGGGCGATGCTACCATCGGCAGCATCAGCAACGGCCGAGGGCACCAGGACAGGAATGGTGCTACCTTCGACAGCAAGAGAGCCGAGGCTAGAGATGTTGAGACGCACACCAGCAGCAGTAATAGTAACACCGGACCGTGCAGCCCAGAGATCTCCACGTTCCCTTCGTCTTTTATCGACTTCAGCTCGCCCTTCTCAATGTACTCCTCGCCACACTACTCTAGGCCACATCATTCAGATGGCGTCCATTCTGGGTTTGACGCTCTACCGTTTTCCTCGCTGATGCACGACTCGTCCTCCAGCGTAGATTCCTTTACGGGGAAAAGGAAGCCGCACAAGTGCTATGAGCTTTCTCGCATTGGCGCGACGGAGCGCGAACGAACCAGGATGCACATGCTGAACGACGCCTTTGACGAACTGCGCAAAGTCGTCCCGAAATCGAACCTTAGCGAGCATCAAAAACTTTCCAAGATCGCCACACTGCGCTTGGCGATCCATTATATTTCCGCTCTGGCCACGACTCTAAAGTCTACCGGCGCAGAGATACGCTTGGTTAAGGACACTGGAGTTTGCGATAGGCGAGGCAGGCGAAGAGGCCGAGGTGGCAGGCATAGGAGATTCCCTGAGCATTATATCCCTTGCCCTTCCGTTACAATGGCACGCAACGACATGCCAGCGGGTGCCGGATACTACCAACAGCAACAGCATCAACAACTCCAAGTTCAAAGCTACCCGACTCAGTCCGCCTGCGCGCAACAGATTCGCGACGCAACTACGCACCTTCAGCCTCATCACCAACAGGAAACCCCTCAGCAACAGGCCCAGCAAATGATTCCACACCATCAAAATCCCTTTCACTTGCATGGAAGATGCCAGGACTCGTTTGGACGACAGAGATCTGCATTCGGGGACAACCCGAGCATGCAACTTCTCTGTTCTTTATAATTATAGTCTTTCTGTGCATTTTCAGACTTTTCCAGTAGACCA
This sequence comes from Anisus vortex, assembly GCA_949126835.1. Lineage (NCBI taxonomy): Eukaryota > Metazoa > Mollusca > Gastropoda > Planorbidae > Anisus > Anisus vortex. Next base: position 9,985,238 of record OX421494.1, on the reverse strand, counting down.
ACTATTAGTACCTTTACCGAACATATTATGTGATGAAAACTATAATTCCTTTATCTAATGAATCGTTATTTCTCGGAAACATGTGAAAAAAAAAGCAAGCATTACGATGTTTATTTTGAGTTAGAAAATATTGTGAAAATATTGGACAACTTCATACAATTATTATTCATGTCTGCCTACTTTTTTATTTTCAAACTCTTTGGAATTAGTTGAAAATGAAATAATATATTCGCAATGTGTTTTAATTAATTCATATGAACAAGTTGTTTTAATTTAATTGTAGAAAGCGCTTTTTCAGGACTGTGGCGAATTCATTGTTGAAGAATTGAGCTGAATACTACAAACATTCTGTCTAAAACAGGATCATTGTATTGATATCATTTCTCTTATCATTTTTTAAGGTAGAAAATTGCTCATTGCAATGTGGGATAATATGTTTCTTGTTGTTGTTGATTAGATTTTTGTTTTTATCTTCATTCACAACCCTTTTGTTTCTTGTACTTACAAATAGAATTTTGTAATAGAATTATAAAACGGTTTATAAATGTATGATTTTTTTATGAATATGGTCCTGTTCATTGATTAACCTTTTATTTTACGTGTGGGCCATGTTATGCAATTTACCAATTAGTGGTGTGTGTGGGGGGGGGGGGGGGGTCAACCTATCATGGCAGAGTCAGACTGCCAGTCACAATAAAGAAAATGAGTAGGGTCGTTGCTTAAGAAACTTAAAAGACACAATTGGCAGCGTAAGAACTACAGTAACACGTCTTTATTGAAAGTTCCAATAATTATATACTCAACTGTACATACTATTTTATTGTCTTTTTTTAATTGACCTATGTTTTTGGTTACCAATCTCTCGTAATATAGTATGAATTTAGGATGAATATAATATTTTCCACTTGATGTAATATTCTATTTAGTGTTCTGTATACTTAGTCTCAAAGGGAATATTTTTAAAAATGTATCTGTAACACACACACAAAAAACTGGGTCGATATAAATCATTGACTTCTTTCGTTCAATGGAAAATGTCTAGTAGGTTATTATAATGATTTAAACCATAATCTAACTATGATATATCAATTACATTTTTTACCTTACAAAATCTGTTAAAGTTTAGGACTAAATGTGAATGTTAAATCTTTCCTACGTGAATGTCCAAAAAACTCTAATTTCAGAATACTGTCTTATTATATTTGATAAATCCTCTATCTCTTTCTCTCCTTTAGTGTGTTATTCACTGTCTTTCTTTCATTTTATATGATCTCTCTTTATTTCCATTAATAATTATTTTTCTATTAGGCCTACTCTCTCTTTCTATTTCCCTTTCTCTCTCTCTTTCTCTCTCTTTCTCTCTCTTTCTCTCTCTTTCTCTCTCTTTCTCTCTTTCTCTCTCTATCTCTCTTTCTCTCTTTCTCTCTCTTTCTCTCTCTCTCTCTTTCTCTCTCTTTCTCTCTCTTTCTCTCTCTTTCTCTCTCTTCTCTCTCTCTTTCTCTCTCTTTCTCTCTCTTTCTCTCTCTTTCTCTCTCTCTCTCACACACTTCTTATCCTTTTGTTACTTTTATAACTTTGCTTCGTTAACGGTGAAGTCCAAAATACATGAAGCTGTGGGTTTAAACTTCATCTATATGTAAATCACATTGTTAAAGAAAAACACTTAAAAGAGAACTCTGTAGTATTACTATTAGGATTATGTCATTTTCCCTTGTTAATACTTAAGATTTGACCACGTTTGACATAACTTTCTTTGGTTATAGTAATAGCACTTCTATATGATTAGCGTTTGAATGAAATTGATAATAATTTATAGTCCATTATTTGTCATTGTTGTTTTTTTTAGATGTTAGATGTAAGGAAAAGATACAGAAGCCATAATAATAATGCATAAATAAATATAACAGTTTTATTATTGCTTTATATAAAATCTCGATATTATTATATAGCTTCATTGAAATTAAAATAACGTATAAATATAGACCTCTATATAAATTAAAAGAATCTCAATAATGTATATAGTTTAATTGAAGCTACACGACTTTTGATATTTTTAACCAATCCATATAAGCGAAATAGTGCCCCCTTTAATTAAATGCCTTGGTTACACATAATATACTAGCGGTCTATTACTCTATGACCGGTCAAGTAAAAGTCAAAGGCACGGCCTCAGTGTCCCCCTTTGCATATTTATAAAGCGGATAAAGCATAACTCACCGTAATCGCTGGCCACGCATTACGAGTGGATAGTGTGACCAGCACAATAACCAGGGGCCTTCCTCTCTCTCCCCCTTCTCTAACGGTTTTTATCGGTTACCCGCCGAGCTGGCTATAATCAGACCTCTCCAGACACGATTATTCCGACCCGAGACCTTCAGGTAGCAGACCAAGGCTCTACCGCTATACCAATCATCCCCACCATCTCTTTTTTTTACTATGGGCATGTTCTTTAATGTGTCTCGTGTTAAATATATTATTTTGTCATCATTAAGTTTTCCAGTTTAAGTCCATCCATCATCTTGTTTATATAATGAAGATTTTTAAAATTAGAAGATGTTCTCAAGTGCCCTTTTCATTGATTAGAAAGTAGAGATTTCAAACAAACCCTCACAATACACCAAGTTGTTATGGTTGTACACCTTTACGCATTATATAATTCAACTAGAAAAACATTGTAAACGATGTCTAGTCCTTCTGCATGTTGCTAGTTTAATATGTATTGAGTAAAATGTCATGTGAAATAGTAGATGTATATTTTGACTGGTTGACTATGCATTGTAAATTTTTTTTTTTTAGACTGAACAAAAAAAAATATGAACAGAATGTATGTTTTCAAGTAAATGTAACAAACCTTTATATAATAATGTGTTATGGTTTCCTTTTATAATTATTATGGCACGGGTTAGAATGTTGATTAGAATCAAATATTTTGTTTGAGTGGGCTGATATGTAAGTCTAGTTAGACAATGTTTAAAACTAATAATGAAAGGTTCATGAGTCATCCTATCTCAATGACCATCTAATGTAGACAATTACGTGTAATTAGAGACCTAGGAAATATTATAGTTAAAAATAACACATCCAATTTTCTGTGGTTTATACATAAATAAAACGTATTTAAAATATAGTGTCAAACCCATTCTTATACCCAAGTCAATATATCATGTATAGGGCCTATATATATATTGGTAAATCTGTACAAATAATTGCCCAAAACTACTATTTTTATCCATTTCTCAATTGTTATAAAATAACTATATTTATACATTTATTTCCTTAGCCTTTATCATCACCCCTAATTATCCTTTTTTTGTGTGTATCTCTGGTGGTTTCACTTACCCTAGATCCCCGTTGCCCATATAAATAAATTGAGAAAACGCAAAAAGAAAGTAAAAATCGAAATATTTTATTTGTCCAAAAATAGTGCAATTACCAATGTCTAATTTATTCAACAAACATCGTTTAAATATTAAATTTATAAAACAATTCATTAAAAAATACCAATATTAAAAAAACGTATCCATTTCTTTCTAAAATATGCTTAATTTAAAACTCCCACTTTCATAGTTAACTGTTTTTACCTCCCTGCGATATCAAATATCCATGTTGGGCTAAAATATTGGCTGATACAATTTTTTTTTAAATTACTTTTTATCTGTCTCTAATGTTGCCTTATACAAATGTAATAAGAATATAAAACTAAACTGCTATCTCACATTAGTTAGGCCTATACTAGAATATGCAGCATCTGAACAAATTCAGAAAAGAGCGGCAAGGTTCATAACTAGTGAATATTCCCAACAAACAAGACTAACACCATTAGTCAAATCACTAAACCTAGAAACACTAAAGAATAGAAGGGCAAAGAGTAAAGTAGTAATAAAAGTAATAATACATAAGGGGTTAAACTCTAATGGGGAAATACAACCCAATAACAACCTGTTGCAATGATCAGATAAACATAAAGACAGAATCACTTTCCTTATCTCTTATGCGAGAACAAATGCATATAAGTACTTTTTCTTCATGAACAAACCAGGAAAATCAGTAACTTAACATCATTTAAAACATTAATAAAAATGCAAGACTAGGTCTTGACTCGGACCACGGATGAGCGTAGGACGCAATAATCTTCTTTTTAGAAGGAACGTCTGTAATGTATAAGATAAGTCAGAGTTATACTATTTATAATTATGTCAATTTTTTCAAGAAACTTTCTCAGATCAACGCTATCAGCATTAAACTTGGAAATACCCAAATTGCTCAAATATCTTTATGTCGTAATGCCAAGAAAGAAATGCTTTAGACCAGGGGTCGGCAACCTTTTGCTAATGGTGTGCCACACTAGGATTTCTAAATCCTTCAGCGTGCCAACAACCTAAATGTCAACCTGCTCTATTATACTTGTTTCATTACTTTGTGTAAGACAATTAATTTAACTCCGTAGCAAGACCAAGGCCAAAAGCAAAGGAAATTTCTAGAGAAAAGCGTTAAAGTGTTTTAGTATTAAAAAAAAATTAACGTGTTAGTGATTATCATCCTTTTTATTTGCATTTATACCAAATACAAGATTTATTACTTGATCTAAACTTTCACGTTTATGGTAATTATTTTGTAAAGATTATCATTTGGTTGTCAAGATGAAGATCTAGCAACTGCTAATATTGATTATATTTTGTTCTCAATAAGTCTATAACTTTGATTTGTCCAATTAATAGGCCTATCCAAGAACACAATAAGTATCGTTAAGCTGAATTTGATACGAAGTAATCATACAAGCTGGGTAGTTAATGTAATGTTTAAGAAATGTGCATATAATGTTCTAGGCAAATAATATTTATATAATTTTCAACTACTTTTTACATTTTGGTCATTATAAAGTTATACGTTGTAGGCCATTTAGTCTTTTATAAAAGAAAAATAAGAAATATAACATTAGAAATATTAGCGCAAATAAAACGGGTTTAATATCTCCCTTTAATTAAAATAAAGTTTCTAAATTTGAGTCAATAGTGATGGCAAACAAGTTCTGGTTTGTATTATGAGATATATTACTGACTATTACTGACTAATTAGTATTTCTTTATATAATTCCAGCATTATGATATTCATTACAAGATTTAATTAGAGAGATATAATTAATTTACGATAAACAGTTGTAAATAAACATTTTCTGCAATAACTGTTTGTCCATTTAACCATAAGGTATTTATCTTATCTTTTTAACATTAGCCTAATAATTACAACAACTGCCAAGTATATTGCTATTAAACAGTATCTCATATTTATTAAATTTATATTTTTAAAAAAATGTTTAAAATAACTAATCTAGGCCTCTATATATATGTTTAATTATAGAAGATGAGCATAAAACTATTTTAAATGTAATTTGTCTGTGTCAATTAATTAGCGCCGTGTCTAACTCTTCGCTAATTTATAATGGAAGATACTTATTTAGTCATTTCTGAGTAGTGAAGTGTAACACAGCTTTCCTGTGCAATAAGTACTGTTCACAAGTGTAAGTTGAATATAAAGCTGAAAGTAGAGAGAATGAATGCCTGGCAGTTGAGAATAGCAGACGACTTTCTTAAGCTTCTTCCTTCCAGATTTTCCCGCAAATTGGCATTTCGATGCCCATAGTTTTTGGATGTTTAAAATCCAACTGGTAGCGTTTTAGAATCGTCAATATCCCTCCACTTAAAATACATCTAAGAAGGTTGTTGTAATATCAACAGAAAACAAAAACCAATCAAAGCACATGCATATACCCACCTATTGATGCATTCTAACTAGGAAACATGCACAAAATACAAAATCATTCGGATACACCCTTGGGCATTCATGGGTTAAAATACATCTAAGAAGGTTGTAGTAAGCGCCTGAGTTATGAAAAAAATGAGTCCATAAATTTGAAAGTCTTGCCTTTGTTTAGAAAACTCCGCTTTGAGTGCGACGAACTATATTCTAAAAGTCCAACTATATATCTTAGTAAATGCCTTAATAAAGGGAAGTAAATAAAAGTTAAATGTTTTTAAATTGTTTTCACTCAAGATATAAGGGAATCCATTCCAGTGATCTAACAGATCAAGTGCTGTTTGACCCCGTCCTTGTAAATGCGTTCAACTCACTGAAATGTGTTGCTATGTCATCCAGAAACATTGGCTTCAACAGTCAGTTTTCCTCATTCAGAACCGGAAAATAACAATTATAAAAAAAAAATCTAGGCGGTCTCTCGTGTGCCATTGAAAATCGCTCTGTGTGCCATCTTTGGCACGCGTGCCTTAGGTTTCCGACCCCTGCTTTAGACCAGAGGTATTAAACCTAGGCCACGCGCGTCTGACGTGGCCTGCAGAGCAATTTTCAATGGCACGCGGAAGATCCCCAAATAGACAAAGTCCTTTCTACAACAAATTGATTGCTAGAACAACAGATGCATTTTAGGCTCATGATACGCTGCACGAATTAGAAATCTTACTTTGGCACGCTATAATCAAAATGTCGCCGACCCTTGCTTTCATTGGCATTTTGGAGTTATGCCCGAAATCATCTTTCCAGAAGGACATCAGTCATCAGACGATCATATATCGGTTTGACCTAATCAAAAACAGCTGTTGAAACGAAACATGTAGAACTACCTTTATATGATAGTGGTGTCTTGTTATAATCCTTGTTAGAAGCCATTGTCCTCTTCCAAATACACCAAGATGTTCTTACTTTAGGACAAGTATGGTGTTTGAGAGCCCATTATGTCGAAGACGCTTTAAAAAATGTCCTAACATGCTTCTAATTTTCTCCATCAGCTCAGCTGTGCTTGAATTTTGACTGGCTACAGTCACCTTCTAATTCTGTTGCATCCTATTTTTGTTTGCTGTAAAAATATCAATTAGATCTAACACGTTATTATAAATTGCTTAAATATTGAAAAAAAAATGTGTTTATCCAAGAAAGAAGAAACATTATCATGAACATAATATCAAGTTCAATAAGTGCTAATAATGTTAGATAATAAATTACTCATTTTGGACAAATATTATATATCTCACGATTAACACTGGCTTAAAAAAAATATGGTACAATTTATAATTTATATTGTTAGAATGTCTATCTAGTCTATCATAAAACTAGAAACCACTTTCTCTCTCTCTCAACACACACACACACACAGAGAAACAAAGGAACAAACTCGACAAGGAGATTCTAAGTACAAGACAATATTTTGTAAGCCTGCCAGTTCTATCGAAAAAAAATGTACTGGAGTTGCCGCCATATTTCACCCGTCCCCACGTTTACGGCGACACGCGGAAATTCGCTTGGTCTTGCAGCATTAAACGCCGCAACACCACAACATAAAAGGAATACACTCAAGGGAGGTAGTCACTTTGTGTAAACTTTCACACTTTGAACAGCAGTAGCCTACTTATCTTCCCCTGATTGTCCGTGCATTTGCGCCGCACCTCAACCTCTATTCAGGGATTGAGGGAGGGGGGGGGGAGGGGAGGAGTCTCAATTTATGAACAAAGTTTTCGTTTCTTTGTAAAGTAAAGAACAGAGAAAGTAATAATTTGTCATAAATCAATTTTACGGTTCGGCTACTAAGAGAGGTGTTAACTTTCGATTCTTTCTTCTATGGAATGTTGTCAGTTCAGTCTATACCGCTAACAGTTTGGACTATAGGCCTACGCATGTATATAATGCGAAGTTTAAAGGATTCAGGAAATGTTGTGTACGGATGCGTAGGGGAGGGGATGGTCTCGACTGAATGTGTACAAAGTACAAATGTACAATATATAGGCCTGCAATATAAAACAAAGCTACCCCTAATCAGGCAGAAGACTGGTTGAAATCACACATATTGTTAGATGTAGATTTTAACCCAATTACTTTGTCAAGGGGCAGTCTGTTGATGAGAAGCAAGACGAAAGTATGCCGTTTGTTCGCAATTAAGTTTGAATGACTGCAAACGACATTCGAGACCGGCTGATTCAAGACTGATATGCGAAAATTGATTAAAAAAATATAAACGAAATTCGCAACGTTTTGCACGGAACATGGTGGTCGAGCTGGCAGCGCGATAGACTGGCGATCCGAAGATTCTGGGTTTTAATCCTGGCGTAGGCTAGTATTTTTTCCAGGAACTTCAAGGTGTCCCTGAGTATATCCAGCTCACATAAGTACCTGAATTGGGGTTAAGTAAAGGCGGCTGGGCATCGTGCTAAAAACACATCTCCTAGTATACCGTGGACACAGAAACTGGTAAACGCTGCTTCAAAGGCCCTATGATCGGTTTAGTCCCAAGGGTACTTTACTTATGTACTCAATGCGTTAAAATCCGGTCAGAGGTCTTAAAATACGCTTTTGAGACAGTAAGACTACGACTATACAAAAAATTACAGGTACCAATGCATGATATAATTCACCAAGTTCACTCAAATAATATGACAACACAGGGCTATCGGGGCACTAAGCTCGGTGTCAACACATTACAAAAAATACAGTCCATTGTGTGTCACGTAAGTTTCTGTCAGTACATAATTACACAGTCATTATTACTGTCACAGTCCAGATTCCATCGCAAAACAAAACTACAACAGTCTGCGCTGATCATTTAAAAAAAAATTTGGAAAAATATTTTATTATTCTAGAGATGTATTTTTACCAGTATGTTTATGTGTACCGTATTTCTAGACGTTGTCCTTAGGATTCGGGACAAGATTATAAGAAGAGAGAGGGGGAGGGTAGAGATCTTTCTTATCTTATCTTATACAGGCATATTACAGACGCCCCTTCTATAAAGACGATTATTGCACCCAAAGCGCATCCATGGTCCGAGTCTAGTCTTGCATTTTTATTAATGTTTTAAATTATGTTAAGTTAATGGTTTTCCGCGTTTGTTCAGGCAACCCATTCCATGCCCGGGTGCAACTCGAGAAGAAAGAGTACTTATATGCATTTGTTCTCGCATAAGGGATAAGGACAGTGACTTAGTCCTTATGTTTATCTGAGCTTAGCAACAGATTGTTATTGTATTGTATTTCTAAATTAGAATTTATCGAGTTATACGAAACTCAGCACCTCTATGTTCTACGCCTTTACTATGTGTCTCTGAAAAGTTTTAAAAGTGAATCTGTATTTCACATACAAGTATAATTTATTGAGATTTTCTTTTGGTGGGGGTCGGAAGAGGGGCGGCGGCAACTAAACGACCTGTCATCGCTATGCGGAATTTCCACGAAACTGAGGTCGCTCATGTGGAAAGGTCAGGTGGTTCACTGCCGGTGGTCAATCCCTGAGAAAAAAGAGTGAAAACCTGGTTGTAGCAGTATCAACAACCCTCTCAGTCCTTCACTTGAACTCGTTGAATTTCTTCTCTTTCTTCTTCTCGTAGGGAAGGAGGTGGGTAGGGGGAGGGGGGATGGGTGGGGGAGGGGTGTTAGGGGTGGGGGGGCAGTGTTGGAGAAAAGAGGAAACGAGAGAGACAGAGAGGAAAGAGAGAGTTGGGAGATAAAGAGAGATAGAGAGTAAAAGAGTAAAAGAGTAAGAGAGGGAGAGAGGGAGAACGAGGAAGAAAGAGAAAAAAAATAAAGAAAGAAAGAATGAAACAGAGAAAGAGCGAGAGAGAGGGAACGGATAAGTGTAATATTTTCTTTAAGATTGACTGCAGCTCTAATTCGTAACCAAGGAAACTGGAGATAGCAACAGAACAAACTGTATTCTAATCCAAGATCATTCAAAATAAATATTTATTTATATTCTGAAAAGTCTATGATTGTTTCTTTGTTTCTTGCATTACGTTGTAAATATAATTGTTTTGTTCTGCATTATAAAGTCTTTCTTGTTTATACAAAACTTTTTTTTTTAATCACTTAGTTTTTATTATGAGTTTTGTTGAAAGTTTATAATTTATAGGAAATGTTTTAATAGCCTATACATACTTTAAGAAACATAGGCATACATAGTTACAGAATTATTTTGAAGATGAAGATGAATATCCCGTTTCTATTCTTATCCTATACTAGAGTTTTTGTAGCCCACCCCAAAATCACCACAACTGAAAATTGGAAACAGAGCATGGTAAAATATTGATAGAATGAAACGAGGCGGACGTGCTCACAAGATCGATAAGGAATGGATTCCTGAGATGTCATGATACTATTAAAACGAAAAATCTTAACTCAATGGTGGACAGGTGAGTATAACAATGTAAGAACCACTGACTTAAGACAATTAGTGTTTTATCATTGCATTACCCCGGGGTGAGTGGGCTTAAATGGTGGACCCATTTGTTTGTTCTGTTTCGAAGTTCGTCAAAAAATGTCTCCAATCAGCACCAAGATATTTGTACTCAACGGCCATGCTGCACTTAGCAAAGGCAGATTTCCTTAAAGAGGAATGTATTCAATGTGTTTTATACTGGTCTGGTCGTACCGGTGGGAGATTCAGCGCCCTAGGGAGTCATCAATAATGGCGTCCCTCCCGCTTGCATTAAATAGTAAAGCGTGGGAAATTAGATAAAAATATATTATGCACCCAAATTGGAAACTATCCTAATGAAGACTGATTGTAGCTAACAATGCCGCGCATGGTAGCTGCTTATCTGGTTATATTATTCATTACACTTTTATCGGTTTCGTCAATAATCGAAGTTTTATCAAATTTTTCCTTTCAATGCATTTCATTTCCTGATTGTTTTTCTCAAAATCTTTTTTTTTCACTCAAGAAAATACTCACTACTTGAACAGACTTTAAAAAAAAAAATATTTTAAAAAATAGATAAGCTTATCAGACGTATACATAATGTCACGTGATTCCACGACCACCAAAAGCAAAAACACACAACACTACGACAGTTCATCTAACAGCCACGCCTAATAAACCACGATGTTTCAATCATGGCGGCGCTGGATACATTCAATTCACTTTGCAGCGGCGGGCTCTCCATGCCCGAAAGGGGGGAAAACTCTCAACTACCCTCCGCCGCCGTCGTCGTAGACTGACGTAGATTCACTCTTTTTTTCATTGACCATCCGTTTTTCGCTTCAGTGCCAAAAGCAAGTTTAAGACTTCCAGCAGAGAACCGAGAGAGAGAGAGAGAGAGCGTCTCTTGGGGATTGTGCGACGGAGCAATATGTCTTTCGGTGGAATTTAATTTTGAGGTGGGTTGAGCTTGTTGCGGCGCTGTTGCATGGTGGGAATGCAACTTTTTTTTTGGGGGGGGGGGGGGTAGAAAGTGTCACGAGGTTCAAGGCGACGAAATAAAAATGGTCGTAAATATTTTATATGTAGATAATTATTGGGCCACACATACTAATCCACGTAAGCTTATTTGGTGTCCATACTCCCTTCGACATGTTTCTAATAAACCGTAAAATCTCGTGTATAAGCCGCACTTTTTAAGCCAAAATTTTTGGTCCGAGTATTGGGTGTAAATAAAAATAGTTTTTTTTTTCCTAGGTTCGGATTTGAACTGAAATTGACTGTTTCTTTTTTACATCTAGATCTTGGCATAATAAATTATTGGTGCAAAATTATCTTTTTTTTTTAAATAATAAAATAACAAAACACAGCATATTCACTTAAAATCTATATGTGTACGTTTTATGACTTTATGTGTAATAAAGTTTCAGTGAAAAATTTAAAAAATGGATCAAAAAATGATTCAGTAGCCTACACCAAATGTATACGTGAACTTCAATTTTAATTGCTTTTCACCTTCCAGAGTATACATGTGGCTTATACACGGGTGCGGCTTATCCTCGAGATTTTACGGTACGTTATTTAATTTAACCATTTCATTTCCAGCAATAATAAAAATAAAATTTGGGAAGAAAAGGGGAAGGAGAGCGTAAGCTATCGTCTGGATCCTTTTATGGCATTTTTTTTTTCGAACCATACACAGCCCTTCCCCCCCCCCCCCCCATGGTAAATTAAGAATCTCTTTGCGGCCTTTTTTTTATTTATAGGGTCTATGTAAAGTAGGGTCCACAATCTTTCAGTGATCATGACATACCCTGGGATTGATTGGCCAGCACAGCCCCCTCGGGCGCTTTACTTATCCTTAGTTTTTATGAGTAGACTCAGGCGAAACCATCTAGACCCCGGAACAAATCCTAGTCTTCACCAGGATTCGAACCCGGGACCATTGTTCGCCTAATTGTTCTGCAACTTTTTTACACAAATGTAAACAACCATATAAACAACCATATAAACAACTATATAAACAACTATACAAACAACCATATAAACAGCCATATTAGACACATTTTCCCGTAAAAATCCTTGATATGCATTTTAGTTTTGCATTAGCATTACCAAAAAATGACAACAGCAACAAAAAAAAAAACAACAACAACAAAACATGCGAACTTAGGAAATGTAAAGAGCCTACTTAATGAGATCAAAATATTGGGAATGTGCTTTCAGTTAGGTTCGAAAGGGTCGTAAAGAAAAAAAAAGTTAAAAACTAGCTTTTGTTGATTAAACTAGAAGAACGTGCCTTATAACTACACTGTGATAAACGCTCTAAAAACTGTTTTCCAACAATCATTGAAGTATAATTTGAAAAAAATTAATATTAAGAATTTTTTTGTGAAATCACACATTAAATGTATTTCTTAGCATCTAAATTATATGAAAATCAGAATTTAATACTTGTACGCATGACAGATTTTTGAACAGCACAAGTTAGCTCATTAACTTTATGAGAATCGGCCTGTGCAACCAATAGTATCAAGGATACTTTCCTGACAAATGTACAATTTTATAAACCAAATCAAATATGTAATTTCACACAGATTCTACTGCATCTAACTCTCCCAGACATCTATAAGTGAATTCCCATCGGGCTCTTCTGTTCAACAGATTCCAGGCAAGGTTGTTCTCACAGCGTGTGGGAACTAACCGGAACATGGTTTTTGGAAGTTCCTTTTTTTTTAGGGGGTAGGGATGGGGGGCGTGGGTGGGTATGGGGCGAGGAAGGGTTAAAAAGTATTCAACTAAAGCAGCAGCGTGGTCGTAAGTCAAATAGTCTTTTCACTAAAACAAAAGTACAGTCTGACCATACATAAAAACTAAATCACTAAACCTAGAAATACTTGAGGACAGAAGGGCAAAAAAAAAAAACTAGTGCTAATGCTCAAAGCATTTAATTAAATTCTAACTTAGAAATACAACACAGCAAGAATATGTTAAAATGTTCAAATGTGCATAATGATACAAACACATTATTGCTTATTTTATATGCTTAATCAAACGTCGAAAAGTTTTCTATCTTCCCGAGTGGCACCCAGAGCCTTTACAAGCTTATGTAGCGCCCCAGGGCAAAAGTTACAGCGCCGCCCCCATGCATACTGTAACTGCTCGTTTAGTGCTATATTTGCTATATTTAGGCTACATTTGTCGCCCCGCTGGAAGTGTCGCCCCCGGGCATATGCTTCCCTCTGACCCCCCCCCCCCCCCCCCCATGTGAGCGCACTGGTGGCACCTGGGCGTGGAATAGGTTGCCTGAACAAACCAAGAAAACCAACAACTTTACATCATTAAATACTCTAATCAAAATGCAAGACTATGTTCAAAACCCGTATAAAAGTCTAACAGAACACAATAATCTCAATGTAGAACGAGAGTTTGTAACATATAAGATAGTGAAGATAGGAAGAAAACAAAAAAGCCCGGCCTTTTAATACCCCCTATTTTACAATTAAACATTAATAGTGTGTGGGGGGTGGGGGAGAAGAAGATAAGGGAGGTAGGGAAGGGAATGTGGGGGTTGGTAAATCTGTGGCGCACCCGACCTCTAACACCTTGGCCCGCCGTGTGGTTGTATTGTATCGCTAGCCCATCAGTCAATCATTGAAAAATTGAAAAGAAAGCTTCAAGTATTATTATGTTACGCATTACATATTACTTTTTTTTAAACATAGTTTATCAATAGTCTATATAGTATTGCAATGTGAGTCTCGGTCTTAATCTTCCACGGTTTTATACAAATGTTTACAATCGACTGTTCCCAATTGCCAGTGGTGAATTTTCATGTAGAAAATTTTAATTTAAACTTTCATTTTTTGTTTTAGCGCATTTGCGAATGAATATTTGATATTTGAATCTGCCAATTGGAAAAGAAACTTTGATAAGATCATTGACTGATTTTCGTAACTTAAACGTGAAGTTTTGACAACTAGAACAGCCCAGAAATTTATTTCTAAATTAAACGTTATTTAGCCATGGCCATTTACATTTTTGTCTAGTTCGAATTATTAAATCTTGTTGCAGCCACTTCTGCACGTTTTGGTCATAATATTCACAAAGGGAAGAGTAAGGTCCTCTAAGTCAATGCCACCAGTGCAGCACCCATTATGCCGGAAAAGGAAGCACTAGAAGAGGTGGAGAGTTTTGTCTAACTTGGCAACATTGTGGACAAACAAAGTGGAAGGGATGTTGATGTTAAAACACGGGTTCTAACAGCTCAAGAATGTTTGGGAGTCCATTCACATGAGAAACAATTAAAAGATCAGGATCTTCAAGATCATGGTGAAAAATGGGCTGCTGTTTGGAGCGGAGACCTGGAGAACAACGGGTGTGAATATTAAGAAACTCCAGTTCTTTATCAATAACTGCTTTTGAAGGATTATCGGTATTCACTGGCCTGACAGAATCAGCAACATGAAACTGTTTCAGCGGACAAAGCAAAAGCCAATAGAACAAGAGATCCTATAGAGACGATGGATTGGCCATACACTCAGAAAATCTGCTTCCAGCAGTGCCGTTGCAAGGGATTTGGGGGCCCGGGGGGCTTGGACTCTTTAGGGGCCCCTGCATTTTGACATTCGACATTATGACATGAAAAAAAAACTATTCGGACACTCGTTTGGGGGCCCCCTTCAAGTAGGGGCCCGGGGAGACTTTAGAATTTGGACCCCCCTCCACCTCCCTTAGCTACGCCACTGGCTTCCAGCACAACTAGCCAAGCCCTGAATTGGAACCCTCAGGGAAAACGTAAAAGAACACTTGGCGCTGAGATGCGGACGCAGATACCAAGGAATTTGGCCTTTCTTGTGGGAGACTGGAGAGACCGGCCCAGGATAGAGACGCCTAGCTAGAGGACCCTAGTTGGCGGCCACAGAAAGGACCACAGACGTCGACGATGAATGATAGGCTACTGTTCCTTGAGGATAAAAATACAAAAGATGAATACATTGTTAAATATATCTTTCTTAAATAACAATAAAATGTCATTGTTTAAGACACTAAAAACATGGACATAACGCAAACTAGAAAAAAGTATCGACTAAAATAGTTGAATGCCTACAAATTGGTTGCTGTATGGCTTTATGCCATGGGACTATCTATATATATAAAAAGACCGTGTTAGGCCCCCCGAGGATCCCCATTGGTCAATTTGAAAACACGTGTGTCACTGACCTATCTAGGCCTAGCCCTATATACCGTCTAATAATTTTTCACATCGGACATTTGTCTTCGATAGTTCAGTGGTAAACGTAGCGGACTGCTATACGGGCGACCCGGGTTCGATTCTCCAGTTAGCCTATACTTTTTTTTTTCGACAATTAATTTTTCAAACTTTTTAAAAACAAAAGACATTGTAAATCTACAGGCAATTTAGATTTTGTTAAATAACAATATTTGCCTTTTTTTTTAACCCGATTACAATATTTATTTACTTTCCTAAAAGTAGGCCTATTCAGTAAAAAAAATTCTAATTTAAATATAAGATTTATAGCTTTCTTTTAACTTTTAAGTGTAGTTTATTAATTTGTTATCTGCACCTCAAACAGTCCTGTTTTTTTTCACCTGGGCAACGCCGGGCAATGTAGCTTGTAGGCTTATAGATCTACTGTTTGTGTTGAAAGTTGAAACTATCATTTTCATTCATTTATCTTATAATTAACTGTTAATGAATCATACAGATTAGCTTGTATTTTTACCAGATGTTTATTAGTAAATGTAAAACATAGATGTCAGCTATTTTAACAGGTATAATACAAAGTCTGTGTTTGCCATATGTGCTATAATTACTTCTTAGATGTCACAACGAATCGTGCGTATACTTACCTGGCTCAATACTACGGCGATGTTTCTTTTCCTGCTCAACCATTGTTTATAAGATAAGATTTCTTTATTGATCCAGACAAATGGAAATTTGAATTGATTACAATATTTAGTTTTCTTAACATTGTTGTTCTGTGTATTTTTTTTTGTGAGGCTTTTTTTTAAACCCCGTTGTTTGATGGAGTTGTCGGTTTTGTGTTCAGCATCTGTGAGTGTTATTCTTGGATTGGGCTTCATTGAGTCAGGGTATTTGTGGGCTGAGGTGGAGGTAGCTTATGGTCCATTTCCCGCCATCCACAGGAATGGTTATGACACTCGAATGTGCCATTTAGTTTTTTTTTTAGATATCTGGAATGCTCTGTGGAATCGCCACATCCTGGATCCAAGCCCCTTCTTTACATTACATCTTCTGTTTCTTTTCTAAAAACGCTTAAGCTTTCCCAAAAGGAGGAACAAAAAAACAACAACAAAAAAACACTCCAATCTTGAACTCTGTCCAACAGTACCACAAAAAGGGTACATAATAATAATTGTCCGTGTCGGGATTAAATCCTAAGCACGACCCACTATTAGTCGCCTTTAAGGAGTGGGGAGGAATATTGCAATATTAATTAAGAGAAGACACATAGCAGGATATACACTTTCAAATCCGATCTTCCTAAACTACTTCAAATATTTAAAAAATCTAATTTACATTGAATTAATTAGAAATAAATTAGAATAAATACATTTTACTACTTGTAAAATTATAAAAATTGTTTAGCCTTTCGAGAAATATATGTTTTTTCTCGACCTTTTTGCCTTTTGTATTCCAGTATCTGGTCACGGCCAGGTATTTGGAAATGGCATGTTTTAAAAAATATTTATATTGAAAACCAAAGTTGTTAAAATTTAGAATGGCAATCATAGCTAGGCACAGTGCTTTTTTTGTGACGGTACGCACCGGTACGGCGTACCGGCACCTTTTTCAATGTGGGGAAAAATTATTACTTTTCTTGTATTTTAACGTTTATTATTAATTTATTATATTATTATTAATTTGTTAAAATTGAATTATTTTAAAATTGCGAGCAATAAGAATTAAAATATAAAATGCGAAACTGCTTTAAAAGTTAGGCAATCCATCACTGAGTATCGGCACCTATTTTTTTTTTACAAAAAAAAAAGCACTGGATAGGCATATATGGTGCAATAATAAATTTAATGTAGACTTTGACTAAGCTTATAAAATAGTTAGCATGTGTCATATAATAGCCTAATTTGAATATTAATGCAATTTAAAAATATAAGTAGGCCTGTACAGTAGGCCTACCCGTCGAACCAAATTGATCCATAGGTCCGGTGAAGCAGCGTATCACCAGTTTCTGTGGCAACGGCATACTTGGTGATTGTGTGGCCAGCACTATGCACAGCCGCCTAAAGTCAGGTACCCATCAGAGCTGTGTAGACTCAGGGACACCCTCATGACCCGGGAAAAAAATCCTAGCCTGCACCAGGATTCGAACCTTAACCTAGGACGTTCGGCACGCCAGCCGAACGCGCTGCCACCGTACCCTTTAATTTAAAAATATGCCAGCTCTATATTACTGTCATTAGAATTATTTATGTACTCTCCCCCACACACCACTCACTGTTAGTTACAGTTAACTAACATAAATAAAATTATTATTATTAAAATATGCCAAAAGAAACGATGAACTAAATTTTATATTATATATAGCTCAGTGCTTATTGTGATGAACTCAGAGGCTTATAGGTAAGTGTTAAAGGGACACCACCTTCATTTATAAAGTAAGTCGATCGAGCATCTGCGATTCTAATAACATTTTTATCGTGCTGATTTTTTGTACAAATTTCTGTTGGAAATTTAAAACAAATCCACGTGTTTTTAATATATAAGTACTGTAATATATAAGCACGCATATCACACCGGCTCGTTAATTCAATTTCATAATCATTAATTACTTTCAAATGTGTAAATAACTGCTTATTGCTTTCAACTTACAACATTTGACTTGTGATGTAATGTCCAGCAAGAAGGTTGCCCTTCATATTTATAGTATTTTAAATCCACAGTTTAAGAGTTCATATAAAACGTTACATATATATTTCTCTACAAGTACAAATTGTACAACTAGGTTGTTATTGGAAATGGGTAGAAAACGAAAGAGGGAAGGCAAAGGTCACAATCAAAATAATGAGAAGAACTCCTCCAGACAAAATCACACTCAAACTCAAAGTGTTAATGTTGCAATTGATTCTGAGACAGAGAAAAACCCAAGGCAGAACCCAAACAATATGCAAGGGATGAATAAAAAAAATCAACTTTTGAAAGTGCCAACTAGAATCAATCTTGTTGTGGTTGGTACCGGTGGGCCAGGAACTTCCCAATCATTGTTGCTAACAACGGAATATTCCAAGTAAGTAGGCCTAGCTTTTTCATTTTTGTTTTTAGGTAATACTTTGGTTCAGCTGCCTCACGAAAAGTAGGGTTCTAAAAAATTCCAACTGAAAATTTTTTCGCGTGGATCTATTGATAAGTGTCTTAGGAAAAGCGGCAGACTATTGAAAATGAAAAAAAAAATTCATTTCCATTGTGTTTACCAAAGGCTTGTGACGTCACACAGGCGGCTTCCTAAGACACAATTATCAATAGCTCCGCTACTCAAATTTTCAGTAGGAATTTCTTAGAACCGATACCGAAATGGGAAAAGGGGCGAAATAGCACGAAATGTATAAAAAAATTAATTATTCTTACCGTATTTCATATGAAATAACACAAAAAGACACAAAATCCTATTGTTCTCTCTTACTAGTTGTCGAGACCACCTGTCTCTTGTTGCGCATGCGTGCCATGTGCTTTTCTAGATTACTACTTCCTGTCCCAAGATATGGCCAGGTTGGCCGATACTACTCATTAACAAATACTTAGAAAGCTTAGAAACTAACCGATAGTAATCATTAAAAACAAATACTTAGAAAGCTTAGAAGCTAACCGATAGTAATCATTAACAAATACTTAGAAAGCTTAGAAACTAACCGATAGTAATCATTAATAAATACTTAGAAAGCTTAGAAACTAATCGATAGCAGGGGAAAAATCTGGTCCGAGAAGCGTGTGGTACATGGAGTGTGTGCGTTTGATATTATAGGGATAAAAGAAAAAAAAAAAAATAAACAAATCAAAGGGATGTAACAAAATTTAACACAAAAAGCTCAAGAGAAGTAACAATTTTTAATAAAACATGCAAAATTAACAAATTTTCAACATTAAATAAAAATCACACAAATGGAACCGCTCAATGAAACCTAGATTTTTGTATTCAGGACAAAAAGATCTTTAAATTGATATATGGTACTTAGAAAAACTCTGTGAGGCAGTTAAACCAAAGTATAGCCTGTTTTTATATTGTTCAATAAATTTATTCAGTTAGACCTAATTGATTTGCTACTAAATTGACGCAATGCACCTGACCCTATCCTTACACAGTGTGACACAACTTGTGTCATTTATCTTTTTGTTACATAAAAGTAATAGTTTTGAAATAAAAAACTGATGCTATTATATTTAAAAAAACATTTAGGACTATATTATCCATATCCTATATATATAAAAGATAAGCTTTCAAAGTTGAAGTAGTTTTCATGGGCTTGTAATTTTTTTTCATAGCTATTCCTTTCAATTTCTTAACTAGCTCTATAGGTCTACCATTAAATGTAACATTTGTATCTTATTTTTATAGTATTTAAATACATTTTTTTTTATTGGCTAGGAAATATATGTCATATTACATTTTTAATGAATTTGTTCCCATTAGGCTATATGTTTAAGTGCATTAAAATGATTTTATTTCCTTCTTTAGATATCTGTTTAATTGCGGTGAAGGATCACAGAGACTTGCATCAATGAGTAAATGGTAACTAATAAAACAATGTAATGTAAAATAAACATAACATACTATAAATCAATACAATTTTTAAATATTTAAGCCGACAGGCTTGCATTATAATATTTCATAGTGTTACAGATCTATAATATCTCTTTAAAAAAAATGGACGAGTCTCCCGGCTCACACTTCCAGGGCATAGCTTTGTAAGTGGTGGGTCAAGAGGGGAGGACAACAAGACCCTGTATGAGACATGCCACCTACGTAACATAGGGTATGGTCTCTGCAGTCTCAAGCATTGTACTTTTTCCCCACCTGCAGAATTCCTCTCGGATCATTAACACTGTGGCTTTGCTTGTTTACTCGCACTGTTGCCCACAAGCACAAATACCAGAATATTACAGATTCGGCAAATAGTACATGCAAATACTAACGATTTGTTTCCCTGCCCTAACAATATGCTAATTTCATTACAAAAATATAGCTCTATTTCTGTGCTACTTTTTGTACTTTATAATAATTTCAGGCTAAGAAAAGCTGCTTTTGCAAGACTGGCAGGTGTAGACAACATTTTCATCACCCATAAAAGCTGGGAGAATACTGGTGGACTCTTAGGTAAGGGAATCTATAAGGGATAAGACCTGAAATATAAAAGCTAATTAGTAAATAGAATATTGTATTGCAGCGTTTCCCAAGCTTGTCTTTTTATGGACTTGGTTCTTTATTTACTTTTATTTTGTCACCCGCAAACATTTTCACACTTCTACTAGCCTACATATTAAATATCAATTTCAACATAAATTTTGAGGCAGGTTTAGTATTTACTCAAGGGTTGTAGGTTAAAATCTGGTTAAACTAAAACAAAATGTCCTTTCCTGGAGGAGGGGGGGGGGGGGGCGACTGCTTTAAGGCTGTCCCTAGAACATTTCAATAATCTGACCTAGGTTGTGAACTTTTCTTCTTTTTGTGTCCCGGACATTTTGTTGTTATGACTTGGTACAGGGTTGTGACCCAGCATTTGGGAAACATGGTTGTATTAAATTGCTAATACCAGCTGTTTATCTCTGTCCCTCCCCTCCCATGCTAAGGCTAATTGGATGACTGACATTCTTAGCAGAAATGTGAATAGGGCAAACTTTTTGCTTTGAGCTTTTGTATATATATATATACAATTAAATAAAGATTTATTCAAAATTTCCTCACAAGTTGATCTAGTCATGGAGTATGTTCTATGTAAATTAGAAGACGCCCATAAGACGAACCATATTTTATAGATATATAGTTGAGGAAATCCAAGGGGAATCTACTGTCGCTGTTCTAGTATTACAATGGTGAAATTGTATCTTCTGTGAATTTTATACCACCTTTAAGAGAAAGTGGCTTTCAATTAAACAGTTTTCCAAAAAAATAAAATTTGTTACATTTTTTTTACCTAGGCATGTCAATGACATTAGAAGTTCAAAAAAATCCTGGTTCCAGAGATAAAAACCTTCAGCCACAAAGTAGCACAGTACCACAGATAATTGTTCATGGTCCACCGGATGTGGTAATGTTTTGTTTTGTTTAATCATTCTTTTTTAATGAGCTGAAATATATTCAAGATTGTAATTAGTAGATACTTAGTGATCTGCCAAAAAAACTTTAAAAATAAGATGTTTCCACTTCAGGCCCTCTTGTCACACTCTTGTGTCATATATTTAACAGTGCCCTGTGCCCTGCCACTAAGTGTCTGCATGTGTTCTACTGCAGGGTTTGGGGGGGAGTTTAAGAAAATAAACTTGGGAAAGTTTTTGAATTTTGCTTAAATGGACAAAACATTGTGAATTGTGAAAAATACTAATTAATCTTTTTTTTTCAAGTGAATAACCATGGTAGTTACCTTGACAAGTCCTTTACTCCCATCATGTTTTTTTTTTGCTTAAATGAATCTATAAGTTCATTTAGTACTTTAAAAACATCGCAAAACATTTTTTAAAATTTGGACTACTTATGTATACTGCTAGTAAACACTACAATATTTGACAGATGTCCGGAAAGTTTGTGAAAAGTTTGGGAATTTCAAGATGTTTTTATTTCCGCACTCTTTTGTAACATTTTTTTTTTAGTTTAGACAGATATTATAGTTTTTCTATCCAAAAATTTTAACAAATGCTTTTTTTTTAAACAGTTTATTAACTATCTTTTAAAACCATTTAGCCATCACGGTCAGTTCTTTTTCACAATCATTTTATTGAAACACTGCAAAATGCTTTGCTGCGGATAATAAATGTCATTTCCTAAATTTTAAGAAAATATTCAAATGGTTATCTGTATCGATATGTGTAACACTGTGCTCTAGGGGCAGTCTGAAAGTCTCTAATGCTGAGGTTAAATGTCATGGTTCCTTCTCTGATGGGTACCTGGCTTTAGTTGGGGGAGGTGGGTGGGGGGGAGCAAAAAGAAGCTGGGTTCTGCGTTGGTCAAACATTCCCCATGTATGATGTGCAGTCGGCTGCTATGTTATGTATATGGACCAATAGGGTTGAAAGGGATTCTTCAGCGGCAGAAACCATAAGGGACATGAATGGATGAATCTTTAATATTTTAATTTCATTTAAATTTCATTAATTATTTGCTTGTTTATATTTATGATATATATTTCTTTAGGAAAAAATTGCTTTAATGGCCAAGAAATTTTCCATTGGGACTAATTTAAATATAGGTAAGCAAATGTTTTAATATAAAATGTTTGAAAAATTTGTTTAGTAAATAATTTTTTTTTTAGCATAAATAAATTTTTGCTTCAAAATAATTTGGGGTATTAATAATTAATAAGTTATTACTTAAATGCTGCTTTCCCGAACCTAACTTTAAAACCTTTATCCACATTTATCAACCCAATGGATCCTAGTGGGTTGAGCTGCCCTGCCCAAATAATGGATATATAACAGACTTTCTTGAAGATCATCATCAGTCATTAGAGATGTTTTATTGTGCATGTAATACATATAGTTCAATAAAAAGGGCATGAATATAACTAATCAAGGTGAACTGGTCGTTGTGATCAATTAAATAGGGCCAGTTAGACCCGTAGGTAATGAGTTATTCTTGAAATATAAACTTTTTTTTAAAACTTGTGAAAATAGCTTTTTTTGGTTAAATGGTTTCTTATCACTGAATTCAGTTCGAGGAGTTGGAGTTTATGAAGATTCCTGTGTCACCATCACCCCTATAATATTCAACAACAAATTGCCTAGCTCCACCAAAAATGTACAAGATGCAACCGAAAGTCAGCCAGGTATTTCAGCATAGCATAGTGACCGTTTATGTTACTAAATCTTTTTTTTTATTTAATCTATTTGATAATTTTTTTGTTGTTATTTTATAGTTCGTATTTTTTTTACTTTAAGAAGTAAAAATTTCTTGTTAGTTTCTTTTTGTTTTTATGTTCTTATTTTATAGCCAAAAGACAGAGGAAAAGTTCAGAGGGCATTAATACAGATGTAGCTTACTGTTATATTGTTCAGGTACTTTATAAAAATAACAATAATCTAGTGCTAACAAGTGACAAAAAAATGTATAGAGGACTAAAAAAGAACTAAGACAATAGTGCTGACTGTCACTACCTGTAGTAAAGTCTTCTTTATACATAGAGCGTCTGTAATGTATAAGATAAAGTTGAAAGTTGACTAAATATTTACTCCTAAATGAAAGAACAAAGACACAAAGCTTTATTTTATTTCATATTTTAATTTATTGCTTTTTGTCTATAACTTATTCTTTTTTGAATAACTTTTAAAGATTATTTTCTATTAAAATTTCAATCCACTGTAAATTGTTGTAGGTATTGCTAAATAATTACACAACTAGCTTGAAAACTTTTCAAATTTAGGACACAACAGTCTTTTTAATACAAAAATGTGCAACATATTCTCTTATTGAATAAAAAAAATAATATTCAAGCTACAAACCGTAACTTATAATTAACTTTTTAATTGACTTATCTGACATTTGCCTTCAAACATGTACTCTTTTTTTTTTTACTTGCATTAGAATGTCATGCAATAATTTTGTGTTAAAGTTAAAGAATTATTATGCCTAAAGTTGCTTTGTTTGTTTATTTAGGCAAAACCCCCACTACCTAAAATAAATGTGCAGAAGTGTCTGGAAGCTGGGATTGAAATGTAAGTTTGTATATAATATACATAATATTTTTATGCCATCCTTTTTTTGTCTTTTAAAATTGAAAATGTAATGAAATGTGTATGTTTAATTCCCTGTAAACATATTATATTGGTTGTCTGACCAGTGGTCCTATGGTAGGACTGTTACAAAGGGGTCAGTCTGTTGTACTAAATGATGGAACAGTTGTTCATCCAGAACAAGTCACAGATCTACCAGCAATGGATAGCAGACCTTTTCTAAGTAAGTCAAGGACATTCAAAAGACAACATTTTATTTATATTTTTGTGATTGCCAGTACCTAGTGCTGATTGTGTTATGCAGAATTCCTCTTTATCTTTATATCTTTATTTTTGTTATGCAGACTTTAATTGTGATTTTATGGAGCTTTTTGACACATCTTATCTGTCTGTACAGCTCAAAAAACTATTTATCTAACACTATATCTTATTTTATGGGTGAGCAACACAACACAATATTGTTGGTTACAAAATCAGTAGTCTTCTTTCAAAAGGTGCTAAATCACTAAAAAAAAATTACTGATCCCTACTTTTTTAAAGAATATGCATTTTGTTTTGTTTTTTTAAATCTTCATTTTTAGTTCTATGCTCAACCTTTAACAAGTTCCAAGTGATAAAAAACATGAAGGGTCTTTCAGAAGATATAATATAAAAAGTCCATTTCTGTCTAATCAGAGTGTGGATTTTTCAAATGAGTTTTTCTATTTCAGTTGTAGAGTGCCCCAGTGAAGAGTTTCTGACATCTCTGGCTAAATGCCCTAAATTGAAGGGATATACAAAGGAACAAGACAACCAGGAATCTTTTTCTGTTATTGTACACATGACACCTAAACATGTTTATGAGTGTGAAGACTATCAGTCTTGGATGAAAAGGTTAGTATTAATGTAATATATATTTGTTCATTGAACAAAAAAAGAAAGCATGTATAGTCCAGTAAAATAAGTTCATAATAATAATAGTGTGATAGGTTTATGTTGTATACATTTTCATAAGAAAAAGGATTTTAACATTGTGGTCTGGAATTTTTCTTTCTTAAAATGATACCGTAAAATCTCAGTTGTAAACCACACATTTTTTACCAAATTTTTAGGTCCGTAATGAATTTAAAATACATGTGTATTATATTTTTGATCTTTGAATTTTTAATAAGAAAATATTAGAAAGACTGCTGATTTTATAAATTTCTTATTTGGGTCCAGGGCTTTCAGGCTATAAAATGACATATAATATAATAATATATATTTTTAATAGCTGATATTTGAAATAAAAGTTCACAATCAGCAACAGTGAAAAATAATATAGATTAAGAAATTATACAGGCATACCAAATAGATTTTCAGTGAATCTTATACATGTGAACTTCAATTTTACATGCATTTTACCGTTCAAATTATACGTGCGTGTTATACTTGAGATTTGACAGTATGTTTGATTGCTTTTTTTGATTGGCTTTAGGCTGACTTTAGCAAATTATTGTTTTTCTTTAAGCTTTCTGCCAAAGTGCTTAAGTTTATATTTGTATGTATTTTGAGTTGAAAAAGCAAATGACATTTTTTTTTTCCTTCTGTTTAGCTTTCACGTCAGCACGGATCACTTGATATTGAACAGAAACGCGATCGCAGCAGACCTGACTCGCGTCCGGGAGCACCAGGCAAGGCTTAACCTGGTCAGCAGTGAAATTTTCCCGATGCTGCCTGCAGCAGAAATGTCCGGCATAGAGAACGTCGAGTTCTTGAACTCGAATCAAGAGGGCAGAGAGCAACAAGAGGATCAGTTTGACGTCATGACCCCGGAGACGGCACAAATGTTGCTGAGGAAAAAGGGACAGGTGGCGATGGCTTTCTCTGGACTGGTCTACGTTTGTAGAGGAAAACTACCTGGCTTTCATAAGTAAGCGTCACATTGCTGTATTGTCTATTGATTCACTACTGTTTGAATGAATCCTCTTCTTCTATTCAAAGCAATAAAAGATAATGCAGAAATCCTAAACTTATACTTAAGCATAGAAATGCATGTCGAAATTTGTTAAGGTGGGTGTAGCTGTTATTTTTGTCACTTAACAGAGGCAGTTTAAAATTAAAAATCAAACTTACATCTTTATGAAAGTAAAAGGAAATCTACCATATATACTAGTGTATAGGTTGCATAGGTGTGTAGGTTGCATAGGTGTGTAGGTTGCACCAGTGTGTACTTTGCACAGTTATTTTAGAGTTATTTAAGTAATATTTTATAGATGATATGTCACATTATACATTAAACTAGGGAGCTACTCAGAGCTTTCTTGACATGAAATTTAATTTTATAATCACATTTTTTATTTTTAAAAAAATGACAAAATATTCATAGTAATTTGTAAGCTTAGCTCACTAATAGATTGTAGTCATGCATAACGCAAACATAAATGAAAGTTTGGTTTTAATTTCTTTTACTGAACAATTAGCAAAGCCAGTGCAAGGGTGTTCTTTTTTTTTTACTGATTGAAAAATGTGACAGTTTGCACTGTGGTAAGCTCAGGCTTTTCTCTCTTTAAGTCGATCACTTCTCGCCAATTGCAATATTCTTAACTATAACGTGTTGCCTTTGTTGTTATTGTAGAGAAATGGACGAATTCAACTGCACACAACTGCAGCAAGATTTCTTGAGCAAGGCAGAAGTAAAAGAGGAACTTGACAGACTGGCGCCACTAACTTCAACAGAATTAAACGAGTGCACTGATGATGATGAACCAGACGATGGTAATAAATGTATTTGTTCCGCATCTACTTAGGCTCTTTCTTGAGACTTCACTGCATCCAGTTTTTTATCTTGTCCCAATAGAAACTCAAAACATTGTGTGAAATCTTGTTTTATTTGAAAGGCTTTAAATTATCCAATTCATTTCAGTTGAGTGTAAGAAATATCCAAGAGTAGTCTTTCTTGGCACTGGGTCATCAGAACCCAACAGAATGAGAGCACAAAGCTGTATAGTCGTACATCTCGGGTAATTACATCTTTGTTTGTTAGGATAATAATTTTGTATTTAATATATAGAAGGTGGTATGATGTTGTCTTTTTCAGTATGTTTAAAAGTAATACAAACTATCTGAAGAAAAGTTAGGGTTGGAAAACTGGATAGTCAAATTTCTTTTTTATTATTAATTCTGATAGTGAAACTTATTATTTTCATTGCCAAATTAGGTGAAAATATGCATACAGTTTCAGGGTTCTCACACGGTCTGGAAAAGTCTGGAATTTAAAAAAACAAAAACAAATCAAGGCCTGGACAACCTTGAATATTGTCATTTTAGCCTGGAAAAATAGCCTGTTAGCCTGGAAATTTATCTAAATCTATATTTATATCTAAATTTATTATAAAATAATTTATCAGACAAAAAAACGCCAATCCCATTTTTATACGCCATAAATGCCCACTGACCGAGCCTTAGATTAATACCTCATTCACTCAATATTTAGGTCACTTAGGGGGAGGAGGCGTGTGACCATTTTCCAAATAACGTGTTCCAGCAGCCTGAAATTTGGCTCTTATAGCCTTGAAATAGTCTGGAAACAGGCTTGAATTTTTTTTTAGAAAAAATGTGAGAACCCTGCAGTTTAGACAGAAGAATTTATGTAATTTTTAGAATACATTTTTTCATACTTCTTCATTCAAGAACTTTTTTGGCTTTTCAAAAGCTTTGCTAAAAGAAATTTTTATTTGGAGATATCCCATTGCTTGTTATTATTTTGCATTGATATTTAGGATGATACAATTAAAATCTAGCACTGCTCTAACTAATGTATTTTATATTTTTCTTCCTGATTTGACAGCAAGCGTAATGTCATAATGTTAGACTGTGGAGAAGATTCCTATGGGCAGCTCCACAGGTTTTATGGACCTTCCAAGACAAAGAGAATTTTGAGACATTTGAAAGCAATTTTCATATCACATTTGCATGGGGATCATCACCTGGTATATTTAATTAGATAAATAATGGTTATTTATGTAGCGCTTCTATCAATGCTATTAAATTTAGCATGCTTAGTGCGCTCTAGAAGATTATTACGTCCACTTGGGTCCAAAACTCCATCAGGGCGGCAGGGCTAGAACCCAGGCCGTCTTGTTGACAGTCTGGTGAACTAACTGCAGGACCAGCCGGCCTCAAGTTATAGTACAGGGTTTGAAACACATTCTTATGAAGCAAAACACAATCCTATTAGTTACAATTAGAGATGTTAAATGAACATTGGGAATCTGATTTCAAGACTGGTTATCTGTTATGTTGGAAGGAAATCATTTACATGTTGTGGCCCATGTTTTTTTTTAGCTCTGAATGTAATATTCTAAAAATAACCATGTTGGATTCACACAAAACAATGAATTGAATGGCTTGCAAACAGTAATTGTTCTTAGATATTGTGTTTTTGCTTTTTTTAAAAATCCCGACTATTGCTTGCGTTATTGGATCGTACAACACAACTTACCAAATGTTAAGTTACAATTAATGTTAGTTAGCGTGAGGGCAAAGCCATAATTTACACCATTTGTCATGGATTAGTTAAGCTATAAGCTTCTCTTCTTTCATATTTTCTTTTCATTATTTAAGCATTACTCATGCATGTTAGATTAAAATAACTTGCATTGTTTTGTCTGTTTAATTTTTATTTTTTTTACTTTTGTATATTTTCCTGTATTTTCTATTCTTGTTCAACAGGGATTGATTACAATATTGAAAGAGAGGAAAAAAGCTTGCGATTTAAGAAATAAGCCCTATTCACCTGTCTTAGTGTTGGCTCCAGTTCAGATCAAAAGATGGTTTAAGTTTTATCACACAGAACTAGAGGACATGACTCCTTTATTGAGGTAAAAAAAATAATTGTACACTACAGTGAATGCCCCTGTTTTAGTGTTGACTAAAATTAGGGATTGAAGGAAACAACAACTAATTATTCACAAAGCAACAGTAGAAACTCTACCAGCTTGGCATTCTGTGGTGTTTGGTTTTGGTCTTAAGTTGTTTCAGGGTTCATACAGGTTTAGGAAAAGAGACTTGATTTCTCAAGTTAGCAAAAGTTTTGGAAAACTGACCAAAGTTTGGGAAAGTTTGTGAATTTTACAACAGGGATGCCAGTTTTCTGGCTAAAATTGGATTTCAGGCTTTTTTAGGCTAAATTAAAAATAATGTTTATGGTTTGTGTCACTGCGCATTCAAGCTGGCATATTAGTTTTTGGAGAGAAAAAAATTTTCAGGCTTTTTTTGTCCAGGCCTGCTGGCATCCCTGTTACAAAACAATAGACAAAATAGTAAGAAACCAAATAATTTACTTTTTAAAAAGGGAATAACTATGTAATTATATTAAGAAGTTCTTAATTCCCATCATTTTGTTTTTCAAAAATTATTCTAAGGGTAGGCCTACTTAAAAAACATACAAACATTTTTAAAATTTGGACTACCTTAATTTATCTTATATATTACAGACGCTTCTTCTATAAAGGAGATTATTGCGTCCTACGCTCATTTGTGGTCAGAGTCTAGTCTTGCATTTTCATAAATGTTTTAAATGATGTTAAAGTTACTGTTTTTCTGGGTTAGTTCAGGCAACCCATTACATGCCCAAATGCAACTCTGGAATAAAGAGTAGTTATATGCATTTGTTTTCGCATAGGGACAAGAAAGGTGTTTATTTCTTTATGTTTATCTGATTGTTGCAACAGGTTGTTATAGGGTTGTATTTTAAATTAGACTTTAATGCCTTACCTATGTTACGTCCACAATCCCCTTGTGGCCAGAGCTGTGTAGATCTTGCTGATAATTCTCGTTAGTCCTAGGGGAGACTTTAATTATTAGTATTTATGTTTCAGTATTACACGAACTCTTCTTATAGTCCTGGGCACAAATTCAGTATTTGTATTCCAACATTTCCTTTCTTGTACATTAGAGTAGTAGATCAATCTTATTGTAATGTATACAACACAATATAATAGTAACTTGACAAGGAAGCTTCAGTGTAACTGTTGTTGATAGTTTATTTCAGGTGGTATGTTCAATATATACAATATATCTATTATGTACAGTTAGAATAAAATAGTGCAAACACAAACGTTCTCAAAGGAACATATTTTGAAACTCTCTGTCTTTCAGACAAAACAAATCATTAAATACTATCCGAGTGGTGCAAGGGACAGACCCACTACCAGTAGGGGTGAAAATCATGGTAACATTACAAAACTCATAACAAAACGATATGAACTTCCCCTATTAAATAATGAGTCGTTCCCAGACTCTGAGAATTTGAGATCAACACAGAATCCCAGCATTACCTAGAACCTTTCGTTTTCCTACTAAACGTCCTAATATCGCGTGTAGTAAGAAAAGAGAGAGAGAGGAGAATAAACATTGCGTGTTCCAATTCTTGGAAAAACAATATACATGACACGCCCCCACCCAATGAAAGAAATAAGGTACCATAATTACCCAAGTAATACTCAACATGGTACATTTTTCGTACTTAACACTATCGTTTTAACAACCATCAATCAATGGAAGATTATAAGACAATTTAAGCAAACATGGCTCACTGGCACAACTAGATTATAAAAAGTGTCACTACCCAATGGTAATTGTGATTATAACGTGATGGACAAATATTTCCCCGTTAGTATTAATATTAACTAATGTCTCAACAAGTACAAATAATTCAAAAATATTCTAGTCATTCTTATTTTAACTATGTACAGTTGTGTGGATTTCCACCAAAAATTTGCAAAAAGTCTTAATCTATTTAAACAAATATAACATTGCTCAAACTCTGTCAATTTTCAACAGTTTACTTCTAATATACAAACCAAAAGATAAGTAATACGTAACTCGAATCAAACTATAGGTTACTTCCCCTTTAAATTACAGTGTCAACTTGACATTAACAGGGTTCATACCTAAGATGATGATACTTCCCCTTTTCTCAAATACGAGGAGAAAATACACTCTAGTTACGATTACTACAGTAATCTAAATATTAAAATGTAATCCACTATTATGCGTTTTTGGCAAATTTAAAAGTTTAATATAAAAGATTGTTCAGGGTTGAATGAGTGCACACCTTTAGGTACCTTTGTTTCCCTCCATTCCCGGATATATGGAATATATAACAACCTATACAACATAGTGAATATCCACTAGTTTTTCCCATTCTATTACCATGATATAACAATTTAGCAATAGATTTCCAATATTATCTATTAATTTATACCAATTAAGATTACATCTCTTTCTAAGATAAAAATTGTACATATTATTATTTAGTTCCATTCATTAACTAAAATAAAACAAGATAATAAATCAACTATCTCAAAGTTTTCCCACTTAATTGCATGTGATGACAATTACTTTTATCCATCCATATCAAGTAAATACGTGCATATTATATATTTATTGCATCATGCATCAACATTTAAATGGAATTTCTTTTCCATAATCAAATGAATTTAAAATATATCAGAACATCAATATTATACATGATTATAAGAATTATTAATACTTTCAAAAGACTTGACTTCTGTATGATACAAGTATTCTATAGGTATTCCATAATCAAAATTCAAACGAATGATAGGTTATCATGACACATTCTTAATGAATAAGTGAGATGATCTGAAAAAGAAGTATAGGGTTATTCAGTCAATCATGTAGCACCCGAGATAGATTATCAGCTATGACCTTGTCTCTATCTTGTCGATGATACGGGAAATGGGATACCAGTCGGTCTCTGTCAAATTACTTAATTTCCCAAAGTCTCTATAAAACTGCAGTGTGTGGTCGGCTTTTGGTACCATCACACAGGGTGTAGACCATTTGCTATCACATTTTCCTCCTATGTCATTTTCTAACATATACTTTACATCTAATTTAATATGCTCAGGTCTGATGGGGTCAAATGGATGCTGTTTAATAGACCTGGCACTATCGGTTAACACTACATCGTGCTCTATGACATGTGTCCTACTGGGAACATTTGTAAACATTGACTTATTTTCATGTACCAGCTCAATAATCTTCTCCTTATCTTCTACCGGAAGATGTTCTAGCCTTGTATCTAAACTCTTAAGGGCATCTGTATTATTAAGTTTACTTTCTGCAAACTTATATTCTATCCTAGATAAGTCCGTCGGGACTCTAGCTAATGAAATCATGGGGACCTCCCGTGGTTTACTCTTTTCCCTTGAAACATAGGGCTTAAGCAAATTAATATGGCATACCCTCTGCTTTTGTCTCCGGTCAGGAGTCTTTATCAAATAATTGACCTCGCCAAGCTTTGACTCTATCTCATAGGGTCCACTAAACTTTGCACTTAAAGGATGATTTTGCAAAGGTAGAAACACAAGAACTTTGTCACCTGGTGCAAAAGTTCTAGCTGTAGCTTTACGGTCATAGTTCTGTCTCATACGCTCCTGCATCTGTGGAAAATGAATCTTCACATGGTTAAAAGCATGATAAAGCCTATTTTTAAATTTATCTACATATGACAAAAGTCCAATCGGTTCACTGTCCGTTAGCCAAGTTTCATGTAGAAGTTTCAACGGACCTCTGACTGAGTGTCCATACACAAGTTCGAATGGGCTAAACCCCAGGGATTCCTGAGTGGCCTCCCTTGCAGCGAACAGTACATAAGGCACACCCTTATCCCAGTCTTTCTCGTTTTCATAACAGTACTTTTTAAGCATCGATTTTAATGTCTGATGAAACCTTTCCAGAGCTCCCTGGCTCTCAGGATGATAGGCACTTGATAGCCTATGGCTTATCCCTAATTGTTCCATGACTTGTTTGAAAATGTTCGAAGTAAAGTTAGTCCCCTGGTCGGACTGTACTGTCTTCGGTAGGCCATAACGTGTGAAGAAATTTGTCAGGGCGTCTACCACCTTCACTGTTGTTATGTTCCGCAACGGAATGGCTTCCGGGAAGCGAGTGGATGAACACATGATTGTGAGCAGGTATTGAAAACCGGCTTTTGTTTTCGGCAACGGGCCCACGCAATCAATGAGTATATGACTGAATGTATCGTCGAACGCTGGTATCGGCTGGAGTGGAGCGACAGGAATTCGTTGGTTAGGACGTCCTACCATTTGGCATACGTGGCAAGTCTTGCAGTATTGTTCGACATCTCTTCTCAGTCCTGGCCAGTAGAAGTAAGGGAGGATACGGTGGTGCGTTTTCCGGACTCCCATGTGACCAGCGAAAGGAAGATCATGCGCCATACGCAGTATATCTTGACGATAGCACTTAGGTATTACAATCTGGTGAATACTGTCCCACTCGTTTGTACCTGAGTTGAGCGGTTTCGACTTTCTCATCAACACTTCATCTTTCATGTAGAAACATTCCGCCATTGCATCTGCAGTCTTTTCATCAACAGCTTTCATTCTGAGTTGCATTATTACTTCGTCATTCAATTGTTCTTTCACCAATTTCTGCTTTGGTGACAAAATGTTATCGTTCTCGGTTGCATCACCAGTTGTTAGTTCAGCAAAGAACGTAGCACTTAAATCGATGTCAGGTGTTTCTGTTATCACTGTTTCATTCGCATGTGTGTCTTCAGAACAGACAAACACATCTTTCGTTGCACTACACGGCGTAGCAGGAGTCTTTACCGACTTCTTTTTATGCATTGCTCTTGTCAGTGCACATGTTGGGCGTTCATTGGCAGGACGTAGGTTTTTGTCCTCCGCCATCTTTGTCTCCAACACTTTAACCATGGGCTCGACAGTGACTCTGCCGCCCATAATGTCATTTCCTAATATCATGGAAACGCCTTTGACGGGTAGTGCGCGCCACACTCCCACTACGATGTTACCTGTAAAAATATCCGACTCGAGTTTTATTCTGTGCAGTGGAGCTTCCACAGCCTCCATACTAGCACCTCTCAGCACAACAGACTCACCGGTACTGGTGGCATCTGTTAACGGCACACTGCCCTCCAGGATCACGCTGACAGCAGAACCCGTGTCACGTAATATCTGTATTTTCTTCTTGCTGAGTACATCGACTTCTGTCGACACTGTCCCCTCGTAGACAAAGGGTCGAAAATCGGATAGGTCGTCCTCTTCCGGGACTTCAGGAACCATCTGTTCCTCACGGCCTTCTGAAAGCATAATAGATTGAGTACAGCTATTCTCTTTTACCTTAGATAGACTGTTCTCAAAAACCATCGACTCCACAACTATGGGCGATGCCGGCCGCATTTCTTTTGAGTTTCTTGACCCTGTGTTGCACACTTCTTCTGTCTGCTTGCTATCTTTCTGCACTCTGGCACAGTGTAGAATAGCACCTTGCTTCTTGGTAAGGATCCAACAATCTTTCTTCATGTGGCCCTCTTTCTTGCAATTGAAACATACCACCTTTGCTTTATTTACATCTGTCTGCTTCCTGAAATGAACTAAGTTACTATTATTATTTACACCACTGTTCTTATTATTGTTTTCACTTGTCTCTTTTGGTTTACTAGCCTCCTTGGACTCTGGTTTGTGCACTTTGGGTTTGTCAGCATAATATGGCTTTATGCTGGCGTGAATTATGGCATAGTTATCTACCAATCTAGCAGCTTCATGCACATCTTCAACCCCTCGGTCTGAGATGTGAGTTTTAATATCCACTCGAATACAATCATTGAATTCCTCAAACAATATTAGGTTCTTGAGTTTATCAAACTCACTTACATTCTGTGACCTTAGCCACTGTTCTAACATTTTCTCCTTTTGTCTCAAAAAGTCTACATGAGTTTGATCATATGCCTTCTTTCTGTCTCTAAATAGCTTTCTATATTTTTCTGGTGTCAGGGAATAACTTTTCAGCACCCTATCTTTGATCACTTCATAGTCATTTATTTCCTCGGGTGTTAAACTCAACACTACGTCCAATGCTTTTCCTTTGTTGAGAGTTGACCTTAACAATAAAGCCATCTTATCATCAGGGAACTGATAATCTACAGCTATCCTCTCAAAAAGCAAAAAGAAATCTTGAACATCTTCTTCTCTGAATATAGGCAAGTGTTGCTTCATTGCGCTAATATCCATACCATTGCTGTCCCTACGATGGTCAGGTCTGTTCATGCGTGCCATCTCTATCCTTTCTCTGCTTTCAATCCTAATTCTTTCATTTTCCCTTTCAGTTTCTATCCTAATTCTTTCCAATTCCATTCTCTTCATAGCTAATTGGAATTTTAGGTTTTCACTCAACCCTTCATCTTCATCATTGTTTGATGATCTAGATGACATATTTCTTACCTCGTCTCCGTGGGCAATTACCTCGCCCCCACTGGGAGCTACATAACCTTCATTGATATCGTTCTGTCCCACTTCAACTACACTACCAGTGTTCATGGCATTCTGCCCGTTCAAACATGTCATAATTTCTTTGGTCAAACGATTACGATTAGGTCTTGCCTGTCCTGCCTCAATCCCAAAGGACTCAGCTAATTCTTTTAGTTCAGCAAATGACATGGCATTAAGTTCCTCACTTGATATATTCGAAGCCATAGTATAGCGTTCGAAATATTTGTTATAGTAGAGTAGTATATATTGTATAATAAAATATAAAGTTCCAACTTACGATTTGTCCAGAAATTTGCACAATATAATATTAAACACTTCGTGGAATCTTCACACTTCCCAAGGAATAAAAACGCAAACCAGTTCTCTCCTCTTTTTAAAAAGAATAGTTTCACAGTCCGAACGAGACTACCAAATCTTGTCAATCCTAGGTCAGGAAAAGTAGAACTCAAATATACCGGGCGAGACCACCAAATTTTGTTACGTCCACAATCCCCTTGTGGCCAGAGCTGTGTAGATCTTGCTGATAATTCTCGTTAGTCCTAGGGGAGACTTTAATTATTAGTATTTATGTTTCAGTATTACACGAACTCTTCTTATAGTCCTGGGCACAAATTCAGTATTTGTATTCCAACATTTCCTTTCTTGTACATTAGAGTAGTAGATCAATCTTATTGTAATGTATACAACACAATATAATAGTAACTTGACAAGGAAGCTTCAGTGTAACTGTTGTTGATAGTTTATTTCAGGTGGTATGTTCAATATATACAATATATCTATTATGTACAGTTAGAATAAAATAGTGCAAACACAAACGTTCTCAAAGGAACATATTTTGAAACTCTCTGTCTTTCAGACAAAACAAATCATTAAATACTATCCGAGTGGTGCAAGGGACAGACCCACTACCAGTAGGGGTGAAAATCATGGTAACATTACAAAACTCATAACAAAACGATATGAACTTCCCCTATTAAATAATGAGTCGTTCCCAGACTCTGAGAATTTGAGATCAACACAGAATCCCAGCATTACCTAGAACCTTTCGTTTTCCTACTAAACGTCCTAATATCGCGTGTAGTAAGAAAAGAGAGAGAGAGGAGAATAAACATTGCGTGTTCCAATTCTTGGAAAAACAATATACATGACACCTATTATTACTACTTTACCTATAAACATTTCCAGATATTAATCTTTTTCACACATACCGGAATAAATTGGTTTGTGAATTGTGTGTACAAATTGTGAAAAGTTTGGGAATTTTGTTATGATTTTAGAGTAAGAAGCCTGCAATAGAAATAGTATTACTGGTCTAGTATTTGATAGTTTTTTTTAGTCTTAAGTTTATATGGCTGGCTGCTGGATTTTTTTCTGTGGATGTTGAATGGGTTATTGACATTTG
This sequence comes from Anisus vortex, assembly GCA_949126835.1. Taxonomy (NCBI): domain Eukaryota; kingdom Metazoa; phylum Mollusca; class Gastropoda; family Planorbidae; genus Anisus; species Anisus vortex. Next base: position 9,948,400 of record OX421494.1, on the reverse strand, counting down.
TGTACTTTAGTTGCTGTTCTCTGCCTCATCTTAAATGTTAAATAAAAGTTCCTAAATAGAAGATAACTGCATCCTACATTTATACCTTGTTTGAGTTCATTCTTCATTTTTGATTGTTTATAAATTATGTTATGTGATGACTGATGTTATTTCTGGCTAGTTCAAGTGCCTTTCTGTACCCATGGTCCTGAAAGACTGGCGAAGTGTGTAAACCGCCGATACGGTCCCATTAAGAATACACCGGCAGGCAAACGCATGGGGGACAGCTCTCACTGCGGGTCCGAGACCCATTGCACTGCCGAGAGGCCACAGAGTCTCGGTGGGGAGGAAGCAATGGATGCAGCAACCCTGCCTCAGAACCACTTGGTGTCTGTACTCTGTACCTATAGTATAGGATTTGAGCTACCGGGTGACTGTGCAGGTATACGGACGAGCCACCACGATAATGATCCTTGGTGAATAGTCCTAGCTGCAGAATCCTAACTGTTATATGGCACGCCACACCTTTCGCATGTCGTGGGGTGGCTTGAGCCCGGATAGAGCTTGTGAGGTTTCCCCCTCCCCCCGAGCTCAAACCTATCGCTACACCCTGGACAAAAGAGTCCTTCAGGCTTGACCGTTTTTTTATGCCAAAATGCAACACAGAAAAAAACAAAGAGAAATATTTATTTTGTCCTTGCATATGAAATAATGAAAAGTGTTTAACCTATAAGTTTTTCTGGGTATTTATTAGATTATTGTTCTGTATTTTAAGGTTAAAATTTATTGTATTTACTTTCTCAAATCAGATTTGTCAGATTGCAGACTTTGGCAAATGATTTCAATGATGGAATGAAACTTCAGGTTGCAAGTTTTGATGATGTTTTACAAGAGTTGACTTTGTCTGAGGTAAAAAAAAACATAAAGGTTCATCTTTCTAAAGCAAAATATGTTTTAGTAAAAGTAACATTCGTGTTTTTTTTAAATACCTTTCCATTTTTGTTTTGTTTAAAAAAGAACAGCTTAGTTCTTAAAAGAATATTTTTGTTTTGTTTAAAAAAGAACAGCTTAGTTTTTAAAAGAATATTTTTGTTTTGTTTTCAGTTTACTCCTGTTCCAGTTGAACATTGCAACAATGCATTTGGTGTTTCCTTCAGGCATTCAAGTGGATTTAAAATAGTTTATTCTGGGGACACCATGCCATGTGAAGCACTTGTGAAAGCAGGTGTGTTGGAAATTTTTTTTTTATCTTGAATCGTTTAAAACTCGGGACACTGATTATTTAGTTAGATCTGGAACTCAGATGTCTGAACTAAAAACAAACATCTGTAAAATTTATAAACGGACAAAGCCTAGAGTTTGAACTCATGAGCTCATGGAATACCTGAGATTTCTCATTAAGGCTAGGGCTCTGTGGAACTTTAATTGGGAATCACTGTTCTATCTGAAAGCCTAATTTAACTAATAGCTTCTGTAGTTTCAATATCAATTTGCATTATAGCACCCACCATATCTTCCTTAAATTCTGTGGAGATTTTCTAAAAGAACGTTTCAAAACTTTCCAAACTAGAGATAATAATATCTTTATATATAATTAATATTAATAATATATATAATTAATATTTTTAAACTGAAAAACCCCTTAATTCATTGTTAATTTTATGCAAACGACTTTTTTTTTTTTATACTACAATACCTAGATTCTACCAATAATATCCATATTATTATCAAATGACATATGTTAGGTGGTTTGGTGCATTTTTGCTTCATATGTCTGTGAAGCGTTGAAAAAACTTCATCTTGGCAATAGTTTTAGTAGTTCTAACCAAGTTCTATTGTTAATTAGTAAATAAAGCTTTTAGTCCATTTAGTTTGTGTTTAGTTAAATTGTATAAAAAGTACACTAGTCAGTGTGAAATTGTATTTATAAATGTTTTTTCTTTGTCTTTCTCAGGGGAGAAATGTGACCTCCTCATTCATGAAGCTACACATGAAGATAGTTTGTCTGTGCAGGCCAAGTTTAGCAAACACAGGTGAAACATTTACAATCAAGTTGAATTTTTTTTTTCTTAAGTCGGTTAGTTCATGCATACAAAATATGTGGATTGTCAAAAAGAAGCAAACGTATTTGTCAGACATTTTATAGTAGAATTTTGTTTTGGTTTTAACCACAACTGATCTGATAATTCCACAGCACTTTCTCACAAGCTATCGATGTTGGTAAAAGGATGGAGGCCAAAAATATCATCCTCACCCACTTCAGTCAGCGCTATGCACACATGGTCCCGCTTTCAAACGTGGACTTGCCGAGTAATGTTGGTATTGCTTTTGATAACATGCAGGTAATCTCAATATACCATATCCTGGAAGCTACATATTTATTTTTTGGCAAGATTTGATTTTGCAAAAAGTTTTAGTCTAGAAAATGATCTTTTTATACAATATAAAAAATTTAAATGAAGTAAATACAATATGCTTAAGTAAAAACAATTAATCATAGTATTTAAAATTCCAATCTGATATGTGTAACTCACTTTACCTGCTTTTTTTTTAATATTCCAAAATGCCTGTTATATATATACACATTAAGTGTTAAGAGTTTGAATAACAAATACTGCACAAGACAACTAAAACATACTTTTGCCATAGTAGAGTGTTTACATTTTTTAACTCAACTTTAGTAACAGTTTAAATAAGAAAACTCATTTGCTTTTTTTGGATCTGTTGATTTCATTTTATATCTTTCTCACGCCAAATTCCTTTTTCCCGGATCTTATACACAAAAATATATTCCAAACATAACAGATAAAGCACAAAAATACAGAAGTAATAATTGCAAGACATTAATATTTTGTCCTTGCTTTCTATGGAAACAAAGTCAGTTTTGAAAAGTTTATTGCTTTTTAAGTAATTGGTCATAAATATATTTATTTTACAAAAAAATTGCTATTTCTTTTTTTCTTGATGATTAGATATAATGTAAATGTATGTATTAACTGAATCTCTCTCTCTCCTTTTTTTTGTTCCACTATATATGATTCTACAGCTTGAGAAATTAGTGAGTTGATCTCATTATCGCTATTAATTGCGAGACAGTTGGCAATGCCTTGTCTTTTGTTTTCCAACTTAAACAAACAACATGGTGTTCACACAATGGTGTGAAATCAGACTGAAATGGCCCACAGGATATAATTTTAAACTCATCTGAAGTGTCTAGCAGCTAAATTACATAACCACTTTTTTCTTTTCTGCTCTTAACACAAATAACACAATGAGGGCCTGAGAGGGAGAAACACTTATTGTGCAGATTGGGGAGGGGAGGGGGTATTTTCCAGGTCCTTCTACCTAGATATTATTTCATTAAGGATGAGATATACTTTAAAAATTTTAAAGTTGCAAAAGATGACCCAGTTTTAGTAGCATTGATCACTATATCTTTTTTGCCATATTTATTTATTCTGCAGGTATATTATTGAATTTGTTGTCTATTTCAGGTGAATCCCAAGACTATGCAACATTTGCCGAAACTCATACCAGCACTTAATGCATTATTTTATGATGAGCTGAAGAAACCAGAGCTGAAAACACTGAGACGCAACAAAGTTCAAAGTGAACCCAGATAAAACCATAATGGAATGTTTATAGATTTAGTCTTAAATAAACTGTTTTTTATGAAGTACATTCTTTCATTTCTATATCCACCATCTGAAGAAAGAAATTCAGTCAGTGCATATTATTCCTTTAATTTGTACAAGATGTTTAAATGGCTGATATAATAAATACGATGTATACAAATCTATGTTATTTACCTCAAAGTATAAATTTTGTAGAAATCATCTCAGTTCACTGTGGTTTTTTAAAATTTCATAACAAATAGCAAATTCATTTTAATTTTACACGAAAAATTGTCTTTTTAATTTGATTTGTGTATACAAGTCAGTTCTTGGTGCATTATCGAAATCTAAAGCCGTGTTATTTTATAGAGGCTGTTGTTTAATCAAAAATACTTTCAATAACTATTTACTGTATTAAGTATACAACGTATTTATTATTATTAGCATGTTAAATCATCATATTAGTTTTAAAAAACAAAAACTATTTGCTTATGCTTCAATAATATTGTTTTAGTATTCAAGCAATTTGAAATTGACATAGCTTGCCAAGTCAATCATAAAGAAAAAAAGAAAGAGTTCAGTTGGGGAACAAAAACAAAGTTAGTACAGTAGAAAGACTTTTAAGACAGCAGAAAGACTTTTAAGACTGATTTTAAAAATGTGGATTTAGGCTTACAGTAGAAAGACTTTTAAGACTGATTTAAAAAATGTGGATTTAGGCTTACAGTAGAAAGACTTTTAAGACTGATTTTAAGAATGTGGATTTAGGCTTACAGTAGAAAGACTTTTAAGACTGATTTTAAAAATGTGGATTTAGGCTTATATTTATACATAATTATTCATTTTGTTATTTTCAGTTTCTGATGTAGGCTAATTTTAATTTTCTTTAGTAGAGTTTGTAAAGATATGTAAGCCTATGTTCTGGACTTTTTATTTTTTTACTCTGTTCCAAAAATCTGGTAGGAATAGGCTATGGTTAGTTAGTGAAATTATCATAGAATTTTGTTGCTGTTGTTAGAAGTTTATTTCAAAAGGTTTTTTTTTTTGTGCTATTTAGCATTTGTTGTGTCAAATTGGTTTAAGTTTATGACAAAAAAAGAGATCGTTTGTAAAAACAATTTAAATTTGAGACAAGTGTGTATCTCCTGTTGCAATGATGGGAAACTCAAATCTCTTCCGTCTATTAATCTTAATTATTGCTAATGGTTAATCTAAAAAGCCAAAATAATTATGATGATAACATTTCTTCTTTTATTATTGATATGTAAATACTGATTGTACTTTATTTTGTTTATATAACACAAGCAAACACTATAAATTACAAAATACTGTAATACAACTTAAAATAAATAAAAAATACAATATGGACACTGATAAATACTGGTAGTTTTAAAAATTCAACACTTATTCTTCACATCATCAATGATTTTACGCCAACTACCATCAATCCAGTTAATGAGACGTTTTCTGCTGCCTATGTTGGCATTGACATTGTGACATGCAGAGAACACAACATGTTCCCATGTAGGACATTTCTCAGAGCCTGTCAAATTTGCAAACAGTATAAGTATAACCCTGAATCAATAATTATGCTCATAAAATTAAAGCAAAACAATTTTAATGTAATAGTAAATAGATATTATTTTTTATGGAAACCAAATTAATTAAGAAAATATCAAAGTCAAAGTAGGAAAGAATAAAACTAACCACCTTTTATTATAATTTCATCATCAATTAACAAGTTGGCATTCAGCAGAGTTTTATCAAGACAGTGAATTACTTTGTCAACCCATTCTACTCCTAAATGTTCCTCAATCCACTGACTCTGTAAATTAAATATGGACTGTTGATGAACTCAATAGATGATAGTTTCTATTGTCTGTAGTTTTAAATTAACTGGTACATAACATTTATTTTGGGAATTCTTGTTAACAAAAAAAAAAAAAGAAACATTACAACGCTACTTAACTTTTTCTTTGAGGCTGAATTCATAAGAAACCAGCGGGGGGGCGCAGATGAAGACTTCAACTCTGCATTAAACAATCATAAAATATGATTTTAAGTTGGATAAAAATAAATAAATGACAATGTCAATACTTTAAAAAAACTATTGAAAGACACAATAAGTTGTCCTACCCATAACATGTACTTACCTATCCATACCTTGAATAGCTTTAAGGGCACTGCATGCTCCAGGGATTTCAGGAACGTGCAATGAAAACCCATAAGATGTATAGATTGAAACAATTTTTGCCTACAATAAGAAAATTATTTTCACAAAATAAGCACTATGACTATATAGTCTATACAAATCACCACCAATGTTTGGACCTCCACCACACCCAATAGGTCCTTGAGGTCATTTATGGACAGCTCCTATGGTTTTAGTTTAGATTTAGGATTTAGAGTAACAAGGAATGTCAAAGGCTTTTTTGAGTAGGTTATATAAGTTGTAGGCTACAGGTCTATATTCTATATCTGTAGGCTATACATTGTGTACTGAGTAGGCCAGAAAGTGGATACCCCATATATATAGTTGCCTTCATTTAAAAACCAAAATAAAAAAAGAGACAAGGTCGCCCCCTCCTGATCACCTGCTTGCACGATGTACTTGCAGTCCATCGGTGTGGATTGGAAGGGTTGCATAACTGGCATCAGAAGTCTGGAAAATGTTGACCACGCAATACCACGGCATAATTGGCAATGCCATCTACGACACGTAAGGGGCAAGGCCCTTACATAGGGGGTGGGCATATGCCCGGGGGCGACACTTCCAGGGGGGGTGGCAAATGTAGTCTAAATATAGCACTAAACCAGCAGTTACAGTATGCAAGGGGGGACGGCGCTGAAACTTTTGCCCTGGGGCAAAGCTTACATAAGCTTGGAAAGGCTCTAGTAAGGGGCTAACTAGCTGTACGTTAATATAGGCGTACACGGTGAATAGATCTATTTGACAAAATGCTCTCTCTCTTATTCTTTATCGCCCCCCCCCCCCCCCCCCCCCCCCCCGTGGAGCATAAGGCAGCAACAAAGTCCCGCTACTTACACCTAATTCCTTTTTAATGTTTGCATACTGACACTCAGCAGGTTCTCCATTTCTCTTGTGAAGAGGAATGAATATATCTTCCGGATACTTTTTACGATATTCTTTCAGAAGATGTTGCTCGAAGTCGCATATGACATTATCCATATCTACCACAATAACTATTGATTTGTCTGAGTTCATTTTCTTCTTCTTGGAATCAGATAAGGACAAATAGACCAGATAAGTAGGCCTATACCTCTAATGTAGGCCTATTTGAAAACTTGTGAATAGTGCAATAGCATCACAGTAGATTTTATATGTTCACTTTTGAGTCGCTGTGTTGCCAAGACAAACTAAGCATTTGGTCAGATATGCCGTCCCGTGTTATGCCTTAAGAAAATATAGTAGGCCCTTATTATTGTCTTTTTCCTTTTTAATTAAATTACACTATTTTAAACCAAAACACAAAATATGTCAGTTGAGTAAAATAATTATTGATACGGATTATATGCCAAGATTCTTTTTTCGGGAAATATATAGGCCTACCGTTTATAAATATAAACAAACAAATTGGCTACAAAATGCAAGATTATACAAAAATCGGAGGAGAAAGAATCGAACTATAAACTATTAATTTCTTGGATAGTGGATGCCTTGGCCAAGAAGGGATCTCTGGTACCCACTCCAAAGGGTCCGTCCTCCTTTGAGAGTGCCCGCAGATCAATACGTGAGTGGGAGTCAAGACAATGTTGGAAGAATTGGGACGAGTCTGACAAGGGTCGAGGTGTGTGGCAGCAACTAAAACGGCCAAATCGAGCTGATCCGTGGTGGAAACTCCACAGGAGAGAACAGGCAACGATTGCCCAGTTCCGGACAGGACACTGTCCTATTGGTGTCTATTTAGGACGATTTAGGCCCAATTTCGATTCGCGGTGTCGACATTGCTTTGAAGCAGAATAGACGGTCGAGCATTTGCTTTTAGACTGCCCTGCCTTGCAGGAGGAAAGAGTGGATGGGAACGGTCATCGGTTTGCACCGAGCCTATACGGTGATTTAGCTGTGCTACGTAGTACAAGTGTGTTTGTCCTCCGAATCCTAAGAGATTAGTCTCGATTCGATCACTTAGGTGAAGTGAGGTTTAAAGTCTGTGATTAGATTAGTTCATCCTACAATTTTAATATTCGTAGGCCGTAGGCCCTAATCCATTTCTAGACTATATAGGCCTATGACAGCCTAGTAGTCTATATTTTATCCATTTCTGTTGCATTTTATATTAGAGAAGGAGCGTCGGTAACATATAAGATAAATGAAACGTACTTATTTCGGCAGGTGTATGCAGGCATTAGGCCTACTATTTCTTCTTCGTCTTCATGGTAGGCCTACTGGAGACCTGGTTAGACCCGAGGGAAAAGCCCACAATTTAAGGGTAATTTAATTGCGAATGCTCGGGGATCAAACGTGTGCATTACTGCTTATAATATTTTATAGCGTACAATCCCTTCAGTGACGATTTGAAAGTCGACACAGAAGGGGCAGTGATGGAGGCTTGGTCCAGTGAGTTCCGCAGTCTAATGGCTGACGGACAAAAATAATTTGTAAACATCAGTGCGTGCGTGTGGTATATTCTACTCAATTGAGCTGATGACCTCTGGTAGAAGGGACACTTGTAGGATGCGACCTGACAGTGTGGACATATCCACGTGGCCATTCAAAATAAAAACATAAAAACAAAATAATAATCCGTAGGCCTTTAGATCTATAATCTTAGACTACTCAATGGCGTTGATAGGCGTTATATTAGGTCAAGTGAACAGAAAAAGGCCCGGTACACTTAGAAAACAAATTACAGCATAAATTCAATCAATTATAAAAGTCCGAATTTTTTTTTTTTATATTAAAAACAACTTGAACAGTTACAAAGATTAGACAAGTTTGTAGGCCTAAAGCTTTGGCTGGCTCATTGAGTTTCAGGAAAGAGCAATATGCTATCGCAGCTGGTTAAATGAGATGTATAGACTACAATCCCCAAGGTGATATTTGGAGTTCAGACGTACAAAGGGGCCATCAGTGGCGTAGCTAGGGGAGGGGAAGGGGGGGGGGTCCGAATTCGAAAGTCCCCCCGGGCCCTAACTTGACGGGGCCCCCAAAAAAGTGTCCGAATCGTATTTTTCTCATGTCATAATGTCGGATGTCAAAATGCAGGGGCCCCTAAAGAGGCCAAGCCCCCCGGGCCCCCAAATCCGTAGCAACGGCGCTGGGGGCCATCAATTGTGTCTTGAATCTTCCACAAAATATTTTTTTTGACAAAAAGTTCCTTCATGATCATGTCTAGACTATATCTTCATTGACTTCACCAAGCTGACTATCTTTTCATCAGATTTTTGACAGTGTTAGAAAAGCAAAGGCCAATGGTTTGCAAGATCATCATTAACTTAAACCTTAAGTATCTGTAAGCTATTTCTTCAGTGACTTCAGTCAGAAGCTATTTCACGTCTCAACTCAGCATCAAATACCAGCGCTGCAAATTGTTTTTGCATGTGGTTTTGACCGCCCATGCTTATCCTCCTTTGAAGAGCAGAGCTTTGCTGTTCACCATCTTTTTTCTATTCTGAAGAAGGCAAGAAAGAGCTTCGTCACAATAAGATGGCCGACTACAGCGCTGATGCATCCTTTAGTTTCTTTGGATCTGACATTCATCAACGGTCGATAATTACACTTCATCGGGCAACCTGCTAGGCACGCTTCATCAACACACCAACTTTTTAACCAATCAATAAAATAAAAATGTTATTTTTTTTTTAGCTTTAAAATAAACCAGAATGCATTCAAGAACAGACACCAAGTTATTGAAATGTTTTTATTAAAGACATCGTCGGATTTACCTAAAAGCTAACATAGCCAGTGGGGGCCTTTAGCCGATTAAAAACAAAATTATATAATGTACTGAAATATTCAGAAGACAAAAACGTTTTTTTTTATCATTGTGTATTTAAATTTAATGATGCAGTCTTTTAATATTTTGAATCAGAACATGTTCTAGTTCTATTCAATAAAAACTTCTGATTTGAATATATATTATTAATTTTTTTTTTATTCACCATCAGTCTATTAATATAGGCCTACTATGGGCTTAATCAATACTATACATTTTTTTAGCCTTAGGCCTTTATATGGATTAAAATATATAAAAAATACTAATTATAAAAATATAGTATTTATGACTTCATTGGCTGGGTATTTAATAATGGGTGTAAATTTGTGTAAATAAAAATATACTTGACATGCGTGCCCACAAACAATACACAAAGCAGACATTACGTAAGAGAGGAAAAAGAAAACATGATTAGACTACTCACAACAATAAATAGCGTAAAAAATGGCGTAGAACTTATAAAATAAAACTCGTTGCATTTGGTTCAGATCTAAAGTCTAAAGAACTGAGATCAACTCAAATTCATGATAGTAAATGACAGATTTGGACCCATTTTCTCTGTGTGTCTCTTGTTGTCTATTTGAATTTAGCTCTCAGAAACGACCCGTTTAAATGGAGTGGCGGGCGTTCCTAATGATATTCCTCCAGCCCCCATCAGTCCAGTTATCCAATCTTTTCTTGGCGCCAATGTTGACCCTGGCATTGTGGCATGCCGTGAAGACGATGTTCTCCCATGTTGGTGTTCTCACAGCACCTGCAGTAGAGTGTAATCAACATTATAACGCACATGAATATATTTATATATCGGGGTTGTCTTTTAAAATGTTAATGGCAAAATTTGACTCCCCCCCCCCTCCTTCCAACCTTTTTTTTTTTTTCAACAAGCGTCCCATTTGGCCAACTCAATAAAAAATATCTCCAAAGACTATAGGCCTACCCATCCCATTTCTCATGCATTTATTATAAAGCATATACAAAAGATACAAATGAAATATTTCGCAATATGTAAAAATATGCTCATTGCATATGGTGTTTTGTTTAATTATTTCATTTACAAACATAAAACTCCTAGAGACACACACACATAACCCTATTGTCAACAACTGTCAAACTTGTTTAACACCACTAACCTACTTTTTTTTTATGACATAATGGACGAGACGGTTGGTTTAAGGAGGGAAATAACAAACAACAAAAGTTCTCCTTTCATTATAGTGGACTAAATACAAATTTCGTTGGCGGGAGCGTAAGAGAGATAAGAATTTGCTTTGCGGTCGCCATTGATACGCTTAGAAAGCTTTATCTGCATAGATAAAAACATAGGCCTATACGTGAGTATCTGAAGTCTGAAGCGAACAGAGATCACAGACAATAATAGGCATATTATGATAACATACATAAAATATGTCATGTTGTTAACCTATGCCATTGACTCATTTTAAGCAAATTTACCCCTAATGCTGACTCGGTCATCAATAAGCAGGCGCCCATTTAGCAGTGTTGGATCCTTGATAAAAATTATTTTATCCAGCCAACCGACTCCCAGGTGGAATTCGACCCATTGGCACTGAAAAGGAAACATAATTTACTCAACCAAATAAATGTCAGAAGTGGAGGAATTCAATATAAGCTTAGGCGTTTTAGAAGCAGCGCGCTCTGATAGTCTGATAGCCATACCGAAAGTCCCGGGCTAGAATCCAAATTAACGCCAGGGTATGCCTTTTTGTCCTTAAGTCTACCCAGATTTGGCGGGTACATAGTTGGGGAAAGTAAAGACAGACATTTTGCTGGTAACACAATCCACCTCTGTACAGTGTAAGACACCGGTTCTCCGCGTCAGACCAGTGGGCCAATGCATGGGACTATGGTCGCCTTGAGGGAAAGTAATTACTGCGGAGCGGGAGCAGAGCTGCTCGTACGGTTGTCCCCTTCAACTTTCTTACTGTACGCTCACCCACTTTAGTTTAGAACAGTTTAGCGGCAGTTTAACCAAATAACACACACACACACACAACAAAAAGCGCCTCCCTCTACCATGCCGGCCTATATCATGTGAACACTTTCCCCTTTCTTCTGTGGGGTGGAGATGGGGAGGAGGATGCTACATACAATTTAGTCACAACTTACTTTTTGGTGGCCTAACTATTTATTTCCTATTGAACATTAAAAGAATTTGTTTTAAAATAGAAGGGGAGAGAATGGTGGCTATTGGGCTTTAGCTATAAACTGATTGGTTAGCCTACTCGTGTAGAGTAACTGTACCTCGATCCAACGCCTCCCTATATGTCGGTCGGATAGAGGAAAGTCCGCAAGGTATATTATGTAGCCTACCTGGGAAATTTTCAACAAAAAAAAAATGAGGTAGTCGAAATCGGAAACTGCTGCATTGTAGCAAGATGGGCTGGGGTGGTGGTGTCCACATAGGCTAGGGAACTTAAAACAAGTGAATTTATCCAGAGAGCTGAAGGGGGGGGGGGACTCTCCCAAGAAGCAGCGTTCACCAGTTTCTGTGGTTACGGCATACTAGGGGATAGTGTGGCCAGCACATTGCCCAGCCGCCTTTACTTTACTCCAACTAAAGTCAGGTGCCCATCAGAGCTGGGTAGACTCTGGGACACCCTCCAGACCAGGGAACAAATCATGGCCTTCACCAGGAGTCGAACCCAAGACTTTCGGTACGCTAGCCACACGGCGCTGCCATACGGCCACCGTGTTCCTTTGAAATGACGATGTGAGATGAAAACCGAAAGGAAGTCTGTCATTTGACTCATTCATTGACAATTACAAAAACCATTCAGAATAGGAGCGAGGAACGTGCCTGAGTCTGTGAAAACCGCCCATGTAATTTAATAAATGGCCAGTTACAAGATTAACATTATGTGTATTAAGGAAGAGCGGTGGAAGGACTTGAGTAAGTTAACACTTTTGGATCTGAACAATCAAATGTTTACTATTAGAAGACCAGATGCCAGTATCATAAAGTACGAGCAGGCCAGGAAAAGTCTACCAAGCTGAGAGCCAATGAATGCCCAAAGCATCAGGTGTTTTTTTTGTTCTCATCTCATGTCAAGGTTAGGGTCATATGCACAAGCAACAGGCTAGAAAAAATGACAATTTTTTTTATCTTACCCTGCTAAGTGAAATAGATGAGACTTCCCGATATGATATCATGTTAGTCATGGGGAGACATCAATACAAAGATAGGGACGGACCACATATGATATCATGTTAGTCATGGGGAGACATCAATACAAAGATAGGGACGGACCACATATGATATCATGTTAGTCATGGGGAGACATCAATACAAAGATAGGAACGGACCACAGTGGTTATGAATCGTGTATGGATAAAGGGTCATAGGTCATATCCAACGCCTCATTGATATATGATTGGAATAGGGCCTGGTAGTGTTAACCAGCGAAAGTCCATAAGCTTACGCAAGGTTTCGTGGACCTCTCCATCTCCAGACAACAGAACGAAAAGTGAGATCCACAGCCACAACAGCAAAGCATGAGATAAACCCCCATCGGGAAAAAGGGTGGGTTACTATGGGAACACGGAGAGGAACCATGAAAGAAGAGGTATAAACGCCTTAACCAAACCTGGCATGAAGTTAGTTGGCTCCACAAAATAGAAATTCTATATTTGTTCTGTGTTTGGCTCGCCCTTGCCAGGGAGACTAGGTGGAATTTTGTTGCTGTCTTATGCGCCACTGAGAAGGTCAAAGAATTAGAGGGGCATTGATCAAGTTATCTCTCACCTTTTCTTTAAGACTGTGTTCATAAGGTGTTGTTATACTTGAATAAAGGAATACGTCCACCCTGGTGTATGAAGTACAATTGTAAAGTTTAACATTTTAAAATACACTTTATTTTAAAGTTTTTAAGGTCTTTAATTTTTTTAAATGATAGAAACATATTTGAGCCCTTCGTGACGTCATTCATTGGCGGCCCGTCACCTGGGTGGCCGCTACGCGGCATTTGGGAAAAAGCTGCACTAAAGAAAATAGGGTATAGCCTACACGTAATCTCTTCAACACTTTGAGTAGAAGGAAATCGCCTTTTCATTTTTTTATTTTTCATTACAGTGTTTGCATGTCCGGCACAATTTTTATTTTTAATGAACAAGTTAAAAAGCATAGTCTAGGCCTATGCGAAATATTTTTAAAAAATCTATTTTGGAGGACAGTGTCCAGTGAATGCAATTAACTTTTTTGTATTTGATTTTATTAGGAATTTAGTGTACAAAAATGTAAACAAGTAAATACCCATAAAGTTTGTCCATAGCTTTAATTGATTCACATGCTCCGGGGATTTCAGGCAGGTGACTCAGGAATCCAGGACTACTGTAAACACTCGATATCTTGTGCTGAATCAACAATACAAACATAACTTGTAAATGCCAACAAAAATAACGTATTGCTCTTTAAATGGTAGACCTAGCTATAATATAAAAAAAAATTGCATGCCAGGAAATATAAAACACAAAACGAAACATAGTTGGCCTAATTTTTGTCTGCAGTACATGAGATAGATATGGAGCAGGGTGGCCGATGGACAGCTAGTTCGAATCCTGGTGAAGGCTAGGATTATTTCCCTAGACTTTAGGTGTACATGAGTCTACCCAGCTCTGATGGGTACCTGGCGTTAGTTGGTGTAAAGTAAAGGCTTTAGTAAAGGCGGCTGCGGGCGTTTTGTTGGTCATACATCCCCTGGTATGCCGTGGCCGCTGAAATAATAATAAAAATGCAAGACTAGACTCGGACCAGGGATGAGCGTAGGACGCAATAGGAAAAATCTTTTCTATAGAAGTAGAAGGAGCGTCTGTAATGTATAAGATAAGAAACTGGTGAACGCTGCTGGTACGCTGCTTCACCAGCCCTTTGATCAATTTGGTCCGACGGGTACTTTACTTACATGTGATTTTTTTCTCTGATAAGCATATCCCTCAAAATGGATAATTGTTACTTTATTAAAAGTGTCCCATGCCCATATTAATTTAGCCTATCTGCCTATCACTTTCCATAAATTTTAGTGTATGACCGAAATTAATTTCTTTTAGACTTACACGTATTCAAACATAGAAATAGGCCTTATCTTATACAAGCCTGCTCATTCAACGGCATACGTTACATATAATATAGATCTAAACGCTTAATATTCTTACGCCCAAATCTTCGCCAAGTTCAGCGTATTGTTTCTTTATACTGAATCCTCTCCTCTGCTCAAGGGGGATAAAAGGTTCCTTCGGATACTTCCTACGATATGTTTTTAAAAGGCATTGTTCAAAGTCGCATAAAACGTTTTCAAAATCAACAAAAACCCTTATGTTTCTCGGAACAGTTGAGTCGTTTCTAGTCGAATACGCGCTACTGAAGATTTTATTATTTGATACATTTTCATATGAAGCCATATCGATAGATTGTCAGGAATTTGTATTTTAAGTCAACCAGTTACAAGAAGTATTGCCAGTTTTTTTTCCTTTTTTCAGTTACTCAATAAATGAAGCCTTATTTTTTAAATTATTTCAATAGGATATCAATATTATAGGCTACCATATTATGTTTATCTGTGAGTGGCTATTATTAATTATACCACACATCCTTCTATTTGTTAATTGTTATTTTACATTTTAAATACGAAAGAAATTGTACTGTACTACTTTGTGATCGCGTTGCTTGTTTCCAAATAGTATCTCGATGATAAACTTCATTTTATTATTTTGATTAGTATAATTAAATATCTCATTCAAAACCAACTTCATTAAACAAATGTAATAACAAAAGAAACACGTGTGTTCATGGACTATTTCAATATTGACTTTAACTAAATCAGGTAAGGTAACAAGACTGTTTTGTAGATCAAACCAAGCTCTTCAACCTGGCAGCGATGAATGCGGCTCCTGTTTTATCTTGTTGTTTTTAAACAAGCAGCTCAATACTGTACGTTAACGCACGTACACATCCAATCAGAGCTGAGTTCTATTTTTAGTAACCTACATCAGAGCTAATTTCTTTTAGTACATTTTAGACATCGATTCAAAACTAAAAATTGCATTAAAGTTATCGGAACTTCTAAATAAAGTACGATGCCACATTTTGTCATAGTCAAATAAAAAGAATGTTTAATAATAAAGAAAAATTTATATAATATTTATTATAATTTATAAATCTGAAACTTAATGGGCTTGATAAAATTTTGTATCTAGGCACAGGATAGACAGAGTGACCATACTATCCATACCATAGTCTATTCTATACTCTATACTATACTATAGCCGATAGCCATAACCATAATAATAGGTACTTCAAATAAAAAATTTTAATTAATAATACAAATATAAAACACAGATCTATAGTTTGATAGATTTTAATGAGACATTTCCAACTAGATCTATAGGCCTATCTCATTTATCTTTGTAAGTGAATTAGGAGAGAATTTATGAATTTTTGAACGCTTGAAAATGGGGTTTATTTAAGCTATATAAAAAGAAAAAAAAACTGTGACCGAAATTTTTTGTCACAGGCATTAAGAACAGTAGGCCTATAACTCAAAAAACGTTTGAGAAATCACTATCGTATATTTGGTAGTTATCGGTTATGTAGGCCTAACATTATTAGAACTTTGTTTTTATTATGTCGTTTGTGCTATAACTATAATAGTAATTGCCCTATACCTATAATTATAGGATATATAGTATAAAATATACATATAGGCCTATTATAAATGTCCCATATCCATATATATATATATAAATTTATTATATATTACTTAATTGGTATAACAATTCTAATTGTAAGGTACAATTTAGTTGCCTCAAGTATACAAATTACATAGGCTACATTAGGCTATAGAGTTTATAGAGTGCTATTTATAACAATTATTCTTTAATTGCATTTTACATGCACCTTATGGTATTAAAATAGATGGAACAAGTATCACCATGAATATGAACCTTTTATAGAGAGTATAGTTTCAGACCTTTGAATCTTATCCTAAGTTTTATGCGTTGCCATTTTTAATATATATCAGGTTGTTCAGCCAAGCATAAACACATTATTACGATGGTTTAAATTGTACAGATTTTCAGGATCTTTAGGTGACTTTAACTATAATTAATACTTAATACATAAAAAATAAAACTCAAGCTACCAGTATTTAAACTTAAATTGAGGATGAAAACATGATTGTTAGGGCCTACCTATATTTTATATGTGAAATTTATCATTCAATGTATGATTAATTGTTACCCAGGGAAATGATGGATATTTTAGCTTCTAAAATTAAAATATATAATTGAATGAACAAAATTATTGAATGTAAGGCTATGTTATATTTTAATCTAAAATCAATATATTTAAAGAAAAATGTATAAAACAGTGAAAATACTCTTCAGATGACATAGATCTATGTCATATGTTGAAGAAAAATAACTTTCATTAATTTTAATTTAATTAGATACCAAACCCCTTGGAGAAAGCTAATTAAATTTAAACCTAAAATGTGATGCGACCCCACGGAATGATACTTAAGTCGGCAAAATGACATATTTAGTTTAATGATTTTAATAAAAGCTTATTCATTCATCTATACAGTGGAGAAAAATTTTCTAAAATCGATTAATTAGTTCAAAAGATATTCCATATTATATAAGTAAAGGTAAAGAAAGTCGTTTTGGAAAAAAAATGAAGAAAAAAATACTACCGATTTTTAACAGTTTAGCATTGTAATAGATAATTAAATATTACCAGGATGAACAAATATTAACCAATCGCCAAGAAATTAGGCAAATACTTTTATAATGAGTCAATACACAATCTGTTAAAGTTTTAAAGATTTAAAAAAATATTTAGTTGACTTATAAACAATTTTATCTTTAGAAGATATTTCATTTGATTTTATACAAAAGCTGCATAAAAACACATTTTTATAAAACTTCCAAAAAGAATTTTAGTTTGAAAATTTCACAGCTATAAGTTAAGGTAAGGCATTCAACATTACAAATCAATAATAATCTTAAAAATGACCTAGGACCCATTTTACACATTATTTTGTATTTATTGAAAAATCAGTTTTACCGACATCCGTACCGGTTCGTGGGGTTGCATCACAAATGTGAACCCCTATAAAAAATAAAAAATCAGAAAATGAAAAAATGTAAGTGGTTTATTATGCATATATATCTATATTATAAATGCACCACTTTACATTTTCAAAATGAGAAAAACAAATAAATATAAAAATTATACATAACCAGAAAAATGTGTTTTATGAATGAATTTATGTTGCAAAGTGACAATAGAAACAAAGTCACCATATAGTGTAAAACACCAAAGAAATAGTAAACATTTGATAATTTAAAGTTGAACACTAGTAAGAAAAAATTAAAAACAACAAAAATTAACAATGGAGTAAAAACACTTGAAATGTTCTATTAGTAGTATTAGTATTAGTCATTTGTATCTACATTATCTATCAATTTATATTACTTTGTTAAGTTAAGAATTTTTAGCAAATGGAAAAAAAAATAGTGGTGTGAAATATTAATAATTAGCGATTACAGCTACTGATATCACCATAATATCAAATGAAGGTAAAAAATCTATTAGTATTTTAGCACATAATCAATTAGCTAATTAAAAAAATTTATTAGCAGAAAGCATTTAAAATGTCACATTTACATTTCAATATAAATTATAAATAATATACAAAGTATCTCAATGTTGAAATCTAAGAATAATTTCTTTGTTTACATTACTATTTACTGTTTACAGTCAACAGTGATGCTGACAGTATTACTGCAAGGGTTGATGGTGGAACACAATAAAAAAATCTTTCACATGATAAAACAAAACAATTGAAATTTTAGGCATAAATGAATAAGACATAGTCTAATGGTAATTATAGTATAAAAGAAGTAGAACATACTACAATAAATTCAATAAGCAAAAATACTTACGACCACCAGTATTCATGTCAATGAGTTAATAATGAAGGCTTAATTAAGTTAATTATTGTCCATATACAGAAAGGGTACAGAACAACCAATAAAAATGTTTTGACTAGTTTACATATACACTGTTAACACTTATGGGGTACTGGAGTAATTGATACAGACGCCATTTTGAACAGTTTGATATACTGGCATATTTAAGAGATATCATTTTTGGCCCTTGTGTTACTGGCTAGGTTTACATGCTATAATTATGCTCAAAGTCGTTTAATTTACTGCTAGACTCATAGTTGTCATCAGCAGAACCACCTGCACGAGAAATAATGGGTTGGTTCCCACTCAACGATTCGAGCAAAAAGACTTTTTTATTATTATCCGGCTTTGACAGCCTTTCTTCCTTTTTTCTTTTTGACGCGGTCTTCTTTGTCGACAGAAAGACACGGCGTTGTGTTGTAATCCTGGTATTTGATGGCTGAATAGGAGATTTTTGCTCACATTGTTGTCTCTTATACTTATAGTCATTGGCAGAAATCCATGAACGTATTCTACTCATTTGATTCTGAATGTCTTTCACATTATGAACATTCACTTTCGATTGAATAAAAGCCATGTCTTCTTCTAGTTTGGCTACAGATGACTGGAAATTATCTTTTTTATCACTCAATTGAAAATGGTTTAATATTTTATCTGTTTCATCCAGGTCAACTTGCCTGGTTGACAGGATGACTTCTTCGTGCTCAACAGCATCATTCTCAGTGTGGCACTCTTCTATGTCATTGTCATCTTTACTGACATTGTTGGCTAGTGCAGCAGAGCTCTCTATTTCACTACTTTCAGTTTCAGTCTGGAAATTACCTTTGGTTAAATTAAAACCCCTAACTATGTTCTGTAGATCCTTTTTGGAAAGAAAATTTAATCTGGATACTGAGCTATTGTCCCCGCTTTTTTGTATCTGATCAATCACCTCTTCAAAGGAAAGCTTCATAGCCAGCAGTCCAGCAATTTCAGTGCGCTGATCCCTTGTGAGTGGCATATGCGCAACTTCTATTTCATGGCCGACATGATCAGGAAAATAACTTACACTGACACTTCCTACAAAGTAAAGATACATAAAGACACCCGAGTTAGACATAGTTATTTATGAATTCTTTAAAAATAAACACCAAACAAATATTACTTTTGACCTGAACAAAAATACAGGTATGTATACCCCTGTACTGACCTGAACAAAAATACAGGTATGTATACCCCTGTACTGACCTGAACAAAAATACAGGTATGTATACCCCTGTACTGACCTGAACAAAAATACAGGTATGTATACCCCTGTACTGACCTGAACAAAAATACAGATATGTATACCCCTGTACTGACCTGAACAAAAATACAGGTATGTATACCATTGTACTGACCTGAATGAGAAATGGAAACGTGTATGGATGCCGGACAGCGAGATCCAATTTTACATGAACCTTGAACTTTGATTTGCCTTATGCCACGACCATGTTTTCTGTAGGAACCACTACGATGACATGTGTATGTACGTCGAGTGACATTACCAAATTTTCTGTCACTTTGAGACTTCACAAATGAAGATTGTGTTGTTATTTCCAAATGATTTTTCCATTTAGAAAACTCTGAAATAAAAATAAAATAGAGTTCAATTCAACATTTAAAAAGCAATTTGGAAAGATATTTTTAGGTACACTTTTTATCAAAATAACCAATGACCCATACAAAAAACTATGCTGTTGCTCTGTGAAATTTATTTTTTTTAATGGATACATGCATAGTTTGGATTAATCATGAAAAAAGAGGGGGCTTGTGGTTTTAAAAAATCGTGGGTCACCGGGCAATTTTACCCACTGCCAATGTGTTTTGTCCCAGTGAACCCTCAACATCGGTTGCAGAGGGTAGCTGGGACATCCTTGTCCCTTAAGTAAAGCCCGGGGCAGGAGTCGAACCTGCATGATTTTTTTAAACTACAACATACAAATGTATCGAGCGTGCCAGAGATGTGTTAGTCAAAAGCGAACCACCACACCTCATTTCCACAATAAAATTGTCAACAGATGTTTTCCTCTAAGACACTTCATCTGCATGCAGTAGGTCTTCTGACATTACATCTAATGCAACAGTTGGTCTATTGACACTTATTCTATTGTGATTTTGACTTTACAGTAACTCTACCTTTAATGAAATTAGTATCCCACAACAGTAAGTCTATTATTTTAAACAATAGAAGGCTACATGTACCCATGTTTTATGTAGCTGTTTTTGACATGAGCAACTATTATGAATTAATAGAATTGGTTATATCTTTACAGGCCATTGCCATTACTTATTACCCAGTACAAGTACCTTTCTATGCCACTAATACTAAAATATTTACATTTAAACTATTGATAGTAAAGGCAGAGGCATTGTGTGCTGCTTCACCTCCCCTATGTTCAAGTTAGTCAGAAAAGAAGACCTACTTTACGTATTAATAAATAGGTCTATATTAACTATATAGGCCTGCTTTATTAAAAGATAGGCCAACTGCCTACTACAAATTATAAAGCAATATAATAATACGGTACTATACTATCAGGGCTGTGGAGTCGGTAGATAAATGTTTCGACTCCGACTCCTCATTTTTTTTTACTTCTGACTCCGACTGCAAGACTAGACTCAGACCATGGATGAGCGTAGGACGCAATAATCTTCTTTATAGAAGGAGCGTCTGTAATGTTTAAGATAAGACTCCTCTGTATTAATATGCGAATGTATTTTGTACATTCCTTGAAGGAAAGAATGGCAACATACATCAACATGTCATTACCACAGGACTACTGGCTGGGATTTACTGTATTTAATTTTAAATATTCATGGGCCCCCTAAACTCTTGAGGGCCCTGGTACGGCATACTGGCTTTACCCCCTCTCGTGGGGCCTGATCAGTAGAGGTCACGATTGGCGACTCTAAGGGGCAAACGGTTAATCCCTTACCAGTGAGAGGCTAGGTTACACATGGGCACTGCGTTCACTGTAACAACAGAACTAGGGTAGGAAGGGATGTTAAAACCGGTTATCAGTTCTATAAAACCGGTTATCAGTTCTATAAAACCGGTTCAAAAAATGGATTTTGGTTCCCCCCCCCCCCCCCCCCCTCCCGTCGCAATGTCAACGGTCATAAACCAGAAAAGCCAAATGTGCCTAGTTATGTAGGTATATTTGAAAAATACTTCAAACTTAATGTGTGCTTGCAGGGCATTCAATGGGTTGATTTGTGTGAATACAATATGATTTTGTACACTTTACCATAAAATTACCTGCATTTTTTTGTAGGCCTATTGAACGCAAAATACATAAGGAAAGAATCGTAAATGTGTAAAAGCCTCTCTAGGCCTCTAATAAAGGTATGCTTGTACACTAGTAACTTAAGATGCGTTTTATTTAGGACCTATGGCCTATGCCTATAGGCCCTATAGCCTACTAATGCAGTGTTTAGTATTCCGAGAAAACCGAGCGTGCCATGTCCTAGCATTTGAAATCATTACAAACAATGTTAATGGTAATTAGTAATTTGGGCACTTGTATAGCGTCATCAATACCAGCGCCGTGCAGTCTATATGACGTTCAGACTAATGACGCATTTCAAATTAGTTCAAAAGACTTTTTTGTGTGTCGACCAGCTATAGTATGACAATAGGGATAGAAACTTTAGTAGGATGGGGACTTAGAGGAAGAAACAGATACTTTACTTTCCCATAACTAAATGTCTGTAGAGACCTATTGATCGGTTGTTTAAAATAAATAAATGAAGTCCTGCCTTTTTCCAATCAAAATTTAGTAGGAGTCGGAGTATTTTTTGCAGACTCCGACTCCAGCTACCCAAAATTTCCTCAGACTCCTCAACTCCGACTCCACAGCCCTGCCTACTATACTGTAGTGTAGGCCCTACCATAATTTACCCGGTAGTAATTTGCTTATGCCGCTTAAAAATGCCATACACTAGTATACTACCGGTATATAAGTAGGCTAGGCCCGGGCTAGGGGCCCACTGTATAGATATAAAATATAGGCCTACTCAGTCTACTGTATTAGTATTAGTATTTAGTATAGCGTATACGGTATACCGGTATAGGCGTATAGCCTAGTAATAGTACTTAATATATTAATAGTAAAAATAATAAATAATAGTAGTTACTTTAGTAGTAACTAGACCTAGACTCTAGTTATATTAATTTTTATAACAAAAAACTTGGATGAAAGTTAGTTATAGGGCCTACCTCCTACATCACTGAATACAAACTTTTCACATTTTGAATGCAGCTTTATTTTTAAAGGCTTTCTTTGGTCATTCATGAGATGTCTATGCTTTCTGCGTTTGTGCATGTACAAAGCATTACGGTTGTAAAATGTGTCTTGACAGATCGTACAAACTCTGTTGGGCTTATTGGCATTGGTCGAATTAGTTTTTTTTGAAGAAATATCAATTCCATGGAATTTCTTTGAATGCCGATTTAAACTATATTTATTAGAAAATATTTTTTTACACACATCACAACTTGGGAACATTTTATATTAGTCAAAAAGCGAAGTGAAGTAACTTAAAATAAAAAATGTTGTTTACTGTAAGGTATAGCGCCAAGGAAATCTTCTGAAATGAAATCCTAAATGTGCATTCATAGTTGTAAGATTGAGTTTGATTGGTTGATTTCAGAATGAACCTGATTGGTTATGTGCGTGCGTTAACATTCAGCATTGAGCTGCTTGTGTTATTAATCCTAGTTGTTTGTTTTTATCATAGACTATAATGTATTATAGTCTTTGGTTTTTATATATTAGTTTCATTTTTTTTTCTGATCTTATTCATTTATAGATCAGTTGGCCTATCTTATCTTATGTATCTTATATATTGCAGACGTTCCTTCTATACAGAATAGTAGGCCTATTGCGTCCCACGCTCATCCGTGGTCCGATCTCGAGTCTAGTCTTGCATCTTTATTAATGATTTAAAACAGTTACTACATAGTCGAGTAGCCTATATATATATATATATATATATATATATATATATATATATATATATATATATAGTATCTCTTAAAAATTAAATTCGTTACATAAGCTTCTTCTGTACAAAATATTATAATTCTAGGTCTGGTGGAAGAGGGGGGTCTGACTTTATCCTAATAGTGTAGCCTAATCTTGCGTGCATTATTAATATAGGCTTTAGATCTGTTAGGCATTGTACGCCTCGAGAGACGATTCATTTCCCTTGCAGGCCCTCATGTGGCTAAAGAGGCCAATCCTGGACGTACAGGCACGGTCACTCTGGCTGCAGATAAATGTAGCGGAGGGGACCACATTTTCTCCACCGTCTTGTTCATGGCGCGCCTCTCTCCCACAAGCCTGGAACCTTCTTTGATTCCTGCTCTCCAGGTGGGCCTTTCCTGCGCCATAATCTCTCAACTGTTTGGGTCAATTTGGAGGTGCTTCGTATCTCTTTTACAGACATCCGCAAATCTCAGTTTTGGACGTAAAGCAGGTCTTGTCTCGAAGCTAACGTTCCATATAGGATATGTCCTGTGGAAGTCGACCCTGTGGCATTCGACGTACTGTGGCGTACATGACCTAGCCAGCTGAGACGTCTGTTGCTGAGAGTAATGCGGATATGTCTTGACAACCTGCTCTTCGTAGGACCTCTGCATTTGTAACCCTGTCCTGCCATCTTATATCTAAAATGCGTCTGAGACACCTGAGGTGAAACATGTTCAAATTTTTCTCCTGCCAGGAATATGTGCTCCATGTTTCACTGCCGTACAGCAGGGTAGGCCTACTCAGAACGCATGTTCGATAAACTAGTGACTTAGTGGAGCGTGTAAGCAGTGGGTTCATCCAAACTCGTTTTTTTAATCTTGCCATAGTGCCCATGGCTTTAGCTATTATACTATTGATCTCCCCGTCTAGGAGCACATTGCTTGAGATTTTGGCCCCAAGGTAGCAGAACTCGTCAACTACTTCTAGTGGATGACCACCAATAGTGATGCTTGGCACAATTGCAGCGTTTTGAACCAGTACCTTGGTTTTGTTTTGACTAATGCTGAGGCCGAATTTTCGGCATACATCATCAAGTTTATCAATGAGCGTCTCGAGCTCGTTTGCAGTAGACCCCTCAGCCGACGCCGCGCGCCGAATACGCCGCCGTATTACGTCCACCGTAAATCCGCCGAAAAATGAAAGAGTCGCCGTAACGTAATGGTTTTGCTTTCTTAAATTTCATGGCGTTCCGTTTTAAGATCGATTACATTTTTAGATTAACCGTCGCCGGTTGTTTAAAAAAAAACGAGTTATTTATACAGCTCTGAAAAGCTTTTCTGTTGATCCTAGAAAGCTGTTCGTAACTGCTAGCTGCCATGATGGTGCTGCAAATATGATAAAGACTTCAAAGCTTCTGAAGGTTGACTCGTATCAGCACTGTACAGCACATGCACCTTCTGCTTACTACCGACAGCATCAATAGAAATAAAGACGTTCTGCAGATACTCCAAAAGTGCCGCAACATCGTAACTGCACTTCATTTCAAGACTGCAATTATAGAAGACGAGGCAGCATTCACAGAGGATAAAGAAATGATCAAGACCCTGAAAGAAGGCATGTCTTCAGTGTGTGAATTGCTTCTTGTAGACCAGAGGTTCTCAATGGGGGCGATATCGCCCCCCGGGGGGCGGTGAGAAGCTTTAGGGGGGCGCTGACATTCCCGGGGGCGATTTGGGGGCGGTGAAGAGCAAGTGGGCGGTACAAACGTACCTGATATAATTTTAACACCTCAGCTATTTTAATTGATTAGTTTTTGGATCAAATGTGATGTAAACGCAAGTGATGCTAAATATCTGATATCCCCCAACAGTAGGCATACATATTATTATACTAATAAGAGACCGTGAAGAGTGGCGTGCTTTGACAGAGGCCCTATGTTCCACAAGGAACCCAAAGGACAGATGATGAATAAGAGATATGAATCGCATGTACATTTTCAACAACTAGGGGTCACTATTAGACGAGTAGGCCTATGGTGTGCGGCCGGCTCGTTATATGGTTAGTTCACCGCACTGTCAAACGACACGACACGCGATCCATCCCTTCCGCCGACCGATCCCTGTCGCCCAAACATTTGCTATTATTAATGGTATTTTTATCTCAGTTTTACTGGGTTTTTTTTTCTTTCCTTTAGGAGGCGCTTCGGAGTTTTACCTCCTTGCCCCTCCTTTGGGCCTTCTCGGCTCGTAAAGTTAGTTTTGTTTGTATGTATGGTATCGGCAAACATACTGATCCTTCGATTCAGCACGTTCCGCCCTCTGCACAATCACTCTCACGTCAAGCATGAGAGCCGAGTGCAGACCAGCTGTAGTCCAGGCCGACCATAAGAGAGCCACTACGAGAAAATGAGCAAGCTCCTAATCTCGCAACACTCGGGGGGGGGGGGGGGGGGGGTGACAAAGACTTCCTACACCTGTATGAAAAATCTAATCGCACAAGGCGGAGAAGATGTGTGCAAGATCTAATCGCACGAGGCGGAGAAGATCTACACGTTGTGTGGGAAAGCCAGTCTTAAATGCGTTAAGAAACTGTACGGAATAACTTCAATCACTGTTGAGCGGAATGGATACGTATAGTAATTGTACATACTGGGTAGTTAATTAAATGTTTGAAAATATACGTATAAATTATTTAGTCATATAATATTTATGTAATTTTCAAATACTTTTTACAGTTTGATCATTTCAAAGTTATAAATTGTAAGCCATTTATTCTCTTTTAAAAGAAAAAAAAAGAAACATTAGAAATAATAGCTCAAATGAAACGGGTTAATTATCTCCCTTTAATTAAAGAATCGTTCCACATTTATTTGATTCAATAGTGATACCAAACATAAATTCTGTTTTGTAATATAACAAAAATTACTGACTAATTGCCTCTTGTTTAGATAATTTGTTGATCTATAATTTCTTACAATATGTTTCCTTTTCAGTTCTTTTAATGATAATAAATAAGCACACAAATCTAGTCGGCCTAAAAAAAAATGCGGAAACTATATTGACCCTTTAACGTCCAGAGGTGTGGGGGGAGTGGGCGCTAAAGTTTGGGGGGGGGGGGGGCGATGAGAGGAAAATAAAATTAAAAGGGGGCGGTGAACCGAAAAAGGTTGAGAACCTATGTAATGTAGACGATCAGTTGTTCAGTTTCATGATGTTCTCGCTTTCTGGCGTAGCAGTGCTGCATCATCCTCGTATCCACAACTTACTCAACTGGCTCGTCTTCACCTATCATCATCAGCATCATCTGTAGCCTACCAGTGGAGTGCATGTTTTCGGTTGCTGGTTTGATAATAAACAGCAAACGATCAAATCAAGCCTAACAGCTGATAAACTACATCGCGTTTGTTTTATTCATGACAATTACATTGCAGAGTTGGTGTAAGCAGCCCACTCCAACAGGGCGCCTGGGGTGGAAACACTCATTTTAGCCTGCCTCTCAATATTTGATAATAATATAGGCCTACCGCCGCTCTTAATTGTTGCCTATTTTGTCCGGGGCCTGGATCCCCCCCCTCCCCACACACACACAAAATCCTTACTGTGGCGCTGCACCCTAAGGGCTCACGAAATCTAACCGTCTTTCGAGACTAAGACGCTAATGGATGGCCAAAGTAATTTCTAAACCTAGCCTAGAGATGAAACCTAAGTAGGCCTAATTACAGGCTATAGGCTAGGTCTAATAGGCCTATATAGCTCATCTAGGCCAATTACAAGTGTTTTTCTTTACATTTTATTTTTAAAATCTTTATTAGATTTGATTTTTGATTGCTAATATGCAGCTGATCCAGCGGTTAGTTCACCGGACTGTCAACCAAAAACCAACTGACAGGTCGCGGGTTCTAGCCCTGCCACTGACGGATCCCTGTCGCCCTGCAGGAGTTTTGGGCCTAGTGGACGTAATAATCTTCTATCTAGAAGGAACGTCTGTAAACTTATACGAAGATAAGAATAAAGCCACAATTTCTAGGTTTAAAAAAAATATTTGTCTGTGTGGAAACAAAGGAAAGCCCAACATAAAGGGAAATAATTCTATTATATGCACTTTAGCAATAGTCTTATAATAATAGTAATAATAGTCTAGACTAGACTCTAGACTATATGTTTTTATTTTATTCGTTTAGATTCAAAATCAATGCGTTTAAACTTAATGTGCAAAAATTAATTAATTTTAATCTTTCGCCATCTTAAATTCTTGAATACATAAAAAGAGTTAATTTACAGATTTTACTTATTTTTGTTGACTAAAAATTGGTAATCACTGCAGTATCAGACATCGGTTATTAAAATGGCGTCGTCGTTGGAACATTATGTGAATATGGTTCAAACCATGTCGTCAACGGGTAATTAGGACCATTTTTTCATAAGTAGAATAAGAAAATGCACAAAAAGAATGATGTAGCCTACAGAATTAAAGATAATTCATTCAATATCGTTTGGGTATACCATTGTTTGCTTTAATTTAATATGTTACAGTTTCATAGTCATAGTCATCTATAGATCTATAGTGAATAGTAAATAGTAAAGTGATTATTGTCATAGTTATAAAGTTATAACTTTAACTAGACTAATAAACTTATAAAGTATTAACTATAACTATAGGGCCTAATTAACATAGTACTATTTTAGTAGCTTTAAAAAAAATCTTATTATTCATACAATTAAAAAAGCTACAGATAGAACTAGATGAGATCTTTTAAATTTAAATAGCTCCTCAAAATTACTAGGCTATACTATGACTATGATTAATGATAAAAACAACTCAATTCTGAAATCTAGTTCCATTTGCCATTTGAGTTTTTTTTTATTTATGCCAAAAGCAGCTTCATTTTATTAAAGTTAAAGCATTAATTAGGCCTAAGTCTAGTTCGTACGTGTATGCACAATTATATTGTATTGTCTTCTCTGATATGTGGTGGCTGTCTCTTAGAAGTAGCCTTGGCCTATCTCATTGTATTTTTGTTAACAATAACATTAACACACATAAGATGTATATAATATAACATACTATACATATATATATTACATAGTCATAGTTATACATTTTTATATAGTTCATAGATAGGAAAAAATACAATAAATTTATAAGAATATTTTCTATAGGCAGTGTCTATACGTCCGGCGACCGGACAAATAGCGCGGGAGATATACATCTGGCGACCTGACAAAATATTGCAGGAGATATTATTCCGGCGAGCATGTCACATGACCGCCAGACGCATCATTCGGAAGATATTATTCTGGCGGGCTTGTTATTTGACCATCCAACAACAAGTACAAGAAATTTAAAATTTAAAAATGCATGGGCATTAGGCCTAATACTAATAGTTACTAATAGTCTTATTATTAGTTTAATACTTTGAATGGATAAATTGAATGAAATTGTTATGTCCACCCACATGAATAAAAGAATTGCTCATCGTAATTGTAGAGCAAGAATAAAAGCAAGATGCTTGGTAATGACTAAATGACTTTTAACAGATTTTCTAAAGTTCGAAATAGGCATTAGGCCTAAACTAAAGTCGCATTTTTATTTTTTTGATACTTTGAATGAAATTATGTCCACCCACATGAATAAATGAAGGGTATTCACGTATTTAACTAAAAATTTCTTGTTTTACGAAAGGCCCAATTGAATTTTAAAAAAGGGTGATGGATGGGGTAGAACCTGCGTCACCCCTGTTGCCAACAGTACTGTCCACTGGGCCAGGAAACCTTGTTCATATCTTACGACAGATAGTAATTAAGCAAGTAGGGCTGGACTAAATGATAATGCGCCAGTAGACGTGTCGCCGTAAAAAAATCTTGTGCACTATCTGTCCGGTCGCCGGACGCGCAGACACTTTGTTTTCTATAGGCAAATAATTAATGCTAATTAAATAAATAATTAAATTTAGACCTTTTTCTAAAAGGCTACTCTCATCTATTGTATATCGCATCTATCCACTATCTGTGTAAAACCTTATATGAGGTCTAGTTTAGTAAACTAAAGATAGAACACGACTAACACAGATATAAACTATAAATAAATAATGCAATATTTTTTTACGTACATTTTATTTCAATCATAAGCAAGGAAATTTCATGTACCAAAGAAAGCCTAGGCCATCATATTATGGCATAGTATAATATGTGAATAAAAGTAATTCAAACAGATACATTTGTGATTTTTGATCTAATCAACTTAAAAATTTTCAATGTATCGAGCTAGCTTTTTTAAATTTAAAATCTCAATTCAATACGGTAACTCTATTCTATATTTTTTCCAGGTAATTTTACACAACTGTGTGATTTCATCAATAAAAGCAGTGACATGCTTGCAAAAAATGCATCCCATCTTGACAATGTCTATGCCACATTGGATATTCAACAAACTTCACTTGGAATTTTAGGAATATTGTAAGTTTTTAAAATGTTCCTCGGTTGTAAACTAAATAGGGGATTTAAACCTTTTTTTTTAAAGTCACCTTTTAACACATTTCTCTTTATCCGTTTTCCTTATTCATGAAGAATTTCAATTTCACCATTATTTGTTTTCATAAGTTGGTTCCTATATCTATGTATTTCTTATACATTTTTAGTAGGCCCTATTAGTAGATAAACACTTAATGAAGATTAATGAAGAAAAATATATAAAAAAATTATTGTAAAGTAGATTTATGGTTGCTTGAAAGTTTTTTTATTTAAACAATTTTTGCCTGAACTCTTAAACTTGACCTTAATGAAATTATTAACAGCAAGTATTGATTAATGAATGGATGCCTAGTCAAGCTTGACAAGTACATGAAATAGAATTTTTTGTACTTATACGTACAGATGTGTGAAGTACAGCCTGTCCAACATGCCAGATCTTGAAACTACTCTTATACAAACCACTGAGTTCCTAGCAAAGTGTAACGGAGAACATGTGCGCTACGCTACAGATAATTGTAAGTGGAAAATGTAGGGTCTGTTTAGCCTATGTACATTTTCTACAATTTTATATAGTAAATAAAACAGTACATTATTTTGTTGCATTTATAAATATTAAACATATCTTATTAGATGCAGAACTTTGTCACAAATTTGCCCAAGCTATTATTGATAGAAAGATGGTAAGTCTATATAATGAAGTAGTATGTACTTAAACATTTTTTTTAAAAATATTCTTGCATCTGGATGTCTAAAAAGCATGATGCTTGTAGAAATGTTGATCACTTTAAAAGAATTGACTTTATATTATTAAACTTTCTAAATTAAGAACATAGCTTGCATATGCTTATGCGGCAATCAGAAAAAGAAACTAACAAAATTATTTAACTAACAAAATTATTTAACTATAATCCATATTTTGTTTTATTATGCTATGAAATTCCCCCAACCCCAAATATATAATCATGTGCTCTTGGTTTGCTTAGTATGCCAGGGGAATAGCACCTTTAGTCCACGCTATACAGAAAATACAAATCCATCCTGCTCAATTGACATCCATACATTCAAGCTTGTGCCAGGTAAATTTAATAAGGTGTTCTAGTAGAACCCTTTTTTTTTTTAACCATTCTTTTAGTTTTGGCAATCATTATATTTACACCCAACATTTCTTCATCTATGATAAACTCTTTTTAAAACTGAGATATTTGACTGTAAAAATGAGCAGTCTGAAACAATTCACCTAAAGTTAGAATTAGAAGGTTATTTACCTATTGTAGCAGAATTTGGGTTATCTCAAAATTTCCCATCTTTTATTGATAGATGGTATGACATATGTTTAATTAAGAAGCAGCTGAACGTTTTCTATTCTCACAGTCCTCATAGCAACATTAGAGTACACGTTTACAACTTAGGCTTTATATATTTTAAAAAGCCAAAGATCCTGAATTTTTAA
The DNA here is from genome assembly GCA_949126835.1 of Anisus vortex. Lineage (NCBI taxonomy): Eukaryota > Metazoa > Mollusca > Gastropoda > Planorbidae > Anisus > Anisus vortex. Next base: position 9,916,948 of record OX421494.1, on the reverse strand, counting down.
AACCTGGTAGGATTTAAATATTTATTGTCTGGGCTAGAGGACATCACCAAACTATATTTGCAAACCTTACAAGGAAAACTTGTGCTGCATAAATTTGGGTCCTGGAAGTGATTTTAGAACATTTGTTGAAATCATGGCATAGTTAGCCTCTGGCCTTTATGCTTTTAACAAGTATGTAAATGTTATTATAAATAATGAAAAATAAATTAATTTATTTATAAAATAGATTCCTTTGCTTTTTTACAGTTGTGTTTACTGTCAAAAAACTTGAAGCCAGCCTTGCAATTTCTGGATATTGATATCACAGATATCAGCAGAGAGGTATTTTATTCCTCTATAAATATAAATATTTTTTTTAGTACTGAAACACTGTTTTTTAAAAGTGAATGTCATTGAATTTCATGCTTTCTTATTCTGATATTTTATTCCAGGGAGGCAGATTTGATGCGAAAGATTACTTGTTATACTACTACTATGGTGGAATGATATATCTTGCATTAAAAAACTATGACAGGGCATTATACTGTTTTGAGATAGTAAGTCTCTGGTGGTTAGCACTTTTTTAAAATCAAATGTTTATTTTAACATTTGCCTGTAAGGGCTGTAATCAAATTTGCCAACTTTGTTTTGTTAAAAAGTGAGTGTCTGTTAAATCTGATGCATTAAGTAGAAGGATCAACTCATAGATCTGTTTCTTTTCCCATTTAGGTCATAACTACCCCAAGTGTTGCTGTCAGTCACATAATGATGGAGGCGTATAAAAAGTTCACTCTAGTTTGTCTAATTCTCCACGGAAAGGTAAGAGTGCGCTTGCTATTTTATTTCCAAACTACAGTATGTGAACAGCCACTGCAATGTCAATATTTAGATATAACATTTTTTTCTGTCTTGTTTTTTTTTTTTACAGATCTTATCACTGCCGAAATACACACCACAGGTCCTACAGAGATACATAAAGGTGAACATTTTTTTTTCACTACTGGGCTGTTAAACTTATGTTAGTAACATCAAACAATATAGTATAGGCTTTACTTACTTACAAACTTTTCTTTTGTTACTATTTCAGCCGTTGTGTCAACCGTATATGGATCTTGCAGCAATTTACTTACAGAACAATTTGGCAGATTTGAGAATGACAGTTGTTAAGCATACTGATGGTTTCAATAGAGTAAGGGTTTATCTGTTCTTTCCTAAATAAATATAATAATAATGCTCGGTGTAATCAAATGGGTTAGTTGTTTGAGAATTTATCAGTATACTAGCATATATGTTCTCTGAACCGGCTAAAATTCATTTTCAAATACGCTGTAACTACCCAGACAGTTATAATGAACACAATAGTCTTAAGCGGTGATAAAGTATTTTTCGGTATGATGAAATTTGTTTCCTTTCATTCACAAAGTTCATTAACAATGTTTGATTTATATATACAGTTGATCCCGGCAATTTAAACATTTCCTGCTAGTCATATAAGACACGTCTGCAATTTAAACATGAATGAAATATTTTCCCTTCATTCACAAAGTTTGACGACGTCATTAATATAATCTCAACACCATTCTTTTTTTCTTTCTTTGGGAAGAAAAAATCTGATATTGTCCCTTTACTTTAATGTCATTTTGTACTAAAATGAACGCATTGGTTATCCTTTAAAAGTAAAACCTTGACAGTGTTCACTACAGTAACTGTAACACAAAGAATATTTGTTGCAAATTTAATGTCATTCCTTCCACCATTAAAAAGATTATGCGGTTTGTACATACATACATACCCACTCTTTTTGAGATTTATATATCTTTATGATTAGTCCTTATCTTTATACAATTGTTCTATAGGATAACAACATGGGTCTTGTCAAACAGTGTATGACATCTTTGATCAAGAAAAACATTCAAAGGCTTACAAAGGTTTGTAACTTTCAATAAATAATAATATTGTTAATGTTATTGAAAAAAATGTTACAGTGTTATACTAAGTAATATAGCAAGGTTTTTATGAACTTTGACTTTTCCTGCATAATCTAATAGTCTGGGCTATATTTGTCTTTTAATTTTTTTTTTAATGTTCTGACAATGACAGACATTCTTAACCTTGTCCTTGGCTGATATGGCTAATCGGGTTCAGCTGGTCACCCCAAAAGAAGCAGAAAAATATGTTCTACACATGGTAAGTATATTTTTTTTTTGACATTATGATAAATATCTTTAGTGACCTTTTAATACATTTCATTCTAAGTCTTTCATGGCCAAAGCAGAATAAGGGTTTAAATATAAAAGATTTATTTGCACTAGTGCTTTTTTATGTTTTTAGAAATGTATGGAAATGGAAGAGAAAAAGTTATGAAAAGCCCAGTTTCTCATTACCAAATGGTCTTCATCTTTTTTTTCTTTTCTGTCTAACCGTAACAAGTTAAACAAATCTAGCTAGATTTATTTTAACAAGCTTTTCACTCTCAAATTATTTTAAAATTCCAAAACTTATAATATAAAAATTGACAAACCATTATAATTATATTCTGAGACTGGTAGTGGCATAAATTGTCTTAATGTTAAATTGCTAAACAGTGAAGTCTGAAATAAACATATTCAGAGACTGGTAGTGGCGTAAATTGTCTTAATGTTAAACTGCTAAACAGTGAAGTCTGAAATAAACATATTCAGTACCCGTACTCCTAGAAACAGGTCTTAAAACAATTTTTTTTAAATTTCCTTATGTAGTTTAATTTTTTAATTAATTTTTAATTTTAGAAACAAATATAATTGTGTTTATAGTTTGAAGAAAAGAAATGCATTGGGTATTGAATGTATAGTGTCTCCTTTGTGTGGTCATGCTTTCAACATTTCTTTCTTTCTTTATTACAGATTGAAGAAGGGGAAATTTTTGCCACAATCAACCAGAAGGATGGAATGGTGAGGTTTCATGACAACCCAGAAAACTACAACAGTCCCAACATGCTGTTGGAATTAGACAAAGAGGTAAAGAATGGCCATATATCATCATGATAAAGACGGGATTTTAGAGTCTTAACTATTTTAAAATCATTTAGTAATCTTTTTAAAAAAAAATATACATGGCTACAAATTCTGGCATTTTTCAGATGCAGAGGTGCATTCAGTTAGATGAAAAACTTAGAGAGATGGACAGGGAGATAGCAATTAATCCACAATATGTTCAGAAAGTAAGTAATTAAACAGATATTTTATACATTATTTCAAAGAGATGTATAATTAAAAATTATTATACTTTTGTTATCCTATTCTTGGCCCTTTTCTTAACTACTAGAATTTGGTGTAATGTATTTATTGAATGCTGAATTATTTTTCTTCATAAAATGCTTTGGGTTTCTTGGTTTTGAATCCAGTTTCACTGCTTAAACTTAATGGGGGTCCGACAAACAAAAAATGATGGTCATTGTGTCAGCTACACGTTTTTTTTTTGTGCGTAGCAGCTAGTTAAAATTAAAACTGATAGAATCAGTTCTACTAGTCCCATTTACCTTCTTCTTCTAGGTCTGTAACTGTAATAGAACTTTACTACTTATATTATAGCTTAAATACTTATAATTGTATTTGCATTTCCTGAAGAAAAAAAAACGTCAATGTAGTAATATTTTTAGCTACCTTCTCCACTTGAACTCTATCATAATGTAGTACTGTATTTATTTATGCTAATTTAGCTGAGTACCATTACTTAACAATGCATTTGAATTGTTTGGTTATTCTAATTGCAGAGCTCTGGTAGCCATGAAGATGATCTTCCAGGAACATCTACTAGCAAAATACAAGCTTATTAGTTTAAAGTAGTTGAATTTGAATGATTTCAATGGGCATTGAATGACTTTCCAATGCACATTTGTATTTTACATTTTGTTTGGAGTACTGTTAGCAATCTTTTTTTTTAATTGTTTATTTACCCCAACACTGGTGAGATAAGCTCTGCTATGGCTAAATGCAAACGATGAATGGAATTCAGTTTGATGTCAACAGGAATGCCCTGAGCTACAGTTACATACAGTATACAGCTGTATTTCTTTAAGCTAAAATATATTTCCCAAATCTATAACAATATATTACAAGTTTCTAACAAGTTAATTTGTTACTTGATAAATATGTAGCGATGTCATTATCAGAAACATAATAATAATAAATATCTCACAATGTTTGATTTTAATTTATTTTTATTTCATTATTTGGACAAGCTTAGGGAATCTTAGTAAAAATAAAACAGTGATGTTTATACTAATTATACGGTACCTTAACACATTTCAGAGATTGCAAATAACATGTTTGCTTAACAAAAATGAAGCGTCTGATACACCAAACTTAGATAAAAATAAATATTAACACTTGTCAATAGTTGAATAGAACTTTTTTTTATTTCGCTTTATATTCCTTAGCAAACTTTTCAAAATCTTCATCAGTAAATACTGTACTTTTGGTCTCTTGAATAACTTCTTTTATATCCCTGGAAAGCTTGCAAGGCTGTTGGTATAAAATCTGAAACAAATGAAATTGCATTTTATTATTATGCTTCATTTATGTAGTGAACTGAAACTGAGTTCATTTGAATTGAATCTGTTTTAAAATATTGCTCAGCAGTATAATAAAAAAAAAAGTAAGCAACAGTTAGCATTATATTTTATATTAGGTGTTGAAATAATTAGATTATACAATTCTCTTTAGATAATTTCTTCATTTTGAAAATGTTTTCATAAAATAATGCACATAAAAACAGTTCAAATGTTCAGTTTGAATTAAAATCAATGAAACTCACCTTTTCGGCAACATTACTATTTACTTTCCCAAGTTGTGTCAACCTCAACAAAGCTTCAATATTTGAGTCTGTGTTGTCAATAAAATGTTCATCTTTATATTTTTCTGAAACAAGAATTGTGTACATTGATCTTTCACTTGTTATAAAAAAAAAGTTAATTCATTATAAGCAAAATAAATACCCACTAGTTTTTGGACCCCTCACCCAATGACCAATGTATAAGTATGTTCAAATGAGATTCTCTATACCCCTCATGTTCAAATGAGATTCTCTATACCACTCCCGGTTAGAAATTAATTTTTTTGTTTGAATTAAAAAAGCTCTTGTTTTACTATTTAAAAGTAGTTTTTTTTAATTATGTTTTGACTTTTACGTTGAAATGTATCAGCAAATAAATACAATAGAACATTCACATTTTATTTCCTGAACACAGTATCAAAATAAAGGGAATATATAAAACAAGCTATATTCCCCGGTTTTGCCCAGATAAGCTACAGATAAAAATGTATAAACTACAATTATGTATGATAGTATAGAGTATGATAGAGCTATAATCATTTCAATTATTTACTGAAAACATAAAAAAGAAATTTAATATAAATATTGTAATGGGGTTAGAAAAGGGCATTTCTTTTAACAACAAATTTGGACTATACCTGGCTGTGAATCAAATTTTAAATTAACTTCCAGTTAATTACAAATTCAGAAATTCATTTGCATTTATAACCAATTGCTCATCAGTATTGAATCAATTGGGACCCCCCATACACAAAATCTCCTAATTCAAACCACCAGTCTCTCCCCACTCATTACAACATGTAATGTATGTATAGCCCCTTAAACTTAAAACAAAACGGGTTTTGAAATAGATTTCATGAGGGTCTCATATAGTCCAATATATTTTCAATACTGAATATTATGATAAAACATTTAATAACAAATATTTGCACCATTATTAGGCCAAATTCTGTTTGAACTGTTAAACCCTTAAATCTAATTAAAAGACGAGCAACGGGAAACATTTTCCTACCTAAAGCTGACTTTAACCTTTTCCCTTTTTGTTTATCTTTTATTTCCTTTTGCTTCTTCTTCTGGAGCTTCTGTTTCTCTTGTTTAATACCTTGTCGAGCAGTACTTATCTTCCCTTCTTTAGATTTTTTTGGATGGCTTTTCTTAACATCTTCTGTCAATTAGAAATAAATACTGCTTAATTTAGAATTTGAAAGGGGATGAGTGGTGGTATCATCATATTCATAATAAAAAAAAAGCTGCAAGGTTCATAACTAGTGAATATTCCCAATTGACGAAAGTAACACCATTAGTCAAATCACTAAACCTAGAAACACAAGAGGACAGAAGGGCAAAGAGTAAAGTAGTAATAATACATAAGGCATTAAACTCAAATTTAGAAATACAACCCAATAACAATCTGTTGCAAAGCTCAGATAAACATAAAGACAAAAACACTTTCCTTATCCCTTATGCGAGAACAAATATGCATTATATAAGTACTCTTTCTTTCCGAGTGGCATTCGGGCATGGAATGGGTTGCCTGAACAAACCAGGAAATTAACATCATTGAAATCATTAATAAAAATGCAAAAACTAGACTCGGACCACGGATGAGCGTAGGACACAATAATCTTCTCTATAGAAGGAGTGTCTGTAACGTATTTAACTTAGTATAAGATAAGATGTCATGTATGGGATATGGATAGTATCTCGTCCTTGAATATGAGTATACTACCTATGTCTATGCCTTACTAGGCCTACAATTACATGATTATGATTAGTATTTAAGTTAAGTATTCAATTTCAATACAGTAACTGTCGCACTGAATAGAATAGGCCTAACCCTAATTCTAATGAATACTAAACTTGCTTAGAAGTTAAAAGTCTAACTCGAACTGTCAAAGTAAATAAATAAGTTACACTTAGAAGTATCTAGTCTTGCATTTTTATTATTATTGTTTTAAAAGGTTTTTGGTTAAAGTTAAGTTGCTCAGACTCAGAGTTACTGGTAGGCCTACTGTAACTGTAACTGGTAGGCTACTGCCACTACTGGAGTGGTTTTCCCCGAGTCCTGCCCTGGGCATTGAGCCGCATTCATTGCAACAGATGAACAGGTAATTATATATGATCTTTTATTAATAAAAGTAAGAATATCAACTTACCTAAATCTAGTTGTAAAGACCGAGCTACTAATTCTAATGACATTTTACTAAAAAAAATACAAACACAATGAGGGCAACCAGGCGATTGAACAGAAATACAGATAAAATCAGATAATATGAAAATCCAACTTTTGCGTCTACCCGGAAAAGTGTAGTTAATTTTAGTAAAACCACCAAACAGCGGTTTAAACCATAGATATCTATGGTTTAAACACTGATCACTAAAAAAATATATAGCTCAGTGCGTCATTAGATATCACTTAGCTCAGTGGATATGTAGTAAAAAAAACAAACTTAATACTGAATACTGGTTATCTAAAATGTATGCCGATTTTTAGATAGACCTAGTTAATAAAATATTAAATTATTTTGTATACAGCTTTTTTTTTATAAAAGACTTATTTTGAGATAAATCTATAGACCTGTGACCTATCTTCGATTCTGATTCAACTACGTTTCACAATCAAGAAAAATGTGTCGGCTAGCCTAGTATAAGCTTATATAGATATATTTACTAATAGTAGGCTACTAGTAGTAGGCCTACTCTATATCTAGTTAGACTAGTTTGACCGTTTTCTGAGGCCCTAGGCTCACATTTGGGAAGAGGAACAAGTGCCACATGAATGGAAACTAGGCTACATGGTCAAGCTACCGAAGAAAGGTGATCTCTCTGTATGCAGCAACTGGATAGGAATAATGCTTCTCTCAGTTCCAGGCAAAGTCCTGACCAGGATTATCTTAGAGAGACTGAAGGAAGCCCTAGGTGTAAAACTTAGGCCAGAACAAGCAGGTTTTCGACAAGGCCGATCATGTACTGACCACATTGCCACTTTGCGGATAATCATTGAACAATCTTTAGAATGGCAATCTCCCTTGTGCATGACGTTTGTAGACTTTGAAAAGGCTTTCGACAGTGTGAATAGAGAAACCATCTGGAAGTTAATGAGCTACTATGGCATCCCAACAAAATTCATCAACATCACCAAGAAACTATATGAAGACTGTTGCTACCAAGTCATCCATAAAGGAAAGCTAACCAGTCCATTTGCTGTGAAGACCGGTGTGCGTCAAGGCTGCATGCTGTCACCGCTGATCTTTTTAATTGTAATAGACTGGATCATGAATAAGACAACCTCGGGAAACAGCACAGGCATTCAATGGACTTTCACAAAGAAGCTAAAAGACTTGGACTTTGCAGACGATGTCGCCCTCCTCTCACACAGACAGCAAGACACACAATCTAAACTAAACCGACTGTCCGAAGAGGCGAGAAAGGTTGGCCTAAAAATAAATAAAAGGAAAACAGAAGTCATGAGGATAAATAATGAACAGGACAGGTCAATACAGCTAGATGATGAAGAAATAATAGACACAGACAAATTTGTTTACCTGGGAAGTGTGATGAGTAGAGATGGAGGAACAGATGAAGACATAAAGAGCAGGATCAACAAGGCCAGGCTTGCTTTCAATGCCCTGCGCCCCATGTGGAGCTCAAGTGCGCTGTCCTTAAAGAATAAAGTAAGACTATTTAACACAAATGTTAAGGCTCAGAGACCTGGAGAGTTACTAAGGCAAATACAAGCAGACTCCAGACTTTTGTTAACAGATGCCTGAGGCGCATGCTGAAAATTCGATGTGCAGAAACCATTTCATGCGTCAACCTATGGGAAAAGACCGGACAAAAACCCATCAACAACAGCATCAAAAGCCGTAGATGGAAGTGGATTGGTCACACTTTAAGAAGAACAGAAGACAATGTAGCAAGACAAACACTTGACTAGAATCCCCAGGGCAAAAGGAAAGTAGGCAGACCCAGACAAACTTGGAGGAGATCGGTCGTAGGTGAGGCAAAGGCTGTTGGCCTCACATGGACACAAATAAAGGGAGCCTCCCAAGACCGAGACCGATGGAAAAGTGTAGTTGCGCCCTATGCTCCTATGGGGATATACAGGATTAAGTCAAGTCAATAGGCTCACATTATCTTCTTAATAAATATTTAGAATATTCGACAAGAATCGACTTCATTAAATTGGGAGCTGCATGTGTATGCCTCAAAGGTTTGACAAAGGGAGTGTGGACTTTGACTTGGCTACCCTATATATTTTAATGCAGCCACATCTGTTGGAGTTATATAGCATATACATGGTCTACCCTATAACTAACACGCTAGACCTACCTTCTTTACACTCTATAGATTAATGGTATGTCTAGTGATTATAGTGCAGTGTCACGACAATCAGTCACAATATAAATATCTTGGCGTTACAATAAATGACAAACAAACTGTCTTGGTCTGACCACTGCCAAATTTTAAGTCTCTACCTACCTGAAAAAATATATATAAAAAATCCACCAGAGACATAGAGTCATAGACTAATTAGACTTTTCTGTCTTGGTAAACTAAAAATGTTTCATATAGAAATGGCCATTACCGGTATATGAATTGTTTTTTTTACACGGCGACGGTTGGTAGCATCATCACCTTCGCAAACTCATAGCTGGTGGTAATGCCACGTCTACATTAAACAAACATACCGTAGGCCTATATTTTAATTCTTTATTTCCATCTTTCTCTGTCACGTGCGACAATTCCGATCGTACCCCAGGAATGACCAAATTCCTTTAATTCCTGCGTGCTCTACTGTTCTGAGCCAGGTTACTTTTGGGCGACCTCTCTTTCTTTTTCCTTCTAGTGTCCAGTACTGTAGCTTAGGGCTGTCTTTCAGACGCCCCCCCCCCCTCACAGCATACGGCCAATCCACCGCCAAAGCCTTCTCACTACGAATGCGCCCACGTCCCGCACTGGGACACAAACTCTTCGTTTGATACCTTGTAAAAAGTCTCAAAACCCGGACGAGCCGAAGCTCTTAAGCCGGGGCGTAACGCTTTAGAAGTGGGTTATTTAAAACCCTGTCCGGGATCCAGCCACCCCACGGCACGCCGAAGGCGTGGCGTGCCATGTAAAAGGGAAGGATTCCGCAGGCCAGCGACCGTTCACTGCGGTTCCCCTAAGGATCATTATCGTGGTGGCTCTCCCGTATATCTGCATTGTCACCCGGTAGCACAAATCCTGTACTATAGGCACAGGCATCCAGGCACCGGGTGGGTCGTGAGACGGGGTTGCAGCATCAATTGCTTCCTCCCCACCGAGACCCGGTGGCCTCTCGGCAGTGCAATGGATCTCGGACATGCTGCGGGGGCTGTCCCCCATGCGTTAGCCCGCCGGTGTTTCAAAGAAATTACTGGCGGTCACACTACGCCGCTTTGAGGCCCATATGGGTACAGTAGTGTCGTTTGATACCTTCCCTGGCCAGACAATTTTTAAAATCATCCCGAGACTCCTGGAGCGAAAAGTGGAAAGCCTCGCAAGGTCCCGCCGTGCCATGCGCTAGCACCCGGCACAACAAACAAGAACAGCGAAGGACTACATAACTGTTTTAGAGTTTTTATTTCGTTCTGGTAGGCCTACTTCTACCGTTGGCTATATACTATATATATACTCATAATAAACAAAGCCTCTCGTACAACACTGCGACACAACTATATACTATATACTCTTGGAGATTTTGTTCAACTTAATGTAGCCTAGGCCTTAGGCCTATAGGCCTACCTATATTTATATCTTATCTTATACATTACAGACGCTCCTTCTATAAAGAATTAGATTATAGCCTAAGGCTATGACTATATAGGCCTATATGCGCACCTACTAGACCTACACGGCGACAGCTACATCAAGATCTTGCTAAAAAGGTCGGCTTCTTTCAATAAGAGCACAGAGAGAAATAAATATTTAGAAATTTGAAAGATCTTTTGTTCAGCGTAATCTTATAGTAGGCTGTCAGCAGTGCGGATTTTTCAACAGCGAGTCGACGCCAGTGAGCTCGAAATACAATAGCTGACTCCTAATATATCCGCTGGTATAATCCTTTTTCTTGTATGATCAATGGTACATGTAAGCAGGCCTATAGGGCATTCATGAATACGTGTCGTGTGTGCTTGCAGATGAATGGAGCGGAGTGCGGAGGGGACCACATTTTTATCCACCTTATTAAATTGTTCCTTGCGTGCTCCCCTCCTGCAAGCCGGGAACCTTCTTTGATTCGTGCCCTCCAGGTGGGCCTATCCTGCGCCATGACCACCCAACTATTTATATTATATATGTCTACATAGGCCTACCTAGCACTAGGCTATCACCTTAAATTTAGTTCAGAAATAATAGCAATAGCCTCTACATCTCTAGGCCTATTATTATTATTTTTTTTCTCCAGACTCCAGATAAGCTTTCCAAGCCACATAGGCTAGACCAGGGGTCGGGAACCTTTTTGTCTTAGAGAGCCATGTAGGCCTAGGCTATACCACATATTTTTAAAAAGTAATTATGTGAGAGCCATAGGCTACATTATGTTTAAAACTAAAAATTCAAGTAAATGTGTGCAATTTGTGTAATTTCAACTCTAAAAGTAAACTAATTATGTCTCTGAATTCTTCTGATGCTGAGCTGAAGTAGACTTTTGCTCATTTGTAGAATGAAATATTGATATGCAATTAATATTTAGATCAAAAAGTCTAAAAAAAACAACACTTTTTTAATAATCGAACATTTGTCTGCGAGCCAGATGCAGCTATCAAAAGAGCCACATCTGGCTCGCGAGCCATGGGTTCCCGACCCCTGGGCTAGGCTATCATCAGTATTTTAAAGATTTAAAGTAGTTTTTTAGTAAAGTCTAGAGTCTAGACTCTAGTAGGCCTATTTAAAAAAATGTATTTCGCACTTCAAAAACTACCTTAATTTAAACATGCAATATCAAGAAAGAAAGGAGAATGTTAATAAAAATGAATAGTTATCGAACTTTTTTTACTACTGTTTTTGAAAATAATCCTCCAACCGGAAGTTCAAACCGAATCTAACCTGAACTAAAAACACAGAAAAAGCATTTTGTTTTTGGTAAGTAGGCTTACAAGTCAAAGTACACTGAAGTTAAAAAGCTTATTATTTCTCAGCATCAAAATAGTTTTGCTTTACTATGTTAGTTGTTTATCTAATCTTGAAATAAATCAAATTTGAAATGTATTTAGTATTTGCGTTAATTAATGACATGTAAGACATGTTCATGTTGACGAGAGTGGGGCCATGCCCCATGCATGGCCATGGCATCAGATGATCTTCTTCATCTTCCATAAATCCATAATTTTTATTTTGCTATGCTACTGCCTTACTCTACTGACCGACTCATTTAAGTGCCTAGTAAAGTAATGTTTTTATAAATTATTGTATAATAGGTAGCCTAATGTTAAAAGCTATAAAAAAAGATAGGCTTTTTTTTTACAAAGATGTCACAAAATTCAAACAAAGTAATAAAGTATAATATAAAGTAGGCCTAGAGTCTAGACTAGATTAGATCTAGATTCTAGATCAAATTTGACTAAGTTTAGTAAAAGTTTTTGTCGTAATTTAATTTTAAACCTACCATACTAGTTTAGTAATGCTAAAGTTAAGCCTACTCAATACTAAAATTATCCTATATATATAAGTCTAAGTAGGTAGTAGAAAATGGTAGTAGGTAAGTAGGCTACTACTCTGCTACTACTTAGTACTTAGTCTTAGACTTAGATATAGACTACTAGGTAACAAGTAGGCCTAGTTATTTAGACTATGCCATGCCTATTTACTATTTAGTTAGTCCTATACTACTATAGTATTGGCCTATTAATTAGAAAAATGTTCAGGATCTTAGTTTTAAAGATTATTATATATATTTATACAAAGTGTCTGCGCGTCCGGCGACCGGACAAATAGTGCACGAGATATGTGTCCAGCGACCTAAGTCACATGACCGACCCAACAATGAAAAAAAAGAAGCTACTGGCGTTTATTCTTGCCCGATTCGCTTAAATACTATTTGTTGTTACATACTATCACTATCAAGATTTCCTGGCCTAGTGGTCAGATCTGCTGGCAACCGGGATATCGCGGGTAGCCTACTACACCAGCTGTCACTAACTTTTCTTTTTTTTTCAAAATTCAATTATAGTAAAACGAGATATTTTTCGTTCAAAACTTTTCATTTATTAATGTGGGTGGGCATAATTTCGTTCAAAGTATAAAAGAAATAAAAATACAACTGTTAGGCCTAATTCCTATTTCTTTAGAAAACATGTTAAAAGTCATTACCAAACTGTTTATAAAGTCATTAGTAAACAACTTGACTTGCGCTACAATTAAGATTATAAGCCATTCATTTATGCATATGGGTGGACATAACAATCTCATTCAATTTATCCATTCAAAGTATTAAACTAATAATAAGACCAATAGGTCTAATGCCCATTTCTTTATAAATTTGTTAATATCAATACGCTCTACGTCTTGTTTGTACTTGTAGTTGTGTGGTCAAATAACAAGCCCGCCTGAATCTTCAGAATAATATCTCCTGCAATATTTTGTCCTGTCGCCGGACGTATATCTCCCGCACTATTTCTCAGGTCGCCGGACGTATAGACACTGCCATTCATTTATATAATTTATACAAAGGTAAAAAGGCCTACATATATATAAAGTATAAATATAGGCTAAACTATAGCCTATATTCTAAACAGTTTTTTTTTATCCTAAACTTATCTTACTGTCTAAGACTTCTAAATTATAAAATGCCTTTAATGAAAACTTTATGTAGAGCTCATACAATTTGGGAAAACTTATCAAAATTACGGAAACGGAAAGTTTTTTAATTTCACTTATATATAGAAAAAATAGCATTACAAAAAGTTTATAACCATATGCCATGTAGTAAGGTTAAGAAGTTGCTTATAAAACTTTATATTTTCTTTCAGTCTATCAATCTGAAAATTTCAAAACTGATTTCGGTTGGAAGGTGGGCTAATTACTAATTATTTTGACCTACATTCCTACATGTAGTAGGCCACAATTTTTTTAAAGGAAATATTAAAAAATAATCATGTTAGATTAGGACAACACACTTCATTAAATGCCTTGCAAACACTAATTAATAATCAGTCTGAGATAGGCCTATATTTTCTTATACTAGCTATCGCTTACAATGAAAGTGAGTCTTTTGGTGTATGTACACATGAGCTTGCAAAAACTGTGTATTCCTGCTGTCTATGAAAGTTCCTGAAAGATAGTGCCTGAGCTTTGATGTTATTAATATTATTTTAAAATATTACTGGTATATTAATTTGTGCTACATGAAACATCCACTGATGCATATTATTATATTGTCTAAATTCTACATTCAAGGATTATGTTGATCAGAGTTTTTCAAAGATTTCACCTCGTTTTATTTAAATTTCAGGGGTCGTTATACACCAAATATTGGTGTCCATATTATTTGCTGAGGCTAATTACTAATAGTTGCGAGAAATGAGATACTAGGCAGAGACAATTTCCGACTTGGCCCTAATGTTGCGTTATAATTTATTTCATGCATTGACGAAATTTAAAGAAAAGCCAATAGGTGATAATAATAAAAATTAATCTGCACACCATACCCTTATTTGTGCTTTTAATTTTGACATATTGAAAAAACGCTTCTTTCCCAGTCACCATTTTTAACATGATAATGACATATCAGGGATAAACATCGAGTGACTACCAGACTGATAGTCAATCTCATATGTCATGTGTCCAGTAGTGTCTACTAATATGCTAATAATACTTATTGTTTTATGGAGATATCACAATACTGATTGTTATACATTATATTATTATTAGTGAGTGTTTTTTAGATTAAATAAAATAAATATTATAAAATACGAAAAATTAATTAAATTATTAAAGTGCTGCAAATTTGTCTGTGTATGTATTAACCTTTTTAATGTTATAGTTATAATAAATCTGCAGTTTTATTAAAGACAATAGTGCACAAAAATGTCAAGTCCACAAGACATCCCTCAAAGTCAAGCCCTCAACAATGCTCAAATTACAGATTCTCCAGGCAGGAAATTTCTCATACCTAGTCCTATTCCAACTAGAAGAACAAGAACTAAATCTATGTGAGTTAAATATTTAACTTTTCTTTTTAACCTTTGGGGGCTTTTTTTGTGTTTAAATTTTGAAAATATCAGGCCCTTTTTCTCTGCATTTTCAGTTTTGTGGATTGGATAGATAATGAAAACATTGTGAAACAATGTTAGGGAAGACTAGTTGGAGTTGGGTCAAACATAACAATACAAGACTATATCCTCTCTTATATAAATCCCAGGCAGATACTTTGAGAGTAAAGTTATAAGAAAAGCAATTTAGAAAAGCATTAATCAGTTTAAAAAATGTATTCTTTAACGAAAATTGTATTTGTTTGCTTTAGAAGGGGTGTGTTGTAATAGTCAGTAATTTTTCTGTTTATGTTAATTTTTTTCTGTTGCATAACTGATTATATTAATAAATTCTTTTATTTTACTGTATTTGTATATATATACATTTTAAAGCTGTAAGTTTTAATTTATTTTGATTTTATTTTTAAAGATGTTTTGTCTTAGTCTGTATTGTTTTGGGAATGAAGTGCACCATACTTTTGACACATTTAGAAAAAACAAATCTAAGCTACTAGGGCGCCGGTCACTGTTTTTATTTAAATTAAGTAACAAAAAATGACTCCATTGAATATAATACTTTTATATTTGTGGTTGCTGTTTTTAAAAGGTCAGAGAGAGCTGCTGAAGGCCCAACATATAAAGGTGTAGTCAAAAGTTTCTGCAGACAGAAAGGTCATGGATTCATTCACCAAGAAGATGGAAAGAAAGATGACATTTTTGTACATATTTCAGAGTAAGCTTTCTCTTTGTTGTCCTTGGCAGACATAATGACTATCCCTACTTTTTAACCTAGATATAACTTTCAATAGAGTAGCCTTCCCTTTTTACAAGATAAAAGAGTTTAAGAAACACCGTTGTTTGTTCAACTTCAACCAATTCATTATAAACCCAATGCCAGCAGCACTAATACTAATACTTTCACTTATACTTATAGACATCAGGGCTGTATAGTCGTATTTAAAGTCGTTAGTCGAAAAAGTAGAGATTTTAGAGAAAGTCGATTTCAAAGTTGAAGTTGGCATTTAACAAACAAATTACAACTTTACAAAAAGTCGAAGGAAAGTAACAAAATATAGCTTACATATTTAGCAAACCACTTACTTTTTCTTAAATTTAAGCCTTTTAAATCGTGTTGTTTAATTTTGTTCGCCTTCATAAGAACCTGCATTTTTTTCCGGTTGTGTAACTTATAGTGCAAAAGAGTGTACAAATGTAGCATAACACACATCACAGGAAAGGGGACAAAGAAATATAACTATATTTATGTTTATTATTATTTCTAATTTTACACTTCACATTAAACACAAAAATATACAAAGTTATTTTACTGACTTATACAAATCTTGATCAATATAAATGAAATCTTATTTAACGAACAATATAAAAAAAAAACAATGCCTGCTTTTAAAAATTTCTATCCCACTTTTTAATTTCTTCATTAAATAAACAAAACCGGTGTTAACTTGATTAACCCTTTGAGCCCTGCCCACCTTGTGCCTATTTTTACCCTCTGCCCAGGCTCCTGAGCATTTTATGCTTATTTCGCAATATATCATGATTGAGCGACCACTGAGGAAAAACCGTCAAAGATAACATATGAAATTGAACAAGCAAGTAAAAGAATAGGTCTACCTGAACTCTATGACAAATCTTCAAGAAATCAATAATTTCTTGTGTTGAGAACAAGGAAGTATGTTGTCGTTTTGTCCCATGGACCAAGCTGAGGCTCGTCACGATTCATGATAAAAAAAAATCAAAATTTTCATCACAAACTTAATATAAACACACGTTCAACAAGGAAGCAGACATCTTTGATAAACTCCTAAACCTAAGCACGCCACAATGAAACATCTGATTGGCTGTTATCACTGTTATAGGCAAGACTAAATCAATCCAGGTAGCTGTATTATTTCGATCCTGTTTTACTGGGGGCGAGGTCTATAAAGCGATTACTGCTACATCCGGTTTACCGGGGGCATGGGCTTAAAGGGTTTATGAGACTTACACTTCGACATGCGCACAGTACAGATATTGAAGTCGCTAATATAATTACTAAAGCAAGTTAATACGTTTACAATACATATTGCATTAGAACCTAAGCATGATCATCTAGAATGTCCTAGTGTTTAATTATTACGTAGGTAGAACTGCAGTCAAATATTTATAAACCGGCCACTTAACTAAAAGTCGAAAAAAGTAGAAAAGTCTACATTCAAAACCCAGTTTAAAGTTCATGAGTTTTTACCGCCGACTATACAGCCCTGGTTAACATTGACCTTAAGGAAAGCCATTGTTTCAGATTTACATTTTGGTGTAGTTATGAAAATAAACTTTAACATTATCTTTTCCCTGTTTATTATGCCTTGACCTTTATGTGCAACAATTAGGTCAAGCAGAAGCTGGCTGGATTGCTACCCTAAAGGTCTCAGGTTTGTATTCAACCCTGGGTTGGGAGTGGGTCTGCCCAGCTCTGGTGGGCACCTGCCATTATTTGGGGAAAGTGAAGGCCTAATTTATGGCCCTTAAGGGTTACTCTACTATGTTTTCTTATATCAAAATTGTTGATTTACGTATGAACCAATCACTGAATGCTAGCCTTTCTATATAGCTGACAAAACAAAAATGAATGTATGTTTTTTTTCTCAGCATTGATGGAGAATGGGTTCCTAAAGAAGGTGACCATGTGACATTTAAAACAGTTGTCATCCCTCCCAGGAACGAGAAGCTCCAAGCAGTCCATGTTGTGATCACACATCTGAAGCCAGGGGTGCTTCACGAGAGATGGGATTCACCTGTGCCCACCACACCTGATAAATTTCAGGATTAGTTTGTCGTTTTCCTTTATTTTACTGGCTTTCCCTATACGGACCTGTTTGAACCAAGATTCTGAAGAGAAAGTAATGTTGAGAAATGTACAATATGTGGCTAAATGTTTTTTATTTACTTGATTTTGTGAAGGCACCATAAAAAGTCATCTTGCCTCATCCATTGAAAGCCAAATGTTTTATCATTATTTTTAATAAGCTATCTAAAATGTATTTGATGTAAATACACTCATGAATTGTAAACAAAAAAAAAAAGGTAGATCATGCAAAATGATTATGCACATTTTCTTTAGTAAATTAGTTGTTCAAAATAAATTTCTCATAGTCTTACTACTTGTACTGACTTTGATTTGTTTGCATTTTGGTATATCATGGTATTACAATAAGAATTTATTTTATACATTTTTTAAATTCATAACATATTTTTCATATTTGTTGCATTTATTTGTGTTTATAAATTCATGGCATATGTTCAGTTATTTTTTTTATATATTTCTCTTGTCATTTTCTGTTCTGCTTTGTAAAAGTATAATAAGAGAAAAAAAATCGGTTACATTTAAAGTATTGATTCACAAGTACTTGTATTAGCATGACTTCAAATGTCACAGTAACATTATACAATTCTTTTCAAGACTTTTTAAAGCACGGGTATATTATTTTGAAGTCGAGTATTTGTAATAGATTTTGTTGAACCATAATATTCTTTACATTACAATGGAATAAAAGATTTATTCATTAGTTTCATCTTAAACTTTTGTTATAAATAGTTTAATTGTAAATTTCTTATGCTCATAGCTTAAACTTAAAAGCTGTCTCACTTTTCTTGGTGTTTTTATTTTCATAGCATTTGGCTTTTAATTGCTTTGTGAAAATATATACATATATTAACATAGTAACTTACAATACTCAACAAATCAGCACTAGACTATCATTTAACCTCATTAACTCATAACCATACTAACAATTTCTATATGTATATTGTGTATTACTAACTTCATTTCTAATAGGGGAGAAAGTTGGAGCTTTGTCTAAACTTAACTTCATTCACAAAACAAATTTTATATATTTTGGAATAAAAACGGAGGCCAACAGTCCAAACATATGAGCAATTGATTTTAACATAGCAAAGTGACTTATTTTATGACTACTTCAAACTTGGTGTTTAATGTAGTCAAAGGGAGAGAAAATGAAGCCTTATTTTATAACAGACATCAGATAATTTGAAGAAAAAAAAGAGTTGGCAATGGGTTGTAGAAAGCTTACTTAGTTGAGATCAACATCTGTAAATTAGGGCAGGACTTCCAATTTCAATTGAGCAGAGTGCATTGTGGATATATTTTTATTGTTCATATATAGTAGTAGAGTGTGTTGTATTAATCATATGAAAGTGAATCTGAAGTGCCTAAACTCTGTACATGTTCGTCAATTTTTTTTTTATACAGTTTTTAAAGAATTTTCCTTTGTATTGATTGTGAAATCAAATTTTAAGAAATGATTGAAGTTGTAGATGTTCTTTTACACATCTCATTAAGTCATAATAAAGTGCATACAAATTTTGCAAGGTTTTAAGGTATAATTTAGTTACACGCTTCTTGAATTCCACTATTTCCTGGCTGGGAAATATTGAGTTTTACAATATTTTAAAGTGACTTCTTAATGAACAAAATGCAGAACAGAATAGTTTAAATAGAAAGCTCAGTAATGCTAAAACATAAACTCTTGGAATTTGTAAAATCTTTACTGTATAAATTGTTCCCCCAATGTTCACATTAACATCTATTCATATTAAAGCACCAAAGAAATAAGATATGAATATAACAAAACAAGGTTTAACAATTAGTTGCTAGGCAAGTTTTAAAAAATGATTAAATATTCATACAATGATCAATAACAATGCAAATAATCAAATCATACTTTTGTGTCCTGTATTAATAATTAACATACAATTCTTTTGTTGTTGCAACAATTGGTAGATTATATAAAAATGTATTTGTGAATTTTTTTACATAGAGCTTAATGATTGGTACTTAACAAATTATATTAGAAGTAACATAACTGTCAATAGGCCTAGTGTTAAGTTATTTAACAAAAAAATATACACAGCAGAATATTATTTTCTAATTAGTATTATAGTATCAAGCCTTAACAAATATTTGTAAAAAAAAAACAACATATCACATTAATAACTCATTATTCCCAAATGCAAGTCACAAAATTATGGAATCAACCAATGAAATAATATGAAAGTCCAACATATACAAATATATGCATATACATGATAATATAATTATTATAATATATACCTGGTACCTTATACTTATTAACTTATATCAGAAACCATAACTGTAATCCAGCTGACCTCTTACCCCCACCCACCACTGACCCGTAAAAGTGGTAAGTTTTTCAAACATGACAGCATCAGTTTATGTGAAGTATCTATCTACTTAGTTAAAAGAAATCTCTGCTGGAAATTGTAACTTGTTGTAAACATGTACAAATCCATCATATGACTGAGGTGCCATATCACCATGTTAGCTTAAAATGAAATAATTTGTGAATCTTTATAAAAATATTGCATCTTAAGTCACCCCTTAATCAACAGGGTCTATGCGGTGCGGGTATGATTAGTATGAAAATGTATGCAGCCATTTTTCCAATAACTTTGTTCAAGGAAACGTGTTATATGGGCAAGGTTAAAAAATCCTTGAAGATGCAGAGAATAAATTAGTAATGTATGAAAATATAAACTATTATCCTTGTTTTACATAGGTAAATCTAAACTGAAAGGACAGAGCTGTGAATATTTGATGTAGTGTGATTCTGATTTAGCCAGGCAAAGAATTATTGCATACAATATCTCAATATCATAATAATCATATCATACATATGCTGGCTTCAATATAAAAAACAATACCAAGGATCTAGAATTAGCAGCTCAGCCAGTACCATACCAAGATGTATTTTATATATTATGACCACCAAAGAAAGTAGCAGTGGACATACATGTTTTTTTCTGGATCAAACCAAAAAATCACCCCATAAAATTCTAAGAAAGACTACTCTCATCTATATGCATAATATAAAAATAAAAAAATCAACTTGAAGAATATAGTTCCTTGAGCTGCTGGATTGTGTCATCTGGATTTGTAACTCTGTGACCTATAACCCTTGGATCTTCATAAATTTCATGGTCGTTCCCTCCCTGAAATTGAATATATTTTGAATTTACGGAATGGCCAGTTTGTAAGCACAAAAAATAAATAGGTTATTTAACATGGTAGGGGAGGTGAGGATTGAAATTTTCAGGGGAAAAAAAACCACCACGCAGATATCAAGATTAAGCAGGATGTGAACACAAGAACATTATCTTACTAGAATTAGAATGTTAGCTGTGGAATGTGCTTAACAGTGAATAACAGTCACTGTGCACTATAAAATCTTCATTGTCGCCATTTATTTTTAGGCTAATGTCCAGGTGACAGCACTGTTACCTTGGACCCTACCACTGCACAGATGGAGGATTGTTCCTAGATTCCCATGTTTATTGCTTCTGAAATACTGGGATGGAAGATATGACATTAAAAAAATGCCCCATAAATATAAAAGCTATATTAATTTTCAAAATTTAAATATACTGCAAGATGTAATGTACTTGACTGCAAAATTGGATTGAAGTAAAAAGCTCTTACCATTATCATTCAATTGTGATTTAATGGAAAGATTTATGTAATTCATTGTTAGGAAAGTTTTTAATAAAGTCACAATGCAGGAATTGAATTTATGTAACTGCATACAAATACAATTATTACAATTCAATTTCTAAACACATAAGTAAAGAATCATTAATTACCTGCTCAACTTTGTCACCAAAAAAATGTATAGTTTTGATGTTATCCTTCTCTAAAAACTGTATACAAAAGCGCTTGTCCCAGCCTTGAGGAAAAACATCTATGCTGATCTGACCACCTATAGCAAATACTAGTCCTTCATTTGGAAAAGCTTTTCTTAATGCTTCCACAAATTTTTCTCTAATCTTGTGTTCCTATAAAATGCCAAACAAAAATATAACATAAGGTTACATACAGTACAGGTGCACAGAAAGTAGAAAAACAATATGTGATACTGGTATTGATATAACTATAACAGTAATAACAGGGTTCTTACTATAAAATCCCCAAACTTTACACAAGATTCACAAATCAATTTACTCCGGTATGTGTGTATAATGTAAGTAGCCCAAATAAGAAATTTTTTGTGGAAGTCTTGTAAGAACCCATAGAATGATTCAGGAAAACAAAACAATGGGAGTTAAAGGACACTTTAACTTAACTCTACAGTGATGCACTTGTGTAAAAATTATTTAATTGTCAAGCTACATTCTTCAATTTAGCAAAATTTTCTGTATAAGTTGATATTAACTGGCATATTTTGCAAAATCAACATTGTAAAAGAAATCTGATAGAAATTGCAGATTATCATTATAGTATTAGAAAACAAGCAAAAAACAAAAAATATTTTCATGCCAGACTGCCAAATATAATACCTGATCAAAAGCAGCAAAGGCATCTCTCTCCTCTTGAGAGCAACTCCTTCCTACTGGACATATATTGATCATTGAGCTTCTGAACTCAATAAATGTGCCTCTGAAATATACAAATTTCACATGTGATCATTGATTCTGATACAGGTAATAAAAAATCTCTTAAATGTATAGCTTTACAGGCAAGACATTAATTAATACATCATTTACCAGTATAAATAATTAGTATAGTAAGATATCAGTTGACTATTTTTGTTAAATATCCATTCTTTTTGAAGAGTAAATTCTGACTCACTATTATAAGAAAAAAACAACAGCATAGATATAAGGTATATAGATATATTTGAGTAAAGTAAATTAACCAAACTCTAACTATAAGGGAAAATGGGACAGCATTAAAACTATTCTGTGGAATTTTTTTTTTGACAAATTACCTCTTGCAGGGTAAAATAAGTTCTGACATGTATCTCAGGGCAAAGTTGATGAGCTTTTGAAGGATTTCATCTCCAACATATTTTATGAGATTCTAAAAAAAAATTAACAACAGTATTTTTTCTTTATTATATCTTCTCTAACAATATATACAATTGTCCTCAATCAAAATATGCATGTCATTCAAACTACACAAATGTTCTTAATGACAAAAGAATATGACTTTGCATAAACAAAAATACATTGTCGTATTTGCCTTTCTCTAACTATGTCAGATTTCCCCTGCCATAATTTCAAATTGAAAGTGTTTAGCTAATAACTCTTGTCTCCGAAAGATCCTGAGAATATTCTGGCCCATCGTCATCACCAACGAAGAGCTCTGGCGACGCACTCAGCAGGAACCGGTGGAAGAACTAATCCGACAGCGCAGATGGAAATGGATTGGACACACTCTTAGGAAGCCAGCAACCAGCACCACGAAACAAGCCCTTACTTGGAACCCACAGGGCAAGAGAAAGAGAGGTTGACCCAGAATGACCTGGAGAAGGGAGCTGGAGGCAGACACCAAAAAGAGTGGTCGCAACTGGGGGCAGCTGGAGAGACTGGCCCAAGACCGAGATGCCTGGAGAGCCTTTGTTTGTGGCCTATGTCCCAGACGAGACGAAAGGCGATGATGATGATGATGAATTTAGCTCCATTTGCTAAAACTGAGATTCTAAGAATAACAAAATGACATTTTACACATTACTAGTGATTGTACCCTACCTGTTGACCAATTTGTTGAGTACCCTTAAAGGCTACCAATCCATTCTCAGAAAACACATAATCAAAACGATTGAGAACTGAAATAGTAATTAACATCTTTTTTAATATAAGGAATCTACAATATTTCAGACATGGATGACTTATTTACTCTTTAATTAAAAAGTCATGGCAATATGTTGTTCTAATAAAATTCTAATAATTCTAAATTTTGCATATTAATGATCTCACTTTGTCATTTTAAACCAATTATTTGAGTTTATAAAAAAAAGGGTTATTAAAATGTACCAATTTCAGAAATTATATGATACTTAATTACCATTATGTATTTAAAACAATTCAGATTAAACTTTCTTAACCTTGAAAATAAAGTATAGCCTTGTCAAGTTTCATTTCCAGAACCTTTTCTTTAGAAATCAACATTTTA
Source organism: Anisus vortex (assembly GCA_949126835.1). NCBI lineage: Eukaryota > Metazoa > Mollusca > Gastropoda > Planorbidae > Anisus > Anisus vortex. The sequence continues at coordinate 9,892,960 of OX421494.1, read as the reverse complement.
GTGTTGTTGTGTGACCTAAATAGTGTGCCCATATAATGTAATTTTTATACATCAAAGCTGATAAGACATTCTCTGAGCCCTGATTGGCAATCTAATTCTCTGTGGATAGTTTTATAGCCTCAAACTGTTTTTTTTAAACACCAAACAATGCATAAAATTATCGAATTGGGTTTTCGGACCTGATAGACTTAGTAATAGATAGTTAGTATTGGTTAGTTTATAAAGGCTGAGGATGGCTTTGTCATATATTTTTGTAATAGTTAGTATTGGTTAGATTATATAATACAGGGATAGATTTTTTTTTGTGTGTGCTATTTCTTGTAAATATGGTAAGGATTACAATATTTACAATTACAATATATTATGTGTTTTTTACCCTTTTTTACCATTTTTTTAATAGGTTCTAAGGAAATCCGACTGAAGCTGGGTCCGAATAGCCATTTAATTCTAAATTCTAAAGGGAACCGGGTCCGAATAAACACAGCCTAAAATGATCTTACTGTCTGCATGTCCTCCCATCTGTTCAGCAATTTTATCAAAGTCCGATCCACCAACCAAAGCCAACAGAACTTTTTTCTTAAGATCCTGCAAAAATTCTTCAATGTGCGGTTTGATGCGCTGTGTAAAAGAAATATAATTTTAGGCATTTTCTTAACTATCTGCACTTTAACTTTAAGGCCTAAATATATGCTATAAATTATAAATATTGGGCTTTAGAGATATGGGTGTTCTTGTTATTCATTTTCTTTTGTGTGATCTTGCCGCTGGTCTGAGTTGCTGCCTATGTTAGTATGTTTTAGTTTTAGATCATTACAATAATTATATAATAGGTAGGGCCTATGCTATATTATATCATTTATATGATGGAGCGCAAACATAACTTGATATGCCTAACTTAACTGAAAATTGTGAAAGTTGCCTCGACAGGTAAGTTGACTAGTGAGCCTAAACAGATCATAACAATTAGCCGTAACAATTTGGCGAGCTTTTTTTTATAGCCGAGCATAAACTACCCGCCGTAATCCAGTCAGTGTTGCATCACTACTTTATTAACTTTATAGAAAAATTATTACGTTTTTCAAGTGTTACGAATATCGGTCATAAATGAATGACGTAGTAAGGCATTGACCTCTTAACAAGTGCGTATCAGAGTCCAAGGCAACCAAGGTTTGACCTTTGTGCCCTGAGGGCAGTTTAAATAAAATAATTCGTCCAACCCAGTGGAAATTGGAGGATAATTCTGGATTTTATAGAGAAAGAGGTTAAAATGCGTATTAAGACACTGTAGAATCTTCGATGATAGTTTTCTTTGTAAAGTCCCCACCTCCTTAAAGTTAGTTCAGTTTGAAAGTTTGTAGAGTGAAGTCGCTATATTGATTTGTATATTATATGCCATTTCATTGAAATACTTATGTTACCATCAGTTGATGCATTTATTGATCGTTTATATTGAGTCTACAATTTAAATAAAATTGTTTATTCAACAACTGGAGTTGTTTGATCTATCATTGTTGAGAAAGGTGTTGAAGATAATTATCACGAATATAACTACATTGCTGCATAGACCTGTCAGTCAAGGAACCCCTAGCTTGGGCTACAGATTAGCAGAATCTAGAGACTTCTAATAAAGATACAACTATATTCATTGAATCCGATTTAACGAGTCGTAATAATAGTTAGTCATCATAGAGACGTCCATAACACAAGTCTAGTCTAAGTCACTCTAACTCTAAGAGGGGCCGTTTGTATATCATAAGCAAGTAGAATAATAATTAAAGTTAGTTTGTAATTAAAGCTCAACTTAATTATTAAAATAATTCGTACTTGTCTTGATGGGGTAAGCGTACCATCAACATCAAATAAACAAATCGTGGACGTGTCACGTTGCGATGCTGCCATGTTTGTAAATGATGATTATATTTTGTCTCTTTCTCCAGAAGAGCTAATGTCTACGTAGTCTAGCCACCATTGATCTTTTTATAGATCAGTGTCTCTCCAATCTCCATTGACCCGTTCCCAGTTCCCATGAAAGGAGACATAAATCGCAAATAGGCTATGCGCTACAACAGGCGTTTTTGTTAAGAGGGGGTCTTTCTGGATATTTTTTATATTATTGTAAATAATAGATTAGCCATTTCTAAAACGTAATTTATAAGTTTTTTTATATTTTTTTTTCAACTTAAAAATATTTTAATTCATTATTTTGATCAACAGGTGTTTTATAATTAAGTAGGCCTACAATTTCATAAAAAATTGACATATTTAAGTTATTTAACCAATTGTTTTGTACAAAAGCATTGACAGTAGCCTACCCCATAATATTATATATCATTGGAAAGGGGAGACTCTCGTGGATTGTTTGTGATCACTAAATTTATTCATAGAAACCAATTAGAAAATATATAAGCTTAAAGTACTTAAAGTTTAAGATAAATAATATATTTTTCACAATTTACAATAGCTATAGGCTATTGGCTATAGCTAGAGGGCTACATATGTGATAGGACCTAAACTTTAAAACGTTTTTTCTCCAAACTCTAGGTTTTATGTCTAACTAGTTCTAAGTGGCATAGAAAAATTAAATATTGACGTATAATAATTAAGCCTATCCAATGCCCTTTCTAACGATTTATTAACCTTAAAATGTTGGAAAAACCACTTATGTCTCCTTTTGTGGGAACTTTGGGAACGGTAAGGCCAGTGTTTCCAGGTTTTGTCAAAGAGATAAATCAAACCAAGGCCAAAAAACAATTGAATGCGATTTTAAAATACAAGCAAAAATACACTTCCACAATCTTTGGAAATGGAGTGCGATTAAAGCACCCCTTGCCCCCATTGAGACATTGATTCACAGAAGCTCATCCCTGCAATAATATCTAAAGGCACTAAGTTAAGGAAGGCTATATGTTGAATGCAACCCATATGTCATGATGATATGTTAGCCCAACATCTTATTCCCCAAATGATTTACACACTTATATATTCTTTAGGCCCAAGGAATATACAGAAGAGATTTAAACCCTCCCAGAGCATGAATGATTTTTTTTTACATGGATTATAATGTTATTACAACATTTAAAAAAAAAGTATGATTTAACGTACCTGCCCCCCTCCCCCACCTCCCAAGAAAAAAGCTAAGAGCTACAAAATAAAAACAAGACTCAAATTAGTTATATAAAAAGTTTTTATTTTATTCAACACATTAAAAAAATGTATTAGGAATTATATGAAATTTAAAGCCTAAAGAAATAAAATATATTGTAGGCAGAATGATGTTTTTTTTTAAAAATCTTTTAAAACATTATGATCCTACACAAATATATGCTTAGATAAAATTGAAAAAAATTAGGTCCTTCCTTACATGTTAAAACATTAACCTAATTAATACTTTAAAAAAAATGATAGTACTATTTATACCACAAGCAAACTCTCATCTATACACATTCATAAAGTTATAGGCTCATTGTACAATTATTTTTTGTTTATAGTTACAACTCATTTTCAGTGTCTGTAAAACTAAAAAGTGCAATCACTCTTAAAAACTAATTTAATAACTCTAATAAATATTTATGTTTTTATTTTTTTTGTGCATTTTTACAAAGTAGGCCTAATGTTTTTAATGCTTAAAAACATGATAAATAACTTTGAATAATGTCGCAAATGTAACACCTGCAACTGTACATCTTGATATGTCTGAATACTGATACTGATACACAGAGTAAATTAAAAATTAAGACATGTGCTGCCCTGTCTAGTCAAATGTTGTTATAAAAAGGACACATTTCTTTCACAAATAATTTAAAACCAAAAAATGCCTAAATGATGAGAAGCCCTTTCCACTGATTAGGAATCTTGTTGGATTTAGAAATCTATTACAAATTTTATTTAGCTTTTCTTTCACTTCTTTTCAAATCAGTCCTTCTTTTCTAAGTCCTGAAAAAAATGTTTAATCAATTATCATTTTGTTTAAAAAGTCTGTACGCCTACTAATTTTAATTTTTTTAAAGCAGCTCAACCTTTCAAGTATTGAATTCCCAGAAAGATTATAAATGAAATCTTTTATCCTGAACAAATATTCATATTCACATATATTTTTAAGAAAAAACATGTCAATGAAAATAAAGCACATAGAAGGTTAATAATAAGAATGTGCATATTTAAAAAAAAAGGCAAAGTTAAAAACGGGACTTGATCATTTTTGCCAGGCAAGTTACGGGACATATATATGTGGGGAATGGGTAAAGAGAATAATATTAATTATTAGGAGAATAAGCATTGCTTATTATAATATCAAAACTCCAGAGTTGCTGCAACTAGTCTGTTCGAACCCAGATTCTGCAAATAGTATGCCTAATACTCGGATTTGGTAATTTGCAGAAATTGTATACTCTGGGCCTATTGTTCATGTTGATTGGATGGGTAGAAAAAACAGGATTTGCGTACATTTGTTATGTTGTGGGCAAAAAAAAAAGAAACTTAAAAAACTTAGAGATGATAACTGTCAACCAAGTATTAAAAAAAGGAGACCCACCATTGATTATGCTTATAAAAGTAATTCTGCGATAACATCTTAACTTACTTCATTAGCATCAGTTCTATCAATTTCATTTTCCTGAAAGAAAAAAGAAAGTATATAAAATACTCTAATTGAATTATATATTAATTAATAATGTAAGTTGGCATAATTTACTACCGGTATTAAATATTAGCGAAAAAAACTAACCAGAAAAAAATAGAATTAAAATTATTTATAGAAAAAAAGTACACAATGTATTTGAATTAGTATTTTTACATTTGAATCTAAAATATTAATTATATTAATTAAAAGAAAATAATGAAGAATTATCTCAGATTTATCAAATTTAAAGTTTGTAAAATTAATGTAAAAATGTGCCAATAAGTTAATAAGATTTACAAAAACCTTTTCACACTGAAAAAGCATTTAAAATTTTGATGCACTGTAAAATGATTGTTAAATTGCATATAAATAATGTCAACTTTTAAAGTACAAAACTAACAATATGTTAAGAAAAGAATTGCAATAAAAATAAAAAATCTGCAAATGAGAAGATTAATTATAAAACCAAGATCTGAATGGAAAGAGAAACAGAAATTTAAGCTGAATGCTGCACCAACTCATAGATGACCTATTATAAGATATTATGAATTATCCTCTGATTTCTCATCTTCAATTGGAACATCCTCTACTTTGGCTGTATAACTTTCATCTTCAACTATAGATGATTGTTGCACTTCAGTGGCATCTGCCATTGACTCATCCTCACTCTCAAGAATATCAACAGTGATTTTGTTTTGTTCATCAAGCCAATCCTAATAATATCCAGGAGTTTTAAATAACGTTTTAAAATAACTGAACAGTTTAATATCTGATTATTCTGATATGCAATCACAAAGAGTGGTGTAAGTATTTTTAACGAAAACACTTTGCATTAAAAAAAGGAATTAAATCGGTCAGCGAGCCTTAATAATGAATTGGAGAATAATTTAAACATTAAATAATGATGTGTCAGAGTACACAATTGCTGACCAAAAAGAAGTTCGAAATAAAATGATTAAACTAAATGATGTCTCTGAATGTAATTGAATCAGGTGATTAGATGAGGACACTTACACTTACAGAGCATGCACAATTAAATGATAACATTGACTTCCCTTGCGACACATTTTTTAAAGACTTTCTTTATGAGTTGAAAATATTGAGAAACATCTTAACTATATTTTTTTGTTTGGATTTAGAAAAATGAGGGTATATAAAATGAAATACCAGATGGCCTATGCAAAACACTATTACCTTTTTCTCAACATCACCAAAGTCTTGGTTTGGAGTCGGCTGCTTTTTCTTCTCACTGGAAATAATATCAAAGAACTCTTTCTCTGCTTTGGAATATAAATTTTCATCATCCACAAGCTCTTCTTCTTTGGGTTTCTCTCCACCCTCTTCACCTTCAGTCTGTTTAGAAAACACAAATGTTTAAAATATATGCATAAATATCCACCCTAATACTTGATCCTAACAAAATTGCCTTGGGCATATGTCTTGGCCGAATATTCCATTGTTTAGAAGTATTTGAAAATATGTAGATTTTCATGAGGCAATATGTGAAATTTTCTTATAAAAATATTACATAAATATAAAAGTAAACAGGAAATAAAATTTAATTTTTCATAAAAACTTCAAATTTTTTGCTCATATACTTTTAAAACCATGATCCCTATGTGTCGTTGAGTATTCCAAATGCACATTGCCAAATTCAACAACATGTTATATTTTCATTCGTTCAAATTTATCAAGGCAGATACATCAAATTAAATGCTTCTATCAATAATTCAAGTGCATGAATTTTAAAATAATACTATTAATCTACATTGATACTATTTACATAATTAAGAAAGAAAAATGTAAAACACTGAAAACCAGTAAAACAGCTGAATGTTATGAAAAACAACGCCAACAATTTTAATTCTGAACACATTTTCTCAACAGGAAATGGTAAATTTGTTGATAGACCTTTGGACCTTCATGTTTCTTCTCTTCCTTTTTTTCATCCTGTTATTTTATTAAGTTATGATATAAACTCACAAAGTAAAAAAGGCATTTACTATTTATTTGTTCCTAAAAAAAACACAGACCATTATTATATATTTTAAAGTATAATATTATTTAAATAAAACAGAAAAATGACCATTAAAATGGCCTAAATCATATGAATTTTTATGGTACCTTTCCTTCTTTTGTTCGTTCTTTAAGTCTGATTTCCTTATGCCTGGTGTCCAAAATTTTTTCTCGTCTTGTTTCTCTCTCAAACATCTGCATGGGAAAATGAAATATTTATTAAACAGTTCGGCATAAACAGAAATTGTCTTTAGCATTTAGCCTTATGGTTAAAATATATATGATAATGTTAAGTCCACTATAGAGAGAAAGATGCTTTTGTGGTCTACTTGCATTTGTGACTAAATTTTTTTCATTGCGGCCCATTGTGTAGAGTCCTTCAGAAAGCTCAAGTAGTGTAGTGGTGCCATCCTGTGACCCTGTAGCAATTAGTTTGCCAGATTCTTGCACTCGTAAACTATATAGTGGGCAATCACAGACCTGGAACACCAAAATCACCTCAAATAATGCACAATTTGTTAGATTTGCTGTTGTAATATCATATCATAATTGTTAATTACAAAAACATGTATACATATTCATTACATTGCACACTAATAAGAGATGCCTTTATTTTAGAATTAAATTTTCAATACTTTATTGGAACCTATGATTTTTGCTTATTTCTCATAGTGATTTTTGATCTTATGATAGTACTTTGTTTTTTTTAAATTTTAAGTTGTATTAGGCTAATCATAAACTTTATCTTCAAATTCAAAGCAAAGCTGTCTCAATATATTTCAAAGATTAGACTACATATGTTTAAAACCATAAAAGACATGTTTTTTTTTATTTATTTTTCTCTCAATAAATGTTCTTAGCCTTTCAGATAAACATATTTATATATAATAATATATAGGGCATTAACAGGGCAATTCCTTTTTTTCAAGTTATCATTAAGAAGATTAAAAAATAAAGGCAACCAATACAGAATCCCAAAAACAAATATTGTTTAGGCCTATATAATATAACATAGGCTATTTCTTTCTTTCTTTATGAAGTTACAACAAGAAAGAATGTTTTTACCTGAAGTGTGAGAGTAGGATTGTTCTGTTTGAAAATAATGTCCCAAACATCAAGGGTGCCATCCATTTTTGTGATGAAGAACACTGCTGGTCTTATTGGGCTCCAGCAGCCATCTGTGAGGTAGGATGAATATTGCCTGTAAGCACAAAATAAAAAAAAATAATCAGGTATCAGTTATAGTACCTTGAAAAGCTTATCACACTGTAAATAAATTGAACAAGGCATTCTTACTTTGTCCACATAATTGATGATTCTCTGATATCTTCTGACCAGATCTGAGGAAAATGATACAAAAAAAGCAAGGATATGATTTGGTCCATAAATGACACCACAAAACCTTTACTTTCCTCTCATTATTCATATATCAAGTAAATCATTTTGTGTATAGAAACTACTGACGTTTTCCCTTGTCCATTAGAGAAAAAACAATATTCTAAGAATTCTGAGACCAAATTTATGAAATTTGTTAATTTTAAATGAAAGTTTCAAATTTTAAAACTTGTTTAATCTCATACAATTTTTATAAACCTTTAAAAAAAATAATATATTATTTACATTGGCTATGGTTATGTTAAGTATATAGAGAACAGAAACCATTTTAATCTGTAATGCAGTGTGATAAAAACATTCAGATTCATTATTGTTGAAATCATTTTTAACAATTTAAACATTTTTTTAAAAGCAAGGGAGGTACAAAAAACATCACAAAAAATGGCACATTTAAAAAAACAATTATTTGTTGCCAATTGAATTAGATTACATTAGAGTACATTCAAAGATCATCACAATAGTATTTTTCAATACTTAAATATTTTACTTTTACATTTTAGATTAAGTATTAGTGTAATAAAAAAAAAGTACACAATCAAAACAATTACAATGTTCAACTAATTAAAATAAGACTTACTCTTGCACACCAGTCACCCACACTAAGGAAATTTTTGGTAAAGTGTGGATTCCTCTGTAATGCATATACTGGTCCTATATGACCTGTGAAAACTGCAGCTATTTTGTCTAATGGTGTCTTGGCTTTTCTGTTGCATGAGATTATGTTTCCCTGTTCTGTTCCTGCCATGAACTTTGTTGGCTGAAGGGATGAAACAGTAGAAATGAGAACATAAACTAAGTGTCAAGCAAAGATTTCAATAACTAAATACTATAATTACACCTATGATTGGGCATGCAAAAAGATCAAGAGGATATAACGAAATAGTTCAATAAATTGAGAGACAAGTGCACAGTTAGTCAAATATACAGTTAAGTAAGGCAATGTGAAGGTATAGTAATAGTAATGAATACATGCAATTTTAATATTGCAAATATATATAAATAGATAGTTAGAAACCATTACAATGTAATTAACCTACCATTGTTGGTTCATATTCTAAACAATAGGCTCCCTGGGCGTTATGAAATTCCTGTTTTTTGTCTAGGTACATTTTATCCGTGGGTTCTCCCATTTTTCTTATATCCCACCACAACACCTGTCCATCTGTAGATGTGGAGAAACATTCCGTGCCTGTTTTGGACTGTATCCATATTGTTTTATAAGCAGGATCTCTATGTGATTGTTCAATGGGAGTGAGTTCAACAGGTTGAGAACCTTTTCTTGTATCCCAGTAAGCTGCAATTAAGTTGAATTAAATCTTTGTTAACTACGGTACTTTAAAGTACTAATATCACATTGATTTAAAATGCAGTTGAATAAATTCAATGACATTTTAAGAGGTGGAATCAACTATTTTTTTATACTTGAAATACTTATAGTCACTTTACCAATCTGTCCATTGTAACAGCCTCCAAGTAGTATATGAGAATCTTTAGGGTTGTATTCAAGGCATGTTAGAGGAGAAACTGGCTTGATTGTCATTTCTGGTTTGTTAGGGTTTTCTAAACATTAAGAAAATGTACAATTTATAAAAATTGAGGAAAAGGAACAATGTGTCCCTACAAAAGTTTTGCATTTAAATTTTTTTTTTATATTGCTGATCTTGCTATCTTTCTTTTAAGACATTGTACATTATACTCCTGGGGGCACGGTGGCTGAGCAGCATCACATTTGACTGGCGTACCAAAGGTCCTGGGTTTGAATCCTGCTGCAAGCTAGTATTTTTTTCAGGTTCTGGAGGATGTCCCTGAGGATGTCCCTGAGTCTACCCAGCTCTGATGGGTACCTTACCTTAGTTGGGGTAAAGTAAAGGCGGTTGTGTATAGTGCTGGCCACACAATCATCTAGTATGCCATGACCACAGAAACTAGTGAATGCTGCTTTACCGGCCCTATGGATCAATTTTGTCCAAAAGGATACTTTACTTTTTTTTACTAACGTTATGCATCTACAATATAAACAATACAACAGACTGTGCAGGGAGACACAAAGTCTGGAAAACCTGAAAACCGTGTTTCACATTTTGAGTGAAAGCAAAGCAGTCACAATTTATTGTTGGTCTTTTCAAACCTTTATCAAATTGAACTACATCAATTTATTTCAAATCAACAAATTCAGCAGCATTGTGATATAAGAAAAATATCTTTTGAAGGAATTTACCAGTAAATTAATTTAGTTTGTGCTAATAGATATAGGCATTGGTATAGGAGTTTAAGAAGACAATTAAATATGTACCATTTATATAAATTCACTGAAATTATATATGTTGGTATTAGAATTCTTTTTTAACAAAGCCATAAGCATAAGTTTGTGTAGGCGCAACTGGAACAAATAAACTCACCAACATCCCAAATATAAGATTCCATACTTGTGTCTGGAGATGTGCTCTGGAAAACTAGATTACAGTAAGCGACTGCAAGTTTACGAGGGCCATCAGGATACCATGAAATGTGTGTTGCTGTTCTTTTGATTTCATTTGGGTCTCTAAGAATATATATATAGGGAAATGTTAAAGCTTTCAATACAATAATTCTCACAAACAAATAAAAATGTAATAGTCTTTTTGATAGTTCAGCATTTCAAGTGCTGTTGAAAAGTATCACTTTTAAATTTCATAGCAACAGCTTTAATGGTGAAAAAAAACAGCCCATCTACCTAAAAACATTAATGGTTTTAGCAGCAGCTGCTTCATCTATTATTTCTGCATCTACATTTTCAAAGTATTCTTCATAGATGTCAATGGCATTATTCTGCTTGATGCAATGTTCCATAGCCTAAATAAATAAATTAACATAATTCAATCATAGTTACAATTAAAAAAAATTGATAAAATAAAAAAATATATTTTTCTTTCAAATTTTAAAGCTAAAAAAACTTTAAAAAGCATAATCTGATATATATGTTTATTATTTAGGTGTTGCTATGGCAAAGAGAAAAGTTCTTACATTTCCTAATTGGAGCACAGCACTAATGTAGATTTCATCTTTTTCAACCTTTTTTCTGTAACGTGTAACTTGCTCTAGCTCATTATGGTTCACATCCTTAGGCCAGCCACCCTCTGTATGATTAATACCTCGAACATTTGTCTCAAATCGTTCTGTGTTGGCCTTGATAAAAAAATTATACAGTGACGCTAATTACTAATATGAATAGGTGTAAATACACAAGTTATAGTGCAATTGACTTTAATGCAAACAGCTAACTAGGCCTAAACATAAAATATATTGAAAAAAAAAAGGAATATTTTCAATTGTGCTATATATTTAAAGTATTGTTAAGTGACTAGTGAAATAAATGGAAGTAATAAACAAATAATGTTTTAGAAACATACATCATGCTCTGACATTTCTTGAACACATTGTATTCCAATATCCACCGGATTACGTTCTATGAAATCTTCTAGTACTGAGTCATCAGGAGGAATATCTACATGGAGTTCAGCAGCTCTATCAGTAAAATTGCACTGTCTGCCAAAGTCTGATCTTTTCTTTGTATACACATAAACTATCTCCATTTTGGTGTCTTTTCTAGATGCTCACACAAATACCTGAATCTTGATCTGAAATATCAATAAACATCTTATATATGTTACCAATTTTAACGCTTCTTGTAGGCCTATAGGACAATAGAGATAGTTAAAGGCTTAGCCTACATACTTAGATCTTAATTAAAAGTGTTTAAATTATAATAAGTTCAAATTATATACCAATAGTTCTTGTATATTAAAGAGAGAGTTTGCATTATATTATAGATTATAGACATGCATTTTATATCCTAGGCTACACAATGTAAGCTGACAGTCTGTGATAACATAGGCCTATATGTAATAATAATAATAATTCAAGCATATTCCTTAGTCGGCTAATCCTGTGGTTAATTCACCGGACTGTCAACCGATGCGAGACACGTCAAGGGGTCTATTCCTTCCGCTGACCGATCCCTGCCACCCTGCAGAAGGTTTGGACCTAGCCTAGTGGACATATTAATCTTCTATCTAGAAGGAATGTCTCTAAACTTATAAAATAGTCTAAACATACTATATTTTTTAATAGACCTAGGCCTTATAGGCCTATCTCTAGGTACTCTAGAATCTAGAATCATTCAAGGCATGGTTGACAACAGTCAACACTGTCAACAGTAATTTTGAAACTTAAACTTAGAATTAGAAGTAATCACTATTACTGTTACTAACAGTGTTAGCCTACACTTGGGTTACACTTACACAATCAAAGTTAGGTCTTTTTAAAGTAATTTGACATAAAATTAATTAACTATGTCCAGTTATAAAAAATAAGCCGCCTAAATCAACTAAATGATAAATGCTTTTACCCTAAAACATTAATAATACGTTTTAAAAGTGCTATAGCCGCTAGTCGTAGGCAGGCCTACCATAATTACCTACCACAATGACAATGTCCACAACAATTTCATGAATCATGATTCATTAACAATAACTTGAACTATTATTATTACTAGATCTAGTAGTAGTAGATCTAGAATCTAGATCTATTAAGTTATTAACTAACTTTATGATGTGGGTTAGATACCAATGTTAAGTATGTTTTTTGATTATCAACTGGTACACATTTTACTACTGGTTAAAAGCTAATTATTTAAGTAAATCGCTACAGAAATATAACAATACTGTAGCAACAAATATCATACTTTAAATACTTACTACCTTTATTTCAGATTGTAGCATGAATTAACCCAGAAGCTTTCATCGTCTCTCATAGCAACTGCAGTCTCGTGTTGATCGATAAGACACGATAAGTGTCAACGCACTTTTACTAGTTCGTCATATTGTGTACATTTTATAATAATACATCCCAACCCCAGTTTTTTTGCTGTATGCTAATTAGACTCACATGGTATATTATTATGCCTTCAACACATGCCATCACTACAATAACATGCTTACTGTCTTAGCCCATTTATAAATTAAGAACATGTAGGCTTATGTGCATGAAACCAAAGTAGCAACCATAGGTAAGATATTAATAGGCCTATTCTTCTATAGATATCTAAAGGCATGCATAACAATGAATGAATGAATCTATCTATCTATCTATCTATCTATCTATCTATCTATCTATCTATCTATCTATCTATCTATCTATCTATCTATCTATCTATCTATCTATCTATCTATCTATCTATCTATCTAGTATCTATCTATCTATCTATATTATCTTATCTTTCTTTTTTTTCTATCCTTCTATCAATCTAAAACATCTACATTTACATCACTAACAATGCCAGATCTATGGTAGCAAAACGTCAAAACAACTGTTACCATTCTTTAAACACTCAATGCCAATAAAACAATAAATGCTCACGATTATATTGCTCATATTACTATTTGGGCCATGTATTTATAACATTTATTGCAAGATGCATTAATAATAATAATAATAATAATAACGGTGCTTATATAGCGCATATCCCGTTGGTGACAGTTCTATGCGCAGACGACAGTTACAGAATACAGACAGACAACGAAATATATAGTAATACGCTAATTCTGCTGACGAAATAGGTGAGTCTTCAGCCGGCTCCTGAAGGTGTCATAGCTAGGGCTCTGGCGAAGCTGTAGTGGGAGGTGATTCCAAGCGGACGGTCCTGCGTAGGAAAATGAACGTTCGCCAGCAAACAACATTCAAACAATGTTCCAGCTAACGGGGCAAAAACAGTAGGCCTATTTCTGTTTGCGTGCTCTAGGCCTAAAATTAGGATTTCAACTTTTAGGTCTTTCGCATGCTGTTTGTTATCACATCGTTTGAGCAGCAGATGAAGCGGACAGTCAATAAACTGACTAGGGTAGTGGCTTACACCATTTGCAAATATTTATGGCCATATATCTGTACATATCGTAAAGAGCTCGTCGCAGGTATATAAAAGTAAATTTGTTTTGAACACTGTCGTAGATGTATTTAAAAAAAAAAAGGTGATTAGGCTACTCAGTGGAAATTAGAGATGGGAATCGAACCCTCATTTAGCAGTTCGGGTTCGGTTCGGTTCGGTGAGACCATAAGTTCGGGTTCGGTTCGGTTCGGTAGGACCCTAAGTTCGGGTTCGGTTCGGTTCGGTCGGATTAGTAAAAAACAAAGTTCGGGTTCGGTTCGGTTCGGTGATAATTTAAGTTCGGGTTCCGTTCGGTTCGACAACAACTGAACTCTTACAATGTTAGCGTTTTAATTAAACTGTTTTTTTATAAAAAAAAAATCTTAAAATAGTAGCCTAAAACTGAATTTTATACTGATTTAAAATAATGTTTGTCTTCTGCCGCATGTTCAAAACTCACAATTAATTATACATAGGTTGATGCAAATAAAAACATCAATAGGCCTAAGTGTTATTTCTGGGTCTTCTGTTATATGAAATACAATTTAGAGGCCGACCGAAACCAAATATTTGGTTTCGGCCGAAAACGAAACCATACCGAAAGTTCTAAATTAACTTTTGGCTGAATCCATAACCGAAACCAAAAGTTTAACAACACTTTCGGCCGAAACCGAAAAAAACACACCTAAATTTCCAAACAAAAGATTTTAAATATTAACTAGTTTATTGGTAGCCCATTTAAGTAAACCATAGAATTTGTAATAAACTGTTGTAGGCTATATACATGTAGCCTAGGCCTATTATATATAATTTTTTTCAGATTTGAATATTCTTTAAGATTAAATAACCTAAAAGGCAATACATACTATAATAATATTTGTCTAAATATTATGACAAAATTTTGATACAATTAGACAAAACAATACAAAAATGACAAACGCAAGATATTCGGCTGACGACCGAAAGTCAATATCACTTTCGGCCAAAACCGAAAACAAACTGAAAGCAAACTTTTTAGCTTCGGCCGAAACCGAAACAACACCAAAAGAGGCCATTGGCCAACTTTCGGCGTCGAAGCAGAACCGAAACTGAAGTTCGGTCGGCCTCTAATACAATTAGTATACGTATTTCTTGTGTAAGCAATATATTTCTGGTGTAAGCGACATATTTCTTGTGTAAGCGACGTATTTCTGGTGTAAGCGACGTGATAGGAATTTAAAAAAATTTCACCATTACAGAAACAATTTTTTTTTTTAAATGCTCATTGTTATCAGTGATAACGCTCTAAAATGTAATAAAAGACAAGTTCACCTCTTAAAAAGTGAGCTGAAATGTTAAATTATAACAAAATAGTCTATGTGACCTATTGCTTACCCGCCCCCTACCCTTTTTTCTTTCTTTTTTTTTTTTCTAAAACAAGGATTTTAAAAAATTATGTTGAAAATGTAATATTATTATCAATTGTTTACGTTTCAATTTTCATACTTAAAAGAAATATTAGTATTTAAATTGTTTAGGGTGAGCCTGTGCAAACAGGCAAAAAAGCCTGCTATTTTATTGTCCCCCTCCTACCCAAAACGTGCAAGATTTTCCCATTAAAATGTTATCTCCCTCCCCCTTTATACCATTAATTGTGCTATCACATGCCCCCACCCCCTCTACATTACACAATTTGTCCCTCCCCCACCCCGTAATGTTCTTTGTCTCACACTGCCAGTTTATCATCTATGCCATATAGTCTGGATTTTTGTTTTCACTCAAAATAAGCGGCTGGACTGTTTACCATGATGTCTAGTCAATTTATCTTGTTTTCCAATGTGAGGTTAAATATACACCTCTTCATTCCCCGATCTCTAGTTGCAACGTAACTCATTCACTCAATTTTAGCCACAGCGCCGCTGCTCTAGTAATGAAATTGACATACTTTTAGGCTTCTTTTCGCTTCGCAAAATACATTTGGCCAATAATATACCTATAAACATATTAATTTTTTTCTTTTAAAACAAAAACAACAAGTTAAAATGCCTAGGTTCTCAAAAATAAAAGCCAATATCCTAATTTTGGAATGAACAAAAACAAGCTCTTGGGAAAAAAGTCAAGGCGTGTTATCACTGATTGTTATTAGAATAAACACGCTAATTCTTTTTGGTGGGGTAAAGGCAGCTAGGAAGCGGGGTGAAGACAGGAGAGAAGATAAAAGCAGTATGACGTCGCAGAGGCGGGAAGAGCAATCATGCTTTTGTGATACATTTATCTAGGTCACTTACGTTGACGGTCGGTCGATGTTTGTTTAATCAATGTTTTGTTTTTCTTTTTCGCCGCGCATTTCTATGTGCCTGAAAGCCGATGTATCAAAGAATGTTGGGGAAGGGATGGTTATAAAAAAATAATTCTTTTTTTTTTATTACTATCAATACAAATGTTATCATTACTGGCGAATGCTCGCTAGTGACAAGTTTTAAATATATTTGTTTCTGTTACTTTTATATAAGTTCGTTCGGTTCGGTTCGGAGTCCGTCACTTTAAAGTTCGGGTTCGGTTCGGTTCGGTCACCGGCAGAGTTCGGGTTAGGTTCGGTTCGCTAGAAACCACAGTTTGAGTTCGGTGTGTTCGGTTCGGGTTCGGTTCGATTCCCATCTCTAGTGGAAATATGAAAGGCTGTTTTCTTGTTGTTCTTGTGCCGTATGTACAAGCGGGTGAGGCATATGTAGATAGATAACTAGTGTAGTCGAAGACTTAGTATTTAAGATATATTAGTAAGTAAAGTAGGCCTACCCGTCGGTACAAATTGGATCATAGGGCCGGGGTAGGACCGGGGTAGGATGTATCATGCAAGGTAACCCTGCTCTAATAAAACCAGTCTATTCGTTACGTTTTTTAAAAATCATTTATATATTTTCTGCTGACTGTTATCTTTATGAAACACTAAGCATTCAGATGATGAATGAGTTAAGTATATTTTGTAAGGCTTAGTGATATGGACATGCAGCATGCATAAAATGCCTTTAAGATGTAGGGCCTACATTTATTTACTTTTTTAGTTATATTATTGATAAGCTGTGAAGTTATTAATAACTTATGATTTATATTAATACATTTTAAACCGTCATATAGTCTTTTTATTTAACTACTATATATACGATGCAGTTTATTTAATACATAGCTCCAAATGTCATAGAAAAATGCAGGGCCCTTGATAAAAAAAAATGTGCCAGTGCGAGACCTTTTCTGTGCCCTCCTTTACAACACTATTCATATCTAGACGATTTATTTGCATTGCATATTAGAATGATTTGGTGCTGCTCAAACTTAATAAAATATAAAGACAAAAAATAAAGCAAATGTTGTAAGCTTAAAAGCAATTTTAAAATTTAAAAATCACTAAGAAATAAAAAAATAAAACATAGATCTAACAATAGGTCTACATCTGTCTAAAATTATAATATATTAATTCGTGTCTCAGATTTTAAGTTTAATCTCGCAATTTTCACATTCAAATTATTATTCCATATAAAAATGAATTGTGACACGCCAGTTGACCAACTTTAGAACCGCCAATACTTCTCTGGGAGTTCTTTTCATCCAAATTGATCATCATGTGCAGTGAGTGTATTTTCCCCAGTTTACTATTACCTTGTAATATTATTTGAAAGATAATTACTGAAGCGGAGTAAATACTGTACTTTGTTACGACCACAAACCCTTTGTGGTCAGAGCCGTGTAAATGTTGTTGATTATTCTCGTTAGTCCTAGGGTAGACTTTGGTTATTATTATTTATATTTCAGTATTACACGAACTCTCCTTATTGTCCTGGGCACAAACTCAGGATTTGCATTCTAACAGTTCCTTTCCTTGACGTTGTAGTTGTAAAAAAATATATTTTCGTATTGTAAACAATGAAACAAAAATAGTAACTTGACGAGGAAGCTTCAGTGTAAATGTTGTTGATAATTTAATTCAGGTGATAATTTGCTAATATATACAATTAATGTAGTATTTACAGCAATAATAGAATAGTGCCAACACAAGCGTCCACTCTGTTCAAAACTCTGTACAAACTACTCTCTAAAACACTGCATAAACTCTGCACAAAACTGGCTGCCTAGCCTTAAATCCTAGCGGAGGAGAGCGGGGAACAGACCTATGACTAGGAGGGGTGCAAATAATGGTATCATTACAAAACTCATAATAAAAATGATAGTTTTAACATAAACTCCCCTGTACGAGAAATAATAGACTATTCCTAGCCATTCCGAGAATTTGAGGTCGGCACGAGAGTGGATTCTTAGAACAGTCCAAGCCCAGCACCGCCCACAAAACTCGCGTTGGAGAGAGAGAGGAAATAAGTAATGTGTGTTCTAGCATATTTTGGAACCACCAATATGTGACAACTTGAATAAAGTTTTTTCTTCTACTTATACATTATAGACGCTCCTTCTATAGAGAAGATTATTGCGTCCTTAGCTCATCCGTGGTCCGAGTCTAGTCTTGCATTTTTATTAATGTTTTAAATGATGTTAAGTTACTGGTTTTCCTGGATGCCACTCGGGAAGAATGAGTACTTATATGCATGTGTTCTCGCATAGGGGATAAGGAAAGTGTTTTTGTCTTTATGTTTATCTGAGCTTTGCAACAAAATTGTTATTGGGTTGTATTTCTAAATTAGAGTTTAATGCCTAATGTATTATTACTACTTTACTCTTTGCCCTTCTGTCCTCTAGTGTTTCTAGGTTTAGTGATTTGACTAATGGTGTTACTCTTGTCAATTGGGAATATTCACTAGTTATGAACCTTGCAGCTCTTTTTTGAGTTTGTTCTAATTTTTTAATGTTTTCTTTAGTTGATGGTTCCCATACAGATCCTGCATATTCTAGTATAGGCCTAACTAATGTGAGATAGCATTTTAGTTTTATAAAAATTTTTTTTTACATTTGTAAAAGTTTCTTTTTATGAATCCTAATGTTCTGTTTGATTTTTGAATTACTTCATCAATATGAGGGTTCTAAGATAACTTATCATTTATTGTTACTCCCAGATAATTAGCATTGTTAGTTTGATTTTTAATAGGTTTGTAAGGCTATGAATGATATGATTACATATTAATAGGTTACTCTAATGGTAGTTTGACAAAATGGTCCACAGATCTTTAAAAAAAATCAGTTTTTTCAAAACGTATGTGATGTAAATAAATCATCTAGATATAGCTAGACATCTAGTATTGGAAACAGGAGGGCCCAGAAAAGGTCTCGCACCAGCACAGTTTTTTTTTCTCTCATCGACCCTGACCCTGGCTTATCGAGCATTTAATATGGCAACGACAGTAATTTGTGGGTACCTATTAGTTTTCCTAATGATCATTAATTACTTCTATTCTTTACATTTGCAGCGCTTATAACGAAGGTATCACCAACAACCTTGAACTTGGGTCTTTCCAGGAAGTTCAAAGTAGAATGTTTGTTGGCTAAAGAGCGAAGTCCAGCCATGGCCTATTTAATGTCCTTGTCATTGTATCAATCCATGGTTCAATCTCAATCAGAGTACACCCATCTTGCATCAATTAACAGTTTTGAAGTCAATGTAAACGTTAACAAGGCTTTACTCTCGGAAGCGGTATTTGCTGGAACCATTAATAACAAAAACGAATCTTTTCTGGAAGTTGCGTGGGAATACCCAAACGTCCACAGAATTGGTGTGTATAGGTGTGAAGCCAGCGGAATTTGTCCAAGGGGAAACCCGTAACACTGTCCAGTACTGCCGTTGTTGTAGGCATGTATCCGAATATTGAACAGACGGTCGTTGAGATGCAGAAACAAACCAAATTGTAGGAACACCTTCAAAGTCAGATGAATTTAACTATCGCAAAAAACATGCGTTTTGCGGACAAAATCCAACGACTAAGTGTATTAGTAGAGACTCAGACAGTTAAAAGCGACAGTTTTGATACTATGAGTTCGTCTTTAATCAGTAGTTCTATCTTTATTCGGACACCACTTCTGAATGGGCGCCGCTATTGGTTAACCAACAGACAGATTCACTTCAATGTATCTATAGCTGAATCGTACTGTGAGTTCTTCGGGGGTTACCTGGTCGAAATAGATTCCACAGAAGAGTTTAACTTTATAAAAGCTCACCTGCTCAGCAGAAATCTCTTTGTTTTCGTGTATGTTGGTGGATCCGATGAAACCCGAGAAGGAGTTTGGATCAACTTTTTTTAGTAAAACCAATGTGTAGATTTTAAATTGGAGAGCTAATGACCCTAATGGTGGCCGCAGTGAAAATTGTTCAGGCTATTACGATAAAGCTTTGGTGGATCTGACATGCGCTATCCGAACTGAGTATTCTACAGGATTTATCAGTGAAATGCCAGAATAAAAGTATCCACGGTTGACAATTATCAGTGAAATGCCAGAATAAAAGTATCCACGTTTGACAATTATTATCAGTGAAATGTCAGAATAAAAGTATCCACGTTTGACAATTATCAGTGAAATGCCAGAATAAAAGTATCCACGTTTGACAATTATTATCAGTGAAATGTCAGAATAAAAGTATCCACGTTTGACAATTATCAGTGACATGCAAGAATAAAAGTATCCACATTTCCCAATTATCAGTGAAATGCCAGAATAAAAGTTTCCATGTTTCCCAATTATCAGTGAAATGCCAGAATAAAAGTATCCACGGTTGACAATTATCAGTGAAATGCCAGAATAAAAGTATCCACGTTTGACAATTATTATCAGTGAAATGTCAGAATAAAAGTATCCACGTTTGACAATTATTAGTGAAATGCCAGAATAAAAGTATCCATGTTTCTAACTTAGACACGATAAACACCAATAGTTAAATAACTAAACCTAGAAACACTAGACTGCAGGGGTTGGCAAGGCGACCTTTTTCTATTAGTGTGCCAAACTAGGATTTCTAAATCACCAGCGTGCAAACAGCCTAAAAGTCAACCTGCTCTATTATGCTTTGAAAAAAATATTTTTTGGACAACTAATTTAACTCATTGAGCAAGACTAAAGCCAAAAGCAAAAGAGATTTATTGAGAAAATCGTTACAAAGTTTTATATTTTATACAAAATTAACGTTTCTTTTTTTATTTTCATTCTTTTTATTTGCATTTAGAACTCTATATAAAATACAATATGGTATTTTATTACTAAACATTCATATTAAAAACGCATGGTATTAATTGTCTTAACATTATCGTATTTTGGTCAAGATAAGGATCTAACATCATCTAAAACCTGTTAATTATAATTATACATTTATCTCATCTGAACTGAGATCTCTTTTTTCCAATATGTTTATTCAAGATTTTACATGTACAATCTCATATATTTTACAATGAAGAAAAGAGGATAGAAGAACAGTACATACATAGTTAAGGGGATAGAAGACAAAATAATTTACGAGACAAAAAGTTTTCTAACTTTAAATTTAAATTCATTCATTCTTCTTTTTTTTTACATACATGCTTAACATCCATACATATTCAAATTAATTTAAACGTGTATTAAACGTAAACATCCATTATTAACTGTTAGATATTTAAAACAACGTAATATGGAGAAAAATAAAACAAAGTGTGTAGAAATTATGTACATTTCATTTCAATTGTTCTATCCCTTGGGATATATATCTTAATTTAAACCACCAAGCGCGATCTTAAATGTATATATAAAGAACAAAGAAAGGGTCACATATGACAAAGGAAAGTGAAACACCTATTGAAGACGGGTGACGAAAGATGTCATTCACAGGAAATCTCTAAAAAGATGTACTTATTTTTTTTTTTTTTGTGATTATCATCTTTTTTATTTGCATTTACATCAAATACATAATTTTATTGCCAAAAATTTTACAATTATGGTAATTATTTTTAAACACTACCATTTGGTTGTCAAGACAAGGATCTAGTAATAGCTATTATTGATTATAATATTATTTATTCTCAGTTTAATTTTTTTTTTTTTTTTTTTTTTCCAAAAATGTTTATTCAGGAAAAATTGCAGTTACATTACCAAAATTATTATTTTACACAGAGAAAAAGGGATAGGAAACATTTATTGCATTTTTACAATTCCAAAGAGATAGAAGACAGCAGAGAATATTTAAATACTTAGTTTACCTGCACAATCTCATATATTTTACACGAAGAAAAGGAAATAGAAGAACAGTTCATACACATTTAAGGGGATAGAAGACAAAATGTTTTACGAGACAAAGAGTTTTCTAACTAACTTTAAATTTAAATTCATTCATTCTTTTTTATTTGACATTCTTGCTTAGCATCCATACATATTTAAATTAATTTAAACATATAATAAACGTAACCATCCATTATTAACTGTGAGAGATTTAAAACAACATAATATGGAGAAAAATAAACCAAAGTTTGGTAGAAATTATGTACATCTCGCTTCAATTGTTATATCCCTTTCGGAGTATATATTTAATGTCAACCAACAAGCGCGGTCTTAAATGTATTTTGTTACGTCCACAATCCCCTTGTGGCCAGAGCTGTGTAGATCTTGCTGATAATTCTCGTTAGTCCTAGGGGAGACTTTAATTATTAGTATTTGTTTCAGTATTACACGAACTCTTCTTATAGTCCTGGGCACAAATTCAGTATTTGTATTACAACATTTCCTTTCCTGTAAATTATGGTAGTAGATAAATCTTATAGTAATGTATACAACACAATAGGATAGTAACTTGACAAAGAAGCTTCAGTGTAACTGTTGTTGATAGTTTATTTCAGGTGGTATGTTCAATATATACAATATATCTATTATGTACAGTTAGAATAAAATAGTGCAAACACAAACGTTCTCAAAGAAACATATTTTGAAACTCTCTGTCTTTCAGACAAAACAAATCATTAAATACTATCCGAGTGGTGCAAGGGACAGACCCACTACCAGTAGGGGTGAAAATCATGGTAACATTACAAAACTCATAACAAAACGATATGAACTTCCCCTATTAAATAATGAGTCGTTCCCAGACTCTGAGAATTTGAGATCAACACAGAATCCCAGCATTACCTAGAACCTTTCGTTTTCCTACTAAACGTCCTAATATCGCGTGTAGTAAGAAAAGAGAGAGAGAGGAGAATAAACATTGCGTGTTCCAATTCTTGGAAAAACAATATACATGACACGCCCCCACCCAATGAAAGAAATAATGTACCATAATTACCCAAGTAATACTCAACATGGTACATTTTTCGTACTTAACACTATCGTTTTAACAACCAACAATCAATGGAAGATTATAAGACAATTTAAGCAAACATGGCTCACTGGCACAACTAAATTATAAAAAGTGTCACTACCCAATGGTAATTGTGATTATAACGTGATGGACAAATATTTCCCCGTTAGTATTAATATTAACTAATGTCTCAACAAGTACAAATAATTCAAAAATATTCTAGTCATTCTTATTTTAACTATGTACAGTTGTGTGGATTTCCACCAAAATTTGCAAAAAGTCTTAATCTATTTAAACAAATATAACATTGCTCAAACTCTGTCAATTTTCAACAGTTTACTTCTAATATACAAACCAAAAGATAAGTAATACATAACTCGAATCAAACTATAGGTTACTTCCCCTTTAAATTACAGTGTCAACTTGACATTAACAGGGTTCATACCTAAGATGATGATACTTCCCCTTTTCTCAAATACGAGGAGAAAATACACTCTAGTTACGATTACTACAGTAATCTAAATATTAAAATGTAATCCACTATTATGCGTTTTTGGCAAATTTAAAAGTTTAATATAAAAGATTGTTCAGGGTTGAATGAGTGCACACCTTTAGGTACCTTTGTTTCCCTCCATTCCCGGATATATGGAATATATAACAACCTATACAACATAGTGAATATCCACTAGTTTTTCCCATTCTATTACCATGATATAACAATTTAGCAATAGATTTCCAATATTATCTATTAATTTATACCAATTGATTACATCTCTTTCTAAGATAAAAATTGTACATATTATTATTTAGTTCCATTCATTAACTAAAATAAAACAAGATAATAAATCAACTATCTCAAAGTTTTCCCACTTAATTGCATGTGATGACAATTACTTTTATCCATCCATATCAAGTAAATACGTGCATATTATATATTTATTGCATCATGCATCAACATTTAAATGGAATTTCTTTTCCATAATCAAATGAATTAAAAATATATCAGAACATCAATATTATACATGATTATAAGAATTATTAATACTTTCAAAAGACTTGACTTCTGTATGATACAAGTATTCTATAGGTATTCCATAATCAAAATTCAAACGAATGATAGGTTATCTTGACACATTCTTAATGAATAAGTGAGATGATCTGAAAAAGAAGTATGGGTTATTCAGTCAATCATGTAGCACCCGAGATAGAGTATCAGCTATGACCTTGTCTCTATCTTGTCGATGATACGGGAAATGGGATACCAGTCGGTCTCTGTCAAATTACTTAATTTCCCAAAGTCTCTATAAAACTGTAGTGTGTGGTCGGCTTTTGGTACCATCACACAGGGTGTAGACCATTTGCTATCACATTTTCCTCCTATGTCATCTTCTAACATATACTTTACATCTAATTTAATATGCTCAGGTCTGATGGGGTCAAATGGATGCTGTTTGATAGACCTGGCACTATCGGTTAACACTACATCGTGCTCTATGACATGTGTCCTACTGGGAACATTTGTAAACATTGACTTATTTTCATGCACCAGCTCAATAATCTTCTCCTTATCTTCTACCGGAGGATGTTCTAGCCTTGTATCTAAACTCTTAAGGGCATCTGTATTATTAAGTTTACTTTCTGCTAACTTATATTCTATCCTAGATAAATCCGTCGGGACTCTAGCTAACGAAATCATGGGGACCTCCCGTGGTTTACTCTTTTCCCTGGAAACATAGGGCTTAAGTAAATTAATATGGCATATCCTCTGTTTTTGTCTCCGGTCAGGAGTCTTTATCAAATAATTGACCTCGCCAAGCTTTGACTCTATCTCATAGGGTCCACTAAACTTTGCACTTAAAGGCTGATTTTGCAAAGGTAGAAACACAAGAACTTTGTCACCTGGTGCAAAAGTTCTAGCTGTAGCTTTACGGTCATAGCTCTGTCTCATACGCTCCTGCATCTGTGGAAAATGAATCTTCACATGGTTAAAAGCATGATAAAGCCTATTTTTAAATTTATCTACATATGACAAAAGTCCAATCGGTTCACTGTCCGTTAGCCAAGTTTCATGTAGAAGTTTCAACGGACCTCTGACTGAGTGTCCATACACAAGTTCGAATGGGCTAAACCCCAGGGATTCCTGAGTGGCCTCCCTTGCAGCGAACAGTACATAAGGCACACCCTTATCCCAGTCTTTCTCGTTTTCATAACAGTACTTTTTAAGCATCGATTTTAATGTCTGATGAAACCTTTCCAGAGCTCCCTGGCTCTCAGGATGATAGGCACTTGATAGCCTATGGCTTATCCCTAATTGTTCCATGACTTGTTTGAAAATGTTCGAAGTAAAGTTAGTCCCCTGGTCGGACTGTACTGTCTTCGGTAGGCCATAACGTGTGAAGAAATTTGTCAGGGCGTCTACCACCTTCACTGTTGTTATGTTCCGCAACGGAATGGCTTCCGGGAAGCGAGTGGATGAACACATGACTGTGAGCAGGTATTGAAAACCGGCTTTTGTTTTCGGCAACGGGCCCACGCAATCAATGAGTATATAACTGAATGGTTCGTCGAACGCTGGTATCGGCTGGAGTGGAGCGACAGGAATTCGTTGGTTAGGACGTCCTACCATTTGGCATACGTGGCAAGTCTTGCAGTATTGTTCGACATCTCTTCTCAGTCCTGGCCAGTAGAAGTAAGGGAGGATACGGTGGTGCGTTTTTCGGACTCCCATGTGACCAGCGAAAGGAAGATCATGCGCCATACGCAGTATATCTTGACGATAGCACTTAGGTATTACAATCTGGTGAATACTGTCCCACTCGTTTGTACCTGAGTTGAGCGGTTTCGACTTTCTCATCAACACTTCATCTTTCATGTAAAAACATTCCGCCATTGCATCTGCAGTCTTTTCATCAACAGCTTTCATTCTGAGTTGCATTATTACTTCGTCATTCAATTGTTCTCTCACCAATTTCTGCTTTGGTGACAAAATGTTATCGTTCTCTGTTGCATCACCAGTTGTTAGTTCAGCAAAGAACGTAGCACTTAAATCGATGTCAGGTGTTTCTGTTATCACTGTTTCATTCGCATGTGTGTCTTCAGAACAGACAAACACATCTTTCGTTGCACTACACGGCGTAGCAGGAGTCTTTACCGACTTCTTTTTCTGCATTGCTCTTGTCAGTGCACATGTTGGGCGTTCATTGGCAGGACGTAGGTTTTTGTCCTCCGCCATCTTTGTCTCCAACACTTTAACCATGGGCTCGACAGTGACTCTGCCGCCCATAATGTCATTTCCTAATATCATGGAAACGCCTTTGACGGGTAGTGCGCGCCACACTCCCACTACGATGTTACCTGTAAAAATATCCGACTCGAGTTTTATTCTGTGCAGTGGAGCTTCCACAGCCTCCATACTAGCACCTCTCAGCACAACAGACTCACCGGTACTGGTGGCATCTGTTAACGGCACACTGCCCTCCAGGATCACGCTGACAGCAGAACCCGTGTCACGTAATATCTGTATTTTCTTCTTGCTGAGTACATCGACTTCTGTCGACACTGTCCCCTCGTAGACAAAGGGTCGAAAATCGGATAGGTCGTCCTCTTCCGGGACTTCAGGAACCATCTGTTCCTCACGGCCTTCTGAAAGCATAATAGATTGAGTACAGCTATTCTCTTTTACCTTAGATAGACTGTTCTCAAAAACCATCGACTCCACAACTATGGGCGATGCCGGCCGCATTTCTTTTGAGTTTCTTGACCCTGTGTTGCACACTTCTTCTGTCTGCTTGCTATCTTTCTGCACTCTGGCACAGTGTAGAATAGCACCTTGCTTCTTGGTAAGGATCCAACAATCTTTCTTCATGTGGCCCTCTTTCTTGCAATTGAAACATACCACCTTTGCTTTATTTACATCTGTCTGCTTCCTGAAATGAACTAAGTTACTATTATTATTTACACCACTGTTCTTATTATTGTTTTCACTTGTCTCTTTTGGTTTACTAGCCTCCTTGGGCTCTGGTTTGTGCACTTTGGGTTTGTCAGCATAATATGGCTTTATGCTGGCGTGAATTATGGCATAGTTATCTGCCAATCTAGCAGCTTCATGCACATCTTCAACCCCTCGGTCTGAGATGTGGGTTTTAATATCCACTCGAATACAATCATTGAATTCCTCAAACAATATTAGGTTCTTGAGTTTATCAAACTCACTTACATTCTGTGACCTTAGCCACTGTTCTAACATTTTCTCCTTTTGTCTCAAAAAGTCTACATGAGTTTGATCATATGCCTTCTTTCTGTCTCTAAATAGCTTCCTATATTTTTCTGGTGTCAGGGAATAACTTTTTAGCACCCTATCTTTGATTACTTCATAGTCATTTATTTCCTCGGGTGTTAAACTCAACACTACGTCCAATGCTTTTCCTTTGTTGAGAGTTGACCTTAACAATAAAGCCATCTTATCATCAGGGAACTGATAATCTACAGCTATCCTCTCAAAAAGCAAAAAGAAATCTTGAACATCTTCTTCTCTGAATATAGGCAAGTGTTGCTTCATTGCGCTAATATCCATACCATTGCTGTCCCTACGATGGTCAGGTCTGTTCATGCGTGCCATCTCTATCCTTTCTCTGCTTTCAATCCTAATTCTTTCATTTTCCCTTTCAGTTTCTATCCTAATTCTTTCATTTTCCCTTTCAGTTTCTATCCTAATTCTTTCATTTTCTCTTTCAGTTTCTATCCTCATTCTTTCCAATTCCATTCTCTTCATAGCTAATTGGAATTTTAGGTTTTCACTCAACCCTTCATCTTCATCATTGTTTGATGATCTAGATGACATATTTCTTACCTCGTCTCCGTGGGCAATTACCTCGCCCCCACTGGGAGCTACATAACCTTCATTGATATCGTTCTGTCCCACTTCAACTACACTACCAGTGTTCATGGCATTCTGCCCGTTCAAACATGTCATAATTTCTTTGGTCAAACGATTACGATTAGGTCTTGCCTGTCCTGCCTCAATCCCAAAGGACTCAGCTAATTCTTTTAGTTCAGCAAATGACATGGCATTAAGTTCCTCACTTGATATATTCGAAGCCATAGTATAGCGTTCGAAATATTTGTTATAGTAGAGTAGTATATATTGTATAATAAAATATAAAGTTCCAACTTACGATTTGTCCAGAAATTTGCACAATATAATATTAAACACTTCGTGGAATCTTCACACTTCCCAAGGAATAAAAACGCAAACCAGTTCTCTCCTCTTTTTAAAAAAAAATAGTTTCACAGTCCTGAAAACGAAACACAAATATGCCGCTCTCAGTACTACTAATGTCACAAAATATTTATAGGTCAGGAAAAAAATATAACTCAAATTTTCCAGACGAGATCAACAAATTTTTTCCAATCCTAGATCAAGAAAAGTAGAACTCAAATCTACCGAACGAGACTACCAAATCTTGTCAATCCTAGGTCAGGAAAAGTAGAACTCAAATATACCGGGCGAGACCACCAAATTTTGTTACGTCCACAATCCCCTTGTGGCCAGAGCTGTGTAGATCTTGCTGATAATTCTCGTTAGTCCTAGGGGAGA
The DNA here is from genome assembly GCA_949126835.1 of Anisus vortex. Classification (NCBI taxonomy): domain Eukaryota; kingdom Metazoa; phylum Mollusca; class Gastropoda; family Planorbidae; genus Anisus; species Anisus vortex. Next base: position 9,864,207 of record OX421494.1, on the reverse strand, counting down.
CTTTAATTATTAGTATTTGTTTCAGTATTACACGAACTCTTCTTATAGTCCTGGGCACAAATTCAGTATTTGTATTCCAACATTTCCTTTCCTGTAAATTATGGTAGTAGATAAATCTTATAGTAATGTATACAACACAATAGGATAGTAACTTGACAAAGAAGCTTCAGTGTAACTGTTGTTGATAGTTTATTTCAGGTGGTATGTTCAATATATACAATATATCTATTATGTACAGTTAGAATAAAATAGTGCAAACACAAACGTTCTCAAAGAAACATATTTTGAAACTCTCTGTCTTTCAGACAAAACAAATCATTAAATACTATCCGAGTGGTGCAAGGGACAGACCCACTACCAGTAGGGGTGAAAATCATGGTAACATTACAAAACTCATAACAAAACGATATGAACTTCCCCTATTAAATAATGAGTCGTTCCCAGACTCTGAGAATTTGAGATCAACACAGAATCCCAGCATTACCTAGAACCTTTCGTTTTCCTACTAAACGTCCTAATATCGCGTGTAGTAAGAAAAGAGAGAGAGAGGAGAATAAACATTGCGTGTTCCAATTCTTGGAAAAACAATATACATGACAATATATATATAAAAACAAAGAAAGGGTCACAGATGACAAAGAAAATTGAAACACCCATAGAAGACGGGTGACGAAAGGTGTCATTCACGGGTAATCCCACAACGGGAACCTTCACAAGTGAGAAAAAAATCTGTGCAGTTCTCTAAAAAGATTAGGAAACTCCCAAGTTGTCTTTAGGTTTCAAATAGCGTTTAGCCGTTCCCATCGGCATGAACTATTGAAAGAGAGATAGGGAAATAAAGGCAATTTGTTTGGTAGTGACAAAAAGTTTGGAAGGCCCGAGTTTCCTGGCCCTCCCACCAGACTTTAAACCTCACTCACCGGAGTGATCGAATCGAGACTAATCTCTTAGGATTCGGAGGACAAACACACTTGTACTACGTAGCACAGCCAGGTTCCCATAAAGGGATGGTGCAAACTGTTGACCATTCCCATCCACTCTTTCCTCCTGCAAGGCAGGGCAGTCTAAAAGCAAATGCTCGACCGTCTCTTCTGCTTCAAAGCAATGTCGGCACCGCGAATCGAAGTTGGGCCTAAATCGTCCGAAATAGGCACCAATAGGGCAGTGCCCTGTACGGAACTGGGCTATCGTAGCCTGTTCTCTCCTGCGGAGCTTCCACCACGGATCAGCTCGATTTGGTCGTTTTAAATGCTGCCACACACCTCGACCCTTGTCAGACTCGTCCCAACTCTTATACCATTGTCTTGTCTCCCACTCACGCATTGATCTGCGGGCACTCGCGAAGGTGGACGGACCCTCCGGAGTGGGTGTCAGGGATCCCTTCTTGGCCAAGGCATCCACTATCTCATTGCCAGGGACTCCTGCATGACCTGGAATCCACTGCAAGATGACCTTCACCTCGTACCTGAGGATCAGGTCGGAAATAGCAGCTAATAGTCGGACAAGCAGTTCGGGCCAAGTCCCCAAGCCGTCGATGGCTTGGAGTACTGAAAGTGCATCAGTGAAGATAACTACATCAGCACGAGCAGCTGGTGTATCTTCGAACGTTTTCCCAATTGCCACAGCAGCAATTCTGATGGCTTCCATCTCCGCATCAAAGATGCAGATTGCTCCACACGGCCCACTTAGCTCAGCCCGTTTTTCTTCTGCCTTCGGGTACGACACAAGAGCACCATACCCAGAACGCGCTTCGGTACCACTGATCGCGCTCCCATCAGTGTATGCCTCAACGAATCCCGAGTATGCCCGTACCGTCCTTAGAGCAGCTGCGCGCCTCTCAGTCAGGCAAGCGCTGGGTCCGACTGCTTCCATCAGGTTCGCCCGTATCTCTGGTAGGTTGAAAGATAGGTGAGGAGGAGGTTCCACTCCCGTCCGCATGGGCATGCGGTCGACCGGGAGTCCAATCTCTGCGCTGAGCTTCAGTGCGTGGTGCATGAAGGACTGCATTGAGATCCGAGCTCCTCCCACCCAGGAATCCACGAGCATCCTGAGGGGGGAACTTTCCTCCAACCGCTTAAACCACTCGTAAGCAGTAATAACGGCCCTTTTCCTTCTCCCATTCAGAGGCGGCACGTTTGCCATGATTTCAACAGCCGATGTCGGGGCGGTACGGAACGTTCCACATATTAGTCTGAGGGCTTGATTTTGTACAGAGTCCAACGTCTTCAAAGCAGTATCAGACGCATAGATTTGCACCGGGAGGCTGTAATCGATCTGAGATCTTACCGCTACTAGGTAAAGATTTCTCAACACACTCGCCTTCGCACCCCAGCCAGTACTGGCCAGTCTCTTGACAATGTTCAGCTTAGAAGATGCTTTCTCTTTGACTAACCTCACATGGTCATACATCGTTAGCTTTCGGTCCAGTGTCACTCCGAGATAGACCGGCTTCTGGTCGCATGCCAGGGCGCGGCCGTCAATGTTCAGCTCGATCGGCTCTTTGAGGATATCGATTCCAAGGGTAAAGAGCGAGTAAACTGTTTTTAGGCAGTTTACTTCCATACCCCAAAGCTTGGCGTAACAGGCTACTGCGTTCAAATCCTGCTGGAGGGCCCGCTCGAGAGCACGCGCTTCCCTCCCGGTCGACCAGACCACAAGATCGTCTGCGAAAAGCAGCGACGAGCTTCCCAGATAGTTCGGCAGGTCGTTGATAAAAGCCAGGAACAATGTACAGGACAGTGCTGAGCCCTGGGGCAATCCTTGCTCCAGGACGCGCTTCCGAGAAACCGCTTTCCCGTAACGAGTTGCAACTGTTCTTCGGGATAAAAACCCTTTGATCCAATTGTACATGTTAGAGGCTATTCCTAGCCTCTGTAGCTTCAACAACAACCCCGGCCGCCAGACCTTGTCATAGGCCTGTTTAAAATCCAGGAACACTGCTAGTGTAGACTCTTTCCGCTGAAACCCGTCAGCCATTTTCTGGACCAAGAGCGTCACCTGATCCATCGAGCTTCTTCCGCTACGGAAGCCTGCTTGAGTGGGGGTGACCAGTCCATTATCCTCTAGGAACCTCACAAGCCTCCTATTGATTAATCTCTCAGCTACCTTCCCTACACACGATGTTAGGGAAATCGGTCGGTAGCTTTCGGCCTGACCCGGGTCTTTACTCCTCTTCAAGATGGGTACCACCAAGGCCTCTCTTCACTGTTTCGGTAGGACACCTTCAGACCATGTTCGGTTTACGAGCTCCAAGAGTTTGCCCTTGCCACCAGCCCCAAGGTGAGTGATCAGCTCGTTGCTAATCCCATCCAGCCCTGGGGCCTTCTTCGCTTTGCACCGTCTCAAAACATACTCCAGTTCTTGCCGAGTGAAGGGCACCGTGAATGTGCTAACCTCACCCTCTCCCGTCATGTGGCGTTCGTTTGCCTTCCGGACTTTATCAAGTCCAGCAGACACACTCGTTCTTCCACCCAGTTTTCCGACACTTACGAAGTGACGGTTGAGCATCTCAGCCCGCTTGGTATCCGATACCATGGGGCCTGCCCCTGCTCTTGCCAACGAAGCTGGTGCTCTGCTAGCTACCTCAGCTCGCTCAAGGTGGTTGATTAGGTTCCATGCCTGCCGGCTATCCGCAAGGTCCAATCCAGCACATGTATCAGTCCATTTCGACAACTTTGCCTCCGCGATAGCCCCTTTCACTTCCGCCGTTAAACGGTTGTACTCTCGACGGCTCTCGGCCGTCTTCCGCCTGCTCGCGAGCTTGCGAGCAGCCCTCCTTTTGCGGACCAACTCTCCTAGGGCTTTTGTCCAAAACGGTCTGAACTTGCGCTTCTCATGTGACCTTGGTATCGTCTTTCTGGCAACCCCTAGTATGGCTTTAACCATCGTGCCATACACTGAGTCGATAGGCCCAGTCTCGATAGGCACTTCTTCAAGAGCGCGATCGGTGCGCACTCTGTACTCGTCCCATCGTGCCTTCGAGTAGATCCACTTCCTCCCACCTTCCCAAGCAAGCGTCGCCGGATGACTGGTCTGCACCAGTTAACACCCTGGCGAATGTGCCAAAAAAAGGGGAAGTTGGGCCGGTATTTGTATATCGGTCCTTCTTCTTTTACTATACATTGATGTCACTCTGATAAAAATAATTTGAAGAAAAAAAGATTAATATTAGACATAAGTTTTTGTATTAGATAGGTAACGAAGAAAACATTTGAAAAGAAGGGTAAGGAATAATGGGAGGAAAACAGTAGACCTTACTTCCGTTCCGTGAAAGGCAGTGAAGCTAAAAGTAATAAAGAAGGCAAAATAGGTGAAGACGGACCCAGAAAGGCCAAGTCTCTCTCCTCGTTACTTCATGTGCAATAAGCCATGAAATTAAAATATCGTCTCCTAAACCTTTCAACAAATTTAAAAGAATACACCCGTAAACTTATATAAAAATAATATGTACATAGTGGTGCGTAAAAAAACAAAAAAACACACCACACACAAACAAAAACAACACAAAATTTTACATTCACTGAAAGAGACATCGCACCGGAAATGAAAATAAAAATTTCCCTTGATGAATAGTTAACTTACAATACAAGGGCATCTCCGTTTTTAAAACAACGCATTAATAACATATGCATGTAATTACTCTACCAATTAAACAAATGAACCAAATAATAAAATACATAAGGATCTCATCTATGAAATACATTATAATACATAAAACTGAGATCTCATTGTATGTTTTTAAACCTCTTAAAGTACGGTACTAATAATAATGTCAAACGATATAGATTCTTATTAATCATACAAACTCGGTAGTTTATGTAATGCTTTAAATTAAACATATAAATCTTTAATTTTATAATATTTATATAATTGTTAAATGCTTTTTACAGTTCGATCATATCAAAGTTATAAATTGTAAGTTATTTATTCTATTATAAAAGAAAAAAAAAAAGAATCTGATTAGAAATATTTGCTCCAATAAAACAGGTTAATTACCTCCCTTAATTAAAATACGTTTCCACAATTGATTCAACAGTGATGCCAAAAAAGGTATGTTTTGTAATATAAAAAATACCACTGACTAACTATTATTTCTTTATATAATCCAACATTATGGTATTCATTACAAGATTTAATTATTAGAGGATTAAACAAATTTACGTTAAAAATTTGTAAATAATAATAACAATAATAATAACAGTATTTTTGAAGCGCTATCAACAAACATAGTGTAGGCTCTAAGCGCATAAAAAAAAAACAACGGAGAACAAAACATACATATAAGTGATAACATATAATGGCTAGAGTTATACAAAACCAGACGAAAATAAACGATAGAACTGATTTCTAAAAGTGAATCTTAAAATAGTGAGTCTTTAAGTTCTTTTTAAAAGTGTCGTAGAAGACGGTTTGTCTGAGCTTGAGATGAGCGAGTTCCATACCTTCGGGCCAAATGATGAGAAGGCTCTCATACCACAAGTATGCAGCGAAAAACGCGACACAACCAGTAAAGAGGAGTCTACTGAACGAAGGTCTCTTTGCTGGGCATATGCTGAAATTAGTTCACTGAGGTATGAAGGCATTATGTTGTTGTTTAAACATTGGTGGCAAAGTGATGCGATTTTAAATTCAATTCTTGCTTTCACTGGGAGCCAATGTAGCGAGCGAAGAAGGGCAGTTCCCGAAACTCGTTTTAACTTGCGCATAACCAAACGCAACATTTCCCTCATTAATTGTTTGTCCATTTAAGAAGTTTATATGTTAAACATTAATAAATACAAAAATTACATAATTTAGTGCGATTAAAAAAGTCTCTTATATTTATTATATTAATAAAACAAATACATTTCTTTTAGAATTACTTATAATTATGTTTAATTATAGAAGTTGAGTGTAAAAACTCTATTAAATGTAATTAGTCTGTATGAATTAATGAGCGGTCAAGTGTAAGTGACCTCTTTGTATGCTTCAAACGGCTTTCATGTTGCAAAGCTCAGATAAACATATGCGAGAACAAATGCATATTAGTACTCTTTCTTTCCGAGTGGCATTCGGGCATGGAATGGGTTGCCTGAACAAACCAGGAAAACTAGTAACTTAGCAACATTTAAAACCTTAATAAAGATGCAAGACTAGACTCGGACCACGGATGAGCGTAGGACGCAATAATCTTCTCTACAGAAGGAGCGTCTGTAATGTATAAGATAAGATAAGATAAAAATGTACCATGCTCTTCACAAGTATTTATTTTTTGTCCTTTCTTTCCATAAGATGTCAAAGTCACAATGCATGATTTTAAGTGTTTGCTGCTAAAATAATATTCATGTTTAATTAAAATTGACAATAATTACTGAAAACAATGCTACATTTTGTTGGTAACAGTGGCATTATAAACAGCTAAAAATGGTCTAAGCCCGGACACAAAATCAATAGTAAAACACAAATTTTAAAAATTCTTTAAAAAAAGAAGAAAGAGATAAAACCAGAAATGCAAGCTGCCAACATAGAAGATTTATTTCAGCAAGTCAACAAATTAATTAATTAATTAATTACACATTCATAATACATCGTTCCCAATGCAGTTTATATATTTATACGTAAGAAGCACACATCTTATATATAGAAGGAGCGTCCGTAACATATAAGATACATGTCATGTTTATCCAAAGACATAACTGTATATCAATGTATTAGATTATTAATACTTTTTTTAACAGCCGGGCACATTGGCGGGAAAGTCACAGTTTTTATTGACCTTGTTGAACACGGTGCCTGCTCCGCACTGCATAACAAACGTCTGGCCGCCAGTACACTCGACGAATTCATGGCAGCTACCAGGGGCTTCGTGGATGCCGTCACTCAGACTTTGGTCCTTGCAGATGCTGGCTAAATCTAGAATGAGAAGTATGAAAATAAAAATAAATCATAAGATATTTTGTGCGCATTAAAGGGAGGCAACTAAAAACAATCTAGAGAGATAACTTACACGATTATAATAATGTTTTACAGATAAAAATTAACCTACATCCAGCAAGAGTAAAACCAACAATTTTAGTTGTAACGTCACAAGATTTACACTCGCTTAGCTCTAACTTTAAATTTACCAATTAACATTTAACTTCGAAAATACTTCTGGATTGTCAAACAGCTTAAGGCTATGCTCCAATATAAACGTGTGTTTTTTTTAATGTGCAAACTTGAAGCATTAAAAAAAAAAAAAATTTTGATCAATAGATGGATAGGCCCACCATAATTTTACCGATGACATTACTTTCCGAATTTCAGAGTGTGTTTAAGTACATAGGTCGAAAAATGGTTAGAAGTTTTGTACTGGAAAAAGTTGATTATTGCGTGTAAAGAAATTATACTAGGAACCTGAAATCCTGTTAGTATCTACTCTCCAAACCTATAGCAGTTTGGCGATTGAGATAATTCATTCCACGCACCATTTACTTTTAGGAATAAAGATTGAATAGAAAAAGAACTTGTTTTGTTTGTTTTAAAGACTAAAGACTAGTTTATAGAATTATTCTTTGATGGGGGCCGATGGTAAAGTTGCAGTACGTTGGTATCGGGTTCAAGTCCAGCGGCTAGTTGGCCAGTACTACGGTGACTAAGGACCCAGCTCTGACTGAAACCCGAATCAGTCCGGGAAATTAAAGCAGACTTAATTATTATGAAGTCCCATGCCATAGCCTATACGTTGTTTGACGTATGAAGGACGACGAGAAGGGGAGAGAGCGTTGCGAATATTATTGTTTGGAAGGGGAATCCCCTTCTTCAAAGAACTTTGAATGTCTAGGGCCACTTGTCCTTTTGGTCTTTTTGTTACTCGGACCAGCATGAGTGAGAGTGGACGCAAACCGAGGAACTCGACGATAGCCAAGACAAAATTATTATTTTATTGAAATATTGGACGAAGACCACAACCGAAGAAAGAAAACACGAAATATTCTTTATAGAAGGAGCGTTTGTAACATAGCATAAGATAGATCAACGAAAACCAAGACTTTTCTGTACTTACTTCCGCCTCCTGTAATGGGCCTGTCTGTCACTGGGCTGTTTGTCACGACAGGGCCTTGGGTGTGTGTGTCAATGGGTCTATTAGTGACAACAGGGGCTAATGTGACACTGTAAATGAAATATAAAAAAAAAAACAACATTACAGTATTTAAATAATTGTTATCGGTTGTTTAATTAAAAGAGTGTGTTTTTTTTATACTGGATCCACAAAAAGGAATCTAACCATTCCTTAGTGTTTTTCGGCCTGATTAGTTCGGCCTCATAATTAAGCGATTCGCTCTTTTGTGTGTGTGTGTTTTTTTTTTTAAAATGGTATTTTCGTATCCAGACACGGGCTAGCCTAGAGAAAAATACAAAGCAGGAAGACCAAAATATACCTGGAATTGGTTAGTTTTTATTGAGACAATATCATATTATTTATTACAATATTCAGAAAGGCAAAGAGATCAAAACAATTTTCTAATTGTCCAGATATGCAACAATTACATGTACGTTCTTATTATTTTGCCAAGTGGCATCAGAGCATGAAATAGGTTGCCTGAGCATACCAGGAAAGCCTACAACTTAACATTATTTAAAACACTAATAAAACTAGACTCAGACCATGGATGGGCGAAAGGACGCAATACTCTTTATTATATAAGAAGCGTATGTAATATATGAGATAAGACTACACTGAAACCATGGATAAATGTAGTTTGTATTTTCCGTATAAAAGGAGCGTCCGTAACACACACCACACAACATATGATGAGAAACGATTAGACAGTAAAAAAAAATGTCCGGATTTAAGGGCCTAACCTATCAATTGGTGATGGTGTTTACAACGGTGTTAGTGATGGTATTTACAACGGTGTTAGTGATGGTATTTACAACGGTGTTAGTGATGGTATTTACAACGGTGTTAGTGATGGTATTTACAACGGTGTTAGTGATGGTATTTACAACGTGTTAGTGATGGTATTTACAACGGTGTTAGTGATGGTATTTACAACGGTGTTGGTGATGGTATTTACAACGTGTTAGTGATGGTATTTACAACGTATTAGTGATGGTATTTACAACGGTGTTAGTGATGGTATTTACAACGGTGTTAGTGATAGTATTTACAACGGTGTTAGTGATGGTATTTAAAACGGTGTTAGTGATGGTATTTACAACGTGTTAGTGATGGTATTTACAACGGTGTTAGTGATGGTATTTACAACGGTGTTAGTGATGGTATTTACAACGGTGTTAGTGATGGTATTTACAACGTGTTAGTGATGGTATTTACAACGTGTTAGTGATGGTATTTACAACGGTGTTAGTGATGGTATTTACAACGTGTTAGTGATGGTATTTACAACGGTGTTAGTGATGGTATTTACAACGGTGTTAGTGATGGTTATTACAACGGTGTTAGTGATGGTATTTACAACGGTGTTAGTGATGGTATTTACAACAGTGTTAGTGATGGTATTTACAACGGTGTTGGTGATGGTATTTACAACGTGTTAGTGATAATATTTACAACGTGTTAGTGATGGTATTTACAACGGTGTTAGTGATGGTATTTACAACGTGTTAGTGATGGTATTTACAACGGTGTTAGTGATGGTATTTACAACGGTGTTAGTGATGGTATTTACGACGGTGTTAGTGATGGTATTTACAACGGTGTTAGTGATGGTATTTACAACGGTGTTAGTGATGGTATTTACAACGTGTTAGTGATGGTATTTACAACGTGTTAGTGATGGTATTTACAACGGTGTTAGTGATGGTATTTACAACGTGTTAGTGATGGTATTTACAACGGCGTTAGTGATGGTATTTACAACGGTGTTAGTGATGGTATTTACAACGGTGTTAGTGATGGTATTTACAACGTGTTAGTGATGGTATTTACAACGGTGTTAGTGATGGTATTTACAACGGTGTTGGTGATGGTATTTACAACGTGTTAGTGATGGTATTTACAACGTGTTAGTGATGGTATTTACAACGGTGTTAGTGATGGTATTTACAACGGTGTTAGTGATAGTATTTACAACGGTGTTAGTGATGGTATTTAAAACGGTGTTAGTGATGGTATTTACAACGTGTTAGTGATGGTATTTACAACGGTGTTAGTGATGGTATTTACAACGGTGTTAGTGATGGTATTTACAACGGTGTTAGTGATGGTATTTACAACGTGTTAGTGATGGTATTTACAACGTGTTAGTGATGGTATTTACCACGGTGTTAGTGATAGTATTTACAACGTGTTAGTGATGGTATTTACAACGGTGTTAGTGATGGTATTTACAACGGTGTTAGTGATGGTTATTACAACGGTGTTAGTGATGGTATTTACAACGGTGTTAGTTATGGTATTTACAACAGTGTTAGTGATGGTATTTACAACGGTGTTAGTGATGGTATTTACAACGTGTTAGTGATTATTTTTACAACGTGTTAGTGATGGTATTTACAACGGTGTTAGTGATGGTATTTACAACGTGTTAGTGATGGTATTTACAACGGTGTTAGTGATGGTATTTACAACGGTGTTAGTGATGGTATTTACGACGGTGTTAGTGATGGTATTTACAACGGTGTTAGTGATGGTATTTACAACGGTGTTAGTGATGGTATTTACAACGTGTTAGTGATGGTATTTACAACGTGTTAGTGATGGTATTTACAACGGTGTTAGTGATGGTATTTACAACGTGTTAGTGATGGTATTTACAACGGCGTTAGTGATGGTATTTACAACGGTGTTAGTGATGGTATTTACAACGGTGTTAGTGATGGTATTTACAACGGTGTTAGTGATGGTATTTACAACGGTGTTAGTGATTGTATTTACAACGGTGTTGGTGATGATTTTGATGTTGAAGATGGTTTTGGTGTAGCCAGGACTCACTGTCGATGTTGGTGTAGCCGGTCTCACTGTCGATGTTGATGTGTTAGTGAGATGATGGTGGCTTTTAAAATGATGTTGATAGTAATATTGTTGGATAATGTGTTGTTGTTAGGGATGTTGTTGGTTTTGTCGCTGGTGTTCGATGTCGTGCAGGTCTGATACCTTGGCCCAGATGGTGCAGTACCACACTCGTCGCTGATGGCGTGGACCAGAGGAAAGGCGCCTTGACCACAAGACGTGCCGTGGAAGTCGTCCAGGTCCAGAGCCCAAATCATGCTGCCTCCATATCCATTGTCTTTGATGTATTTTACCTGGAGCAGAATAATGTACAGAGTGATAACATGAACGGGAAGAAAAACGAATGACGAATGGGTAAAAATACAGTGATTATAATAGCTCTACCAAATACATCCCTAGAATAGAGCAGAATAATGAACCAATTGAAGAAAATGCAATGGATAATACAGTAATTCATAATAACCCTATCGACCATATATCTCTTGAATGCAGTAGAATAATAAACAGAGTCATAGGCTACAATTAACAAGGCGTAAACAAGGTGGAGAGTGAAAAGACATTTCTTCATAGTATCACAGTGACCATATGGCCAGAATGGAATGCAGGTACTACATATGGTGGGCGTTTACTGTTAACGGCAGTTGAAATAGCGAATAGTAGGCTACAAAATTCATATAGCTAAAAAAAAACAACCAACAAAAACATAATTAGTTCAATAATAACTATAAAAGTTAAATAAATTGGATTGGAAATCAATTTGTTATTTAGGATTATAGTCCATGGCTGAGAATGTTTTTATATCTTAATTTTACTGAATGTTATCTTAGCCTACTTTGGTTTAACTATTGGTTGACGGTTTAAACAGAAGAAAGTAGAAAACACAAGCCGTTTTAAATAGATGAAAGATTTTGAAGAAAAAAAATTCAGTACATTTTCTATTCTAATAAAAAATACATAAGATATCAAATAGCCACGATGGAATTATAACGAACTATTTTGAAGACTGAAAGGTTGCAGGATAATAATATCTAAGCCATTGTTATCTTGGTAGCGGGTTTCAATACATTCTGAAAGGTGTAGTGGATTTTTTTATCAGTTCTGAAAGGTATACGACATCAGGCGGATAAAGTTAAGGAGCATTGTAATGACCATACAATACTTGTGTATCCAATGGGCAAGACAAACAACAATAACCAACCAACAAAAGTGGTTCACAAAGGCTCAAATACTGTTATAAAGTAGTTTCTCTTTTTGTGCTATCTGATCTTTTTTTTTTGCTGAATAGTTCCTGTCTTCAAAAATTGCATTGACAACAAAACAGTAACGGATCTAATTAACTTTTCGTGATAGAGACTCTCACAGTACCTTGTTTCTTAAACTTTGAGGATCATCGTACCCGATCCAGAGATTGCCTTTAACTAAGTAAGGAACCTGTTGGTCAGCTATTTGATGAACGGATGCCCCACTCTTAATGATGTCACAGATCTGAAATAATGGATTTAATAAAGCGATTATGGCGCATATCAATTTCCATCCACATATCAAGTACACGTCTCAACATTTAAATATTTATTAATAGATCCTAATGGTCTAACAGCCGATTGTTAAATTGACCATCTCAAAGGTTCAGATTAGGAAATTGTTCTCTCTCAGATCCCTAGGTCGTTCCTGAGTCTAGCCACCACTGATAAATACTGGATATTGTTGGGGGGAAAGAAAACGCGACAAGGGATTGTTCTGCCCACACAATCAGCTAGTGCGTCAGCGACACTGAGACTTCCTTTGAACTCATCTTCATCCGCCATGTTGAACCAGATAGGTCAGCAAAGAAAACCATTTGTTAAAAATATCAAACTTCTGTGTTTTTCACTGCAATGAATATAATTTAATATAGTTTTATCAGATTCTAAATTTTAACCACACAAAGAATAATTAGAAAATAAATTATGGCTTTGAATTCGGAGATTCAAAGTATATGCAAACATAATATACAGACTAGGCCTGTATATGATATGAAGTTTTGTCAACTCTTACAAACTTGCATCCCTTCCTGCCTCATCATCATCATCAGTCCTTTGGGTTTCTTGTGTAAATGTCAATATCTTTGTCTTTGACTGCAAGAGAACTAAAAGCCCCGCAGCTTGCTTGAAAGAGGCAGAAGAACCTTTTCTACACTCATTCTTGCTGAACATTAGATGCGCTCATAACTCATTTCTACGCAGCTTTTTATTAACTCTCACAAATGTATAAAAACAAACAAACACCACTGTGGTTAGTGTCCATTACCTCATAGTAAGCCATGAAGCCAGCTTCCCTCGTGAACTGTCCGGCGGGTCCAGGGCTTGGGGCGGGGTCGCTAACTTCGTGCCTGTTGGGGTCACTCAAGGTGAAGGTTCTTCCGTACGTGGCCAGACCGATGTTGAGTTTTTCCTTGGGAGCTCCTTTCTGGACCCAATACTTGGCAGCGAAGTCCTAGAAAGATTCAAAAGCGCATTCATAACTAGGAAATCAGTTATACACTAAAAAAGAAAGAACTCTACTGTTTGTTCCATCGGAAACGAATATCAATAAACCTCTTGCTATAATAGTCATCTACTTCGGATTTTGGAAATGTGTATCTTTAGAAATATATTATGTTGACTTTTAATTTTTGGGCTTTGGCACATTAGATCGTTTTACATCGTTTCATTTAACTTCATTACTTTTAATTATACACAGTGTAATAAAATACTAATAAAAGCCAATGTTAGGCTATTTACATATATCTTATAGATTAGTGCTTTCGTTAAGTTTGGTATATTGCCTATAAAATAATACTATTATGTTAATGTATAGGTCTACATGAATAACTTTGGCTCATTTAACCATGACCTGGATATTACAATATTACAATTACGCCGCAAGTAAAATGAAAACCTCGTACTATGTAATAGTTAGCATTGTCTCCCGTGTCCCCAGCATGGCTGTAGAGTGGACTGTTGTGGCCAGTGAATGGATCCCAGCTGCCGTGGAAGTCGTAGGACATCAAGTTGATGAAGTCCAGGTGACTGTCAATAGAGTAACAGAGCAAGTCAATAATTAGTGGATTGAGTACATATGCGTGTACAGGAGCCAAATTAACCCATAAGTTACCTGGGTGCTTGCAGGGCCCTCGAGAGAAAAAAAAGATGACGGTACGAGATCTTTTATGGGCCCCCTCCCCCCCTCTCCCCCTCCCTACCCCCCCCCCCCTCTTTTGAATGCTTACTGTTTGGTGAAAAGAAATAGTCAACAGAAAATACATCAAAAGGCCTACATGAATGATAAATAAAGACAGAGTATAAAAAGACTAGTTTAAGGTCAAACACAATGACTTGACCCTCTAGTCTTTGTGTACAATTTCAACAGTTTCCCCGTGGAATTACACTACCGGTAGTCTTATTTAACAAATGTAACAGGTTTTTTTAAAACGGGGCTGCCTTAAATTGCGTACCTTTTTCTTGGCAAAACTACGAATTACCGTGTCAAAGTTTATTTGTCTTGCAATGCCAGACTCAATACTGAGCCTAGCCAAGTTGTGCAGGCGATCCTGACTTATGGTGCTTATGGTGGACCTAAGGCAATTTTTGATGAGCTTAAGTTTACTGAAGATCCTCTGGTGATGAAAGGGACATCTTCGAACTGACACTTAATTTAGGAAAAATATTTTCTAATTTGGAATTTGCCAAAGCATTTAACTGAACTTAACAGTTCCAATGCACCCAACTGTTCTTAGCCAAAATTTGCAATGTGAACCATTGTTAGATGAATTATTTCCTGAACAAAGTCTTCACAACTTACCGTATGTTATTATAATACTTTTCTGCTAGCTTAGCAGCTTTTTACTTTAAGTCTTCTTCTGACATCTTTTGGTAGTTCCAAGGAAAGCTGAACGTGTCAGAAATATATTATTGTTCTATTTTTCTGGCAGTTGTATAAACTCTTCCTAAACAATTCTACTTCTACCTGCAGGTGGGCTGCAACAAACTTAGCTTCATTCCACATTGCTTTCCAACTGTTTCGCAAAGGCCCTAGTTGTGCATATTATAAGTTTTCTATGGTTGCAACTTCCATAGCTATAGTCGCATCACAAACTTGAATGACTTAGTTACAGAAGTCAATATGGACTAGTATACTGTGCCACACGACTGACATTATGATGCAAGTGATAGAACCGACATAACATATAAATTTCATGGATTTCGTTTCTGGTTTTCGGAGTAAGATAACAGGTCTTCCAAAACCAACTCAACCCCTGGTAGATGAGCTACAAATGGTTTTACATCTGACCATATGGTGCTAGAAATGCGATGAAGCTTTGACAGTATTTTCCACCTCTTGAGGCTGCAACTGAATAATGTGTATTTACATTTGTCTAAAATTATGATTACTCCAATCTCCCCTAGTGGCTACCGCACAGGAGATCATTAAAGTGTAAAAGGATCGACTAACTAGCTTTGACTGCCGTACTAGTATGCAGCGATATAGAGTTTGTAGGCCTAGGCTACTAAGCTAACAGGGAGAAATGTAAGCCAGTAAGGCTCATAGGTTATATCTGTCATCATTCCTGGAGAAAAATAATTAAAAAGAGATAAGAAGATAAGATAAGAATGGGTATTTCTTATAGTGCTTCTATCCATGCTATTAAATTAGCATGCTCATTGCGCTCTTGGTGTGAATTGCAGTGGCAGATGTATTAGCCAAAGAGAAAGGTTTTCAAGTTCTTTTTAAAAGATTCTCTTGTCCCAGATTCTCTCAGTGTCTGAGATAAACTGTTCCATAGAGAAGGCGCCATTGATTCAAATGATCGCACTCCCAGGTACTTCTTTTTGTGTCCATCCAAACTAGGAGTTTTGAGGAGTGACTGTGATGAAGAGCGCAGTTCCCTAGATGGCTCATGCCTTGATATAAGCTCTCGATGATAGGAAGGAGCATCCGTACGTAATGGACATAATTTTGTACTCTATTCCCTTTATCACCGGGGCTAGTGGAGATCCATTAGTGTTGGGGAGATATGATCTTGCCTCCTCACCCCCGAAACAATGCGCGCCGCGGTGTTCTGCACTCTCTGTAATCTCTGCAGCTGGTTCTATGGGCAAACCCCACAGGCAACTATTGCAGTAATCCAACCTTGACTGGATAAGAAAGACTGCTATGGTTTTGGCCGTCCTTCTATTGAGTTGAGGTCGCAGCTTACCCAGTGTGTGTAGATGAGACGAACAAGCCTTAACCACAGCACTGATATGTGGAACCATTGATATTTTATTATCAATAAAAAGGCCAAGGTCTCTAACCGTGTTGGTCAACGTTATCTTGGAAGCCCAAACCTTGATCGTAGTGATAGCTATTTCCCGAAGACTGACATCAGATCCACAGATAATTGCATCTGTCTTGTCATCATTTAATTTAAGTCTGTTTGCAACCATCCATGCCTTAACTTTTTGACAACACTCCTCCACATTACCAACAGCAGCAGCGCAGGCAGACGAATCAGGACGAAAACTAAGATCCTAACTGCTATCGAAAATAATTAGGCCATATATTACAACTAAAGGCTTCATTGCATATTTAACAAAATGTTCAAGTACAAATTCAGAGCATATCAAAATTAAGGGCCCCCAGCGCCACGTGAGATTGTAGGAGGTTTTGGGGCATCTCCTCTTAGCTTAATAGCAACAATTAAAAAATACTTGCGTAATTGCCTATTTAATTTTAAATTTTAATATTCATGGGCTTCATGGGCCCCCTAAACTCTCATGGGCCCCGGTACGACGTACCGGCTGTACCCCCCTCTCGTGGGGCCTGGGTGCTTGACCTTGACCTTACCTGCTTATTTCAGGAATTTCATATGCGGCGTCTATGTTAGGTTTCCCAGCAGCCACTGCGGCTGACAGCAGCAGACGTGGTTTACCACTGGACTGACTCTCCTGTTGAAATGCGGCTACGAGTTCCTGAAACGTTAAAAAATACAGTTCATACATATTTAGTCAAGCCAAACTACTTAAATTTTTCCTTTTGAAGGCCAACATTTTGCATTGTTGTAGTCTGTTTGAATTTTATACATAGGCCTACATGTAATTTACTTAAACGATATAAAACACAGTAATCGAATTAATACTATAGGCCTTCTATATCTGGATAATATTTAACTAATTAATGTGCACTAAATTATTTCGACAACTGGATGCGACAATTCGTGTGGGTTTTGCCGATTAGCGCTTCGACCATAAACGTTTATTAAGAGACGGATGTGGCCGATATAGGCTACAACCCATCGTGTGCCAATAATACAAACAAAATAGTTATTAATTATTTGTGTGAGATGAAATTTAGTTATAAAAAGATTTTACCTGGACCAACTGAGTAAACTTGTGTTTGTCCTCAGGTGGGCTGCCTCGTAGCCCTGGGTACTCCCAGTCGAGGTCAAGGCCGTCGAAGTTGTGATTTCTCAAGAACTTGATGCTGTCCTGGATAAAGTCCTGGCGTGTCGCTGAAGAGGAGACCATCTGAGAAAATGGGGCGGAGCCAAGGTTGTATCCCCCGACAGCGATGAGCGTCTTAAGTTGGGTGTTGACTTTCTTCAGGTCATTGAATTTAGAATATCTAAAATATAATGCAATGGGGTGTTGACTTTCTTCAGGTCATTGAATTTAGAATATCTAAAATATAATGCAATGGGGTGTTGACTTTCTTCAGGTCATTGAATTTAGAATATCTAAAATATAATGCAATGGGGTGTTGACTTTCTTCAGGTCATTGAATTTAGAATATCTAAAATATAATGCAATGGGGTGTTGACTTTCTTCAGGTCATTGAATTTAGAATATCTAAAATATAATGCAATGGGGTGTTGACTTTCTTCAGGTCATTGAATTTAGAATATCTAAAATATAATGCAATGGGGTGTTGACTTTCTTCAGGTCATTGAATTTAGAATATCTAAAATATAATGCAATGGGGTGTTGACTTTCTTCAGGTCATTGAATTTAGAATATCTAAAATATAATGCAATGGGGTGTTGACTTTCTTCAGGTCATTGAATTTAGAATATCTAAAATATAATGCAATGGGTGTTGACTTTCTTCAAGTCATTGAATTTAGAATATCTAAAATATAATGCAATGGGGTGCTGACTTTCTTCAGGTCATTGAATTTAGAATATCTAAAATATAATGCAATGGGGTGTTGACTTTCTTCAGGTCATTGAATTTAGAATATCTAAAATATAATGCAATGGGGTGTTGACTTTCTTCAGGTCATTGAATTTAGAATATCTAAAATATAATGCAATGGGGTGTTGACTTTCTTCAGGTCATTGAATTTAGAATATCTAAAATATAATGCAATGGGGTGTTGACTTTCTTGTCATTGAATTTAGACTATCTAAAGTATGTCACAATTGGGTGTTAACTTCCTTGTCATTGAATTTAGAATATCTAAAATATAATGTAGTTTAACAGTAATTGTCATTTTATAAAAGAAATGTAGGTATAGAATAGCATAGTCACAATTTTACTACATGTCGTTATTAGAAGGAATTTTCAAGATTATATATTAATATTTACTATTTTCTTACTAAACAAAATATACATTATTAACTTGTAGTGCTCTGTGGACAGCAAACTTTCCGGACCGTTAGGCCTTTTTAAATTGATAAAAGGCACTACAGGCTAACATAAACAATGTTCCCAAATGAAAGGTTGTGTTATTAAAAAATATAGTACAATCAAATAGAAGAATTATATGTTCCATAATCGTAGAGACGCATACAAAATTAGGTTCTAATGTTGAGGATTTTAGCAGCAGACAGGCTGATTGTCGGTGATCTGAAAGCTCAGCTTGTTCCAACATAACTTCTATTTCGTTTTACGTTATTATATGGAAAGTCAAAACAGTGGTTCTAAGGATCTTTAACTCTTGACAATAATTTTTTTTTAAATACAAACATAATGCCGCCAGCAGTAATGAAAGGGGACTAAACTCTGCGACAAGTCAGTTAGAGTGGAAGAAAAAATAAATAAATAGACGGTCGTCAGGCTGAATCAAGCCTAAAGGTCGGACTTTGCCAACCCATTTACTAGATGATTGATTGGGGAACATCTACAAAGAAAACAAAAGCCCTCCGCTCTAGTACTAGATGATTGGTCTGGGAACATCTTCATTTAAATAGACTACACATGATCACCGCTGTAAAATGAAAAATATAGTGTTATAGTCTAAGGAATATAACTCATATAATCAACATGTATATCACGAATTATTGCCGCTATGTATTGCTAAGTCGTAGTGCGACATTATGTTCATTCATGCTTTACAAGAGAATTGTATGTTGTTAGCTGTAAGCAGTGAGAATCACGGGGGGTTGCAAGTCTGGTCATGTCACGAGGGCAGAGTGTATTTTTCAGTCTACTGTTAGACTCGAACAAAAACTCTTGCCGCCGACAAAGTTGGCTCTAAATGACTTCAATTCCTACCATAATATAGCTTTTGTTTTAGAGGTTTTCACAGTGCCTTGTTTCTTAACCTTTGAGGATCATCGCATCCAACCCTGTGATTGCCTTTAACCTTTCCCACCATATTGTGGTACCATAAACTCTAAAAACTATTACAGAATATCGAAGCTCTTAATTATCATTACGGAATGTTTGAGCGTCATTAAATATTTGATTGTAAGCTAGACTACTCACAGTCCTTTAGCCCAGTCTGCATCCTCGTCGTTCCACTCAAATGGCGCCAGATGGTTGTTGCTCAGCTTGGCAAAGGAGTAAATGATGTGTGTGCAGAGGTGGGGGTCAATGTTTTCAGGCATAAACTTGCCAGGCTCCGGCCTGTACTGGGACCAGTTGGTGTGGTAGCAGACACGCCTTTGGCAGGAAGCGCCTGTCGACGATTCACAAATTTATTACGCAGATTTATTTACATAAAAGAAAAAAAAACTACAAAGTTAAAAGAACTATAGAAAAATATCAAAGTAGAAACGTCATTATAGGGTTATAAAGTCTACATGGTATAAAGCTGTGTCGTGCAACAGGCGGCCAGCAGGCTAGAAAATGGCACAGAAAGCCCTTTGCTATATCCCCCGCAGATATTTTAAATGCATTTTTTAACTCGTTGTATTAATAATGTAAATAAACCTTCATAATGTTCGGCCTACTGTTGAAAAATCTTGCGCACCCATGGTATAAAGATATATGACTTTATAATCTGTGTACATTTTGTTTGTCAATAATTCACAGGCCCATTATCCTTGCATCCTTCTAACGGTACTCCTAAATTGGTGGATTTTTCGTGACCAATATGCTGGATAATAGTAATATTGTATGTGTGTATTTTTACGTGAAACTTTAATGTATTATACGATGTGGATCAGTGTAAATGGTCTTGTTCTATATTGAAATGGTTTACTTCGATTATTTTATCGGTCTAGTTCTAATATCGAAATACTCTATGTCTAGAGCTGTAGCTATCTAAACAAGAAAAGACTTCACCGTTGGTAGGAGTTTTCAACACTAAGACATACTATATTGAAGATAACACATGCTTTTACCTACCGAAGACGCCATTTGCCAAACCAGTCAGAAAAATTACAACCAAAAATGGTAACATCTGAAACAAAAAAAATGAGAGCTGAAGAAAATTTTACAAAATGATTATTTGCCACTACTTTGAATCGATTTTTAATAATATATATTTTTTTTAAAGGGATTTATAATAAATATAGCCTATTTGGAAGCTTTTCCTATTTCTAGGCAGTTCACGTTTTCTTACAACAAAAACATCAACAAATATCAAACAATATATTCTGCTAACAAATTTATAATATGTCTTATCAACAATATTATCACAATTGCCATGGAGAATAATTTACAGAGAAACAGGCTAACATATGCACAGAGCAATACAAAAGCTTTATGTTTACGTGTAAACATGCACAATTTACCTTGAAATAATGTCTTAGCTGATAGGAAGCATTCATTTAAATATATATTAAGTCTTTCCTGACTTTTGACCTTTCTCTTATCTATTAACCGTGACCTTATGTGATCAAATAAATAAACACATTAATTAAAACAGAATTCAGTAAAGATAGGGACTTGATCTGTAATGTAGAGTTAACTACATTTCTCAGTGGATGTTTAGATTATAAATGTAGAACTGTTAAAAAGTGGTTTAATGAGAAAAAAACATTATGCTATACACACACACAAAGTAGGCCCATATATATTACGAAGTATTTGAAATATTTTTCTTCTAAAGCTTAAGTAGACTAATCGTTTTAAAACACCGTTCTAGACGGGGCTGGCAAATCTTTTATGTCATAAAAAGATTCGCTAATACCAGAGACTATAATAAGATAGACTGCTTGCTCTTATTTGTATAGCTTATATGTTCTTTTTTTTGTGAGCATCCAATAACGCTGTCTTAAATTACTTCTACGCTCCTACGTTTGCCTAAATGTTTCCTCTGTATACAACTTTCTATTCTAATTTTAATTTTTCATTGAGAAAATCATAGCGATTAAAGAAAACGGATGTGCACAATACAAAAGGGAAGAATTCCGAAATGAAGTCATTCGAGTCATCAAATAGCAGAAATATTAACGGAAGCGGTCCATCTTATTATAGTCTTTGCTAATACTGAGTAATGCTAGCTCTAATTAGCCTTACAATTAAAACGAGATACGTCTACCTCGACAGTGTTCATCCATTTCTTGGTCACTACATACGCAGGTCACTGGGTCGAAGCCTAACTGTCCCCAACAGAGATGGTGGAACACCTTTGAGATCCGGGAAAATAACCTGGTGGTTTTTATCTACAATCTACATTCAACGCACTAGACAGTTCAAGTTGTCCTTCTAAACATGTTGAAATATGGTGTTATTTCATTCAGAAACACCAGCTTCAACAGCAGGTTCCCATCATTCAATTCCAGACAATTTTTTGTTCATGTAGAAACACCTTAATGGCACCCATTACTATGCAATAGTAGATTTTTATATTCAGTATCTAATAGAAAAGTCTTTAATTGTAAATCAATTGAAAGTGAGAAACTTTAAATTGACTATCTTTGCTACAGGTTCCAAGGCTCAACCACAGATCGCAAGTTAAATGATGAGATCCTTGCAAACAAATTTTCCTAAACTTTTACAGTCGACGTCCAGTGTGATATTTATGAAGTTTGACATTCAGCAGACATTAATTTTGCTGACGTACATAGCTTTGATAAAAATCGAAAAAAACAAAACATTCTTTTGGGGTCTTTTGCGATTGATTAATCGACTGCCATGTCATGTTACACGTTCCGTAGGAACATTGTTTTGGTCCAAAATAGGTATTTGAGTTAAAACCTTTCTATTAGTTCCTGTACGAGAGAATGTACAATTCCACGGTGACTCTGTGACTGGTTTAATGTTTGGTCGTGCTGGTGGTCAACATTGTGTAAATAGATTTAAACTATACTGTGTTCAAAAATATATATAACAATTGAAAATACATTTTATACAACACACCCGTGGCATATCTGCAACAAATATAAACTTGAGGCGTAACCAGTCTAAAAACTACCAAGTGTCCGTTTATCAACCCACATGTTTAAATTCTGATGTCTCTTAGCTAAGCTTAAACATTACAGACGCTCCTTTTATAAAGAAGATTGTTACGTCCTACACACATTCGTGGTTAAAGTCTAGTCCTGCATTTCTATTAGTGTTTTAAATGATGTTAAGTTACTGGTTTTCCTGGTTTGTTCGGGCAACCCATTCCATGCCCGGATGCCACTCGGGAAGAAAGAGTACTTATATGCATTTGTTCTCGCATAAAGGATAAGGAAAGTGTTTTTGTCCATATGTTTATCTCAGTATGCCCTGGTCATTCACTGCATCCAGTCTCTACTCCAGTCGGCTTGACCACGTCTTGCCACTGGGTAAAGTGGGGTCTGGACGAGAGAGTGAGGATGACGCTGCGCTACTCTTCCTCACTTAAATCCAAATCACGTGCAAGTCATCCTTGTCCTCATCATCATCTGAGAATTGTAACAGATTGGTTTTGTGTTGTAATTCTAAATTAGAATTTAATGCCTAATGTATTATTACTACTTTACTCTTCGCCCTTATGTCTTCTAGTGTGTCTAGGTTTAATGATTGAACTTTTGGTGTTACTAGCATAATTGATTAAAATCTCAAAATAAACTAAAAATGTTTAAAAAAAAATGGGAACGAACAAGTCCTTCGACATTATCTTTACACATGTATTTCTTTTTAGTTCAGCGATAAGAAGCCAATCAACATACATACAACAAAAAAGTTGATTTAATTATTTCAACTACTTGTAACGGGAACATTTGTAGTGAACTGTGTATAGACATGACTCATCTATACAATACAGAATTTCTTTGTAAACACTTCGTTCATTCAACGACTCCTGGAAAAGAGTAAGACAATTTGACAATAGGCCGCCTGGTCCTGCGGGTTAGGTCATCGGACTGCCGACAAAACATCCTGGGTTCTTGCACTGCCGCCGACCAATCCCTGCCGTCCTGCAGGAGTTTTGGGCTTCGTTGGCGTAATATTCTGCTGTCTAGAAGGAACGTCTGTAAACGTATATGTCAATACGTGCATTTTTTTTTGGGTCTGTAACAGCTTCCAGTGTTAAGCTTTCCTTCAGTCTGTGAGACCTTAGACATGTATAATAATAATAATTCTACTACTCCAAATAAAATGGATACAATAAAATATGACAACAACGTTATCAAAAAGGCCTTAGATAACCTTCGATGTTGATGGGGTGGAAATACAACAATTCAACGAGAACAAAGAATTATAATACTAGAATCAATAACATAAACTATATTGAAGTAATCTCTATTGTAATATTGTAAACAGAGGAATGAAGCTATAGGATTAGGGAGGGAATCTAATGCCATTTGCCCCCCCCCCCCCCAACTTTAGATTTTTATGTAGGCCGATGACCAAATAAAATGAACTTCCAGAAACACGAAGTGTAGTGACTTGCACAATTCTGTAGATAAACCCTCGACGTTGGTCTCGTTGTTAGTTTATCTATTTCAGCAAAACTTCCACAACACAATGACGTCAACAGTTTTTAGGAGCTATAATGAATTAGATTGCTTCATGGTTGTTGTTGCTTTTTAATTTGTATTGTTGTTCTGAACAACCAACAACAGTGGATAGCGTTGAAATCTTTGTGTGTGTTTTATTTTTTTTTATACCTTTACGTTGGAATAAGTTCAAACTCATGATAATAAAATCACCTGAATTAGTGGCTTGAAAATATAAAGGGCATTAAGGCATTGACACATATGGCTTTTAATACTTTTATGTGTGTCGTTCACCAGCAATATTATTGTTAGTTACATAGGCTAGAGAAGGGGTCGGCAACCTTTTGATAATAGTGTGCCTAAGTAGGATTACTTATTCAATCAGCGCGCCAACAGACTATACGTCATCGTGCACTTTTCTTATAGACGAGACTTGAATAAACGTTTTTAGGAGTCTTCCGTGTGCCATTGATAATCACTCTGCGTGCCAAGTCTGGCAAGCGAGCCGTAGGCTGCTGACCCCCCTGGCCTTGAGGGTTAAGGCTATACCTGAGTTAACTTTGCTCACAGGTAGCAAGAACAATTTCGATCCGACTGCGAATTTGAAGGTTAAATATAGTTCACACGTTTTTTTATATTTGCATGGCATTCAAGTGGATTGCGTGGGTAGTACAATGTCCAAGAATGGGTCGGTGGGAAGCGTCAACTCCATGGCTTGATTTTTATGCAACCACTACTAACCAAATCATAGATTCTCGCCTAGATTCTCGACTAGCTTCCAGCCTAGTTTCTAGCCTAGTTTATCACATAGCTTATCGTCTAGCTTCTCGACTATCTACGCGTTTTCTGGTGTGGCTTTGCCTCTAAATTGAATTTCTAGTCCCACTTGCAGTACAGGGCGGTAAGATACTGGCATAAACATCATGCGCTTCGTGTTGACAGGGATATCATAAACATTCGTTGCTAATCCAGCTGTAAACTAAAAACCTCCACTGTCTTTCGACCATTTCTGGCCATGTAAGAAAGAAAAACGGAGTTAACACTGAAATAAAATCTGGAGATGGGAATTCTCGGGCCAGTTTCCTAATCAGGCCCCACGAGAGGGGGGTACAGCTGGTACGCCGTACCGGGGCCCATAAGAGTTTAGGGGGCCCATGAATATTAAAACTTAAAATTAAATTTGCAATTAAGCAAGCATCTTTAAATTGTTGCAATAAAGCTAAGAGGAGATGCCCCAAAACCTACTACAATCTCACGTGGCGCTGAGGTTCCTTAATTTTGATATTCTTTAGCATTTAGGATCTCTTTTTTATTTTGTTTTCTCCAGAGACACTTACAAATATAGACCTATGAGCCCTACAGGCTTACAGTTCTCCCTGTTAGCTTAGTAGCCTAGGCCAAGGGTCTACAACCTAAGGAACGCGTGCCAGACATGGCACGCAGAGCGATTTTAGATGGCACGCTAGAGACCTCCAAAAGGTGCTTCTTGTTGATTTTTTTCAATAATTAAATGAGGAGGCACTAACTGTTGATGTTTCTGAATGGCGAGCGACACATTTCAGTGAGTTGAGCTTGCTTTTACAAGGACGTGGCCAAACAGCACTTGACTGTTCGACCACTGGAATGGATTTGCATTGAAACTGGACAAATCTTGCACGTTAATTCAATTTCAAAACACTTAACTACTTGTAATTCCCTAATTTATGCCATATATTAAGATGGATAGAGTGGAGTTTTATAAACAAAGACAAGACTTTTAAATTTATGGACTCTTGTTTTCATACCACATAAAGTCTGACTGGATTTATCCATATACAACCATCTTAGATGTAAATCTTTTTTTTAAGTTGAGGGATAGTGACCATTTAAAATGCAGCAAGTTGAATTAAAAAAAAATGCTAGATTTGTGTAAAGAAATAATAATTAAAAAGTAATATTAGTTTTTATTTTAAAAGAAGGCAGATAATTAACCCGTTTTGTATTTGTATTTTTGCTCTAATATGTCCAATATGTTTCATATTTTTCTTTAATAAAAACATTAATGGCTCTTACAATTTATAATTTTAAAATTTATCAAATTGTGTAAGTTAGTTGAAAAGTATATAAATATTATATGACTAAGAATTTGTAATAAAATGTGTACATTTTTATACATTACATTAACTACCAAGTTTGTATGATTACAGTGTCTCTACACCACTCAACGATAGTATATAACCAACGTTATTTACGTAATAATAATTTAAGCGAATATATCAGTAAAACTGAGATCGAAATATAATTAATGTATAACCTTACATTAGACTACACAACATATTTTACTGGTGAATATTTATAACTGACAAGAATAACGCCAACAGTTAAATCACTAAACCTAGAAACACTAGTCGCTAGAGGACATAAATTATCAATCAACAGTCAGTCGTGTGGCACAGTATACTAGTCAGTCCCTATTGACTTCTGCAACAAAGTCATTCAGGCTTCTGATGCAACTATAGATATGGAAGTTGCAAACATCGCTTACTTGCCAACCTGCAGATAGAAGTACAATTGTTTAGGAACAGTAATACAACTGCCAGAAAAAGAACACGATTTCAAGATGAGGATACACCTGATGAACATGTGAATGAGATGAACGAAACAGACGAATGCCCTGAGGAAGCCCACTTTCGAAAACACATTTTATGTTGTATTGGATAGTGTTATTGGAGGGCTTACAGTTTACAGTTCGGTTCAAATCAGTCAAATATAGGCTATTTCTGACTTCTGACACATTCAGCTTTCTTTGGAACTACCAAAAGATGTCAGAAGAAGACTTGAAGTATAAAGCTGCTAGGTTAGCAGAAAAGTATTCTAATGACATAAGTTGTGAAGACTTTGTTTAGGAAATAATTCACCTAACAATGGTTCACAATGCAAATTTAGTTAAAGAACAGTTGGGTACATTGGAACTGTTAGATGCTTTGGCAAATTACAAATTAGAAAATATTTTTCCAGCCACAGTAGCATCGGCAGGGAGGAGCTTCAGTAAACTTAAGCTCAAAAAAAATATCTTAGGTCCACAATGAGTCAGGATCGCCTGAATACCTTGGCTAGGCTCAGT
Organism: Anisus vortex; assembly: GCA_949126835.1. Classification (NCBI taxonomy): domain Eukaryota; kingdom Metazoa; phylum Mollusca; class Gastropoda; family Planorbidae; genus Anisus; species Anisus vortex. The sequence continues at coordinate 9,837,093 of OX421494.1, read as the reverse complement.
ATTGAGTCTGGCATTGCAAGACAAATAAACTTTGACACTGTAATTTGTAGTTTTGCCAATACAAAAGCCACACAAGGCAGCCCTGTTTTTAATACAATTAGTATTTTTCTTGTTTTTTTAAAAATCACTTGACTTGATGTATTTTCTGATGACTATTTATTTTCACGAAACAGTAAGCATTCAAAAGATGAATGATTTGGGTATATTTGTAAATAATTAATGACATAGACATGCATTAAATGCGATTAAGATGTAGGCCTACATTTATGTACTTTTTTGTTATAGTACCATATTGAAACGTTGTGAAGTTATTAATCGTTTATACTTTATACAAATACAATATAAAACGCATTAAACTTGAAGTCTTTTGAATTGACTTGATATAATATTGTTATTTATTCATTACAGAGTTTCAACTGTCATATATATCATATATGTCCGATATTATTAAATCAAGTAGCTGTGACAACTACAAGTAGCCTACCTTAACATGTGTCTCATATTATCAATTTTCTTTCTCAATTTTCACATTCAAATCAATCCATATTAAAATGAATTAAGACAAGTTGATTGACAATTTAATTGTCCAACTCTAAAACCTCCAACACTTCTCTAGTAGGTCTTTTCAACCAAAGTAATCTTCATTCAGAGTCACTTTTCCCATTTTACACATCCTTGTAAAATTATTTGCAAGATCAATAGTCCTTCTGAAGCGCAGGAACAATTACAATAATTTAAACTAAGAACTATGTACTTGATTAAAGTATGTTCGTAACAGAACTGTAAGGCTTTGATTGAAACGATTACACTCTAGTGGTAAATGGTAACACTTATGACAGTTTCACAAAATGGTTCACAGAACTTGTAAAAAGATTCCTGATTTTTCAAACGTAGGCCTATGTAATACAAATAAAGCATCTAGAAATGACTAGTGTTAAAAAAGAGTTGTAAGGGGGGGGGGAATTTTTTCTCTCGAGGGCCCTGTTCCTAATTGACGCACTTTCTCTATGTCATCGTCTGAGACGCCGATGTTTCTTTCCAAGCTGTTTCAACACGTGTGAATAAGTTGGGCTGTCTGTTTTTTAATTTTTTTTTATTTACATCGCTCAGGCTTGTATAAATTATTAGCGTCTTTCAATTTGAGGCTGAGCTTTGAACTACATGTAGATCTAGTAGCCTAGTAATATTGGGAAAATGTGAAACATTAATGAAATAACTTAGCTTCGAAGGTTATTCGGCCAAAACAGATTTTCCTAAATAAATAAACAAAAAACTCTACCAGAAAAAAAGCTCGTGATTATAATCTATTCTAGCGGATCCAGAGATAACTGGATATTCTACGTTGTACATGTTATCTCTATACATATAAAGTAGATTGAGTGGATTCCGATCCCCATTGGTTAATTTAGACACGTGACCTTATTGTCTCATATTTTACTTTTGAGATCTCGCTTGCTGGATCTGTCCTCCCCAGCCGAGTGGTAAGTGTATCCAGCTTCCATGCGGTCTACCTGGGTTCGATTCCGTACTAATAACGTTTTCTTTTCCTTTTCCACTTATTAAAATTCCCAATATCTTATCTTATCTTATCTTATCTTATAAAATTACTGTTTTTTTTAAAGATTGTAAAGAATTTCAGGACTTAACGCTTTCATAACCATTTTTCAGAAAGTAAAATCTATTAATTATGTTTTAGACGCATGCATTGCGGGAAAATAGATAAGAGGAAATAGAAAAAGAACAACGAGACCAAGGTCGATGTTTAATCTACAGAATTGTGCAAGTCACTACACTTCGTGTTTCTGGAAGTTCATTTTATTTGGTCATCGGCCTACATAAAAATCTAAAGTTGGGAGGGGGGGGGGCAAATGGCATTAGATTCCCTCCCTAATCCTATAGCTTCATTCCTCTATTACTAGGCAGCCACATCCTACGCCCCAACTAAGACCATCGTAAGTACCTTTTTACGCCTTTGAAGAGACGATGTATCGTACTAAAGACGTAGATTTGTTACGTCGGTTACACTCAAAGAACCGTTTGTTTTTGTTTGTGTTTCTTTATGAAGGGAAGTTGAATAAAATAGTTTTCAATTAGTCACTAACTAGAAAACATTCAAATGTATCGACACCATTTTCTTTTTCAAATAAACATAGCTCCATTCTGTTGGTAATAATGGTTTAATAAATAAACGGCAAAACAACAACAACAACGAACAAACAATATTTACATATATAAAAAATCTCGTTTAATAATATGCGTTCAATAAAATGCCCCCTCCCCACTTTCCAAATGAAACCATATACGTTTTCAGTTTTCAGCAAAAACAATTTTTTAGCAGACACAAAAATGATAGAAAAAATGAAATTATAATTTTATAAAACATCTCTCCTAACGTGTGTAGATAGACATGCGCACACAGGACAAATAATCTTATGTGTAGAAATCGCGACCGAGATAGATAAGATACACGTTATTTGAATCTTACAACATATAACTGTAGGTGACTGTAATAAGAATATAAAATAACAACAACAACACATGTATGTTATTGTTGTGGTTGTTTTTTTAACAGCCCGGGACGTTGGCGGGAAAGTCACACGTCTTGGTGACCTTGTTGAACACGGTGCCGGCTCCGCACTGCATGACGAACGTCGACCCGCCAGAGCACTCGATGAACTCGTGGCAGTTGCCCGGGGCCTCGTGGATGCCGTTACTGAGATGTTGGTCCTTGCAGATGGTGGCCAAATCTAGAAATATCAATAAGTAATAAAACAACAATAAAAACAATGTCAAATTTCAAACAAATTAAATTTAAATAAGAGGTGATTAGAAATAAATTTAGTAATGATACTTCTTAAAAAAAAAACAACAACAAAAAACTGCAGTTAGGCAAAGTAAAAAAAACAGTTTATTGGGTAACATTTCAAGACTCCTATTCGTTATTCGCGTAACCCTAAATCAATAACGTTAATACGCCAACTGTCTGGGAATTGACCTACCGGGCAACAGTGCAGGCATACGAGCCAGCCACCGCGATAATGACCCGAGGGGAATTTCACAGGTGGGGAGAGAGAAGTGTAGTGTATGTACTGCGGGAGACAGTACCATATGTTTCGTGACATGTCTTTTCGGTGTGCAGCGATGTGGCCTAGCCTCTGGCAGGATCTTGGTGTGCAGCGCTGTGGCCTAGCCTCTGGCAGGATCTTGGTGTGCAGCGCTGTGGCCTAGCCTCTGGCAGGATCTTGGTGTGCAGCGATGCGGCCTAGCCTCTGGCAGGATCTTGGTGTGCCACCTCCCTTCCTTGATCCAACCCCAGATGCGGAAGACAGGTCAGGTAATTATTTAGGCAATTATGGATCACTTAGAATCCAGGGGCCAGGTGGTCCAAGTATACAAGTCACCCAATTTCTTCCCAAAAAGTACTTGAATTGATAAAATATTCATTAAAAAAAAACTACTTAGTTTCATTACATGTGAAACTAAGCCAAGCCTAAGAAAAATCAAAATATCAAATGGCAGGATGAAATTCCAGACTTTGAGGTACTTGCCAGGGCAGGACTCCCAAGCATCCACACAAAGTATGATGCAGTCTCAACTTCGTTGGGCAGGGCATGTTATACGTATGCCAGACTGCCGTCTTCCAAAGAGGCTCTTCTATGGCGAGCTAAAAAACGGTCAGCGAGCTCGCTGAGGTCCAAAAAAGCGCTATAAAGACACCCTCAAGGCATCACTGAAAGCGTTCTCAATTAAAGACGACTCCTGGGAGGTGACAGCCAAAGACAGTGCCTCATGGCGCTCAGTAGTCCATAAAGGAGCAGCTTTTTGCGAGGAGAAAAAACAGAGAGCAGCTGAGTCCAAGAGGCAAGCCAGGAAAGATCGTGCCCTAGAGCTCACTGTCGACGTTCCGACCTTCCCCTGTACGGTTTGCCAACGTACCTTCCGAGCAAGGATAGGCCTCATTAGCCACATGAAAACCCATCGCACAGCCACATCCCGAACTTCACAGGACGACAAAAATGGTCATCGTCGAACACGACGGATGAACAACAAGTGAAACTTGAAAGTGTAACACCGATAGTTATATCACTTAACCTGTAACATTTATAAGATACAGAGATACATGGCGTATTATTGTTCTGTTTGAAAGGGTCGCCTTATAATAGATACACGATAAGCACAGGATGAAGTAATCTTATTTAAAGAAGGAGCACCTAATATAAGATAACAGATTAAAAAAATGATTATTGTCCTCTATTGTCCTATTTATTTCTACATTTTCTATTTACTTTCCATTGATTATTATGACCAAAGTTACTGTATAAGGTGAGGTTAAAAGAGTAGTTCAATAAATGCTTTTTGTTTTGTAGGCCTGACTATCAAACTATTCAAGCCCCCAAATTAGTGGCGTAGAAATCGAGCCTTTATAGTGTAGTCTAAGGCAAGCTCAGATGAACGAACCATTCAGTGAATTGTGGTTTTGTGACCTACGGTTTCAACTTTTTATAAAGTCCCGCTCCCAGATACTTACTTCCGCCGCCCTGTATTGGTCTGTTGGTCACTACTGGGCTGTGTGTCGTCACGTGACTTTGAGTGTGTGTGTTCACAGGAGCTAACGTGACACTGGAAATAAACAGATAAATAACAGCAACAAATAATGTAAAAAATATTAATGGAAATATTTGAACTGATCCCGACCATTGCGTTTTTTCCTATCCGTCGTAAGGTTTCCGTAGGCTATTGCGTGTTTCATCTAATAGGCTGATTATGTCATGGATTAAGACTGAACTCAAAGAAGCGTCAGTCTCGTGCCACAAAAGTTAAGCAAGGGAAAATAATTATTTGCTTGGTGATTGGGCTATTCTGTCATGATGATAAGGTCATTTACGATTAATGTATTTATGCAGCCAGACAATGCAATAGATTAGAAACCTCCAAACAGAGGAAACCTATGCAGTGTAAAGCTGGTACAAAGGCTAAAGGCATTACGTGAAGCCCTTCACAAAAGGGGTGCCCGATATATGGTGCAATACAGAGATATTTCTATAACATTACGCATATCTAAGGATGTTTACAAAGTTGCATCAGGTATGTCAATTGCTGTATGTTGTTACTGTTTGGTGATGGTGTTGTCTAAGGCGTTGTTGACGGTGCGATGTTGTTGGATACCTTGGCCCCGAAAAACAGGGCTATATACATCGTTGAAGGCATGGGCTAAGATTAGAATGTTGGCGTTCGGTGATGGTTACTGTGCTGGAGTTGTTTCGTGATCTGAGTGTGTTGTAGTTGATGTTTTGTGGTGGTGATGCTGGATTTGATGTTTCGTAATAGTGATAGTGTTGGTGACGGTGTCTTGCAGTTTTCATACCTTGGTCCGTGCGGCGCAGCACCACACTCATCACTTATGGCGTGAGCCAGAGGGAAGGCGCCTTGACCACAAGACGTGCCGTGGAAGTCGTCCAAGTCAAGAGCCCAAATCATGCTTCCTCCATATCCATTGTCTTTGATGTATTTTACCTGGAGCAGATGAATGGAAACAAGTGATAACATGAAAGCGCTGTGAAGAATATGGAATGGATAATACAATGTTTCATAATAGCCTACCACTATCGACCATATCTCTAGAATAGAAAATAAGCTAAGCAAAGAGAGCAGAGAGTTTGGGTGAGAGCGGAAAGTGTAAATGTACAAAACTTAATTAGACCAATAATAAATTATCAATGTAAAGTAATAAACAAGTTAAATGACAATAGCATAGAAGAAAAATAAACAGAGTTTAAAAATGAGTCCATGTTGAAGCATTTAAGTATTATAGTTCTTCCGTCTGCTAAATGTTTTTCTAATATACCGACTATTTAAAAAAAATTAAAAAATTAAATAAATGAATAGATTAAAAAAAAATAGTTTTTTTCCCAAGAGGCTAATCATCAATGCAATAAGAAGCTTTCTTCAAGATTATACGGTTGTTTGTTATTTTCTATTATTTTTTTTATCTTTGACAGATAGCAGTTGTCTCGATGCATATCATTTCGATGGTACAGTGGAGTCTTTTACAATTTCTGACGGGTACTTAATAACAGCAGGTGGGAAAAGTAAGGAGTCATGTCATTTTACAGTCCTATAATATGCAATAAACAAGCGATATAGGTCAAACATGGATCATATAGGTTATATGCTATAGGTTATGTTCAAGACGGCATAGGCCTAATACATTAATATTCTGTTTTGTTTGTTATTGTAGATGTTGTATTTACTAAGACTAAACATTAGCACGGATATGTTTTTCCAACATGAAAATGACAAATAAATAAACCAACAGCTCTATTTAGTTTTTCGTGTTAGATTTTCTTAAAGTACCTTGTCTCTCAAACTTTGAGGATCATCGTACCCAATCCAAACATTGCCTTTAACTAAGTAAGGGACGTGTTGATCAGCGAGTCGATGAACGGATGCGCCACTCTTAATGATGTCACAGATCTGAAATAATGGATTTATTAAAGCGTTAACAGGTTATATTGATTTCTACCCATATCAAGTAAACGTACAGTACAAACTTGTAATTTGTTGAATTCAAAACTTCGGTCTCAGTTTTGGTCGATTGTCTCGGTTTTCGTCAATCCTGTTGATGATTATAGACTCAAAAGACCAAAAAGGGAAATCCTTTGAGTAACGTCGTTAGTGTCTTCCAAAAAGTTGCCATAAGCCCATTCCCCCACGGCGTAGGACGACGGCGTTGTAGACAGGTGTCGAAACTACCATGACAGGACTTCACGTAGGAGTCCTCGTTAAAATGGTGGTTAGGAAGGCCAACGTCTTTGAGAAGCCCCGAGCACCAAGCGAGGAGTCTCTGCCTGTGTCAATGGGAAGTTTAATCCTGCCAAACTATATCTGTAAATCTCTCGCCCCACCTCGTAGTCTCCCATACGCCAAAAAGAACTACTTAGATATGTAAATGTCGTGTAAAATGTTCATAAATTATTGTTCATATCAGTCTTTTATTTTAATTTCGTTTACATTAATGTTTGGTTAAAGTAACATTATATTTACTCTTTATAACTTATTACAAAAGTTTGAAATTTCTATTTATAATCTACAAACACAAATCCATTACCTCATAGTAAGCCATGAAGCCTGCTTCCCTCGTGAACTGTCCAGCAGGACCGGGGCTTGGGGCGGGGGCGCCCAGTTCGTGACTGTTCGGATTACTCAAGGTGAAGGTCCTGCCGTACGTGGCCAGACCGATGTTGAGTTTCGCCTTTGGGGCTCCTTTCTGGACCCAATACTTGGCAGCGAAGTCCTAGAAAAATTCAGAAAATTATGCACAAGCGGATTCATAATCACAAAATAATATGGTATTTTAGACTAACAACTTTTAATTTTATTCTGAGGAAATGAATATATTTGAGGCCTCCATTAGAATGTTATTTGTTTTTTTTTGTTGACAACTTTATGTCTTATTAAAATGTATCCTTTTGTGTTCAACCTTGATAAACTAAAAGATTCTGAAGTGGTGGAAATATTTCAGGCCCAAGTAGGTGGCAAGTTTGCAGCACTGGCCACGATCAACCAAGATGTTGATACTTTAGCAAATAACTTAAAAGAAGTACTAATTTCAACTACTGAAGAGGTTACAGGAAGACAACAAAGCAAGAAACAACCATAGATTACTGACAAGATACTTGACCTATGCGATGAAAGAAGAGCTTGAAAGAAAGAGAAAAATTCCAACCAGGTAGCAACGGATAAATACAGGTTTATAAAAACAAGGACCAGGAAAGAGATGAAACAAGCTAAAGAAGATTGGGTTGATAGTGGAGGATAGAATTGCAGCCGAAACATGCAGAAAGGGGATAGGAATGAAAGAGTTTAGTCAAGATCTACTTATCAGCTGTGGCGGCCCAAGTCCAAAAGACTATTGGATAATAGTAATGTAGGATACTATTATGTAGGATGCAAGTAAGTATACAAGTATGGTCTAATTTTTATATAATCTAATTTACATTTAGCTTAGTTGTATAAAGCTATAATTACAGTTTAAAGAGATAACTCCTTACGATGTAATAGTTAGCGTTGTCTCCCTTGTCCCCAGCATGGCCGTATAGTGGACTGTTGTGGCCAGTGAATGGATCCCAGCTGCCGTGGAAGTCGTAGGACATCAAGTTGATGAAGTCCAGGTGGCTGTCAATAGAGTAACAGGACAGGTCAAGGATTGGTGGATTGAGTACATCAACATCTCCGTTGCATAACTTGCGTAGTTCTAAAGATTTTAAAGACGTGGGTTACCTGGGCACTTTTTACCTTGACCGTACCTGCTTATTGCGGGGATTTCATAGGCGGCGTCAATGTTAGGTTTCCCAGCAGCCACTGCAGCTGACAGCAACAGACGAGGTTTACCACTGGTATGACTCTCCTGCTGAAACGCGGCTGCGAGTTCCTGAAACGGCAAAAGTCTTACATAGTTTCAAACATACCAAGGTCATACACATTTAGACACAAGGCCTCACAACATGGATTTCTCGTTGAAGGCCAACCTCTTGCATTTTTGTATTCTATGTAATATTGCTTTTATATAATATGTAAGTGTAAGTTGAACTTAATTGTAATTAGCTTAAATACAGCTATTGTCATTTAAACAATTAGGCCTAAATTCGGTACTAGTTAAATTAAAAATTCATGCAAACTTTAAATCTCAAAAATGAATAGGCCTACTTAGACAAAGACTATGGCGATTCCAGATAGGGCCGTCAGTTTTACTAGGTCACGAATTAGAACTTATGATACAACAGCAATGAACAATATTTTATTTGCTATATAGTACATAAAGTACAATAAAAGCAGTCAATAATAATGTATAAAATAATAAGTCAAGAAAGGCTCAACCTATACATGTAAAAAAAATAAATAAACAAACAAATGGCACTTTATCTATTATTAACCCTACCCGTACCGACCTACTTCTATCTATGCTGCCTTCAGTTCCGCTATATACGCGCCTGGGACTGTAAGGGTTAAGTTGTTTTTTTTAAAAATACTAGCCATAATTCTAGTACACCAGTTATATGGTTGAGTTACACATATCAGAGAAGACGGGACAGCGTTCAGACAAAAATTCGTCAACGACTCAAGAATACCGATAGACAGAAACATTGACAGTTCTCTCATAGAACGTCGTAGCACCTCTTTGTGGTGGAGCGAACTCCAAACACAATAAAACAAGCACATAATATTGACATTTTAAAAACAAGATTAAAAACACTCTTATTCGATTTATTTTGATAACATAGGGCTCGATGTAAAGCGCTGTTGAATACTAACTGTTATGAATAGCGCCTTGTAAATGATGTAATTTATTTTAGATTTAATAGGTTCAGTTCTTTAAATATATAGTTCTATCAATCTATCTGTCTGTCTATCTGTCTATCTATCTATCTATCTATCTATCTATCTATCTATCTATCTATCTATCTATCTATCTATCTATCTATCTATCTATCTATCTATCTATCTATCTATCTATCTATCTATCTATCTATCTATCTATCTATCTATCTATCTATCTATCTATCTATCTATCTATCTATCTATCTATCTATCTATCCATCTATCTATCTATCTATCTATCCATCCATCCATCCATTCATCTATCTATCTATCTATCTATCTATCTATCTATCTATCTATCTATCTATCTATCTATCTATCTATCTATCTATCTATCTTTCTATCTATCTATATATCTATCTATCGATCTATCTGAAATCTTAACTATACGGTATTCAACAGAAAAACTCTATATATGTACCTGTACTAACAGAGTAAATTTGTGTTTGTCTTCAGGTGGACTGCCTCGTAGTCCTGGGTACTCCCAGTCGAGGTCTAGGCCGTCAAAGTTGTGATTTCTCAAGAACTTGATGCTGTCCTGGATAAAGTCATGACGTGTCGCTGCGGTATTGACCATCTGAGAAAATGGGGCGGAGCCAAGATTGTAACCTCCAACAGCGATGAGCGTCTTCAATTGTGTGTTGACTTTCTTGAGGTCAGTGAACTTTGAATATCTAAAATATATCAGTTTTAGATGTTAACTTTCTCGAGGTCATAGGATTTATAATATCCAAAATATGTCACTTTTAGATGTTAACTTTCTCGAGGTAATCGGATTTATAATATCCAAAATATATCACTTTTAGATGTTAACTTTCTCGAGGTCCTCGGATTTATAATATCCAAAATATATCACTTTTAGATGTTAACTTTCTTTAGGTCATCGAATTTAGAATATCTAAAATATAATTCAAAGCGCTTTGATTATAATTACTTAAATTGTCATCATATAAAATTAATTTATAAAATAGCAGACGATACAATTGTAATATAATGCCATAGTGACGAGGAATTTTACAGATTAAATATTTTAATTTTTAAAAGAAATAATAGACATTTATTTGTTTATCTTACACGTTAACAACATTTGTTGAATTCTTTTTAGTAAAGCACCCTGTTTTACTAGATAATTAAGTTAAGAACAGAAAAGACCCCCATTGTAGTAATTGATAATTAAATTAAGAATATTTATGTAGAATATATAGTATGAAAAAAAAACGCTCGTGCCTCGGACAGGAATCTTACATCCATTGACAGGGTATTACACCATATGAGACCCCAAAATTCTAAACTATTACTGATTATATAAGCTGCATATTACGATTATTTAGTGTTTTAACGCCTTAACCCTTACAGTCCCGGGCGCGTATATAGCGGAACTGAAGGCAGCATAGATAGAAGTAGGTCGGTACGGGAAGGGTTAATAAATAGGCTTACAATTGCAAGAAAGCATCATGTATTAACAATTTATTAAAATGTATACATTCAACTCGATGTCAACAAGCACTCACAGTCCTTTAGCCCAGTCTGTATCCTCGTCGTTCCACTCAAATGGCGCCAGATGGTTGTTGCTCAGCTTGGCAAAGGAGTATATGATGTGTGTGCAGAGGTGGGGGTCAATGTTTTCAGGCATAAACTTGCCAGGCTCCGGCCTGTACTGGGACCAGTTGGTGTGGTAGCAGACACGCCTTTGGCAGGGAGCGCCTGAGGACGCCCATCAAGAAAAGTCCGATGAAATAATACATCACTATGTAGATTTATGCATAGGCAAAATAAAATTGGTATAACTAACACGAAATACAAGAACGATAACTAGTAATACAACTTTAGAAAATAGTCAAAGATATATATCGCCTATGAAGGGTTATACATTATTGGATGGTTCAAAGATTTATTAGCTTCCAACATCTTTGTGTTTTCAATAAAGGAACTTTAAATATTTATGCTCTTATTAGTCTTATATGACCAATGCCAAATAAGATTGGAATCGTCTGTCTGTTTGTGTTATGTTGATGTTTAAGGCTATACTTGAGTGCGTTCGACTACATCGCTTATTTGAGATCTGAATGAATATATCTAGTTCTGTATTAAAAGGGTTCAATTCTAGCATTGAAGCTGTCTAATTCGGGATTTCAAAGAAAAAAAATAGTATTGTTGGTAGGTGTAAAACAAGATACGAAAACGCATAGCCAACGTAACATTATCTCAACTTACCAATGGCGACATTTGTCAAACAAGTCAGAAAAACTACAGCAACAAATGTTAACATCTGAAACAGAAAAGTTGACACTTAAATATTTAAAAGGAAATATTTTTTACTCAACGTTCAGTTTTTTTTTCATATAGTTAAATTTTTTGAATTCTAAAATATTTTCATTAAAACATACAAATATAGAGTTTTAAGAATATAGAAACGGAAATATTTTTATTCTTCGTGGGTGCTTACAGTAAACTTCTATAACATACAATCATTATTCGGTTATAAAACATCTACAAATATCCAGGAACATATTGATTTAAAATAGATATTAAATTGGAAAGATCTTTTAAAGAAACATGCTAACATATTCACAGAGCAATACAAATTGTTTACGTCTAGTTGTAAACATGCAAAGTTTACCTTGAAATAATGTCTTAGCTGAAAGGAGGCATTCATTTAAGTATACGTATTTTGACCTGTGTCTTATCTATAAACCGTGACCTTATGTGATCAAATAAATAAACGAATTAAAAACAGTTTTCAGTAAAGATAAGGATCTGTATTGTCGAGTTAACTATCGTGTAGATGTGGATGTGTAGATTACAAATGTAGAGCAAATATAAAATTATATAAATAATATAAGTAAAACATTATGACACACACAAATACAACCCAATAAAAGCCTAAAAGCATAAAGACAAAAACACTTTCCTTATCCCTTATGCGACAACAAAAGCATATAAGTACTCTTTCTTTCCGAGTGGCATTCGGGCATGGAATGGGTTCCCTGAACAAACTAGGATAACCAGTAACTTAACATCATTTAAAACATTAATAAAGAAGCAAGACTTGACTCGGACCAACGATGAGCGTAGGACACAATAATCTCCTTTATAGAAGGAGCGTCTCTAATATAAAGGCCTAAGATGCATATAAAAAGTATTTAAAATATTAATTACCAAAAGCCAAGCCGATCTCTTTAAAAAAACCAATCTGAACTTGGCCTTCAGGCTTTTGTGTGGCATTGAAACGTAGGAAGAGAATATTTATGATGGCAACAGAAAGAGAATGGGTAGTTTCTCTCTCTTAAATATAAATCTGACTGGGAAAATATTCCACCCTTTTAATATAAATTAAATCTTAAAGAAGCTAACTATATACTAAAAATACGAACAAGTAATAATAATTTCCCTGTTGAACTGGGTCGCCACTCCAAAATAGATCATAATTTAAGAGTATGCCCCCTTTGCCTAAAAGATATAGGAGATGGATTTCACTACTTACTCCAATGTGAGCATTTCAATGCTCAACGGAGATTATATATAATTAAATATTATTTTAACAGACCAAATGTAGACATAATGTCCGAACGCTCAATACTAGTTCTCTGGAAGAACTTAAGAACCTAAGCATATTTGCAAAAATAGTATTATCTGTTTTTAAAAAATGAAAAAAGATTATAAACGGTTTAATATATTAACATGTATTAACAACTTTCATTTCAGAACACCTTTTATTAAACTATAATTGTTTTCATTAACTATGTTACTTTACCTATACTGTATTTCTATGTTGGTATTATCTTTTCTTGATACCTTAAAATGAATATATTATTATTAATTTAATTGTATTATTTCGGTAACTTTTACTATTATTTACTAATGTTAGAATATTCTAATTATGTCTTTGATTATGCCTTTATAGTACTGATGTAGGCCTACTTTGTGGTAAATAAATATTGTTCATTGTTGTTCTCGTCTGCTGTTTTCGACCCAAACCAGAACAAGGGTGTCGGAACGACAGTAAGTCTGTTGAATTGAATAAACAAAGTCTTCATGTCGCTTTTTGGAAAGCGCACCAGAAATGCAGAAAAGTGCCAAAACAAAACAAGAAACACAAAAAAATCATTACTAACACAATAAAAGGTGCGAAAGTGACAGAGAGCCGAAGAAACCGCTGAAACGATTACAGACGCTCCTTCTATAAAGAAGATTATTGCGTCCTACGCTCATCCGTTGACCGAGTCTAGTCTTGCACTTTTATTAATGATGTTAAGTTACTAGTTTTACAGCACACATTTTGTACTCTATATATATAAGACCATTTCCTACGTCCCGGGAACAAGTTTCGGCGTTTTTTTGTCGATGCATGACAGACGAGATCTTTTCGTTTGACAATAATAATATTAAAGGTTATTTATGAAGCGTTTCTATCTACATTTAGCATGCTCAGTGCTCTCTTGGTATAAATTGCATTGGCAGATGTTGGGGTACATAAGGCAGATAACCACTAATTAAAGAGAATGGTCATGAAACTCTTTATAATAGAGTATTTTGTCTCAGAACCTCGCAGTGTCTGTGGCAAGCTGTTCCATATAGAAGTCGCCACAGATTCAAATGAGAGCATTTCTAGAAACGTCTTTTTGTGTCCAGCCAAACTGGGAATTTTAAGGAGTGACTGTGCCATAACGTAGCAGAATGTATAAAAAAAAAACAGTTTTGAAAATATGATTTTTAAGTTTAAATATTTATATATACCCATTCAAAAGATTTTAACAGAAACTTGAAACCATAGCCAAAAAATAAAATAATATTAACACTGATTTCACAACACTTTAATGTAGCCACACCATGCTTCCCTTGAGTAAAAAAAAACGTAACATATACACACCTTGTTTAAAATATATCGAGGAAACGCAGCATTAAAGCTCCTTAATAACCCCCAAATGACAAGTAGTTCCAAGCATAGACACAAATGTATATGAAAGTATGAACAACTTGACAGATTATATTGGGTTGGCCGTAGCAAAATATAGCAACTTTAAACTTATACCGGCTGTCACTTGATATTAGTGTTAATAAATACAGGAGGCATATGATTACCAGAAGATATTAATACTACAGGAAGCGGCTATTAACATTATATTATGATGTGTTAAGGTTGCAATAAGCCAGCGGTAAATGAGCAGAAAAATTGTGTTACCGTAGACGTTTACAATGTAATGAAAATAATGTGATTTTAATTAAAATAACTCTTATCTTATATGTCACAGACGCTCCTTCTATACAGACACTTATTGCATCAAACGCTTATTAAAACATAATATGTATAGAAGCCTGGAGAGGAGAGAATTAGCGTACTATATGCCGCTAATCACTCTTTAAAACCAGTTATTTGTTCTGGAAGTTTTTTGGTTTTCAAACTGTTCACCGGGCTGAACCCAGTCTTTCACAAAACTGCACTGGACAATATAAATGTTCCAACTTCTTCTTCTTCGTTCTCAAATGTTATGATTGGGAGGATTCAGACAACAAGTCCGATAGTTGTAATGAACTGCGCCGTGGCTGTCAGTTGCTCTAGTCCACCGAACAGTTTGTCGTTGAAGGTAGCTCCCAGGGGCAAAATGGCTGACCGGGTAGAAAGATACAGAGGGCAGGTCTGAAGGACATGCTCCGCATTTTCGGGAGCTGTTTCGCAGGGGCACATTTCGCTTGCTCCGATTCGTAGTTTGCGGAACATATGTTGCTTCAGCCTGTTGTGACCAGTCCTTAGTCTGAAGATGATGTTTTGAAATTGGCGGGAGAGTTTGTAGTAAGCATCAATCTTTGGGTTGTTTTGTTGCAGCTCAGACCATCTTTCGGATTCATTCCTTTTGAGTATTGCCTTTATTTCTTCGGGGTGTAGAGATGGGTCTGTCTGGTTTTGTCTGCCTCCAGCTTTAGCTAAGGTGTCGGCAGTGTCATTTCCTTCATTTTGTATATGCCCAGGGATCCATTGGAGAACCAGTTCTTTAGTTATTTTGCTCAGTTTTAAAAGTTCTGTACTGAGTGACTGGTTGATCGGGGCATTTGGGTTTTTTAGAGACTGGAGTACTGTTTTGGCGTCAGTGAAGATGACAATCCGGCTGTTGGGGGATTGAGTGTGGCTTGTTAGTATATTTGCAGCAAGCTCAATTGCTTTTCTTTCTGCTCTAGTGCTATCTGAGATATTGTTCCAACAATATCCATCATTTTTTCCAAACTCTGCGAAGTGAACATACTGCAATGCCAAAGTAATCATATCTGGAAAGCTGTTTCTCCGTTTATGGGCTGATTTTGTTTTCTGGGGGTTAAGAACTTAAAGTCATTGAACGGCTAAACAGGGCCGTATTTAGGATTGTGGGGGCGCTGTTCCCATGTACCAAATGTATGTGGGGGCCTCTTGTGGCCTCACCCATGCCATGCTGTGTTAGTCTGTGTCTTGGGATGTGTGGGGGCCCGTTTTCAGTGGGGGGCCCCTGTTCCATGGAACACGTGGAACATGGCGAAAATAGGCCTCTGCTGCTGAAGAACAACTTGCTCCAATTGAATTAATTGCATTGCGCTATTGACAAGTCTTAATCAGGCGTGACCTTTTGAAATGGAAGAGGTCACGTGCTTCCGGTTCTATTTTTAAAATAATAAACAAAAAAGCATGCTTTTGCTGGTGTTTGACAATTGATTTTAACCTCGACGGCCCGTTCTAGTCTTTTAGAATTATACAAAGGATACAAGATTAGTTATGAGGAATCCGTTTTTAAAAAGTAAGTAGGCGATAATTAATAATATTTAAGTGTTAGTCGCGTAAGGTTAAATATATCTTTGTTTACAAAATAAATTAGTCAAGAGTTGCGTTTCTTTTTATTATAAAAAGGTGAAATTTCATTTGTGACTTTTACAATCCATCGTTTTCTTTTGGCAACATTTTTTGGAAATGAAATAAAATTTAATCTCCTTTTAGTACAATCAGTAACAAGCTTTTTAATTAAATGATCGAAAAAAACGGTAATTTGTTTCGTTGCGACCTTTTATGCATGCATATTTGTTAAGACTTGTCAGTTGACGAGTCTTAAAAAGGGAATTCGGATGAAAATGCATTTCCGCTATATTCCCGTAAACAATCGTATAATTATCTTTTCGGCATGTTTCAAGTGCATTGTTGAAATTCCGGTTTCATTTTGTTTTGCTTACAATGGCAACCAGTAGGATTGAAACCAAAGATTTACGCCTTGTTTTTGACTTAACATTCACGGATGTTGAGAAATTCATTGCACTTTCAACTGCAAGTTCAGGACGACTACAAATAAACAAAGGCTATAAACTATAAGTATTATAGTGAGGATTAGCCTATGTCTTCAATATTAAAAGTGAGTATGCCAGAATTTATAGCAGAAGGCAATCATATGTTAAATCCAATTTAGCGAATAGGATCGGAAGTGATGTGTCATCCAAAATGTATGCATGCATAAGATTTAAGACTCGTCAATTGTAGTCAATACAACATACATTTTTTTTACGCTCTGTTGTCATTTGTGTACGCGCAAGTCAGAGGGAACACTGGATATGACATAAACTTCAAACCTCTTCAGTAAAAACAACGATATCAAGGAACCATTTAAAACATATTTTCTTGTGACTTTTTCTCTCTGCTTGAAATAACTTGGTTTGCGGATTATCAAATAAATGCGTCCCGCCTCTTGATCAGAGCATTGGCGTATTTGTGACGTTGCATCGAAATTAAATATTAATTAGTAGTCAGCCAGCAGATGGTTTGGGGACAGCGACACCTCTTGCCGGATGTACCGCATTAATATTGGACAGCGCAATATCGCGAGACCCGATATTTTACGGAGTGTTCGCGTAATTGAGAAAAAAAATGCTGACTGTAACAGCTACTAGTATCACATAACAGATATGCGTAATGAAAATCTTAAAATGCAACTAGGTTTTTATTTTGGACACGGTAATAGATGCTTTGCGTCGCCAACATTCTATGCACTTTTAAGGTAACTGTTTTAGACATTATTCTATAGAATGTATTGGCTGACATGTGAAAATAGATTTAAAAAACAAAATTACAAATAGCAATAAAGAGGAAATAAGTTAAAAGTTTCCTGTCAGACCGACTCGATATATAATGTATGTGAAGCAATGTACTAAGGGATTGTGAGGCCAGCCAGCCAGCTTTTACTTGACCTTAACTAAAGTCAAGTATTTATCAGGGCCACCCTCCAGACCCGGTTACAATATGCTGAATTTTCTTTGTATTGATTAGAGTGTATCCAAGTTACCAGTTGGATGATAATAACAAGCCGAATTCCCCGGCGTTGCCAGGGTAAACAATTACAAAGGTCAAGTATTTAGTGCGTCTACGAACAGAAAGACAAAACCATTGTTGTACTTTCTACACACAAAGAGGAATAGATTTATTTCCACAAAAACCGTATTTCCCGGCTTTGCCCGGTGAAAAGAAAACATAGTCTGCAGATACACATTTTATAAACTACAATGAACAGAAAGCGATAATAATTTAAACATTATTTAAATAAATATTTGTTCTGTCCTGAAAACATTAAGGAAAGGACTAAAAACTAAATATTGTAATCGGATTTAAAAAAAGGGCATGTCTTTTTTTTTAAAATAAAAAGTTTGGACTATCCCTGACTGAGAATTTTACACCCATCTCCCTCCCGCCTCCCGCCTCCCGCCTCCCGCCTCCCGCCTCCCGCCTCCCGCCTCCCGCCTCCCACCTCCCGCCTCCCGCCTCCCGCCTCCCGCATGCGTCTAAAATATAATTATTATATTTTACTTACTGAAAACATTTTAGGAAAGCTTTAAGTCCTGAAGTTGTTTACAAACTGATAAAGAGTAATATTAATGGAAAAAGAACAAATGTAGAAAAGAAAAAAATGTGGAGAATCGAACCCAGGTCGCCCGCATGGCAGTCAGATACGATTACTACTCAACTGGGGAGGACACATGCAAAAAGCGAGATCCCAAAAGTAAAATACGTGCCTTTAAATTAATCAATGGCAATAGAAACCCACACACACAGTCTACTATATATACTTACTATCATTCAGTTTCACACAGTCTACTATATATACTTACTATCATTCAGTTTTACACAGTCTACTATATATACTTACTATCATTCAGTTTTACACAGTCTACTATATATACTTACTATCATTCAGTTTCACACAGTCTACTATATATACTTACTATCATTCAGTTTCACACAGTCTACTATATATACTTACTATCATTCAGTTTTACACAGTCTACTATATATACTTACTATCATTCAGTTTCACACAGTCTACTATATATACTTACTATCATTCAGTTTCACACAGTCTACTATATATACTTACTATCATTCAGTTTCACACAGTCTACTATATATACTTACTATCATTCAGTTTCACACAGTCTACTATATATACTTACTATCATTCAGTTTCACACAGTCTACTATATATACTTACTATCATTCAGTTTTACACAGTCTACTATATATACTTACTATCATTCAGTTTCACACAGTCTACTATATATACTTACTATCATTCAGTTTCACACAGTCTACTATATATACTTACTATCATTCAGTTTCACACAGTCTACTATATATACTTACTATCATTCAGTTTCACACAGTCTACTATATATACTTACTATCATTCAGTTTCACACAGTCTACTATATATACTTACTATCATTCAGTTTCACACAGTCTACTATATATACTTACTATCATTCAGTTTCACACAGTCTACTATATATACTTACTATCATTCAGTTTTACACAGTCTACTATATATACTTACTATCATTCAGTTTCACACAGTCTACTATATATACTTACTATCATTCAGTTTCACACAGTCTACTATATATACTTACTATCATTCAGTTTCACACAGTCTACTATATATACTTACTATCATTCAGTTTCACACAGTCTACTATATATACTTACTATCATTCAGTTTCACACAGTCTACTATATATACTTACTATCATTCAGTTTCACACAGTCTAATATATATACTTACTATCATTCAGTTTCACACAGTCTACTATATATACTTACTATCATTCAGTTTCACACAGTCTACTATATATACTTACTATCATTCAGTTTCACACAGTCTACTATATATACTTACTATCATTCAGTTTCACGGAAGCTACACTGCACATTGATCTATATCCATTGACAGTCTACAACTACAATTATAAATTGTAACATTATTACACTAAAGGAGCAGAAAGAGCTGAACGGCTAGTTAAATGACTTCGATTGCGTGCTATTTCATTTGTAATTCCTTGGCATTGTTAACAAGTTCATTTGGAATGTTATCGTAAATAGACCAAGTGTTTCTAGCAAGTATCTTTTCACCACCCCTCCTCAAAATAAAAACAAAACACAAACCAAAAAAAACCACAGCTGATATCATCTTGTTTTATTTATGCTGATGACCTTGACCCCCAATAGCGATAACTCAAATAGGAAAACTTTAAGATTAGTTAAAATTAGAACCACCGGATGATAACTATGGATGGGAATATATCTCTCTCTATGTCCCTTTCTCGCTCTTTCTCTCTCTCTCTCTCCCATTCTCTATCTATCTATCTATCTATCTATCTATCTATCTATCTATCTATCTATCTATCTATCTATCTATCTATCTATCTATCTATCTATCTATCTATCTATCTATCTATCTATCTATCTATCTATCTATCTATCTATCTATCTATCTATCTATCTATCTATCTAACTCTCTAATCTATCAATCTACATCATTGTCTTTCTATCTGTCTGTCTAGCCGTCTTTCTACTAGTCTGTCAACCTTACTGTCTGCTAGCCTGACCGTCTGTTTGTCCTTCTGTCTGTCATCATGAATCTATTTCGTTGTCTATCACATTGAATCTAATTACTTATGCAATATAAATGTAATGCAATATTGTGTTTCCCGAATTTTTTCTTTACTTTTTTTTTTGGTTCTTCGTGTTATAAGAAACAGAGACTCGTGGCGTAGTTAATGCTCTAAAATTCGGTTACGACTGTTAGAGCTCATTTGAACAAGTTTCTCAACAAAAATCACCTATAATTAGAACTAATCTATACGAGAAAATGGAAGTCTAAGTCACTTGAAATGTAATTACAGGTCAGTGTTTAGGAAATATAATTTTATAGATAAGTGAAAGTCACGTGAAAGCCTATTGATTTGGGCATCAAAGTAGGCTTATCCAGGAGTATTATAAATGAGACAGCACTTGGCACATCCGGGCTTTCACTACCTCTTAGCAGGAGATGTTTTTTTTTGCACATCACTGTTACTCACCCCCGCCCTCTAGTATTTTATCTTGAATAGTCACCATTTTCTTTTTTAAAATGACCACACTTTTCGGTCATTTAAAATGTTTCATTTTTTTTTAAAATTTTGAAATAGTTCACACTTATTATTCATTAAATAGCCCTCTTTTTTTTTGTTGTTGCTTGAAAAGGGCCTTTTTTTTTCTCTTGAAAATAGGCCACTTTTTAATATTTAAAAAAAATGTAATTAATGTACATGGGATAACTAAACCAGCTTGATTTAGGAAAATAGTCACGTGAGCCACATTGTCCACAACACCAAAATGACATAATTGTAGCGTAAGCTTAAATGTTGAAAGCGATATTGTCACTAACAGAAATAGGATAAGGTGGCAACACCATAAACGAGTTTGTCCATACGCAGGAGGTCAACACGGCTGACCAGTGAGGTGATTATGAATGTGTAACGAGAAGTCAAGTAGGAAAGTGTTTTTAGGAGTGTTGGAGATATATAGAAGATGAAGATAGATGATGTAATTCAATGTAGACGTAGATCTAAGTATATTTTGATACTTGTTTTGTTAGTAAATAAACACTTGCTTGCTGTATACCCGCTTTTACTATTGATTGAAATAGGAATATAACAGTCGTCACTCTGACGACTATAACTATGTCATAATTGTCACATCAGCAGCACAAGTGTGACAAGGACATATTTTTATGGTGGCAGCGGTCCTTTTGAGAAGAGACTGGACATAATTTTATGGTGGCAGCATTTTTCGGCCACGGAATTTAATATTTCGCCCGATGATTCTGTTGAGAAAATTTAATATGTGAAGTGAAAAGCTATGTAGAAAATAGTCGGGTTGGATTCCAAGACAGTCCATTCACGTATAAATCACAATACCTTTTTAGACCGACATAAAGAAAATAAATATAATAAATAACCGGACCAATGTCTACAAATTACACAATATTTTATGATATTTTAGTCAAGTTTATTTTTAAATAATAAAGCGACACATATTTTTTGTTAATTAAAAATATTACGATCGAAGCATACCTACCTTCCACAATGTTTGGCCAGCCCCGAAACAGTCTTTATGACAAATATATATATATAGGCATATATTATATTTTATATATATATAAAAGGTCAAATTCTTACATACCTAAACCGACCTATCATGACCAATGGCATATGACCTAAGTCGCAACTCATAATTAAAAATATCTTAGATTCTCTGTACGATCGGGCTTAATGTAATGTAAATAAACTATTACTTGCCTTGTGCTAAATTAATTGGTAGACAAAAATTGATGTTTCTAGATAGATCTAACTTCGCTTGGTGTTGTGTTTGTTAAATGTTTGAATATTGTTTATATAGCCAACTGAGCCGACGCGTCAAAAAGCGTCCCGTGATGTTGCTAAGATTAAAAAATGTTTATAAACCTCCGTTGTCATTTTGTGTTGCCCTTGTTGCTGTTTCGTTGTTGTTGTTTTCTTCTTTTTTTTTTTGGGGGGGGGGGGGGGGGGGTAGTGTTGGTAAAATTTGGTAGGATTCAAATAAGGCAGTGGTTCTCAACCTTTTTAATGCCGCGACCCATTAATATAGCTTCTCACGCTGTGGCAACCACCAACTATATTTGTTTTCGTCGCTACCTTACAACTGTATTTATGCTACCTTACAACTGTATTTATGCTACCTTACAACTGTATTTATGCTACCTTACAACTGTATTTATGCTACCTTACAACTGTATTTATGCTACCTTACAACTGTATTTATGCTACCTTACAACTGTATTTATGCTACCTTACAACTGTATTTATGCTACCTTACAACTGTATTTATGCTACCTTACAACTGTATTTATGCTACCTTACAACTGTATTTATGCTACCTTACAACTGTATTTATGCTACCTTACAACTGTATTTATGCTACCTTACAACTGTATTTATGCTACCTTACAACTGTATTTATGCTACCTTACAACTGTATTTATGCTACCTTACAACTGTATTTATGCTACCTTACAACTGTATTTATGCTACCTTACAACTGTATTTATGCTACCTTACAACTGTATTTATGCTACTGTTATGAATTGTAATGTATATATCGGATATGCAGGAAGTATTTTCATTGTAAAAATTTATACTAAAGCATATTGATTATAAAAAAAATACGTATAATAATATTGTGAAATATTTATTTTTAATAACAATACGAACTTCAGTGCTAAGGTTGAGATTGTGTCTTTCTCATCGGATCCGAAATTCCCGGGATAGTAACGTCATTGCAAGAGCACAACGAAGATCATCTTCCATAACAAGTCTGCTTGTGAAAAACCTGTTTCACAAAGATACTTTGTTGGAAATGAAAGAAGAAGGCGCAACACAGTCTCGGTCAAAATAGTTTTTTACAGCCAAAACTTGATCCAGAATTTTGTAATTGGCATGTAGAGATATCAGTTTTTGCTGCATCGTTGTTAATAAGTTCAATGAACTCCTCGTGTGTTGTCTCATGAACATCTTCAACTTTTACTGTGCATTAACTTTGGCAAGCGGAAATGGGGTGTAAGATAGATGAGAAAAGTATGATGAAATTTCGTCTGCATGCATCGGATCTTTTCAGACAAATTAAGGCAAGTTACAATTGGTCCTTGCAGTGATACATTTAACTTATTCAGGATGGCAAAGATTTCGCGACCGACAGGTTGGCAACCGCTGAAATAAGGCAATGTTCCGGGCATCAAATGACATAAAACTAAAATTACCTACGTTTTTTCTTCAGTTCACTTTTATCGCCGAAAAGTGCTTTGAAATGCAATCTTGCTTTGTGATAAAAAAATAAGTTTTAAGTTCACCACGAAGTTAAAAAAATAAAAACGTTATAGAACTTTTTCTATCGATAACCATCTATCTCACTTCAGTGTGTAATAACAGAGCAGTAAGTGTTCGGCGTATCTAACTCATTGCACTATTGCGTAAACAGTGCACTGTTAAAAGTGCTCGCTTCTACTAAATTAACAGAACATATGGCGCTTTTAATTACTTCTTGTTGTTTTTATGGCAATATTAATACTTTTTGCCGATGAACCATACATTTAGTTCCGATTACTTTTAGTGAGCCATTCAGTACTAAAAGTCGAAATCCAGACTGAACAGCATCTTTACTACATTCCAATATATTCAAGAATTATCAATGTCGTTTTTCCACCAATACTGCTGCTTTAAAGAAAAGCAGCTGCTTCAGAGAAGATGGGTTTAACACAGCAACTCTCTATACACGTGTGCCTGGTCCGCATACGTACATTAAGGCCGGTGGCACCAACCCTGTCACATACACCTGTATTTGTACGTAGAGTATGTGATTGGGTTGGCGCAATGAGGTCATCACGCCGGACACTCATACGGATATTGTCTTTTATGTGGATGTCTCTGTATATGGGAGGGCCTACCTTGAGACGGATAGACCATTGGTGTCTCCTAAGACCATCGAAAAATATATGTTTTCGAACGAACCTAGGCGACCCCCGTGAAATGGTCGTTCGACCTCCAAAGGGTTCGCGACCGACAGGTTGGGAACCGCTGAAATAAGGCAATGTTCCGGGCATCAAATGACATAAAACTAAAATTACCTAGATCTAACAAGGCTTATTAATCACATTGTAACAAAATAAATTGTTGACTGCAATTTAAAAATTAAAATTAGAAACAGTATAAAATGTGCTTCTTTGCTTGTTAAAATTATTAATTAAAAATATATTCCCGAAAGGCCCTTCCTTCGATTTTGGTAGTAGGGCGATCGGGAGCCCCCCCCCCCCCTTGTCCCCCCCCCCCACCGACTACGCTACTGCTTTTTACTAAATGTAACGTTTTATGTCTTATTTTTGCGCCCCTTTTCCTTGATATTTTTTTACAATAATTACATTCAACTTAACTGGCCAATATAATACATAGCTTCTTTATCGCTATATGCAAAACACAAACAAACAACTTAACTAAACATTTCCGTGTCTTATATATATAGATAGGTTTGACTGCAGAAAGTGATGGAATGGATTTTCCCGAAGTTCTCAGAATGCAAAAGAAGATGCGTCACAGAAAGCTGTAGAGACTACCTGAACACATATTGGTGTTATTGCGTCACAATAAATAACTATTTATATAATTGTACACAAATAATCCCGACGCCAGAGATAAATATAAATAAACAACTCTAAATGAATTACCGAGGCGATTAGAAATACAATTGAACATTATTCAAACATTCTATACACATATAACAAGTGGCTCTCCATTAGTTTCCGGTGCAAAGACTAATCGACTTTTATACTGGATATGAGTTGGAATGAATGAGTTGGTTATATGGAATGAGTTCTGTAAACAGTCTATCCAGTCGGTGGTTATGTTCAGTGGCGTATTTAGGCATGTTCCACGTGTTACGTTGGAACAGGGGCCCCCTTACAAAATATTAGGCCCCAACACTCACTAGACACCAAAATATCCGGCGCCAAAAATTTCCAGCGCCAAAAGGTCACCTACCGCGCAAAGTTAACATAAACTCAGCGGGCACACCACGTCGTATCGACGTGATGTCCACCAGTTTTCGTGGTTTCCACGTTGTTTCCCCGTCGATACGACTTGCTGTGCCCTCTGGGAAGGATCTAAAACAGTTTGATTAGCGAGAATAACAACAGAAAGTAATCGTAAGACATACAGGCGTCGATAGCTCGAATTGCACACAAAAATATACAGAAGTAATGAAAACCCAGAACCCATGTTAAAAAAAAAACATGATAAAAACTCACGGATACAATTTTGTCGGTCTTTTTTTTTATAGTCGGCATTTAGAGTTTGTATTTTTATTATATTATATCCGAATAAGCTATGGGTTTTTTTTTAAAGTAAAGTAGCATAATAATTTAGAAGCATACGTGATACAATAAGATGATTATATATTTAAAATGTTGTTTATATGTTCTTTTAAAAATACATATATGTTTGTTCTCTTTTAAGAAATACTATACACGGGCTGTTTTAATGTCTGATATTTCCACTTTTACAACCAGGAAGAAACTCCACAATTCTGTAAAATATTCTCTTCAGTCCCCAAAGTGGATCCAATAAGCATGATCACAGATTTCCATGTCCGAGAAAAGACTGTTGTTTCGGAGTATTCTTTAGGAAGGTTCATTTTACATGTAAGTTACTTTGGCCTATTACTAAAAAGATAATATCCACATTTTTGTTTTATTTGTATTCTTTTTATGTGGACTTATTTATTGGACATTCTCAATTGGCAATTCAAGACTTTGTCATTTTCTTAAGTGGATTCACGTGATCTTATAAGTAAGTTTATACTGATTTACTGCTATATTATGAGACGTTCATTAATGTTTAGCCAAAAGAGAAAGTCAACGTAAGAACACAACGAGCGTAAATTTATGTCAGGCTGAGTAGTGAGAATTAAAACAATAAACTGAACCATCCATCTTAATAAACTGTAGATCGTTGTGATTCATTTTACTGTATGCGAATCCTCGGTAAGTGAACAGAATGAAGTGCATCTAAAAATATAAATATCGTGTATTAAGTCCGACAAAAGTCAAGGTGAGAGTTCTGCCATTACATAAACAAGCCAGTGGTTGGTAGGCATAGAGTGTCCATAGGGAGCGTGCCACATTCTGGAGTACTCACACTCCGAGTGGATGCGCAGCAGCTGGTGCACCCTTCTGGCAACACGATCTCCTACCATCACAATCTGTCATCAACTTAACCCTTTCAAGGCCGACGGTACTTTTAAATCAACCTTTTACATTGTACTTTAGTTCTCTTCCAACAGCATGTGGTCATATACAAAAAAGAGCTGTAGACTTGGTCTTATTAGGCTACATATGAATATTAATTACACCTAACTAGTGTAAAAAAATCATAGCTTTTATAAGGTATTTCTGCATATAATTATTATATTATATTGTATAAGACGGTTTATGGGACTGAACAAGAAAATTTTTATTGGGTTAGTGAAAAGAACATTAAAAAATAGCATTAACTCTTTCTAAATGTTTCGCCATCCCGTCTGCCTGCAACTTTATCGCTCGGCTTGATTTTTACAAAAGAAAAGAGTTAAATTCTCGTTTAACAGGATCTCAACCTGCAGTTGCAATGTACACCTGGTAAAGTGTCGGCTCCAAGCTGCACTACAGCTTTCCACTTTGTACGAGGTCTGCTCTACAGGTTGCGCCTCTGGTTGATACCTAAAACATCCGACGATGAGATTAACTGGGACGAAGAGAAACTTCACTCAATGCTAAAAGAGGTAGGTGATTCATTCCAATAGTTCTCTTTTTGTTTTCTAGGGTCGAAGGAGCCCAGAATATAGTCAAATGATTTCCAAGTTCTCTTTATTTTCTATCTATCCTTTCTACCTATCTCATATAGAGACGGCGGAAGACTTTGGTCTAGCATTCGCATTGATGTTCTGATGTTATCAAATTTGAAATCCAATTTAAATCGAAAATGGCGAATCGAAATTTCAGCTCTGGTGAAATTAGTTGCTAAAAGTAGGTGGGGAATTGTGCTGCTTCCACAATCCCCCTTGTAACCAGCACATGGTAACTGGTAACCGTTTCCTCACTAGTGGCTTGAACAAAAACGGCCGGAAAGGGTTAATTTATCATCCTTCAACCAGAATCTCATTTTGTAGAAAATTAACAATGAACCTATCCAATGTTTTCAGAAAGTTTCTTTTAGGAATAGATGAGAATTACAGTTTTTTTAAATGTCTCTTTTTTTTGTTTCATTGACTTGAAAGATTCAATTGAAAGTGAATTCCTCAACTCGTCTCGTCGAAAACTCTGAGAGCAAACGTAAAGATTTTGCTACACTTTTTCTTTTTTTTTCCACCATCAGTTGAGGAGAAATAGAGTTTGAGACCGCTCAGGTCAATAATTTCCGTCTTTCTGAAACTAACTTAATCATCAATTATAATAAATATAGATGTTGATGGATTAATTAGTTTTGACATAAAAAAAGTATACATTTCTTAGAGGGTTATGTCTTATGATATCAACAACAGGAAGGTGTGTGCAACAGTGGCCCCGTGGGTCATAACCCAACCAAACTAAGACTTTTAGTGTGCTCGTTCTATAGCGTTTAAGGGATTTTGTTTTTGTCTTTAATTTACTGTAAAAATAAATAATAATGCAAATACATTTTCATAATGCGCGGCCCATATTGTTTTTAAAAAATGTTGTAAAAAGCTCTAATGATCCGTATTTCAACTAAACTTTCACAGATTAAGGAACGCGTCCAGAATTACAGTGAACATTTCCAGATCGAGGTCGGGTTTGTTACGGAAACGTGCTTGGCAGATGCGCACGCATATACACACGGCGGTCTTCGCGGGATGGACTGGGTCGACGCCAGGTTTTCAGCAATGCAGACGTTCCACAGAGACGAGCTTGAGGTTGAGCTCGTGGACCAGTTCTTCAAAGATGAGCTGGTAATAAATGACATGACGTTACAGCCTCTCCTGATTGGCCTTGGATTCGCCCCTGACGAATACTGCAGCCAGGGGAGCCACAACACGACAGGTTTTGCGTGCGCCAACGCTAATGACACCAAAGAACCCTTTGAGAGCTCAGAGCTCATCCGCGTCGCCAGAACGCTGCTATGCGATTACGTTGCTTTCGATAAACGTGATTATAACGTCACCGCTGACATCGATTCCATACCACCGAATATATCGGTAACCTTAAATCTGAATGACACCGTAATCTCTTTTACGGAATCGTCTGAGCTGAACCTGATGGACGTTGACGACGACGGCTTGCTTAGAATATGTCATGAGCTTCTTCAGACTAAAGCCAGAGACTTTGAGAGATTCACTCGCTCCAGTACTGTCAATGTCCTTGTGGAGTTCTCAAAGTACATCTTGGCCTTAGCCTGCCTCAGCCTGTCCATAGTATGTCTACTGCTGATGCTGGTATTGTATTGTAGACTTCCGGCCCTCAGAACAGCTGCTGGAAAAAATAATATGTACCTGCTAGCCTGCTCTCTGCCCAGGTGTTTACCCTAGCTGCATATCACAGGTAACGCGGGTCATTCTCTTGCTTTCAATTCCACTGTTTGCTCGTATTAATCTATTCACTCAGAAACAGTAACTTTAGATTTATGAAACGTAATTGTAACATATACTTTGCCAAAGAAAACTATTTTATATTTGCTATCATATTTATCATATTTAATCATAAAGCGATATGAAAATATAATTAAAAAAAACAAACAACTATTCTAGTTCTCGAATGTAAGCACAAATTTATATATTTGAGTTTGTTTAGAAACAAGAGATATTATCGGTAGTCTTACCAATCAACAAGAAATATATATTAGATCTAGTTGGTTGAGATGAATAGTTATAAAATTCAAATTTTCATTGTGGAAAACAGAAATGTAATAAAATATATTCAAGTACTTGCAAACATTAAATATAATATTGATAGAGTAATATTCCCAGAGACACTGAAACAGTTTATAATAATAACGGTGCTTATATAGCGCATATCCCGTTGGTGACAGTTCTATGCGCAGACGACAGTTACAGAATACAGACAGACAACGAAATATGTAGTAATACGCTAATTCTGCTGACGAAATAGGTGAGTCTTCAGCCGGCTCCTGAAGTTTATGTAGTCTATTTAAAAAAATAAAAAAATATATAGTTAAAAAAACAACCACAAAGTAAACTGTGAAACAGTAGCTACCAGGGCTTATGAAAATGATTGTCAAGGAGATAGCTGACCAGTTGGCAGAACCTGGCAGCTAAAAAAAACAACAACAAACAAACAACCGCAAAGCTCTTTCACCCATTGCCGATGATATTAAAACTTGTAACACACAACAAACACACTAAAGAAATTGACAAATAACTATCCAGAACACAACACATGTAAAATGACTCCCGCTTTAGCCTTTCCTTTTCCCATAATAGTAACTTCAGACTTCGGGCTGGGTACAACTGAGACAACATATGTACCGAGAGTCCGACCGAAATTCTGTTTCAGTTTCGGTTTCGGCGCCGAAAATAGGCGAATAGCCTCTTTGCCATATTGACAGTGTGGGCTGTCTCTTGAGAACACAGAAACATGTTCTCCAGTCCCGGCCCTCCTTTATGAAACAGCTCGCAACACCAAACTTTATAGAAGAGAGACAAACCTTGAAACCACCATACAATTGACCACATCTGAAGGCTATTTTGTTGTTGAAATTCCTCCCTTGACCAATATTAAGTACAAAAATACGAAGAACACCAAATTTCACAGTTTGTTAAGATGAAAATTTAGAGATAAAATGTTACTTGAAATGAAAATTTAAAAAAATATATCGTAATAAAATCTATTCTAATTGTAACGACCTATTCATGAACATTTTACAATTGAATTTCAAAGACCAGGTTCCAGATACTTGTGTGTGACTCTCGGAATTCTGACCCACCTGACGTGGCTGTGGATGTTTACCTGGACATTCATCTGCAACCTCCACATGTACCAGGTTTTCAAGTGCGAAAACCAGGAGCACAGCAGACCTAACGGTCAACCATGTGAAACACACCTTGGGGAAACTCGCCGCGTCCCTCCTCTTCCCTGTCCTCGTGGTGGCAGCGGTGATTCTGACGTCCTACATTAAATCCGGGAACTTTGGCTACGGAAGTCTCACGTGTTTTTTGGATTCTGCTTTTAATGTGGGTTAGTTCCCTTCGTCTTTAAAAAAAAATTATTTATTGATATTTGTATTAATTAAATAGCTAGACTCTCTTCACTAACAAAGCAATATCACTATAGTGAATAGATGAAAACGTCTTAAAACACAGAACGTTATAACGTGCTATGAAAAGGGAGCGTCTATAACTGGTAAATTGCAAACAAAATATAAAAAACAAAGTATTTAAAATACAACTTTAATTGATAAAGAAAATGTTGGATGTAGATGTTTTTTTTGTAGCTTCCCATGATTTCACTAAGATAGTTACAATGGCAATAACTAGAAAAGAAAAATCAGAATAATAAAAGATCTTGCCTGGAAGACCATAACTAATATTATGGGAATACATTATTTCCTATAACTTGCTGTTATTGCTTTAAGAGTCTCAAGACGGATCATTTTGTATTGATTGTAAAAAGTAATACATATTTTGTATTCCATTTACAATTGTTACGAGTTTATTAAGATATTTGCATGGAAACTTCATTTCCAGTGTGCCTATAATTCTTTTTTTTTTCAAATGCTAGAAACTATATCAACGGGCCGTAAAAAGTATCCCATATTAGAAAAAAGTGTATACACAATTAATTGTAACATCGTAAAGCTTAAGGTATATAAAACAGGCGTCCATAGAAATGATAACCTTGCCTCTATTACACGTATCCAAGTGATCGTATACTGTAGTTCAGATATGTTTTACTGGACAAAATTAAAATCTTAACCTTTTACTAGAATGTTGCATTGCGTTTACCTTGTCTTGCCAATCAGGCGTCGCCATGGTAACACCGCTGGCCGCTGTCACCCTGTGCAACACGACGCTGTTCACCCTGACCGTCATCAACATCCATAAGATTCGCAAGCTCCAGACATTCTCACCATTCAGACACGTGGACAGGAACTACGTGCACGTCTACGTCCGGCTGTCCTCCGTGACCGGAAGCTTCTGGATCGTCTCCATCGTCACTGAAGCTGCAAACAACGACGTTCTAAGGTATTGATCTTTAAGATGAGAAGCTCTAAAGCCCGTGATGCATAATTGTATGTTTAATGCTGTCTAGACTAGATCTCTAGACTAGATCTTTAAAATCTTAACCTTTTACTAGAATGTTGCATTGCGTTTACCTTGTCTTGCCAATCAGGCGTCGCCATGGTAACACCGCTGGCCGCTGTCACCCTGTGCAACACGACGCTGTTCACCCTGACCGTCATCAACATCCATAAGATTCGCAAGCTCCAGACATTCTCACCATTCAGACACGTGGACAGGAACTACGTGCACGTCTACGTCCGGCTGTCCTCCGTGACCGGAAGCTTCTGGATCGTCTCCATCGTCACTGAAGCTGCAAACAACGACGTTCTAAGGTATTGATCTTTAAGATGAGAAGCTCTAAAGCCCGTGATGCATAATTGTATGTTTAATGCTGTCTAGACTAGATCTCTAGACTAGATCTTTAGACTAGATATCTAGACTAGATTAGACTAGATATACTAGATGGACTATTTGTCTAGACTAGACTAGATTTTAGACTAGATTTTAGACTAGATTTTAGACTAGATTTTAGACTAGATTTTAGACTAGATTTTAGACTAGAATATACTAGATAGACTAGATAGACTACATTATAATATATAGACTAGATAGACTAGATAGACTAGATAGACTAGATAGACTAGATAGACTAGATAGACTAGATAGACTAGATTCTAGACTAGATTAGACAAAACGATGCCTAGACTAGACTAAAACTACATGTCAAGACTAGACTAGATGTCGAGACTAGACTAGGCTATTTGATATTAGTCTATCACTTCCGTTGAGCACAGTTAATAAGGGGATTATGTGTCATACACGATTCTCTCAGGCGCCTTTAATTTCACTTATATCAGTTACATTGTAAGAATCGGGAAGACTTAGTGACATCTTTAGCCACCGTGAAAAAAAAATGTGACTAATTGTATTTAAACTCGGGACTAGCAAATTGATCATAATCTACGTTGTTACTAGTACGTTACGTCATATGTGTACGTATACGGTGCGTTCAATGTGATCAGAATACCGGTATAAACACTGAACAAGGAAGTACAATAAAAGGGCGTTCTTCTTCTATAAACCAGTTCTGCAGAGCTGCTTGCTCTCTTTCTGTCGATGCGAGACAGAAATATTAAATGTCTATTTTTTTTTTTAAAGTTGTTCTGAGTTACTGTATAGTGTGTTGATAATGGTTGGTTGTAGGGGGGGGGGGTAATGAATGCCCTAGGCCCTAGGCTGGTTATCTTGGGGTATTCAAGTAGGAAGTTCTCTACTTGTTTCGTGTGGGTGGGAACAATGCTTACAGTTAGGTGGCTGTGTTGTGTTTATTTTGGTTACATTTGAGTTGAGCGATACAAGTGCTGTTTTATAACAGACTAACAGGGTAAATCTATAAAAAAAATATTCATGTCATTGCAGTGGTATTTCCGTCGGACCAAATTGATCCATAGTTCACCAGTTTCTGTGGCCAATACATACTAGGTGATTGTGTGGCCAGCACCATGCACAGCCGCCTTTACTTTACCCCCAACTAAGGTCAGGTACCCATCAGAGCTGGGTAGACTCAGGGATCCAGACCCGTGGAAAAATCCTCGCCTGCACCAGGATTTGAACGCCAGCCGAACGCGCTACCCGCACGGCCACCATGCTCCCAATTGTAGTGGTACATATAGTATAAAGGAAGAAATACAGATTCCTACTGTGTTTTGGCAAAAGTTTGCCATAATTCAATACAGGCATATACCAGTTCTATATAAAACCTTTAAACACACCGAATCGTAATACCACAAGTATTTTATTATCTTCCGTTTAATTATGTTTCTTGGCTTTATTTTCTTTGGTTCTCACTCAGATACATATCTATAGTGTCGAATGGTCTACAGGGCGTGTTTCTCTTCATCTCCTTCGCCTGCAACAAGAGGGTGATGTCCATGCTGTCACGCCCTGTTACGGAAAGCTCAACAAACGATGTGATCTGGAGTATGAACTCTCGAGGAAGTCCTGAAGATGATGTCTACAAATAGTCTATATTGGACTATATATTGGTTCTCAAACTTTTATCGGCTCACCACCCCCTTTTACAATATTTTTGTCCGCTCGCCGCCCACCCTTCCAATTTTTTTTTGCACCCATTCCCCACACCCCCCCCCCCCTGGAGGTTAAAGGGTCAGTATAGTTTACGCAATTTATTTTAGACCGACTAGATCTGTGCGCTTTTTTATTATTAAAAAAAAAAAAAAACTGAAAAGGAAACATATTGTAAGATTTTATAGATAAAAAAAATTACCTAAACAAGAGGCTTAAAAAAAATCAATATTAATGTGAATCGTTTGCCTGGTGTGTCGCTAGTAGTTTGTCAATATTTGTTTCAATTTTGGTTTTAAAAGCCTTAGGTCTCCACAAACAATTAATGCAGGAAATGTTTATTTACAACTGTTTAACATAAATTATTTTAATCCTCTAATAATTATATCTTGTTATACCATAATGTTTAATTTATGTAAAGAAATAATAATAAGTCTGTAATATTTGTTATATTACAAAACAGAACTTGTTTGGCATCACTATTGAATCAAATGTGGAAACATTTATTTAATTAAAGGGAGATAATTCACCTTTTTCATTTGAACTAATATTTCTAATGTTTTTTTTTCCTTTATAAAAAAAACAGCTTACAATTTATAACTTTGAAATGATCAAACTTTAAAAAGTATTGGAAAATTTAATAAATATTTTATGACTAAAAAAAGTAATATGTATATTTTTAAACATTACATTATCTACTCAGTTTGTTTGATTACGCCGTATCAATTCCACTTAATGCTAATTTTAAAATCTTTTATAATTGTTAAACACAGGATATCTCAGTTTATAACTTAAAACTGATGATAAAAATATCATTAATATTAGCACCTTATGACATCACAATTTTCTTTATAACTACGCTACGCAACCAGGCAATCAAGCTTTACATTTTGTTTACGTTTATTGAGAACAGGGATCGGTCGATGGCAGGGATAGAACCGTCGACGTGTCGGTTGCACCAGCCGTCTAATACTGACATCTACTTCTTGGAAAAGTCATTGCGATTCCTATTTCCTATTATTATAATAATATGTAGGCATACTTTTGGGGGATATCAGATAATTAGCGGCACTTGTGTTTACATCACATTTCATCCAAAAGCTAGATCTAATCGATTCAAATAGCTGACGTGTGTTCAAAGTATATCAGGTACATTTGTACCGCCCACTTGCTATACACCCCCCCTTCCCAAATCGCCGCCTGGAACGTCAGCGCCCCACTAAAGCCTCCCCAAGCCCCCCCCCCCCGGGGAACGATAACGCCCCCGGTGAGAACCTATGGTTTAGAGTCTAGGGTCTAGAACCGTCTTCTAACAACGCGTTTTTTTAGTTTAAGTTTTAAGTGATAACATATCTCTTCAATTAGAATTAAAATCAAGTAAATCACATTTATTTTGGGAGGGCTGTTTTTATTTCTTATTCTTATTGTGTAAATTCTGAGTTTAAAGTTTTAAGGTTAATCACAAATGAATATGTAGGCTGGCTGGCGTAACAAAGATCCTGGGTTCGAATACTGGTGAAGGCTAGGATTTTTTTCCCGGGACTCTAGGGTGTCCCTGAGTCTTCCCAGGGTATCTGACATTAACTGGGGTAAAGTAAAGGCGGTCGGGCATTGTGCTAGCCACACATCCCCTAGTATGGCTTGGCCACAGAAACTGGTGAACGCTGCTTCAATTTGGTCCGACGGGTACTTCACTTATTTTGTACATGGCCTATAAAAACAAAATTAAGCCACTAATAAAACAGTGATGTCTTTAACTACTTACGTTTGTATAAAAGAAAACACAAAGGCACAGGCCTATAGATTTTATCTCATGACGCGTGTTTAGTTCAGTGTTAAGAAAACAATCAGCTTACATTAAAAAAAATACAAGTCTGTTAGATTTGATTGACTTCATCTTATGTTTTCAACTGCTTGGAAAGGGTACATTAAATTTGTATATGTAAATAACTATATAGGCATGGAACATGGAGAACTTGTTTTTTAACTGACTTCTTCATTTGAATATACTGGGAAAACGGCAGATATGAATATAGGGGAGAAGAAGAAATATTACGAGCACCGTGCGAGGGTCTGAGAAAGCTCTCCTCATCGTAGGCTTTCTTTGATGTCCAAGTTGGGAAATTCGAATTGCGCCACGAGTTGGAGCCTCTGTTTTGTTCTTTGTAAGATCTTGGATAGTTGAAATGTTTTTTTGACCATCTGTAAGCCGACGTGGTGAAGAAGTCTAAACCTCTACATCAATTTAAGTACAAAAATTCTCGGCTTCTGCTAATGTGTCAAGTGATACAATAACGAGAGCCTTAAATGCATACAAGGGAGGCATCGTGGTAGCCCACTCGGCTGGCCTACTGAAGGTCCTGAGATCGAATCCTGCTGGCCTACTGAAGGTCCTGAGATCGAATCCTGATGAAGGCTAGGATTCGTTCCCGGGTCTGGAGGGTGTCTAACTGACCTCAGTTGGGGTAAAGTAAAGGCGGCTGGGCATTGTGCTGGCAACTAAATCCCCTAGTATGCCGTGGCCACAGAAACTGGTGGACGCTTCTTCACTGGCCCTATGATCAACTTGGTCTGACGAGACACTTTACTTTTTTAACCCTTACAGTCCCGGGCGCGTATATAGCGGAACTGAAGGCAGCATAGATAGAAGTAGGTCGGTACGGGAAGGGTTAAATACTTTAAATGACTAAAATATACATCTTGGCGAATTTTTATATATATATATATATATAATACAAGGGCAGACAACATTCCATTTCAAGTTGAAAACTTGTAAAAAATTGTTTCGTAAAATAATCAGTAGATTCTAATACTATGTAGTAGTTTAGCTTTTTCAAATTGATATAGCTAGTAAAATAAAAACTAGAAAGTATGGCTGTAAGGAGTTGGGAGGGAATCTGTGACAGTAATAGTGACAGTGTAACTGTGAGTGTGTAAGGGACGGCGTAATTATAAACTGACTGAGACTTAGTGACACACAGTGGACTGTATTATTGTAATGGTTGACCGGACTTAGTGACCTGTTATTGTTTATAGACTGGTTGGACATTGTGAGGTGTTTATGAATGTCTTGTTTGAGTGTGTGAATATTGAATGAATGGCTATAGTAATGGACTATAAAAGTGGAATGATAATAAAGGTTAGTTGTTACACCAACCAATGTGTTGTCAGGCCATACTTGTACATAATCTACCGCCCTTCACCCATCAAATCTAGATGTTCAATTGTAACAGAACAAAACCTTTCAGAAACATTCAGGGGACAATTGCACTGTTAAGTAGATAAACCATCGACGTCGGTCTCTCTTTGTTTTATATTTAGGCTACTAAGATTTCTATTTTATCTCATAACAAAATCTGCCAGCATAATGACGTCGCTGAAAGTTTCAATGAAACATATTTGTTGACTCTTTAAAAAAAACAATGTTATTGCTTTGAATATTGTTTTTTTACGACTGATATGATTAATCCGGACTCGTGTTAAAAAAAATGTCATGGCTAACGAAACGAATCCTGGAACAATTATCTAGAATCGATTTATCTTATATATATATTACAGACGCTCCTTCTATAAAGAAGATTATTGTGCCATACGCTCATCCG
This sequence comes from Anisus vortex, assembly GCA_949126835.1. NCBI lineage: Eukaryota > Metazoa > Mollusca > Gastropoda > Planorbidae > Anisus > Anisus vortex. The sequence continues at coordinate 9,799,896 of OX421494.1, read as the reverse complement.
TGGTCTGAGTGTAGTCTTGCATTTTTATTAGTGTTTTAAGTTTTAAATGATGTTAAGTTACTGGTTTTCCTGTGTTCAGGTAGCCCTTTCCATGCGGAAGCCACTCGGGAAGAAAGCGTACTTATATGCATTTGTTCTCGCATATGTTTTTGTCCTTATGTCCGTCTGAGTATTGCAACATCTTCTTTTTAAACGTTGACAAAAGCGTCAGAGCTCGTGCTTCTAGGGTCACGCGACATAGTAACTTACATGTCGTTCACAAGTAGTAGGGACTATCTTACTTTACAGATAAGGGTTAAGGTTTAAGTTATGCTGACATTAGAGATAGTAAACAAATTATTTCTTACCGCAGGCTTGAATGTTAAAATAGAAATATGTGGTTCACATGGTTTTATTAAAGCGTGACTTTCAAATACACAGCTAAACGCTAAATTATTACGTTTCGACATTGTTTACAAACAAATGTTGCGTTAAAAGATGATTTAGTTTAAAAGGTGACGCCCCGGAAATGAGAGAAGGTCAAAGAGTATTCCATAGGCCCGGGCTGGGTTGCTGGTAATGAAGTAATTCCATTCAATCATTTTCCTTCGTATTCTTATAATAGTAAACCAAATTCTTCTTTTTCTTCGCCATTATCAACTCCTAGTGGTGCATAATAATAATAATAATAATATTTGTCTATCTATATAATCCCTTCCTCCATCCATCCATTTATCATTCCTTCCGTCTGTATGTCTGTCTGGTCGTCTGTCAAAACCAATTTTTTAAACAAAATTATTTACCTGTCTTGTTACTTTTCATTTCTAATAAACTGTCGCTAGCAATTGATACCATTGCTCCAAACCTTTGTCAACGGCTGCCTCCGCAACATACTAACGATTCGACGGACAGAAAAGGTCAAGAACACCGACTTTTGGTGGCAAACAAACCAGGGCCCCTTTGAACAGCAGATCGCCAGACAAAAGTGGCGTTGGATTGGGCACACCCTAGGAAAACCACCACAGGACATCACCCACCCGACAGGCTTTGCAATGGAACCCCCAGGGAAAGAGACGGATTGATCGCGCCATAAGACCACATGGAGACGCTCGTGCGAAGAGGAAATGACAAGCTGCAATCTTTCATGGGGTGAACTTGAAAAGGCTGAATCGAGTGCGCTTTAGAGCTGTTGGGGAGGACCTATGTTCCACTAGTAATTAAAGAAACTAAGCAAGTAATAGATACTAACTATTACAGATGTTTTGTTTGTAAACATCACTTTGTTATTCTCTAGACTTTTAAAACCAACACACCGATTTGTTCATAAAACACTTTTCATTATAAAAGCCTATTTCTGATTGGTGCCTCGGCTATAGAACCTATATGTTATTTTAATAAAATACATTCGAACTTTGTAATTCTTAATAGGCAATTTCAATTTACAACTGTATTACTCTGTAGTTTTTAAATATATATACCATTAAATTATTTCAACTTTTGTTTTATATTAGATGTCAAATAATACATAATAAAATAATATATGGATGGCCCATAAGTAAAAAAGTAGGTTTTTAAATGAACTAAAGGTACTTAATCTTTAAAAAAAAGAGTTACAATATATTTCGGCTCTTTACCTCCCTTTCTCTTTACGATTACTCACATTTTTATTAATTCATTTATAATTAATAAGTGTGACTTATATATATTTGATCTATATCAAAATTATGCTTTTGTTTTTAAATTAAAAATACATTCTATTCTATATATATTATAATATTATATATTATATACTGTACTATAATTTACTATACTAGTTTCAGTGGTTCAGAAATAAACACAGAAAAACGATTCTGTTCTTTTATTAATGAGTAAAAAAAATCAAGCCCATTAAAAAAAAATAAAGCAATATATTAAAAAACAAAAGGTCAATTTATGAATTAAATCTGGTAATCGATCCAGGTCATATATTTAAGCCAAGGTTCAATAAGGTTAGCCGGCTGGTCCAGCGGCTAGTTCACCGGACTGTCAACCAAAAACCAACTGACACGTCGCGGGTTCTATCCCTGCCACCGACGGATCCCTGTCGCCCTGCAGGAGTTTTGGGCCTGTAAACGTATTTGCGCCAGCAGGCAGCAGTGTGCTTACAGCGCATAGAACTGTTCCCAACGGCATGTGCGCTATATAAGTGTTATCTTATTAAGTCTATAGATTTACTATAGGAAATCGCTTCAACTATTTTTAACTTGAATCGGATCTTTGTAGTTTCTATATCTTTACTTTCATTACCTTCGCCTTCAACTATCCCATAACCCGAGTGAGGGTCGTTGGGGCACCATTTTTTGACGGATGGTTTTATGCCACTCATCTCGGTCCCGCGCCGCCCTCTGTGAATCTGCAAGAAACAAGCCGGTCCATTCCTTATTGTCATCATTCCATAGTCTCTTCTGCCTGCCTCTCTTTCTTCCACCCTGCACTGTGCCCTGCAGGGTTATTTTCGCCAGGCATTCAGATTTTGCTTCCATTACCTTTTACTTAATTGTAGATTTTAGAACTTTACAGCCCGTACATTTACCTACTAAGTGCCACATTTTTTTCAGATAACCATAAATATTTTACTATAATATACAATTTGCCAAAATAGATTGGCAAGTAATTTATTGTCTTTTTCAAATGTTTCGTCATAAGAGCTTGTGAATAAAAGATCTTTCATAGTAAGACCTGTAGTTGGGAAAGATTAAATAATCTTATGGTAGCATAGGGAATACATTTCTTGTAAAGCTTTATGTATTCAATGATTTCTTCATAAATAAAAAGGAAAACCCTCCTCCACTTCACAGAGTACACAACCGTACAGGACCACGTATCAGTGGTGGGGTAATGCAAACAGGCGCGACCCCTCCCACCCAGATCCCCCACCTCCGCCCCTGGGGTCTAGGTTACAGGCAAGGAAATCAGTGAGTACAGTCGATATGTTTGAGCACGCTAATGGAGCAGCAGAAGCGAATCGGTATTGGAGAGATCAATGTTTGGTTAAGGCTCGACAGGACGCCGACAGATCACAGTGCTCGGTTCTTACAAGAGGCAATATCTCTCACAGCTATGTACAAAATAAATTTGTTATATCTATCATATCTAGATTATTACTACTCTGCATAAAAACCATTCTTTTTGTTTCAATAATCCAAAGATTGAATTCTCTAAGAATACTTTTGAATCAGTTAATCCTATAATGAAAGAAAGTTTTGTGTCCTTTAATATGTAGTAAGAGTAAGTTGAATATCCCGTCGGACCAAACGGATCCATAGAAGCAGCGTTTATAAGTTTCTGTGGCCACGCCATACCAGGGGATTGTATGGCCAGCACAATGCCCAGCCGTCTCTACTTGAACCCCATGTAAATTCAGGTAGCCATCAGAGCGGGGTACACTCACGGAAAAAAATCCTAGCCTTCACCAGGATTCGAACCCAGGAACTTCGGAACTCCAGTCGAACGCGCTGTGCCTCACTTTAATATGCTAATTGTTCAAAAACTTCGTAACAAGAACTTGACAATACTTTACATTCTGCTTTGAGGAAATCGTAAAGTAGGGAGAGTAAAGAAGAGTTTCCCATAGTTTCTTTTCCTGTAGGGGATTGTGAGGTCAGCACAATGTTTATGTTTATAATGGAGGTAAATGTTGGTAACTACAATAGTTGCAAGTAGCCTATATTTCTCTAAACTTCTCTTTTGTACCCATCAAAACCGACAAAACTCAAAGAACAAACTGAAGACGTGGGAATTTCGTTACTATATTTGCCTGGATTTGAACTCCAAACCACCAAAATACTTATAGTAAAACCGTTAAATTTGTTTCATTTGCTGTTGCTGTTTTTTTAAATTTGTAATTATCATCCCTTTTTGTATGTATCATCTAAATTAGGAGCTGGTAAACTATATTTAAAATGTCATCATATTGCATTGTTAATATTCAGCGCTGCAAGGAGATGTCATTAGTCAGATTGTTTCAATGACATTATTTTAGTAGAGTTCATTTATAGGCATACACACATTTGAACTAATTTATATCATAGTCCAAAAATAACTACTGCATTATTGATATTATTCAAAGAAAAAAATGCAAGCTTTTAGTTACAATAAAAATATAGTGTAGCGATTAGATTCTAGCATTAGATAACATGGCTCTAAACAATTTAGATTTTTTTTAGCATTGCCTATAATATGGATCTATTCTCCTCTGAGCATTATTGTCCAACAGTTTACATAATTGGCTAAATAAGATACTTTACTGACAAATTACTTTCTATAACTGATAATATTGCACCAGTAAGATAAGTAAGTCACTGAAGAGGTTCCAAAAGAAAAGTCTAACCCCCCCCCTCCCCCCAGTAAAATCGACATTATTTTCTGTGGACAAAGAAATTGGACTCTTGTAGATCAATCAGTCCCTGATCTTCATCTCTAGAAACGGAGTCTAGCTAATTTATAGTCTCAAACTAGACCTAAGAAACATGACCAACAATCAGCCAGTCTTACACGTTGCTGGGAAATTTTAAATTAACATAAATAAACTAACCCATAAAAACAGAGTTTTTACTATACTCCCTTTCTTTGTAAACTCAGTTTATATTTAATTTATATTTTGATAGATTAAAATAAATATAAGTGAGATCATACCTTATGAACTTCCACACAAAAATTTTGCGCATCCTTTTTTTCTCTAGCTTCGGCCCGCAAAAACCATAAAAAGAAAACTCACTTTGTTTCGGCTGCATTGTGTCGTTTTCATTCTATTTATTTCGTAAAAACGAACATATCCGAAAAGTTTATTTACTTCCGTCACTTTCGGTAGAGGCAGCCATGTTTTACGTAAAATTTTCTTCGATTCGCAAATTGGTCGACGGGAAGTAGTCGAAAAATCGATGTAAAGCTTTGCTTGCAAGTAGACAAGCAAGCAGACAAGCAGACTTTAGCAGACAGTCAGTACGAGTTAAGAGAAAGGGAGTAAAAATAGTCCCACATACGTTTAAAAAACATTTAAATTTTGAAAGCATTCATTTATAGCACACATATTATTCACTAAGTAGCACGGGAAAAACAGGACCACAGCGGGAAAACTCAAGAGTTAGTTAAAGCTAAGTGAGAGAGAAAGAACAAAGAGACGAGAGATAGTTTGAAGTTGAAGATGAATAATAACTAGTATAGATAATGAGATGATTGTGTAAGAGAAGTGACTAAAGCAAGCTGTTTATGTTCATCAAGTCTATAGTTATAATTTGTCTGTGTATGTAACTAAAATGCAACTGTTAGAGTGTGTTTTTTTCATTGAATCTAATGAAATTAGATTATAGGCGTGATTAGAACGTTACAATTACAAGAAAATGCATTGAACTCCTTTGAGGGTGTCAAAAAAAACATCACGTGACAAACATCCACTGACAAACACATCCAATGAAAATAAACTCCACTGACAAATGTATTCACTTGACAAATACATCCATTGACAAATACAGCCACTGATAAATACAGCCTTTGACAATTACAACCACTGACAAAACATTCACTGACAAATACAGCTACTGCCAAAACATCCACTGACACAAATACATCCATTGACAATGCAGCCCCTGACAATTTACTGATAAATACATCCACTGACAAATGCAGCCCCTGACAATTTACTGATAAATACATCCACTGACAAATGCAGCCCCTGACAATTTACTGAAAATACATCGACTGACAAATGCAGCCCCTGACAATTTACTGATAAATACACCCACTGACAAATGCAGCCCCTGACAATTTACTGATAAATACATCCACTGACAAATGCAGCCCCTGACAATTTACTGATAAATACATCCACTGACAAATGCAGCCCTTGACAATTTACTGATAAATACATCCACTGACAAATGCAGCCCATGACAATGTACTAATAAATACATCCACTGACAAATGCAGCCCCTGAAAATTTACTGATAAATACATCCACTGACAAATGCAGCCCCTGAAAATTTACTGATAAGTACATCCATTGACAAATGCAGCCCCTGAAAATTTACTGATAAATACATCCATTGACAAATGCAGCCCCTGACAATGTACTGATAAATACATCCATTGACAAATGCAGCCCCTGACAATTTTCTGACAAATACATTCACTGAAAAATAAATCCGCTGACAAATACATCCACTGACAAACACACCCCTTTACAAATACATACTGCAACACCAAATTTTACAATATAATATATTTTTCTGAAGCCAATGTTTAGAAAATATCCACACGATTCTCAATGCCTTTTCCTCTAACTAACCGAAGATTCAGCTACCAGAAAGGGCACACAACTCATCACCGAACCACCGTGGCCTTTGTATCTGTCTTCGGCTGCGCTTCCCTCCCCTTACCACAGCAATCCAAGGGGGAGTGATTGGATATGGGAGATTCAATATACCTGACTGATTGGAATGACGCCCTGGAACAATCCCTGATCGATGGGGCGGAGATAGAGGAAGTGGGTCTGTCACAGATACCTATGACCAGCTTGACCGCTTGACCGTCTGTCCGTTGACCCTGTGTGAAGAACTGGATGGTGTGAGAAGACCAAATAGAGAGTTATTTTTCAGTGCGATGAAGTAATTACTTTACATTTATCTTGTTTCTATTTCATTCTCGTCTATATTTCTTTCTATCTATCTCACTTGCATTCTGTCCCACGTTAATTATATCTCCAGTATTTTATACCGCTTATTATTATAGTTCATTGTACTAATACATTATCAACTATAGCAGTAATAATACATTAATCATTTAGTTAAGAACATGGAAATACAAACAATAAAATAATCTATAAACAATGTACCGACTAATATATAGGATATAAAGTATAAAGAAAAGTAAATGCCCGGATGCTGCTCGGTAAGTAAGATAATCTATATGAGTTTGTTTTTGCATAGTAAAAAATAAAAGTGCTTTTTTCCTTTTATGACAACACGAGAATCGTAATAATTTATTGCTGTATGTATATGCTTCATCATCACCATCATCATCACCAAGATGGCGGTGTTGATGTGATATTTGGAAGTATCTTTATTGTTTATATGCTTCATAAGAAATATAATACCCACTTTTTTTATTTGCCTCTTTAGCCTAAATATAAAATATGTGTGTAAGGTGCATCATTCTTTATATTATTGTGCTATTAATGTGAACTGTGAACTCCAACCAAAGCAGTTTTCGTTTATATAAATAAAGAATAATGTTTTAGAAAAGAGAAAGTGTACGTGTTATATCAGAGACTTTAATGGGATGGACCGCTTGCTCTATTTTTAGAGCTTAACATTTGTTTTTCCTTGCGCAGCCAATAACACTGTCTATAATGACTCCTAAACTTCCATAAAGACTTCCGCTGTAGGCCTATACAACTGTCGATTTGAAAACTTAATTTACAATTGAGAAAATCATAGCGAATTACTAAGCTGGAAGCCTAGAGGACCTAGTGCGATCGGAAATTCCGAAACTAAGTGTTTCAAGTTAACATATAGCAGAAAAATCAAAGCAAGTGGTCCATCTTATTATAGACTTTGGTGTTATTAAGTTGATTATGAATTATTACATGGTTTATTGATATGATTTTGAACACATTGTATATGAATAAGTGTATACATATATAAATAACATATCTTTTTTTTTCTTCTCAAACGTTCTGTCATCCAAGGGCCACTACTCTCTCCTCTGTTGCCTCTTCAAGGAGGAGACAAACAGGGGCGAATGTCTGTCAAGTGATAAGATAAAAATAATGAGCTCAGCCGTGCCCTGGCCCCCAGTCTGATTAATTTGGATTCGATAGCCTCCGCGACTACTGTTTCCTACTTCCCGAGTGGACTGAGGGGGAAAGGGGGGGGGCACTTTGCGTCAGAGTTACCCCTTGCACTCCTACGTCTTCGACTTATCTCCCCCTGGCCACAGACCACATCTCCACTTTTCAGTTAGTTTTCTTTACGTTAAACGATTCAAAAATGGAATAGCCGTGGCCAAAACGATTGATATTGACGGCGTGGGAAGGGGAAGGTACCCAATGTGTCAATAGAGATAATCCATAAATTGCAGACGTGAGGAAGTGTGTTGCGCATTCAGTTTCTTTGAAAACCTTTTTCTTTTACGCTTTATACATTTAAAACAGTGTTTTGTTATATTTTATTATGGTTTTTTTTTTGTTTTTTTCAAATTAATTTTCCAGTATAAATTTTACACGAAATAGTTCATTAGAAATAAAATATGAAAGCTAACTAACATAACTATTACATGTTAATGCCCGGTAATACCGTAATACATATTCCAGACTATAGGCTTTGACACCCAGGCACCAGGGTGGGGCAGAGACGGGCTGTTGCGCTCATTGCCTCCTCCCTACCAGGTCTCGGAGGCTATCAATATAATGAACACTATTTTATTTGCCACATAGTAAGCCTATATAGGTAGTCTACAATAAAGGCATAGTCAACACATAACAAGAAAATTATAGCCTTGGTAAATAATATATCGGCAGTGCAATGATTCGCTGATGCACAACAGGTGCTGTCCACCGGGCGTTAGCCCACCGGTGTATTCTAAATGGGAGCATATCGGTGGTTTCCATACTTCTCCACTCTGAGATAAAGGAGAGCGCCCTAGTACCAAGCCACGAAAGCAAAATTACGCAATCGCAGAAAGAAAAACATTGTGGTTCATACTTATTATTTGATATTTGTTTCATAAAAAATACTAGAGGACACAAGTGCAAAGAGTAAAGTAGAAATACTACATAAGGCATTAAATTATTGTTTAGAAATACAACACAGCAACAATATGTTACAATACACAGATAAACATAAGGACAAAAATCACGTTCCTTTTCCCTAATGCGAGAACAAATGCATAATATAAGTACTCTTTCTTCGCCAGTGGCATCAGGGCATGGAATTGGTTACCTGAACAAACGAGGAAAACCAATAACTTAAACAATAATAGAAATGCAGGACTAGACTCTGATCATGGATGTGCGCATGACGCAATAATCTTCTTAATACAAGGAGCGTCTGATCTGTAATGTAGAAGATAAGATAAGATGCGATACGATCATGTTAGTGGGTGACGACAAAAGAAACATTTTTGAGGAGTCCTAATTGAGCCAAATCAAGTTAACCTATTACCAAGATACAAACACACAGTAGACCAAAGGAACAACACGACTTCAAGCTCAGATCATCAATGATGTTTTCTTTCGTTTCCAGTTTATGTAGCTCGTCGGTGAAAACTTGTCTTGAAAATATAGAGTTGTGAATGTAGTTGTGATATCTTTATTAGATCCGTTCTGACCTTATCCCTTTAATATACTTTCTACATGCTGCAATATAGTGAGGCCACTTTTGATATTTCACTGTAAAGGCAAGTTTGGAATGTTGGATCAGATGTATGTACGTTTATAACTAGAAGGAAAGATTTTAGTGCATTCCTTTGCACAGAATGATGTACCTTTTAAAAAAAAAATATAAAAATATAAAAAAAAAATAAACCATAAAAACACAGTGTTTATTATACTCCCTTTCTTTGTAAACTGAGTTTATATTTAATTTATATTTTGATAGATAAAAAAAAATATGTGATATCATACCTTATGAATTCCCACACAAACATTTTGCGCATCCTTTTTTTTCTAGCTTTGGCTCGCAAAAACCATAAAAAGATAACTCGCTTTGTTTCGGCTATATTGTGTAGTTTTCATTCTATTTATTTCGTAAAAACGAACATATCCGAAAAGTTTATTTACTTTCGTCTCTTCCGGTAGAGGCAGCCATGTTTCCATTTTCTTCGATTCGCAAATTGGTCGAAGGTATTAGTGACTATTCCAAAGGCAATGATGCTGAAAATTTGATAGAATGTATTGTTAGTCTGTACAAGTCTGCGACCAAAGTTTCAGCTCGTTCGGACGACGGGAAGGGGTCGAAAAATCGATGCAAAGTTTTGCTAACAACCAAGCAAGCAAGCAGACTGACAGAAAATACAAGTTAATAGAGAGGGAGTAAAAAAGCATAATTTTAGTCTTTAAATGGAGACCTGTAGGTAAGATGGACATCTATCTATTCTACATATCTGTCTGTTTGTATTTCTGTCCGTGTGATAGCTTTTTCTTCTAGACTTTTAAAATCTTTCAGTATTTCTACTGCTTTTATATTGACACGAGACAATATCAATAACAGCTTACTACAAGGTAAAGTATCATTACAACTTGATAAAACGGACTTTATGTTTTCAACGATACAACTGATAATATCTTTTACAGCTTGATACAACTTACACTATATTCACAGCTTGATACAGCTGAAACTATCCTTATAACGATATCACTGACAGTATCTTAACAGCTCCCCACAACTGTCAGTATCTTTATCGCTTGCTACCACTGACAGTATCTTTACAGCTTGTTACAACGACAGTATATTTACAGGTCGATACAACTGACAGCATATTTACAGCTTGCTACTATGGACAATATTTGAACAGCTTGCTAATCCTGACAGTAACAACATGAAAATTGACACATACAGTGACACGTAGGAAACGTATTCTTGTTTTTCCACCCTCCAGTCTCCGAGCATTCAAAGTATGTTATTAATACTCCAGATAGCAAGTTCAAAGATCAATACACAAACTTCTGACATTCAATAAATGTCAAATCCACGCTGAAGCTTTTGGATGCCAGGGATCCTCGTCAATTCTATTCCCCCACACAGCCCAACCGCCGGGTCCGCGCACGCCCCCGCCCCCTTACTCCGCCCACCGCCCTCCCGCTACAACATCTAGAAGGTTAACGTATAAAGACTACTGTTGGACTAGAACATAAGCCGCGAGGTGATATTTCTGTAATCGTGCTGGCTTCTAATTGGTACAATAGTAATAGTAATCATCACCCGCTTTTCGTAGAATAAAGCTATAAATACTTCTCTGATAAACTAGACGTTTTGTTTAAACCGGTCCAAAAATATAAGACCTGTCATGCTTTTTACATTACTGGAACGTTTCGGGAAAGATCACCAGTGTCAGTGGTCGCAATACAATACGGTAGAAGGAACCAAGCGACATTTACCCCCCCCCTCCCCTTTTTCCTTTTTTACTGATGACATATAGGTTTAATTAAGAGCTGAACATTGTGTTGGCTACACAATATCTGTTTAAGTCGTGGTCAATGGAAACGTGTGATGTCTATTTCCCATCACCTCAAAAGATCACGTTATAATAAAAAGAGACACTTTGAACTTTTTTTTTTTTTTTACTTTAAGAATTTGGTCATAGAACCGCATCTTTTAGCTGTAAATAAATGCAAATTACGAAGGTCGTTTATATTTCTCATCTCTCTATTGCATGCTCGGTGCTCTCTTTTTAGACGATTTCCTTTGTCGTTGTAGGGGTAGGGAAGGCTTCAAAAGCCCGTCTGGTCCTGCGGTCAGTACACAGGATTGTCAACAAAACGGCATGGATTCTAGCCCTGCCAAACTGCATGAGTTTTTAGCCTAGGACGTGAAAACCTTCTATCTTGAATGGAACTTCTGTAAATTTTAAGTAAAAAAAAATAATTAAAGAGGAAATCTTCAAAATCGTTTTAAAAGATTCCTTTGTCTCGGAAAACTTCAGAGTTCAGAATCAAACTGTTCAACAATAAACACTTTCTTTTCTTTGTCTCGGAACACTTCAGAGTTCAGAATCAAACTGTTCAACAATAAACACTTTCTTTTCTTTGTCTCGGAACACTTCAGAGTCTGAATGAAACTGTTCAACAATAAACACTTTCGTTTCTTTGTCTCGGAACACTTCAGAGTTCAGAATCAAACTGTTCAACAATAAAATTTTCTTTTCTTTGTCTCGGAACACTTCAGAGTCTGAATGAAACTGTTCAACAATAAACACTTTCTTTTCTTTGTCTCGGAACACTTCAGAGTTCAGAATCAAACTGTTCAACAATAAACACTTTCTTTTCTTTGTCTCGGAACACTTCAGAGTTCAGAATCAAACTGTTCAACAATAAACGCTTTCTTTTCTTTGTCTCGGAACACTTCAGAGTCTGAATGAAACTGTTCAACAATAAACACTTTCTTTTCTTTGTCTCGGAACACTTCAGAGTCTGAATGAAACTGTTCAACAATAAACACTTTCTTTTCTTTGTCTCGGAACACTTCAGAGTTCAGAATCAAACTGTTCAACAATAAACACTTTCTTTTCTTTGTCTCGGAACACTTCAGAGTCTGAATGAAACTGTTCAACAATAAACACTTTCGTTTCTTTGTCTCGGAACACTTCAGAGTTCAGAATCAAACTGTTCAACAATAAACACTTTCTTTTCTTTGTCTCGGAACACTTCAGAGTCTGAATGAAACTGTTCAACAATAAACACTTTCTTTTCTTTGTGAGACTGTCTTGCCAAGTTCTGGTTCATAGATTTTAACTGATAGTGTTTTTGGTTGTTATAATTGACCTGTTTACCAAACCCTATAGCTATGCTAACAATTTGTTAGACTTATTATATTGATCTTTTTCCCGCTCCACGCTCTCGGAGCTTGCCTCAAGGTATTTGTTATTTATTACAGTACTGTCTTCCACCTAACAATTTAACTTTTGTTTAAATTTCATAGTGTTCAATTCGATTTTATAATAGAGAAAGAAATAGACTAATTGTTTTTCTAGCTGACTATCTAGTTTTAAACCTTATTAAAAAAATGTTTTACCATACCAACTGCTTGTAACGTCTTTCTTTTAAAATTCCTCAACATATTTTTTATTTGCACATAGACTAGATCTATGATATTAAAAAAATGCTATGCATCTTGGGTAATATGTATTAAATCCATTTTTTAAAAAAAGTTAATCCAATGATAAAGTTTTGTAATTGGCAAGAAAATATTTGAGAATAAATATTCTAAAACCTTATATTATTATGAGAACGGTATAAATTAGTGATTTTTTTAACGATATAAAGCTAAATGAAGTAATAATAAACAGGCTCAAAAGGGTTCTTCTTCTTCTTCTATCCCATAACCCGGGCGAGGGTCGTTGGGGCACCATTTTTTGACAGTTGGATCAAGGGTTACTACATTTAAAATCATAATGAAACTTTCATTTAATTAGTGAATACTTGAACAACATGTCGGAGATTGATAAAAGAGTGTAGACTACATCCTGGAAACATTTCTCAACAACTAGAACCATTCTATGCCGTACATTCTGTAATACGGCTTATACATTCTTTTTAGAGTGTAAATTGTTACATATTATTAAAAAATGTGTATATATTTGTTACTTATATTTTTAAAGTGACCTAGTTTGATTTCGACATAGTTTATAACAAGCCAAATCACACTAAAAGAGAGAGAGAAATAAATTATAAATAATTTCCCAAGGCTAACGTGACATTTTGTCCGTTAAAATAAACCAATAGAAATGTAGATTTTGTAGAAAAGTGTTTAAAAAAAAGAAGGTAACGTTTGTGAACTTTTCGCCGAATCTAAAATTAGTAACATTCTAATTTCTAAGAAGGATGGAGCATCGATGCACGTGCCGGCGCCTCCCACGCCTCCCCCGCTCACGCGCCACTTTGGGATATCTGATTGTCCCACTGACACCATTTCTCCCCCTGCATTTCCTGACCGCCGCATTGCACAACTTAACCCCCCACACCCCACCTCCTGCACGCACACACCTATGATGTCTTACCTATAATTGTAAACTTCCAATTACGATATTTTTAAAGCAACGAAAGGACTTGGCCGTCAGAAAAAAAAGGCGGTTCTACATTGTAGACTTCCGCTTGTGATTGCTCTGGAAATGCCTCATACAAGATGAGAAGCTCATTATTGGTAACAATTTGGAAGTACTTCTAGACTTCCAGATGCTATTTCCATGCAGCTTGTTAAGAAATGAAAACTGTGTACTTTTAACAATAGATTCCCCCATTTCAGAGACGGCAGTGTGTACTTTTAACAATAGATTCCCCCATTTCAGAGACGGCAGTGTGAATTTTTTTTTTCCGTTGACTAATTTAGTCCATTTATATTTAGTCCATTTATATTTAGCCCATTTATATTTAGTCCATTTATATTATACATGTAACGAAAAAAACAAGAAAACCATAAAAACGAAGTTTTTATTATACTCCCTTTATTTGCAAACTAAGTTCACCATCATGTAATTAAATAATTGATTGACTACTGCAAATGAAACGTACAGAAAAAATATCTGTGTCGCAAATCTCAAAAATATCTCCTTACTCTGTATGAATTGTTCTAAAAATAATCTTAGCGCATAATTTTTTTTCTACCTTTGCGCCAAAAAACTATAAAAAGTTGCACAGGCATTTTTAACGCGAAATCAAAATTTTTCTTATACTTTCCTTTTAAGAAATGAATATTGTCATAAGTGTAGTATTATTAAGTTGTTTTAACTGAAAATTTGATAGGATGTATTGTTAGGCGCCACAAGTCTACTGTCCAAATTTCAGCTCGATCGGACCACGGGAAGTGGTCGAAAAATCGAAGCCAATTTTGGCACCATTGCAGACAGACAGACAGACAGACAGAAAATGCAACTTAAAATAAAGGGAGTAATAAAAACGCTTACTCCTTAGCGGATAATTGGACCGACTATTTCTTTCTGCATGAAAACGAATCTTGAAATTTTTTTTACTAACATTCAAAAATTCAAATTTAAAGAAATGAAATGTAAGCTATACATAAACTAAAAGTTAAGAGATTTGAACTGAGAATAATACTTGCGACTTTTTGCCAATAAATGTAAGGAATTATAATCTAAACCGGAAGTCTCCTAAACAGCTTATTCACTCTAGATGTCGCCAGCTGTACTACAAGGACCTTCGTTTGTCACGCTTTGAAATTAGGTCATAAAGATGGCGATTTTTTTCACCGATGCAATGAAATTGTCAATATGATCTATGGAACTCGCTAAAAGACAGCACCAAAATATGATAAAACTATATAAGTACTGAATTTCTCCAAGTACTTTTGTAAAGTAAAGAATTCTGGTTTACGACAGAACAAGTCCCCACAAAGGTCCCCACCATCACATCCTTTGGATAATGTAAACAATTGTTTTGGCAAAATTCTATCAGAAATAAATTAGTATTTAGGTCTAAATAGATGTTTCTGTTTCGTTTTTTTTTCTTCATGCTGTTGGCCTATTACCTTTTATTTAACAACACGTTAAATTGGGTGAAACAACAAACGATATATTTTATCTTTACAATGAATTTGGCAGGCTGTGTTAGTAGTTAATATGGTCTTATAGCTAAACCATTACCGCCCCATTTTTTGTACTCCTGTACTGCTTAAACGTCTTGACACAGTTCGAAGTAAAAGACAGCGCCGACGTACTTGAGACATCTAACTTCTTCTATTCAGAAATCGTTGCTGTAAAACACAAAATGTTTGTGTGAAACTAAAAACGCCCACTATTTAGGGGTTATTATCTATAATAATGGCGCAGTTATCGCACCGTTAAACCAGCCTCGAGTGGCACAGTTTATCAAGTTGTTTATAGACACATAGCGAAACTGTACCGAAAACATCTTCGCCGCTAGGAAGACACCTTTTTGACATTTAGTCAGCTATATCTATTATATTTACATGTATGCTATAACTCTTATATTTACATGCATGCTATAACTCTTGTATTTACATGTATGCTATAACTCTTATATTTACATGCATGCTATAACTCTTATATTTACATGTATGCTATAACTCTTATATTTATATGTATGCTATAATTCTTATATTTACATGTATGCGATAACTCTTATATTTACATGTGTGCTCGTCGTCGGCCTTTAACGTCTCGTGAGACGATCCATTTCCCTTGCAGGCCCTCATGTGGCTAAAGAGGCCAATCCTGGACGAACAGGCACGGTCACACTGGCTGCAGATGAAGGTAGCGGAAGGGACCACATTTTTCTCCACCCTCTTGTTCCTGGCGCGTTCCTCTCCCGCAAGCCTGGAACCTATTTGATTCCTACCCTCCAGGTGGGCCTATCCTGCGCCATGATCTCCCAACTGTTTGAGTCAATTTGGAGGTGCTTCATGTCTCTTTTGCAGACATCCGCAAATCTCAGTGTTGGACGTCCAGCAGGTCTCTGTCCCGAAGCTAATGTTGTTAAAGGATGTCCTGTGGAAGTCGACCCTGTGGCATTCGGCGAACATGACCTAGCCAGCTGAGACGTCTGTTACTGAGAGTAATACGGATGTCTTGACACCCTGCTCTTCGTAGGACCTCTGCACATGTATGCTATAAATCTTATAAATACATGTATGCTATAACTCTTATATTTACATGTATGCTATAACTCTTATATTTACATGTATGCTATAACTCTTATATTTACATGTATGTCGGCACCTGTCCCTCTTACGAATATATAAGCTATATAAAAAAGTAAAACTGTTCTTTTTTTTCCAGATCTAGATGCAGAAGTTCTTCAGGTATTCAATCTGGAAAATGTCTTAGGATACGATAGAGATAAGATTTGTTCTGTCGCTGTACCGATATATAATAGCAATAATTTATAAAGTGCCGTGTAAAAGTGATGTAGGATACCCAGGGCCCTCACAAGCCTTTGTGGCGCCCCAGGGCAAAAGTGTCAGCGCCCCCCCCCCTTGCATACTATAACTGCTTTGTTTAGTGCATGGGATCTCAATCTTTTTCGGCTCACCGCCCCCTTTTTCAAACTTTAATCTCTCACTGCTTAGCCCCCCCCCCCCCCCCGTAAATCCGAAACTGAACTAATGAGTAAATTTGCCGCATATAAGTTGTATAAGCCGACTAGATTTGTATGCAATTTTATCATCCTAAAAAGAGCTGAAATATCATAAAAAGAGCTGAAATTAATACATTTGTTTAATTGTTGTTTAATAAAAAATAATAATAAAAAAATATACTGCAAAGACGTTTTGAAAATAAAACAATTTTAAAGTGAAGCTTGTTTCTGGTATGTTGCTAGTAGTTCGTTTACGTTCCAATAAATTAGGTGTGGAAATGGAATAGAAAATTTTGTGCCACAACCAAAAGACCTAGAGAAATTGATAGATGTCCTTTTGCAACCAAAAGTCGTGATTATAGCACATTTCTGCATTCAATTTTTATTCTTTATTTGTTATTTATTCTTCTTGCAGTTGTAAAGGTAGGGCTGATTTTAATATTTCACCATTAGAAACAAATGTCTAATAACCAATCAGGAATTTTCATGTTTATAATATTATCTTTAAAGCGTCTGTTGAAGTCATCATTAATTGTTTCATTTTATTGAAGTAAGCGTGTCTTCGTCAGTTGTTCGTTATAAATTCGAGATTTATGCGTCCAAAGATGTGCTTGTACAATAGAAGGTTTGACATAAATGCAAAAAACAACACTCTTTGTCTTCTTGTAATTAAGGTCAATTCCCTGAAATCATTTTTTAAAACTTATTTAATTCAAATAAATAAGGGATATCAGTTCTCAGATTTTTTCTCAAATAAGTGTCTTCTGTTGCCAAAAACTATAGCATCGAAACAAATATCCATACAATATATTTATACTTTAGATGACTAGCGTACCTAAGTGATAGTAACAAACTTTTTGCAATCCTAATTTATTATTCTTTAAAAAATCTGCAAAACTCTCTGAACAATCTATTATTGAATGCGTTGCTTCTGTTTTGTTATCTGCAGTAATTACGTATTGTAGTGAGTGATGCAGGCGATAACTGAGATTTTTAGCAAATTAATGTTGTCGATGAATCAAACACAGCTAATACATGCAGAGATTTCTTTAATTACGACATCAAGCTATGATAGAATCCATACCATAGTCGATGGAAGAATTTCATTTCTTTTTTCCCTAAAAAGTATTCTAGTTAAAGTAATAAAATTTGCCTTTAGTGTCCTTAATTATTTTTCTTTAGCAAAACTGGCAAAATGTTCCCTTCTATAATAAAAAAACAACATAACGTTTAATTATTGTCAGGTAGCGTGGACTCCCATCAAGTTGTAAAAATGTGGAAAGTTTTTAGGTACTCACACAATATACTCTCACTTCATCACGTGACATTTCATAAATTCGTCTCTGCATAGTGCTTTTGCTCAACTTATATTTCTTTAATAAGTCGATATCAAAACTGGTTTTTACAAATCAAAGGCTATATAAATCTAATTTATTCAAATTAAAACTAAAACAATCTGAATGAAACTGTGATAATGAACAAAAGCACCGAACTTCGTTTTCCAACGAGCTGAGCCAGATATTTAATTTATACTCACCCTAGCCCCTACTTCCTCTTCTAAAAATCTAATTTCTCAGATACAGTCTAAATATAGCAATAGACCAAGGTTAAGTACAGAATGGGCTTTATTTAACTTTTACGTCACAATTACACAGTAGACATAAGTCGATAAAGCCTTTGTCAAAGCTCAATATTAACCTTCTTATAAGTGAAGCAGATCTTAATTTTGGTAATTAAAAAATCAGTGGTGTTGAATCTATTTCAAGTAGGCTACTTCCGTGCCGCCCACTGGCCCTTCAGTGATCCCTACTGTTGCCGGGAACATCAGCGCCCCCCGCCCCCTGAGCTTCTCACCTCACCCTGGGGCGCTTAGTTAATTATTATGATTAACGACATTTTAAGATATAATTTATTTTTTAATAAGAATATTCTAGATGAGCCAATCTTTTATGAAACCTTTGTGAGTCTATTAAAAAATGAAACATTTGTATAAAACAGTTTGAGTGTAATTAAATAAGAAGTCAACTTCTACTAATCTATATTTATTCATTATTCCTTTTGTTTACAATTTGTGTTTTAAATTTTATTTCCCCTTCAACTCTCCTAAAATTTCTGGTATGAACTTAGGCTAAATGTGCCGCCCCCCTAGAAGTGCCGCCCCAGGGCATATGCCCCCCTCTGCCCTCCCCCATGTGAGGGCACTGAGAATACCCCTTCATATGACATTGAGTTTATTAACCCTTACAGTCCCGGGCGCGTATATAGCGGAGCTGAAATCAGCATAGATAGAAGTAGGTCGGTACGGGAAGGGTTAATCACTCCATTATCTTAAATCCTCGAAAAAAAAGTAGCCCGTCGAATCAAATTGATCAATCCTCAAGCTATATATTACAAAAATAAACTGGAAATTGACGTGAAAAAAAATTTACGAAATCTAAGCTAAGAAGTCAAAAATAATTTTTTTATGATAAATATATAAGAATAGATCTATATATTTTGTGTTATTAACATTTCTACAAATTATACAGTTTCCAGCTCTACAATTAATGGAATCGATAATGTTATAATTTTAAAAATACATATTTAGGCTATCTATATATACGTCGTAAACACTAAGATAGAAAATCTATACAATATGAATCAGTAATGAATGAAATATTTATTTGTAATGTACGAAGTCGCTAGAATAATTAAAAAAAAACTTTGTTAAAGTTTGTTTTCTTCCATTTGTTATAATTATACACATTGCTTATATATAATTGCTTTTTAATACCCCCGTTGCGCGTAGAACGGAACTGCGTATAATAGGAGGTAACTGGTGAGGGAAAGAGAAATTATCTTTTTTTTTTCCACGTAAGTATTATTTTCTTAGCCGTCAACCGTGGCAGATGACTTGGGATCTAGAGACACTTCGACGGATAATGGTTGGTTAGAGTTGGCAGTATCTCACTAGGGCGTTAATTAAGAGCGTAATAGTTAAGTGTATGTTAAGGGGTTGTACAAAAACAAATTTATCCAAGAAGTTTGTAAAATGTCATCCTCCCGTGTGTTTTTTTGTATGGATGTAAACAGCGTTAGAATGCAACCAAATGATACATCGAATGGGCCGTATTGCTGCTGAGAGTTAACACCCTTGCCCCTTATACAAGTCAATCTTTTATGACTGACTTGTAAATTACAAGTCAGTCATAAAAGATTGACTTGTAAAAGGGGCAAGGGTGTTAACTCTCAGCAGCAATACGGCCTATTGTGGACAAATATTATTTTTGGGAATAATATCTATAAGGCTTTTAAAGTCAGATAGAGACAAGAATATTCTTACGGCTGTAACTTAAAGAAAAAGTCATAAAATATAGAAGTAGATAGTAAATTGTTGGGATTCCTTTTCTGAACGATTCTAAGCAAAAGCTTTCATAAAAAGAAATGTAACAATATCCGGGCGTCACTTGGAAGGACCACATAGCCAACCATGAGATCCTGGACCTAGCAGATATCTCAAGCATTTACTCCCTGTTTTCCCAAAGCAGATTGCGCTGGGTGGGTCATGTCAGCTGAATGCAAGACGGACGCATTTCTAAAGACATCTTGTACGGAGACATGGAGAATAGCACAAGGGTCCCAGGGCGACCGATGTTAAATTACATCGATGTCCTAAAACGTGACCTAAGGTTTACAAATATCGATCTACAAACCTGGGAGCAGTCTGCGGTGGACCGTACAGCATGGGGACAGGCCCTGCATGCTGGTGTATCTGCCTCTGTTCATGCTGGTGTATCTGCCTCTGTTCATGCTGGTGTATCTGCCTCTGTTCATGCTGGTGTATCTGCCTCTGAAGCAAAGACAGCCAAGGAATCTATGGAGATGAGAATGAGAAGAAAAGAATCAAAACCGCCAGATGGACAGACTGCTACTGAATACAGAATGATGCCTCGATTGTGCCAGGGACTGCCACTAAAAAATCGGACTGTTCAGCCACGCATAACCTGCAAAAAAGTAGCCATTGAAGTTGTATGGGGGCGCATCCATTGTCTCTCGAGACAGAAGGAGCCATTTATTATAACAATATCCAATTTATTCATCGCTACCTGATAAAGTTACTTTAGGATCACACACAGTGAGCTTTTTCCACGTAAGAATAAATGGATTCAAAGTGCCGATTAGACAGCATTATCCAGTTTCCGTGGGATACTACATACTAGGAGGTTGTATGGCCAGCACAATACCCAGCCGCTTTTCCTTTTCCCACAATTACTGAGATGTATCCATCAGAGCTGGGTAGACTCAGTAATACCCTGTAGACCCCGAGAAAAAAACAATCCCACCCGTTACGATGGTTCGAACCCAGGACCTTTGGTACACCAAAAAGGCCATCCTACCCCAGGATCAAACAAACAAGGCTTTAATTATTCTTGTCAGTTTTTTTTTCAAGACATTAATTCTTAGTTTGTATATTTTTAATTATTTAATTATTGAAAATTTAATTCTTAGTTTGTATATTTTTTTTTAAATACCTGAAAAACTGGAAGAAAAAAACGGAGCTGAAATGGAACCAATATTGACCTATCGCCCTTGACCTACATTACAGCGAGAAAAAAATAATGCACGTGAGCATATTTTTTTTTAAAGTCACGTGTTCGCCGCCATTGATTTATTCATACAGCAATTGTAATGTTCCGCGGCTTGTTTTTTATATGTATGTGTATGTGTGTGTGGTTCTGTTTTAATAGTGTTTATTTCTAATTGATAATATAATTGTATTATGCTTTGTCTGAAATGTAAGACGGTAAGCGCCCCCTACCATTAGAATGCACGGAATCTATATTACTTTATCTACTTTAGTCAAAGCAAACTAAGGTCATAAATTTTGTATCATATCTATAACAATATAGGCCTATCAATCAATCTATCTATCTATCTATCTATCTATCTATCTATCTATCTATCTATCTCTCTGTCTCTCTCTCTTTCTCTCTCTCTCTCTATATATCTTTAAAGTTGAATTTTTATGTCTAATCCGACTCCCATCTGTTAATTTTAAGAAACGTGAGCTCATTGTCTCATATTTTACTTTTGCGATCTCAATATGCGTCCTTCTTACCTGAGTGATTAGTGGCTCCGAGTGCCATATAGGAGTAAAAAAAAGTACCCATCGGACCAGACTGATCATAGGGCTGGTGAAGCAGCGATCACCAGTTTCTGTGGCCACGGCGCACTAGGGTATGTGTGGCCAGCACAATGCCCAGCCGCCTTTACGTTACCCCTACTAATGTCAGGTACCCATCAGAGCTGGGTAACACTCGGGGACACCCTCAAGTACCGGGAAAAAATTCTAACCTCCACCAGGATTCGAACCCAGAACGTTCGGATCAGTCAGCGTGCCCCATATGGGAGACCTGAATTCTATTCCCCGCTGTTACCTTTTTTTTCTTGTAAAATAGCAATAGGCATGCACATTTTTTTTTGCTTCCATTAATTTTACATTTTTTTTAAAGATTGTAAGAATTTCAGGATTCAAAGCGTTTTTAAAATGTTTTCAATAAGTGTAAAATCTAATAATTATATTTTAGTCATGCGGGAAACGGGTGTTCAATTCCCAGTCAGGGATAGTCCTAACTTTTTGTTAAATAAAAAGACATGCCTATTTTTAACCCGATTATAATAGTGTTTTTTTAAAGTTAGGCCTACTTTCCTAACTGATTTGAGAAAATAATTGAAACATATTATATTTTAATTTTTAAAACTATAATAGCGTTCTGTTCATTGCTGTACGTATGGAAAAAAAAAACGACAGTCTTTAGTTCAATTTCGACATCATCAAATGTCTGTCCCTGGGATTGGTTAACAAAAGGCGGTAAGATCTCGGAATTGCTAAGGTCGTAGAAACGATTGTAGAGTAGTGTCGCATGGCGCCGAGTCCATTCCAGGTATGAAAACAACCTTATCACATTTGCATTCTGAGTTGATTTCTGCAGTGATAAAGTTGCGCTGAAGGTCACTTACAATAATTGTAGCACTGTTGTACAATAATTTGTTGTTGTTTTTTATTGATATTTCTTAGAAGCGCAATGATTACACCTCTCTTCAGCATCAGAATATGAGAATGCAATCCTGAAGGAGTTTGATAGTTGTGAAATTTGGCTGGATAGCTTACTGCATGATTTGGATCTTATGTGTGTGTTTGTGTGTCTGTGTGTGGTGCTGGAAGAGACACATACAGTGAGACAGGACCTATTTAAAGACATAAGTAAATCAAATGGCCCAAAGAACGAAGTTGTGGGAATGCAGGGGAATTCCCACATTTTCATTAACCAAGATTAGATTTCAATAGGAGACCACATATGAAGATCCAACGCGCACCCACTAAGTCACCTTGCGCCATAAAGTTTTTACACAGACTCCAATTAAACAACATTAAAAAAAGCATAAAAACAACAAACAAGAAATTAAAATTGTGTGTGTTGTTAAAGAGAGAGCCAGAGAGAGAGAAGGGAAAAAGATTTATAGTTTTGGCTCATTTTTATATAGGCCAGTGCTTAGTAAAGAAATGTCACGTGACCTGTTTAACCGAAAATGTATTCAAATGTGGAGAAATAACGTTATTTGTATTATTTTTTTTAGACAAAGATCTACATACTCTCAAAGCAATGTTTGTTTGAATTTAAGTCAGCATGATATTTTG
Source organism: Anisus vortex (assembly GCA_949126835.1). NCBI lineage: Eukaryota > Metazoa > Mollusca > Gastropoda > Planorbidae > Anisus > Anisus vortex. Next base: position 9,776,437 of record OX421494.1, on the reverse strand, counting down.
GTACGTCACTTTAATCGACGCACTTGGGACGCACAAATTAAAATTGGGTTTTCCCGTTCCGGACAGAAGGATACACAGATTTCTTTAGGGTTTATCATTATCTTATAGTCTATATAGTTTATTGATGCTCAGGTAAACTTGATCAAGTTAGACAAACTAATGTGTAGCACTTCTAGCTCTTAGTCTTCTAGGTTAGGTTTCGGCAAAAATCTCGGATTACTAGATGTAGTCCTATACTGAATTTATGGTAGCATTTTAGTCTTATCTTTTTGTTTCATTAAAAAACATTTTTTTTATCTTATCTTATTTATTACAGACGCTCCTTCTATAAAGAAGATTTTTGCGCCCTACGCTCATCCCTGGTCCGAGTCTAGTCTTGCATCATTATTAATGTTTTAAATGATGTAAAGTTACTGGTTTTCCTGGTTTGTTCAGGCAACCCATTCCATGCCCGAATACCACTCAGGAAGAAAGAGTACTTATGTGTATTTGTTCTTGCATAAGTGATGAGGAGAACTAACCCCATTTTGACTTTTTTAATTACTTAAATCAACATAAGGAGTCTATGATAATAAACATCAACTTTTTCCTCTCATCTTATGCAAACAAAGGAACAGTTTTAAAATATTTATCCTTTAGAGCATAGGTTCTCAACGGGGGTGATATCGCCCCCCGGGGGGCGGTGAGAAGCTTAAGGAGGGCGCTGACATTCCCAGGGGCGATTGGGAGGCGGTACAAACGTACTTGATATATTTTAACACCTCAGCTATTTGAATCGATTAGTTTTTGGAGGATGAAATGTGATGTAAACGAAAGTGCCGCTAAATATCTGACATCCCCCAACAGTATGCCTACATATTATTATATTAATAAGAAATAGGAATCGCAGTGACTTTTCGATGAAGTAGACGTCTGTATTTGGCAAATAAAGTGTGCGACCGGCTGGTCCTGTGGTTGGTTCACCGGACTGTCAACCCTGCTGACCAATCACTGTCGCCCTAACATCTTCTAATATTAATATTTTGATCTCAGTTTAACCGAGATGTCCTTAATGTATTTTAAAAGATGTACAATTTTGTAAAACTAATGTATAGTTAAGTAGTAATCATACAAACTGGGTAGTTATTGTAATTGGGGGCGGTGAGCCGAAAAAGGTTGAGAACCTATGCTTTAGAGGAAATGATCTCTGCATGAAAGTGCTAAATGTCAGGATGAACGTTTCGTTTCTTCTTATCTTATGTATTACAGACGCTCCTTCTATAAAGAAGATTATTGCGCCCTACGCTTATCCTACGTGAAGAGGGGCGCACCCATTGTATCTCGAGAAAGAAGGAGCCATTATTGTTATTAAAATTATCCGTGGTCTGAGTCTAGTTTTGCTTTTTTATTACTGTTTTAAATAAAAAATTAAATGATGGTAAGTTACTGGTTTTCCTGGTTTTGTTGAGGCTACCCATTCTAGGCTCGGATGCCATTCGCTGGAATTTGGCTAATGAAAAAAATAAACACCAACTTTAAATTATGCGTTTATTATCAAGTAAATAAATGCATTACACTGAAATATTTACAGGAGCCACGGCTCAATCTGGCAGAGAATCTGCTTTAAGGCCTCTGATGCATCTATTCTTCGTGGTTAAATAAATGATATTACACTTATAATTAGTGTGTTTTTACTTTGGAATGCGTTTTTTTTTATATCTATAAAAGTCCAACATATATATTTTGAGCTTGTTTGTAAATTCCCTATAGTAGGAATCGACAACCTTTTGATAATAGAGTGCCAATGTAGGATTTCTAATTCATTCAGCGTGCCAACAGCCTAAAAGTCATTCTGTTATAGCACTCAATGTTTTGTAAAGGGGACATGAATTATTGCTTTTTGGGGTGTTCCGCATGCAATTGAAAATAGTTATGCGTGCCAAGACTAACACGCGATGCGTAGGTTTCCGACCCCTACCCTATAGCACACTTCATTCGGAAATGTACAAATAATTGAAAGATCTTCAGTTAGGGGAAGATAATCCTTTCTTCACCATAACTAACAGCCTTCGTAATGTCCACTTGCTTCACGAAAGTACCAGTTGCCCCCCTTTTAAAAAGTATTTAGTCTGTCCACACCAGCCCATCCCGAGTGCTCCTATCAACTGTCTAATTACCCCCCCCCCTCGCCTCTCCTCACCCACCCCTTCTCCCTAACCCATCCTTCGCTTACCCCCCTCCCTTAATAACCAAATTTGTAACGGCTTTTTTGGCCGTAGCCTAAAATAAACATTGATATATTTCTCAGTATTTCTGCTAGGCATGATGGAGGGAAAAGGTGATTGGGGGGAAAGGAAAGGTTGGGGGAAACAACCCAACCCACCCTCTTCCCGTCAACCATGAACAACCATAAAAGGGCAACACCAGAAAGCAAGGGGATACGGGTGGTGGGGGAAACTGGGTAGGACGAGACCTGTTGTGTACAAAGGGATAGATTCGGTACTCGAGGGCACCATTTGTCCCGACAGAAGGTATCGATAAGGAGACACTAAAGGACACTCTTGTTGACGGGAGGATTCTGCCGGGGTGTGTACAGGACTCGAAGTCTCTCGAGGTCCTCGCAACTGATAGGTCGATGTCTTCGGTCGTTCCATGCATCACTCGGAAGAAACAGCGTGGGTCCTCAAATGGCTGGATTATCTTAGGATGGATTTGTCTTTTTTTTCTTTATTTTCATTACATGTTTGCGGTTGTGGTTGGGAGTATAGGGGAAGGGGAGGGTATGTGTGTGCGTGTGTGTGTGTGGGGGGGGGGGGGGGTGCGGGATTATGTTATATCATACTTTATGTCTTGCCTCTCCCGCACTAGACGAGTAAATGGGAGCCCGGAGACTGTTGGCTTCGGTTAAAGTTTGCTTTTTAATGGTCAATGTAAGTAAATGCCGAAGCAGGACTTTTGGTGCCGCCATTTTGGCACCGGACGCCTTGGCGCTAAGGACTTAATTTAGTCTATAAGCTATAAAATATTTTATTATGTTAAACTGATAATGTTCATAATTTTATTTGGTACACAAATAATTTTTTTTTCACACTAATAGTCTATCTATTATTATTCTCTCTATCTTTCTATCTCTCTATCTATCCATATATCTCTATCTATCTATCTATCTATCTATCTATCTATCTATCTATCTATCTATCTATCTATCTATCTATCTATCTATCTATCTAACTATCTATCAATCTATCTATCTATCTATCTATCATTCTATTATCTATCCGCCCATCCTTGTCACTATCTCATTGCAAGAATGGACTGTGGCAATAATAAAGGGTAGAACCTGAACTTTTGGTTCATACCAGATTATATATATATATATATATATATATATATCATTTGTAAAACAATATATCTATCTAAATTTTTTTAGTTTTTTTTAACATCTTACGTGTTTTTGTATCTACGACGACAAAACATGAAAGTTCAGTCAGTATTTTAATGGCCTTGATATCATACAACGTTGTCTTTGCCACTTGAACGAAGGGAAATGTAAAACAGGACTATATAATATATGGCGGCCACTGGTCAAGGACAAATCAATGATATACCATTGCATACGGACACTCCAGGGACGCTAAAGTGACATCACTGTCAGGGATAAAAAAACAGTGAACAAGATGTGGAATCAAGATGGCGCTGACTTTATGAATTTCATTTAAGCTTTCGGATCAAAGCCACTGTAGTGGGACATAGCGCGCACTGAGCATGTTAAATGTGATAGCATAGAGAGCCGCGAAATGCAAATGACCATTATCCTTATCATTGTAATATATAAGCAATTAATTAGAGGCAAATACACAAAGAAACGGATGTCTTCGTGAACATGGTCTTTTTTTTCCACATTAAATTTAGAGTTATCAGCATTTAAAATTCAAATATATTACCTTATACTTGTAGAAGTTTAGGGAAAGTATATAGACCAGTTGTGCGGCAGCGCGTTCGGCTGACGTACCGAAGGTCCCGGGTTCAAATCCTGGTGCAGGCTAGAATTTTTTTTTAGTCTGGAGGGTGTCCCTGAGTCTACCCAGCTCTGATGGGTACCTGACCTTAGTTGGGGTAAAGCATAGTCGGCTGTACATAAAGGTGGCCACACAATCACCTAGTATGCCGTGGCCACAGAAACTGGTGAACGCTGCCTCACCGGACCTATGGATCAATTCGATATGACGGGTACTTTACTTTTTTTTATATAGGCCAGTGCTTAGTAAAGAAATGTCACGTGACCTGTTTAACCGAAAAAATCCTCAGAACCATTGGATAAAAAGTAGCAAGAAGATTTCAGTATTTCTTTTCTTAATTATTTCGGTCAGATGCATCCAAAACCATTTTCATGGACGGTTGGATATCTGGGCAGGAAAATGTTAGCGTTAAATCAAGAACTTTTAGATTTCGAATTATTTCTGTCGCCCAGGTAAAGACCTTCTCCCTTCTGGAACTATCATGTTCATTTACTTCTCCTGCATTGCTGGAAGATAAAGAAAGAGACTTATCACAAAAGAGTACAGAGGTACTGCGAGAAAATGACTTACTCTCGAAGAACATTAAAACAAAAGATGAAGAAAACGAGATTTTGAACGTAAGACGTGAAGAATTACTTATTTATAATCTCAAACTTATTGCTTGATGCATAAAGAATTTTTTTTCTCCCTTTCTATTAACTCGCACTGTCTGTCTGCTTGCTTGCTTGCAAAACTTTGCATCGATTTTGCGACCACTTCCCGTCGTCCAATCGAGATGAAACTTGGGCAGCAGACTTATGGCGACTAACAATACATTCTTTCAAATTTTCAGTTTGAAAAACGTAATTATACTATAATTATTTTTTTTTGTAAATTTAACAAACAATTCATAGATAAATGGTCTATGGTTTGGTTTCACGTTGAAAATGCCGGTCCAACTTTTTATGTTTTTTTGCGGGCTAAAGATAGAAAAAAAAGGATGTGCTGAGATTTGACGTAATCAAACTTTGCGATCTAGCTTTGTGAATGAAGGGAAAAAATGAATTCATGTTTACATTCGTTGCGTTTTTTTTTTCAAGCCGTACACATGTTCACGGAAATAAGAAACCGGTATTTTTTTTAAATGCGGAATCTTTATAATTAGATACGTCTTTGCCGTCATCAATCAATTATTTAATTACATGATGGTAAACGTAGTTTACAAAGAGAGTTAGTTTATTTCTTTTTATGTATCTACGGATTTTTTTTAATAACCAAGAAACGCTACACTTGGCAACTTTATTTTATAAACAAAGCTAGATTTAACTTAATTTAACTTAACGCGGCTAACACGTCGATTATTAATTATCGCATACTTTCTTTTGGTGTTTAAAATGGATTTTTCATAACTATTCTTGTAGCCTTTGCCTATTTCTAAAAGGCAAGAACTGGACGTTGAAGTTTAAATGAATTGGCAAGCCCCAACAAAAGACATAGGCCTACTTGAAACATGCAGAAAATATCATTTACGGAAATACACCGGAAGTTCATAAACACGTTCGACCATGACCTATTTGAAAGGACAGGTCTCATTTAGACTTGTCCATAGTTAATTTATTATTTTTGAACACCAGTTTTATCTTTCTCCTCACCGATACAATCCCACTACTAACACTGTATTCATCAAAACTAGCTAACTGTGTACCGGTATAAAGATATGTTATTTAATCAGGTATTTTCAATGTGCTGAAAACATATACATATATATATATATATATATATATATATATATATATATATATTTATATATATATATATTTATATATATATATATATATATATATGTATATATATATATATATATTTATATAAACTTTTTAGCTTTGAAAATACACACAAACAGAATAAACAAAATATCTATGAATGAATAATAAATCGATCAGAAATACAAATATAAAAATATGTTGCATATAATTCAAAACCATATTTTTTTATTTTTGGTAATCATCAAACGAATAAAAAGAATAAAAAGAGCAAAACATTTTTTTATATTATATATCTGTAATAGTGTAGCTTTCTTTCGCATATTTTTCCTCACGTACACTTTTTAACCCTCCTACGGGAATACATTCATTTTTTTCCAAAAGATTCGAAACGTGACAGCCAAGAATTGCTCCTATCTTTTCCAATATCTTATTCTATCTCTACACATACATTTATCTAATGAAGTTGTCTTTCCTTCTCCCTTTTCTTCATTATTATCTCCCTTCCTTTTTTTTTTTGTATTTTTAAAACGAAATTCTTTTCTATCATTTCAACTTGACTTTAAAAAAAAAAGAAGAAAAAACAACATTTTTTTTTTCTGTGTTTAATGGTAGGTCTATATTGTGCAATGAGTAGAAAATATAGTTTAGGGTTTAGTGGTTTGAAATGTATAGAGAAACAATGCTAGGTCTTTCTTTTAACGGGGAATATTTTTCTTTTTGTTCTATTAACCCTTACAGTCCCGGGCGCGTATATAGCGGAACTGAAGGCAGCATAGATAGAAGTAGGTCGGTAGGGGAAGGGTTAATGTGTCCTTGTGTGTCCATCGATTGAAGTCCTCATTTCGTTTAGCTTCGAAATTTTGAATTTGTACAAATTTAATAACAGTGGGCAGTGGAATGACCTGAAGAGGATGACCCAAAGAGAATGATCTGAAGAGAATGACCCCCAGAGAATGACCTCCATTATTATTGAAATAATTATAAAACTTTGTTCTAAAATTTTTTGCATTTATGCTTAATTAAAAAAAGTTGTGTATAAAAACTAATTAGTTTGTGTTAATTAATGTGCACCTAGTTCTTAAATGCTCTTCACTAATTGTCTAATGCCAGGTAGATATATCGTCCCTTATGAGTGGTCAAGTGTGAGTGACCACTTTGTATACTTACGAAAAGCAGATGTCTTCTGAGATAAAATCTGTTCACAAGTGTAAGTTGAACCAAAAGCTGAAAGTAGACGAGCAAACGCTTGGCTGTTGAGTATATCAGTCGACGTTCCTAAGCAGCTTTCTTTCAGATTTTCCCCACAAATCGGCACATTTTGATCCCCATTGAAATGTGATTTTGTTTTAAAATTCAACGTGCTGCATTTTAAAATCTTAAATAATTTTGTTCATTAAGAAAAATTCAGCCAGATCAGACTTGATGAAGTCTGAAAAACATGTGTCCTTGAATTTGAAAGTCTTGCTTTTTGTCTGAAGAGTGCTTCAATATTGCAGAGTGGGGAGGGTCTTATATCTACGTCATAAGTGTTCCGAGTCCGACTGTCCAAGCTGGTCTCTCAGTTTGTCCACTTTTGATAATATGAAAGAAGTCGGATGGTCAAATTGTCCAAACATGATTAAAGGAGTTTTGATTTGAAAAGTGGCAATCGACTTTAATCCAATTCTTCTCGCCTCTCTATAAAGCACGATCTGTCAATGTTGCTTATATTAACGCAAAGATAGAATGATGTCCGTGACCAACCCCAGGTGTTTCATCTCTAAACAAACACACCGCCGAAAACCTTTATGGTATTTTATCTAAACCAAAAAGGAAGCAGCTAGCGACAGCTCCTTTTTTTCGTGCCAAATTTCTCAACGCACACGACTTAACGTGGGTGATTAAAAGAAAAGATTACAGTAAGTGCTTATTTATTTCCTGCTGATTAGTTATTCTATTTACCACAGGGGGATCTTAGGCGTGTCATTTAACAATCGCTCTGCGTGCAAAGTCTAGCACGCGTGCCTTGCGTTTCCGACTCCTGACTTTAACCATACAAGAAATTCTATTTAACTGAAAGTACTAGTTATCTCATTAGAGATTCTCTGAAATTATCCTATGAGAATGCGAGTAGTGCGGCTAGGGCCCCGAAAAGATCAATGGAAAGTTGAAGAAGATGTGAAATCATTTACATTTCTAGCCTTAACCTGTTTTAATTGATCTGTGTAGAGAAGTGTGCTACACTCCGCTAGTCTCAACTGTTGGAGACTTTATCCATTGAACACAGGGTTTGGGATCAATGCTTTCAGCGACTTGGTATAATTACCATTGAGAATCCGGACAGGTATAGCAAGGCAAGCAAAGCCATGATGGCAAGTATTCGCTTGAACACATAGCCTACGCAAGGGTGGCTACAGAACCACGCAGCAATAGTATATAGGCCTATATATGTATATTAAATAAGATCCAGCTGTTTAACATTTATATAATCGCTGTTTGATATTAAATCTAGTTCATATGATTGAATCTAGCTTTAGGTAGCGTACTTTATACTATATCAAGTTTGTAAAAAAAAAAAGCCTAATTTGTAATAAATCTAGTTTGCAAACAGCTTACTTTTTACTAGATATCTACATCAAGTTTGTAAACAACTTACTTTTTACTAGGCTTAGTTTGTATACAGTATACTTAACGCTAATTCTTGTCTTTGGATAAAACCTAGCCTCCTATGTTTTTTTATTAACTGGGTTCTAGAATCTAAACTTGATGTGAAATATAGTTGATAAACACCTTACAATATCTGATCTTTTAACAGCATGCTCGGCATTATATTTGGCACAACAACATCTTAACATTAGATATTGTCAATAGAGTGCTTAACTTTACATTAGATATTGTCAATAAAGTGCTTAACTTTACATTAGATATTGTCAATAAAGTGCTTAACTTTACATTAGATATTGTCAATAAAGTGCTTAACTTTACATTAGATATTGTCAATAAAGTGCTTAACTTTACATTAGATATTGTCAATAAAGTGCTTAACTTTACATTAGATATTGTCAATAAAGTGCTTAACTTTACATTAGATATTGTCAATAAAGTGCTTAACTTTACATTAGATATTGTCAATAAAGTGCTTAACTTTACATTAGATATTGTCAATAAAGTGCTTAACTTTACATTAGATATTGTCAATAAAGTGCTTAACTTTACATTAGATATTGTCAATAAAGTGCTTAACTTTACATTAGATATTGTCAATAAAGTGCTTAACTTTACATTAGATATTGTCAATAAAGTGCTTAACTTTACATTAGATATTGTCAATAAAGTGCTTAACTTTACATTAGATATTGTCAATAAAGTGCTTAACTTAACATTAGATATTGTCAATAAAGTGCTTAACTTTACATTAGATATTGTCAATAAAGTGCTTAACTTTACATTAGATATTGTCAATAAAGTGCTTAACTTTACATTAGATATTGTCAATAAAGTGCTTAACTTTACATTAGATATTGTCAATAAAGTGCTTAACTTTACATTAGATATTGTCAATAAAGTGCTTAACTTTACATTAGATATTGTCAATAAAGTGCTTAACTTAACATTAGATATTGTCAATAAAGTGCTTAACTTTACATTAGATATTGTCAATAAAGTGCTTAACTTTACATTAGATATTGTCAATAAAGTGCTTAACTTTACATTAGATATTGTCAATAAAGTGCTTAACTTTACATTAGATATTGTCAATAAAGTGCTTAACTTTACATTAGATATTGTCAATAAAGTGCTTAACTTTACATTAGATATTGTCAATAAAGTGCTTAACTTAACATTAGATATTGTCAATAAAGTGCTTAACTTTACATTAGATATTGTCAATAAAGTGCTTAACTTTACATTAGATATTGTCAATAAAGTGCTTAACTTTACATTAGATATTGTCAATAAAGTGCTTAACTTTACATTAGATATTGTCAATAAAGTGCTTAACTTTACATTAGATATTGTCAATAAAGTGCTTAACTTTACATTAGATATTGTCAATAAAGTGCTTAACTTTACATTAGATATTGTCAATAAAGTGCTTAACTTTACATTAGATATTGTCAATAAAGTGCTTAACTTTACATTAGATATTGTCAATAAAGTGCTTAACTTTACATTAGATATTGTCAATAAAGTGCTTAACTTTACATTAGATATTGTCAATAAAGTGCTTAACTTTACATTAGATATTGTCAATAAAGTGCTTAACTTTACATTAGATTTTGTCAATAAAGTGCTTAACTTTACATTAGATCTTGTCAATAAAGTGCTTAACTGTACAATAGATATTGTCAATAAACACAGTTCTTGATTTAGTACTTGTCTACAGACATCTTACTTTATATAAGATCTTGTCAATAATTGTATATCATATTTTTTCTACAGACAGACATCCTGCTTCATACAAGATCTTGCCTATTGTAAACTTTACACCAAGCCGCGCCCTGCCTGTAAACTATAGATCTATATAAATACAAGTTATACAATTAATACTTCCATGCTAATGTCTCCACAATGCTACATACAACATAATAATAAGGATGTCAAAAAAAAAAAAAAAACAACATCGCCGGAGAAAGCTGAAAAGTGCAGTTAAACTGGAGTCCTCGAGGGGGTAGGGAGGGTGTGGCAGTGAAAAGGGGGAGATAATCTTTCACGAATAGATCAACAACACAGGTGTTGACATTTACCTGTGTTTCTATCAGTGTTGCCACTTTAGTCGTTTTTCTCTTCTCTTTTTTGTGTGTGTGCGTGTTCTGTTTTATTTGCGTATTGAAATCAATGGAAATAAAATAAATACAAACCCCCGCATGTTGTGCTATTGATATTTTCTCCATGGCTTTTAGTGCTTATTGTAATAGTTTTCTTTTTTTTTTTAATATAAAAGTAATAGAGTCTTATAGAAAGAGTAAATGTTAGATTTGTTTCAATGAGTTTTTCTATTGCTATTTATTTACCTTCCCCCCCCTCTCCAAGACATAAGATAAATATTGTTATGGAAGTTAGCCCAACCCACAGGTATGTTAGTCCTAGCAAACAACGGGGAGGTGGTGTCGACTGTATGATCTGAATGTCAAAACAACAACAACAACAACAAAACATCGGTGTTAATATTATGCCCGAAGGCCAGGTGTACTATGAAAGTATAAACAAGCCAAAACAAAACATTTGTAACAAGCAGTAAAAGATGACAAAAGGGAAACAGATTTTCACCTTATAGCGAAGGTATATAGGACTATATTCTTTATGTATGGAGCACGGCAGCGCGCTGGGTTGGCTTTCCCATGGTCCCGGGTTCGAATTCTAAAGTCTATTATTTGTTCGTGGGTCTGGAGGTTATCTCTGAATCTATCTAGCTATAATCGGCCGGGGGGGGGGGGGGGGGTGACATTTTGACGACCACACAATCCTCTTGTATAACCTAGTCACATAGACGCATGAACTCTGCTTCCATAGCTCAACGAACTGAATCAGTCTGAAAGGGTTACGGAAAAAAAAGATTATGTAAGCTCTAAAAATAGAGCAAGCGGTCTATCTTATTATAGTCAAATGAACTATGTAGAAATGCACGATATTTCAACTTCTCTATGATGATATTGTATATTTGTTTGTTTGAATTTCATAATTAACTTTCTAATTTTAAGACTTAAATCTATATTTCCTAGATTACAGAATAATGTTTAATATTTTCACACATAATATCAAAGAGATGTCAATGATTGAGTTCCGTTAGCCAAAGACTTAGCCAGCAGTCAAGTTAAACAGTAATTTAAGAAATGAAGAGAATAAGTACATTCTGATTACTATTTTGAACAGTAGAAAAGGCTATAATTCATATTTGTTTTTCCTATTCTTCCCTAGTGGCAGTCTGTCACAAAATGGGTTACCTGAAGTAGTCTGATTGCTTTTAATTCTCTACGAAAAAGAAAACGCAATAATGTTTTTTTTTAATGCTGTATTGTGGTAGAGCAGTTTCAACAACACTAGATCTGCTCAAATGTAAAACCAAGCTGTTTAAATAATATAATAATATACTTCTATAAGTTTCTCCAGTATTAGTGGCATGTCTATGAATATCTTATGCTTTTTTCTTTTTACTTCAAGCATGTTAGGCCTATATATGACATGTTTATGAAAAACAAATTGACAGTTGGTAACGCTGAACGCTGAACGAAAAAAAGTAAAAAGAACGCGCGCGCAACCACGTGACTTGAGAGGCATCTCAGCGATCTCAACACTGAGACAATGGTATTCCTCTTTGACGTAAAACACATATTGATGAATGGCTGGAATAGTGTCAATGCATGAGTGCTACTGTTGCCAACTCCCATTGTGTGTATTATCCGTGAAAAAACAATTGAACGATCTAAGAAAGAATAGAAATATTAGCATTCCAATGTGGTGGACAGCTGTTGTAAACTCTGTGAAATATAGAAAAATGTTTATCTGTCTTCTGTATCTTGACTATCTTTCTACAATTTACATATTTTATATAGCGTTTTTCATGACAGTTAGTCTTCAAATTATGCGCTTCAAATTGACCATATTTTATTGAAATAAATCCAATAAGAATTTTTAATCTTGTTTTAAAAACGTCAATATTGTCAGCTTGTTTAATTCTTCTTCGTATTATTATATATAACAGACGCCCCTTCAATACACAAGATTATTGCGCCCTACGCTCGTCCGTGGTCCGAGTCTAGTCTTGCATCTTTATAAATGTTTTAAATGATGTTAAGTTACTGGTTATCCTGGTTTGTTCAGGCAACCCATTTTATGCCTGAATGCCAGTCGGGAAGAAAGAGTACTTATAATTGTGTTTGGGAGTTAGTTCTATCTTAAGTATCTTATATTTATTTGATTTGTCCCATGTGTTTCTTGCTGTCTCTCTATATTTTATTTCATCTGAACAGTGAAAACAAACTAAATAGGCCTACAAATGCTAACAGAAGCAAGGGCTACAAATAAATCAATGTAAACATATACGGGAACAAATGAACACTTATTACACATCTTTGTTTAGCTGATAATTTAAACATGTTGGTGTTAACAGAAAATTAACAGGGCCAGCTATTTCACCGACAAGGAACAAACAAGTATTATTTCTTAAACACTAAGTGGGATCCGCTCACCATTCGGAGGGGTGCAAAATACACTCGCCGCGGGGCGTTCCAAATAACACTCACCTCAGTCTCTCGCTCACTCTCGTCTAGCACCACGGCGAGAGTGCTCGCGAGGCACGCCATTTTCCTTGTACTTCGTCAGGCCTGGAACCTGGAGTCTTGGAGAAGGGGAGAGAGGAGAGGGTCTGTCACCAGAAACCCGATTCTCCTGGCGTAGTTGGCGTCCCCCTTCTTTTTTTTTCTTCTTGTTTTGTATTTGGGACTACCGTTTGCATAGCGTGGGGGTCCCCCAAGAGGTTATCTGCGAAAACAGTCGACGTATTAGGGGACAAAAGATAAACAACTACAACATGTGGCTTCACAGTGTGTGTTAGTTAAAACTAATTGACGAGTGTGATATGCTGTGTGGTTCAGGATTGTGTTGAGTATAGGAGAATTAATTTCTTACCGACTTTTCACAAATGTAATACTTCATTACATGCTGTGTTGATGTTATTTCTTTTATTTCGCAAATTCATCTTTATCAACCAGTAGTTTATGTAAAAGGTAAATCTTACTTTGAATTGTGTGTGTTTTAACATTATACATGCTGAAATTGTTTAACTGGTTCATTTTAGTTCCTGCTCTGTAACCCCCCACCCCCGCTAAAAAAGGTAATTGATAAACGTTGGCATTTATTTTACACCGCTGTTTATGAAAATTGTAAGAGTTGGCATAACCATTCTTTTTTGAGTGTCAACATGTTTTTCATTTGTTTGAAAGTTTTAATGTCCTTGTGCTTGCTGAACCAGGCATAAGCAGCCGGTGGGCCGCGCGGGCACATAGAGGCACCGAGAAGCCTTTTTTTTCCTTCATCCGTGACTTCACCCTCCCCTTAACGCTTCTAATTTAACGGCGATATTATATTTGAATTTCCCGATGTTTGAATTAACTCTTTGTTTTAGCCATTTCCTGATTCGGTCCAAAGATGAATAATGTTCCCTCCCCGTAATCTAATATTTTGATATGAAAAGTAAATGTAGGCTACCTATATAGGGCCTACAGATAACGGCAAAATCTTTGTCTTCACTTATTACATTTTATATTATGTATAAAAAAATAATTGAGAATATTTATATATTTATTTTGGGCAAAATCTAGTTATTCTTTTTTCTCTGAACCCCCCCTCCCCCCACACACACACACTTTCTCTGATCCCTCTCTACATTCGCTCTCTCTCCCCCCCCCCCCCCCTCTCTCTCTCTGTCATATGATACTAACATTGACAAGAGTATAGAAGATTTTAAATCAATATTCCGTGTCCTTTATTTAACTGTTTTATGTCACCATGGCTTTTAACAGAAATTGTTTAATGATCCATTTTAGCCCCATCTTTTTGGTTACAGTTTTAAAACTATGTTCAGTATTTTTTTTAAATTATTGTTGTTGTTTTTTAAATTACAAATTGGTCTATAGGTATCTTATTTTAGAATAGGATCCCACCTGGAAAAATGATAAGTTACAAGAAAGTGCTCATTATTTTTGTTGGTAAATATTTATTGTAGGCCTATTAATTAAGTGTAATGACATTATCAAAAGGACTCATTTTAGAAACATTGCAGGAAAATTTTTTAAGTTACAAATGTAGAAACAATATTTTCTTGGTCAATAAATTTACACGGAGAAAGGGGAGAACTGGAAAACTAAGAAACATTAAACAATGTGTAAAAACTACTAAAAAAATATATTTTTTTAAAATTTGCATATTTGTTAATGGTTCTTGGATAGCGAATAAAATACGATAATTCCAGACGGTAGATTGGTTGTGATTACTACCCACACTTCTCTTATCCTATATTCTCTTTTATCTTATTTTCTCTTATTGCCAGTGTCTATAATAAATTATATATTAATAAGTAGCAGTAAGTAAATAACCCGGAAGGTCAAAATTGATACATAGGGCTGGAGAAGAAGAAAATATATTAAAACAAAACTAAATGTTTGTTTAATTTTCTCTCTTTCTCTCTCTACAAATAATACATGTTTTCTTTTTATACAAATATATATGTACACATTTCTTTTGTAATATAAATCTGATTTTTTAAATATTATAATAGGCCCTACTTAATAACCCTGTTAAATAAGCTGTATTCAGCAATATAATATAATATATGATAATTGTAATGTAATCAATCACCTAGACAAACATAATGTCACACTCCCACATCAACAATGCTTTATAAAAATAGATCAATTAAAACTGGATCAATAGGTTTAATAGACGATTTATTTAAAGGGTTTGATAATAACACACAGGGTAAGATTTTTAAAAGCTTTGGATATAACGCTCAGAATCTGTATTTATTTAAAAAAAAAAAACAACACAATTTTTATTGGCATCTTTGATCTAATTTTGAGCAAAATACTCAAGACTTTCTCAAAGGGAGAGAACACACTGTATCCTTAATAGTATAAAATCGACAGCAATAGTGCCAACTCAGGAGTTCTACGAAGAACTGTCTTACTCAACATGTATAATAATAACAACTTATCAAATAGTAATTATCCAGAAAAAAAAAAGACTATGGATAGGCCTTTCTGCATAAGATCGCATAATTCATAGGATATTATAAACTATGCGAGATACTGAGCTATCATACAAAAAAATGTCCAAAATGTCTTTTAATAAAATAAAAATTTCAAAAAAAGAAAAAAAGAAATCCAAAGTGACGAGAAAGCCAATAGAGCCGCGTGTTCCATTCATGAAAAACTTCATTCAGACTAAAGTGAACATTATTTTAAAAACAACATTTACATAAGGTCTATAATAGAATATATAGGCTCTGTCTGGAACTCAGCAACTGAAGCAGAGACAGACTATAAGCAGTTCAGAAAAAGAGAAGACAGACTTAGGCTTATAACAGGACAAGTGTTAGATCACTTGGAAAATTTTTAGAAAGACCTTTAAAACAAATTAGTTAATACACACAAACCATTAAAATTTAGAAATCAATTATTCTAGTTTATTTCTTATAGAAGGAGCGTCTGTAATGTAAGCTTATAAGAAAAGAATATATATGCATATTATATTATATTATATTATATTATATTATATTATATTATATTATATTATATTATATTATATTATATTATATTATATTATATTATATTATATTATATTATATTATATTATATTATATTATATTATATTATATTATATTATATTATATTATAATATATTATATTATATTATATTATATTATATTATATTATATTATATTATATTATATTATATTATATTACACAGAAGACTCTACACATTTATTATCTGTGTGCACTTTGTACGTTTACTGTAGAAGATTCAGAGCCTCTGGACTTGTGAATAAAATCATGTTTCAGCCATCCCAATTTATGTTCACCACTATATATACATTTATCTATAAAAGTGATGACTAAGAAAGCCCCCCCCCCCCCACTGTCTAAGGACTAAAGTCTTTTGGTACATGTCTCTAGTTCCATGAAGGTCTATACCCCCCCCCCAACACCCTACCATCATTTCGCCCCCCCCCCCCCTTTTTTTCCGTTGGGAAAACCACGTGACTCCGAAGTAAATAAATGGAGGCTTCTTGCTCCACCATTTATTACCTCCTTCAACTCATCTGGAGTCTCATTTCATTTGCCTTTATATCTTATATCTTCTCTCTCTCTCTCCTTCTCTCTCTCTTTTTCACACACACAGCTAATTTTCTATATTTTCCTAACTTTACTCTAACGTAATAACTTAAATGACTATATACACACACGGATGAGCGTAGGACGCAATAATCTTCTTTATAGAAGAAGCGTCTGTAATGTTTAAGATAAGATATGACACACACACAAAATATCTTTTTTTTTCCTTAACTATCATAACATTTTTATACATATTGTAATTATTATTATGTTGCAATAAATAAATCATCACGCAACATCAAACAATTTGAATTTTCCTTCTTCTCCGTGCCATTATTTGTTGTTTTTTTTGGTAATTTTTTTTCATGTCTGTATTTTTCAAATCCTTCTTTGTATTTTTGATTGGCTAATATTACAGTGCAAGCAGTGGTATGATTTACGTTCAATACGAAAACGGGGTGATATTAAAACGTTTCTTACATTTAAAAAACTAAGTTTTGCATTAATGCTGACGATCTTTACAACGAACTGGTCACAGCCATTAAAAAGCAATCCACGATATACCCACTGTTGGAAGAATAGCAGAAGAGGCCGGATGGTCCAGCAGTTAGTTCACCAGACTGTCAACAAAACGCCCCAGGTTCTAGCCCTGCCGCCGACCGATCCATGTCGCCCTGCAGGAGTTTTGGGCCTAGTGGACGTAATAAATCTTCTAGATTCTAGAGCATGCTAAAATAGCATGGATAGAAGCGCTACATAAATAACCATTAGTATTATTATTATTAGAAGGGACTTCTGTAAGCTTATAAGTTAAGATGGGGAGTGAAACGTATAAGACGGACAACGTAATTTTACTTCGAGATGGTTAAATGTTCATTTGTTTATTGGCGAAGGTGATTTATTAAACAATGAACTAACAGGAACGACGCAGCACATAGAAAACACAGTTCCCGGAAGATAAAGAAAAGTCACAATAACACAGTAAACACAAACATAAAAAAGGGAAAAGTAACAAGAACTCAATACCAAAACCCCAAAAGGTCAATATAGTTTTACATGATAATTAATTGAAATTAGTAAACACAGTTGGAAACAGCAAAGCACGGTTGGAAACAGCAAAGCACGGTTGGAAACAGCAAACTCATCGAATTGATTATGTCAGAACAGGTGCAATCTCTCCTGTCCCAATCCGTAAAAACGTTCTTAGCAGAGTGGGGCTTAGTAACTTTAAACGAAACCGTTGTGGCCGCCGACAGATATATGATGAACACCAAAGCATGGTTGGAAACAGCAAAGCGCGGTTGAAAACAGCAAAACGTTGTTGGAAACAGCAGAACATATTTGGAAACAATAGAACACAGTTTAAAACTGTGGATATAGAACACTAATAGTTAAATCACTAAACCTGGCAGAAACTCGATGATAAAGGGTAAAGGTCAAAGTAGTAATATAAATAAAACCCCATTAAATTCTGAAATGGAAATATAACATAATAATCTATTACCACACTCAAAAGACAATAAGAAGAAAAACAATTTTCTTCTTACAAATGCACGAACAAAGGAAAAACAAATTCCTTTTTCACCGAGAGGCATGCCGGCATCAGGGCATGGAGTGGATTGAAAACAACTTAATATCATCCATTTAGAATCATAGAAATAATAATAATAGAAATTCAAGCCTAGACTCAAACTACCGATACTTGTAGTACGCAATCATATTCTATAACATTTAAGATAAGACAAGAAACAGAAGAGCACATTTAAAGTTAGAATGTTTGAAATAACAGAGAATAGTTTTAAAAAACGAAACGCATTGTTGGAGAGCACTTTGTGGAACAGAAAAGTACCGTTGAACATAGGAAAGTACTGTTTGAAATAGGAAAGTACTGTTCGAAACTGGAAAGTACTGTTTGAAATAGGACAATACTGTTTGAAATAGGAAAATACTGTTCGAAACTGGAAAGTACTGTTTGAAATAGGAAAATACTGTTTGAAATAGGAAAGTACTGTTTGAAATAGGAAAGTACTGTTTGAAATAGGAAAGTAATGTTTGAAATAGGAAAATACTGTTTGAAATAGGAAAATACTGTTTGAAATAGGAAAATACTGTTCGAAACTGGAAAGTACTGTTTGAAAAAGGAAAATACTGTTTGAAATAGGAAAGTACTGTTTGAAATAGGAAAGTACTGTTCGAAACTGGAAAGCACTGTTTGAAATAGGAAAGTACTGTTTGAAATAGGAAAATACTGTTCGAAACTGGAAAGTACTGTTTGAAATAGGAAAATACTGTTCGAAACTGGAAAGCACTGTTTGAAATAGGAAAATACTGTTCGAAACTGGAAAGCACTGTTTGAAATAGGAAAGTACTGTTCGAAACTGGAAAGTACTGTTTGAAATAGGAAAATACTGTTCGAAACTGGAAAGTACTGTTTGAAATAGGAAAATACTGTTCGAAACTGGAAAGTACTGTTTGAAATAGGAAAATACTGTTCGAAACTGGAAAGTACTGTTTGAAATAGGAAAATACTGTTCGAAACTGGAAAGTACTGTTTGAAATAGGAAAATACTGTTCGAAACTGGAAAGCACTGTTTGAAATAGGAAAATACTGTTCGAAACTGGAAAGTACTGTTTGAAATAGGAAAATACTGTTCGAAACTGGAAAGTACTGTTTGAAATAGGAAAATACTGTTCGAAACTGGAAAGTACTGTTTGAAATAGGAAAATACTGTTCGAAACTGGAAAGCACTGTTTGAAATAGGAAAATACTGTTCGAAACTGGAAAGCACTGTTTGAAATAGGAAAATACTGTTCGAAACTGGAAAGTACTGATTGAAATAGGAAAATACTGTTCGAAACTGGAAAGCACTGTTTGAAATAGGAAAGTACTGTTCGAAACTGGAAAGTACTGTTTGAAATAGGAAAATACTGTTCGAAACTGGAAAGTACTGTTTGAAATAGGAAAATACTGTTCGAAACTGGAAAGTACTGTTTGAAATAGGAAAATACTGTTCGAAACTGGAAAGCACTGTTTGAAATAGGAAAATACTGTTCGAAACTGGAAAGTACTGTTTGAAATAGGAAAATACTGTTCGAAACTGGAAAGTACTGTTTGAAATAGGAAAATACTGTTCGAAACTGGAAAGCACTGTTTGAAATAGGAAAATACTGTTCGAAACTGGAAAGTACTGTTTGAAATAGGAAAATACTGTTCGAAACTGGAAAGCACTGTTTGAAATAGGAAAATACTGTTCGAAACTGGAAAGCACTGTTTGAAATAGGAAAGTACTGTTCGAAACTGGAAAGTACTGTTTGAAATAGGAAAATACTGTTCGAAACTGGAAAGTACTGTTTGAAATAGGAAAATACTGTTCGAAACTGGAAAGTACTGTTTGAAATAGGAAAATACTGTTCGAAACTGGAAAGCACTGTTTGAAATAGGAAAATACTGTTCGAAACTGGAAAGCACTGTTTGAAATAGGAAAATACTGTTCGAAACTGGAAAGTACTGATTGAAATAGGAAAATACTGTTCGAAACTGGAAAGCACTGTTTGAAATAGGAAAATACTGTTCGAAACTGGAAAGTACTGTTTGAAATAGGAAAATACTGTTCGAAACTGGAAAGTACTGATTGAAATAGGAAAATACTGTTCGAAACTGGAAAGCACTGTTTGAAATAGGAAAGTACTGTTCGAAACTGGAAAGCACTGTTTGAAATAGGAAAGTACTGTTCGAAACTGGAAAGTACTGTTTGAAATAGGAAAATACTGTTCGAAACTGGAAAGTACTGTTTGAAATAGGAAAATACTGTTCGAAACTGGAAAGCACTGTTTGAAATAGGAAAGTACTGTTTGAAACTGGAAAGCACTGTTTGAAATAGGAAAGTACTGTTTGAAATAGGAAAGTACTGTTCGAAACTGGAAAGCACTGTTTGAAATAGGAAAATACTGTTCTAAACTGGAAAGCACTGTTTGAAATAGGAAAATACTGTTTGAAATAGGAAAATACTGTTCGAAACTGGAAAGCACTGTTTGAAATAGGAAAATACTGTTCGAAACTGGAAAGCACTGTTTGAAATAGGAAAATACTGTTCGAAACTGGAAAGTACTGTTTGAAATAGGAAAATACTGTTCGAAACTGGAAAGCACTGTTTGAAATAGGAAAGTACTGTTCGAAACTGGAAAGCACTGTTTGAAATAGGAAAATACTGTTCGAAACTGGAAAGTACTGTTTGAAATAGGAAAATACTGTTCGAAACTGGAAAGTACTGTTTGAAATAGGAAAATACTGTTCGAAACTGGAAAGTACTGTTTGAAATAGGAAAATACTGTTCGAAACTGGAAAGTACTGTTTGAAATAGGAAAATACTGTTCGAAACTGGAAAGCACTGTTTGAAATAGGAAAATACTGTTCGAAACTGGAAAGCACTGTTTGAAATAGGAAAATACTGTTCGAAACTGGAAAGTACTGTTTGAAATAGGAAAATACTGTTCGAAACTGGAAAGCACTGTTTGAAATAGGAAAATACTGTTCGAAACTGGAAAGTACTGTTTGAAATAGGAAAATACTGTTCGAAACTGGAAAGCACTGTTTGAAATAGGAAAGTACTGTTTGAAATAGGAAAATACTGTTCGAAACTGGAAAGTACTGTTTGAAATAGGAAAATACTGTTCGAAACTGGAAAGCACTGTTTGAAATAGGAAAATACTGTTCGAAACTGGAAAGTACTGTTTGAAATAGGAAAATACTGTTCGAAACTGGAAAGCACTGTTTGAAATAGGAAAATACTGTTCGAAACTGGAAAGCACTGTTTGAAATAGGAAAATACTGTTCGAAACTGGAAAGCACTGTTTGAAATAGGAAAATACTGTTCGAAACTGGAAAGCACTGTTTGAAATAGGAAAATACTGTTCGAAACTGGAAAGTACTGATTGAAATAGGAAAATACTGTTCGAAACTGGAAAGCACTGTTTGAAATAGGAAAATACTGTTCGAAACTGGAAAGCACTGTTTGAAATAGGAAAATACTGTTCGAAACTGGAAAGCACTGTTTGAAATAGGAAAATACTGTTCGAAACTGGAAAGCACTGTTTGAAATAGGAAAATACTGTTCGAAACTGGAAAGCACTGTTTGAAATAGGAAAATACTGTTCGAAACTGGAAAGTACTGTTTGAAATAGGAAAATACTGTTCGAAACTGGAAAGTACTGATTGAAATAGGAAAATACTGTTCGAAACTGGAAAGCACTGTTTGAAATAGGAAAATACTGTTCGAAACTGGAAAGCACTGTTTGAAATAGGAAAATACTGTTCGAAACTGGAAAGTACTGTTTGAAATAGGAAAATACTGTTCGAAACTGGAAAGCACTGTTTGAAATAGGAAAGTACTGTTTGAAACTGGAAAGCACTGTTTGAAATAGGAAAGCAATAATGCAAATAGAAAAGCACTGTTAAAAAACTTCAAAACTTAGTTGAGAACAACAAAGCGCTCATTCGCAAACCGCAAAGCACAGTTTGAAACAAGCAAAGCATCCTTGAAAGTAGTAGAGCACATTTTCGACACAGCACTAACATTATTGTTGTTTTTTTTTCAAGATAGATTTTAACGCAAGCACGAATATAAAACACAATTTCTATTTCCTCGGCCATCAACTGAGTTGTTGCTGATTTCAGGGAAGACAATCCATCTTGCTGTCATCTCCCCCGCCCCCCTGGAAGTTAATGCCCCTGATCATATAATACACATTTCTCTTGTTCTGCCCCGAAAATATAATTTGTGTTCTAAATATAGAATATTTATTTTTACAAAAGCATGTAAATATAAAACATTTTTTTTTTGACGTGATGACACATAACATCATTATCCTAGCTTCGTTATTTTATTATCACGATTATGTTTTGTATATTAGACTTACATTTAGAAGAAAACTATGCGAAATGATTATTTTCAATGTTTGGTCTTTTGAAGAGCGTTTCTCGGGTATGCGCAACGGTCATGAGGAAACTGCTACAAGTTCCTAACTGGTAACTGTAGTGTTCTATGTGTTATAATGTACTGTGTGTATCAAGGTTCAGTGGTCACCGTCTTGTTTGTTGTCATAGCGTGCCTATATGATCACGTGCGGCCCTGGCCATGTGTAACGCTGTCCCAGTAAACGTCGGTTATTGTTCGACACCTGAACCAAGAACCAAGCAGATGTGTTTCGGATTTTAAAGTAAACTTAGACACTACAGTAACAAGACAGCTGAGAAATGTATCTCCACGGAGTGTCTTTGTTATGGCCGTACCTGACCGCCACTCTCAATTTATTATACCCGTGTTAAGAGCTCGAAACAGTGTGGTAACGTTGCTATAATATAATTTTATCATTAAGAAGTTAATGCAATTGTTATTAGTATGTATTGCTAAACAGCTACTAACCACGGTGACATGCTGAAAGTGAGACTAGTGTAATAAGTATTAATTTTCAAAGCCGTTATTTTTAAGACGCCCGTGTCATTCGCATTAAAAATTTGTTTGACTTTGTAATAGTTTTTAATGCGTGTGACTAGTAGAGTGATGTGTGTGTGTGTGTGTGTGTGTTTTAAAAAGTCCACCCAGCCTACATTCTGGCCTATGGAGGAAATCGCGTGTGTCAAGTGTCAACTGAGCTTTCTCATTGCTTATAACTAAACAAGGGTGATAAAAAGACAATAATATGTATTTTAATGGTTTAAAATTGAGTGCTTTTGCTATTTGATATCTTCAATGTTACACTAATGTTATAATACACAAAAAAGATATTAGTTCAGATTATCTCATATTATCTATTCTATCTTGTTGTTTATCATCGATCGATCAAACACTTGTTCTCACTATTTTTATGGTATAAGAACCTTGAGTGTTATAATATGCTAAACTGACATTGTAATTACTACATTTTATTCAGAAATTTATATGGGAATACAGTTCGATATGCAAACAGGTACTAATTCGAACATATCGTATTTAATAGAAGTCACACAGAAAATATAAATTCATCGCAAAACTGAATTTGTTTATTTTATAGGGCTTTTCATAATATACGTTTGTGAATTTGTGTTTAATTCTTCTTTGCCTTTTTTTTTTTTGCAGCGCTTCGTCTATAGGAGTTGACACTTCGTCTATAGGAGTTAACACTTCTTCTATAGGAGTTAACACTTCTTCTATAGGAGTTAACACTTCGTCTATAGGAGTTAACACTTCGTCTATAGGAGTTAACACTTCGTCTATAGGAGTTAACGAAAGCAATCAAGTCTAGAAAAACGCAATTATGTAATTTTGTTCTAGTGTCCCACTTCGTGCTATTTTATGACCCACTTTAAAGGCGAAGAAAACTTTGACCTATAAATGTGTTCCATTTTTAAGATGACGGATTACCTGACGCCCTCACCGCGCGACTACACGGACACGATTTTCCAGTTCAACTCCACGTCCAAACTCTCGTTGGAGTCCGGCTCCAAACTGTCCGCGGAATCGCCGAGCCCAATCTCCCCCCTTTCGGTGCTGAAGGAGAACCGCTACGGTAGCTCCACCCTGCCCAACGGCGTGGCCCGGCTGAAGAACACTAATATGAACAACAACAACAACAACAGCATCAACGTGGCGGGCTCTACGGCCCACCACAACAGCACGAGTAGCCAGCGGAGCAGCCACAGCAGCGGGGACAGTAGCCTGAGCAGTAGCAGCGGTGCGTCGAGCGCCAACAGCGTTTTCTACAAGGCCAAGACCACGTCCGTGAGCTCGGCTGGAAACGAGTACGTCCGCGAGCCGCTCAAGGTCGTCAGCAACGGGGGCGTGACCTCGTACACCGGAACGAACCGGTTGTACCCGACCGGAGCTAACCGGAACGTCGATTCCTCGTGCACGTCGCTGAAATCGAAACTGGTGTCGGAGGAAGTGACGTACACGATCAACGACGAGATGGACGACTCGTCCAACCAGGTCGTGTTCCTCCCGCCACCCCCGACGGACATCGACTCGGATAACGACAGCGTTGGGGGCTGCGACGTCGGCGGGGCGTGCTCCCCGCGCCACCACGACTGGAGGAGCTCCCGGGACCTGAGCAAGTCCCCGACGTCCCGGGGTATCAACCACGGCAACAGCAAGTGTCTGTGCTGCATGCTGCTGGTGTTTGTGCTGTCCACGGCCGGGCTAACGGCCGTGCTGGTGCTCATGTACCTGGGGAAGCTGCAGCTGGCGCCACTGCCCACCGTGCACAGCTACAACGAGGAAGGGCGCCCTAAGCTTGACGAGGGGGCTTTGGTCCGAGAGGTAAGCTTGAACATCTATACATTTACAAATAAAACTGACAAAACAACAGCCGTACTTTTGCCATGTAATTAAATACCTTATTATTGATTGTATTTAATTACAATAGGCCTACATACTTTTGCGTATCTATGCCAATTAAAATAATAATATACTGTCCATAAAATAACATTTGATAACAATACCTTTCCGTTCAAGTTTGCTTTTTGTATGATTTTGTCCTAGATCAGAACCTTTTTATTGCCCTCTAAATCACTTATTATGCGGATGTTTAAATCCAGCTATGTATGAGATTTTAGCTATATGTTAGATAAGGGTTTGACAACCTACGGCACGCGTACCGATTTTGGCACGCAGAGCCATTTTCAGTTTCAAAGGCATGCGGAAGACTTACAAAAATGAAAATGCTAAAAAAAAGTCTCACCTGAAGATAAAAATATTAGGGTGGCTTTTAAGCACTTGGCACGCTGAATGAATTTGAAATCATACTTTGGCAAGCTATTATCAAAAAGTTGCCGACTACGTGTTAGATCATAGGCCTACGCTTCGCCAGCTCAAAATAAATGAAAACAATGAGAACACAATTTCTGTTTATTTTTAAAAGTCTTTAATCAGAAAACAAAGCTATTAAACAGAAGAACAACATCAACAATATAAAAAAAGAAGCGAATAACAATCTAAACTTCCAAACCTTAATTCAAATTACATGTAAATATAAAGAAATTTATAGAGATCAACTAATCAACGCCCAAAATAAAGTTACTCCCAAAACATATGAAAACTGCACGTATACGAAAAAAGGAACTTCTAAAAACTAAAGTCAAACAATATTGTTTTATATAAAAGAACCTCTAAAACGCTAAGTCAAACTAGACTCTATATGTAGACCTTCTATGAAAAAGGGAACTTCTAGACCACTGTCAAACATTGTTGGTATATAAAAAATGAAACCTCTAAAACGCTGTAATACAGACCCATTCATAGAATCACGATATGTTTATGCACTTCGCCCTTTTTCTTAATGGGCGAGCCTTTTCTTTTCCTTCAGAGAATCAATTTCGCCTGTGTAATTAGCATGAACTGTGTGTATTGGACCAAACAATTACATAAAAAAATAGTAATTGCACAGACCGTACATTTGGCTTGCAAGCGTGTTTTTCTCTCCACTTCTCGCCATTAAGACTGTAGATTGTGTAGATTTTTTTGTTATTGTTTATTATTATTTTTGTAAAATATTTCTTGGTTTGACCTTTAAGATTTTTAAAGTTCATACCCCCTGATATAACTATTTGTCTATTTATCTTAAGGTCTGTCTAACTCCTTATTTGTCCCTTTATTGGCCAACCTGTTCATCCATATATCATCCACCAAGACATCTATCTATCTGTCTATCTATATATGTATCTATCTATGTATCTATGTATCTATCTATCTATCGATCTATCTATCTATCTATCTATCTATCTATCTATCTATCTATCTATCTATCTATCTATCGAATTTGTAGCCTATATAAGTCTATATCTTATTTATGAGTCCTGTTTATCAATTTTTGTAGGTATCTACATCTCATCTTATCTCAAACTGTACTTAAACATTAGGGAGTCCCCTTCTATAAATAAGATTATTGCGTTCTACACTCATCCACTCATCAGAGTCTAGCTGGATGAATGAAGTATTATGTTACATTTAACTGAAGCTCATTTACACTTAGCCCAATAAGAGCTTTTGAAACTCAATCTTTTCCGGAAATAATATCGAATTATACATATTATTGAACTGTAATAAACTATGTTTTGCAATAACAGATCGGTTGCAACGTTTTTATGTTTAATTCATTTTTTTTCATCATTGAATTAACGGTGTCTATTTGTATATGGGTGAGTGGTATTAATAGTTTATGTGGTTTATTTGTGGATTTTTTTTTTAAATGGCGGAATTTAATCCACGTTGTATTCGTTTAAGTAGATTTTTTAAAAATTAAATTGAGACGCTAAGACTTACACACACAATTTATGTCGCAAGCGAAGACATGTGAGTTATAAGTAGTCATTCTTATTCTTCATTATACTGTGGAGCCCCCGTTATGCCCGAATAAAAAGTCCACAATGTAAGGATAAGCTGATTGCGAATACTCTGGAATCAATAGTGTGCATTACTACTCATAATATTTTATAGCATACAAGCAAGAGTTTTAAGCTAAATCCGATGACGGAGTTTCATTTGCTAGCCCAACCCTTCCAAGATGACTTGAAAGTTGGCACAGATGGGGGCAGTGATGGAGGCTTGGTCTAATGAGTTACACAGTATTAAAAGCTGACGGAATAAAAAAAAAAGAATAATTCTAGAAGTCGGTACGTGCGTGTGGAACACGCAGTTTGAGCTGATGACCTTAAGCACAATTAACCTTTCGTACACATATAGGCATATATTAATAAATTGTCTTCAAGCATGCCATGAACAAATTTCACTATCAATAAATCAAAGAAAGAAATGAAAAGAAAGATTATAAGAAACAACAACATTGCAAATTTAATTTCCGGTATTGACCATATAATTATTAATTTTGTAAGTCTCGTCTGCTTCAAAGTTTTTCAGAGTTACCAGACTTGAAAATTATCGAGGGAGACCAAAAAAAAGGGGCAACAATCCAACAATATTGTTTTTGTTTGGTTTTCTTTCTATAAAAAAGATTCCAACAGCAAATTCCTTTCTCATTTTTGAGAATTTAACCAACAATTTTTTGTTCCGGGAGATGGGGATTTAAAAACCTTGATTTCTTTTAGATCGATCAGTTCCTTGAAATAATTTTCACTTTGGAATCGTTAGATGCAGAGAAAGAGACAAATTAGATCTCCCTGTGAGATTGCACACACATGTGAATCAACAATGACATTTGCTGTAATATTCTCAAACGTACATGATGAACTTTCTGAATTATACGTTTTTCGTACTTCAAAGATGAACATACTGAAATATACGTAGTCCTTCTTCTAAGATGAACTTTGTGAAATATACGTTTGCCTACTTCGGAGATGAACATACTGAAATATACGTAGTCCTTCTTCTAAGATGATTTTTGTGAAATATACGTTTGCCTACTTTGGAGATGAACATACTGAAATATACGTAGTCCTTCTTCTAAGATGAACTTTGTGAAATATACGTTTGCCTACTTCGGAGATGAACATACTGAAATATGCGTAGCCCTACTTCTAAGATGAACTTTGTGAAATATACGTTTGCCTATTTCGGAGATAAACATACGTAGTCCTACTTCTAAGACGAACTTTATGAAATATCTGTAAGCACGTTGAAAATAATTCTGAACTATACGTTAATTTTGTAAACACACATTGGTATGGCCACCGATAATGCAACTTGTAAAACGTCTCTATAAATAAAGATTTGATGTGTTTTATCGAAATCGAAATATTTAAAGTTTTCTCTTAATTAAAATATTACAAAGCTCCACTGTATGTTTTTAAATTTATATTCATTGAATTCTGAAACTTGATGAATTTTGATTGACTTGAAGACAGAATTAAATAAAGTTTAGTTTAATATTTTTAAGCCATGTAAGTTTATAACTAAATGACCTTTAATAGTTGTTTTTTTTTCAGTACTTTTGAAAGTCGTTTGATAAATCATAACCAGTCTTGCTGTGGTTATGTCTGCATATGTGGTTTTAGCCCAATATGCTAATTTAAGACTAGGTCCGCATCTCTGTCTATTCGGCATCGTTCTAGCTCAGTCGCAAAAGTTCCATTTGTATGCATATTGATAATTTTGCTCAACGGGTTTCAGAAATGAAAAACAACAACATCAAATGAACAAACGAACAAAAAATATACATGTACTACAAAAAACCAACAGTTATATTTTAAAAAAAATACAACCACAATGCAACAGTAGTAATCACACATCATTATTCTGTAAACCAAATAAATTAAACCAAGATTGGCGCACCGAGTCAGCCAGTTATTTGAGGTATCTTTTTTTTTTAAGAAAGTATCTAGAGACAAACCTTTTTTTTTTACGCACCCCAGATTCCCCCAATCCTTCTCCATATCACTCAGTTTTTGGCGGGGAGGGGGAAGGGGGGGGGATAATTTTCACTTTTCTCGTTTTGCAGACAGAAACAGAGCAACATTGATTTGTGACAAATTGCAAATTTCCCCAGAAATATGAAAAAAAAACTCTCTGCGGCTCCTCTATGTCAACTTGCCTCCCTCCAACTCCCCCCTCCCAACACCCCCCCCCCCACCAGTCCCCTCCACCCCATACCCCTATCCTATTAAGTTTGCACCGAGGTTCTCTTGAACGAGTTCAATGTTGTCTCTCGCGTCACTTCTCCGCCCGGAATGGGTTTTTTCTCAGAATGATGATGGAAAACAAGGAATTGCCACCATCCATTTTTTTTGTTTGTTGGAAAGTGGGCAGAGGGCCTTGTCATCCCACTTAGTGCTTCATCAGTTGCATACGACCCTGAGCGCCAGATCCCTCCCTTGTATGTGATGTTTCAATCATGTCAGCGCCACATAAACAATTCTTTAAAAATTTTAGTCTCTGTGCTATCGTCTTCATTCTCAGTAGACATTTTGCATATTGTTTTTACAATGTGTTCATTTTGTTTTAGATGTTGCAGGCATTCTATTAGCAGGCTACATTACTATGATATCGGGGCCTTTCACGAAGGCCTAATACGAAGGTTAATTAAACATTACTAAAATAGCCGTTGAAAGATTCCAGAAATGTGTTTTTGTTTGAAGCCATACACATACACACCAATATCAATATTTACGTGCTTTAAAATAATCTTAATTGCGACACATAATGCATCAGAATTGAACAGATATCATGGTACAAAATCGCACACGCAAACATGTACATATAAATATGGAAAGTTCAAAATAAACATTTTTTTTTAATTTACAAATGCACATTTTTGTAAAAATTACATTAAAAATATCCAATATATATACATATTGTGATTTTTCAAACATTCAATCATTTTAATACACATTCAGTTACTTTTTTTAAACAAAAATTCTGGACACGTTAACTGACATTTAGTTAAACCTAGCGACTTTACGTTTATTAAAACTCACTCAAGTAACTCGAGTACAAATTCACATTAAAATTCATAAACAGTCACACAAACCCTCAGTACTTTGGACTGAATGTCAAATGGACACATTTATATTCAAGAAGAGGCTGAGCGAAAGTATTTTTTCCTGGCTACTTATAAAAACAAACACTAACAAAGGAAGGAAATAAAAGGACTCCACAGCTCTAATAAAATCATATATGGCTGCTGATCACGTGATTTCTCCGCCATCTTCAGGCACGTTTTTTCTTGAATACTAATGTATTATTATTTCCATTCATCTGTGCGTGTGTGTTTAAGTGTTTGTGTGTTGTGGTTTTGGGGTTAATGTCTTTCAATACAAGGCTACTATCATAGGCGTACACAAGGAAAGTTAAGGTAAAACTACTAACATGTAGTGATATAGTGCTATATAGTGATACAGTGATATAGTGATATAGTGCTACACATATTTATTGATTTACTGAAGCGGTTTCTCGATATTTAAACCTTAAATCTTGCTTTCTATTTTTTTTTTAAATATTAATAGCGTTTACACGAAAAATGATACACGTGTCATGTATATTGTTTTTCCAAGAATTGGAACACGCAATGTTTATTCTTACCCCCCCCCCCTCTCTTTTTTTTCTCACTACACACGATTTTGTGGGCGGGGCTTAGGCTTTCCGATTGCCTGACGTTTAGTACGAAGACAAAAGATTCTAGGTAATGTTGGGATTCTGTGTTGATCTCAAATTCTCAGAGTGTCTGGGAACGACTCATTATTTAATAGGGAAGTTCCTATCGTTTTTGTTATGAGTTTTGTAATGATACCATGATTTTCACCCCTACTGGTAATGGGTCTGTCCCTTGCACCACTTGGATAGTATTTAATGATTTGTTTTGTCTGAAAGACGGAGAGTTTCAAGATATGTTCCTTTGAGGACGCTTGTGTTTGCACTATTTTATTCTAACTGTACATAATACAAATATTGTATATATTGAACATATCACCTGAATTAAACTATCAACAACATTTACACTGAAGCTTCCTCGTCAAGTTACTATTCTATTGTGTTGTCTACAATACTATAATATTTATCTACTACTCTAACGTCAAGGAAAGGAACTGTTAGAACACAAGTTTGTACCCAGGACTATAAGAAGAGTTCGTGTAATACTGAAACATAAATAATAATAACTAAAGTCTCCCCGAGGACTAACGAGAATTATCAACAAGATATACACATCTCTGGCCACAAGGGGATTGTGGATGTAACACACGCCTATGTGCTAATAATAGCCAGAAAGAACGTCTCGGATTCTTCTTCTT
This sequence comes from Anisus vortex, assembly GCA_949126835.1. NCBI lineage: Eukaryota > Metazoa > Mollusca > Gastropoda > Planorbidae > Anisus > Anisus vortex. Next base: position 9,745,170 of record OX421494.1, on the reverse strand, counting down.
CTATTTGGTTAACAAAAGTTATGATTGGAGGATTCAGACCACAAGTCCGATAGTTGTAATGAACTGTAAATATAGGAAATAAGTTGTAGCTGGAATGAGATTATCTCGCATCATCTCGCAGAAAAATTCTATTAAGTTCATATTTCCTTTTCAATGTATGTGGCTGCCCATGAGCATAACGTAAGTTTTAAGAACGCCAATGAAAGACTCAATATACAACATGAATAGTGTTGAAAATTTAAATTAACGGTTATGTGCTAATGATAGATATAACAATTTCGGGTTCAAATCCAGGAGAAGATTTGTTTGCTGGAATCTCTCTGAGATTTTCTTGCATCCTCTTGCAGAAAGTGTTGTTTTAAATGCTTCGTTCCTTTCCAATGCATGTCACTGTTATCAAGCGAAAAGTTTTGAGTCTAAGAACGTTAGGGATTGCCAGATACCTTTTCATAAACAAAACCAACACCTTCCCAGGACATGTCTGTGCCCCCGAGTCTATCCACCTCTGATTGGTACCTGCCACTAGTTGGGGTAAAGTAAAGGCGGCTGGGCATTGTGTTGGCCATACATCCCCTCGTTTTCTATTGTTATACATGTCCGATATTTCTTCTTTTTTAAAAATGTTTCATACCGGACAGTCTGGCTAAAATACCGGACTGTCCAGTTTAACTGGCTACATTAATGAACGGTTCCATTCAGAAAATATCTGGAGATAGTTGGGGAAAAAACATTTTGAAAACGGGATAAACGAAATAGAGGTCAACTATTAAATTCAGGAAGTGTTTATTTCTGCTGAACACACGTCTGCTGCGACTGCATCGTTTGGCGCCAATATAGAACTGATCTAAACAAGGAGAGTCGTCGGTAAGATAATAACATGAAAAGATAAGATACAAGACAACGATATGTATGAAATAAGATGTCAGGTTGATGTCGGAGTTGATAAGTCAACCAGAACGATGAATGCAGTGAAGCGAATGTAAGAGAGAGATAGAGAGAGAGTGTGAGAGAGAAAGCAGGCATAGACGTTGGGCCCGAGTGAGAGAGAAAGATGGAGAGAGGGAAGGAATAATATCGATTCGACCTGCAATTGACTTATTTTAACACCAGAGTTTAAGATCTGGGGAGGGGGTGATACGCAAGAACGCGCTAGAGCATACTGTCTTTACGTCACGCCCGTATACAGTGTGACATTTGTATTCCATTCATTGCGGAGACACTAATAGGAATTAAAGAATCTATGGCTTACATAAGCAATATTATATGCGCGTGTGGGTGGAGGCGGTGATGATGAAAGTTCATTGATGAAAGATTTTGTTCAAACAGATGAATTAGCATTTTTAGATGTGTTTATGTTTATTTTTGTGTTAAATCTTTTACATATCTGCAACGAATTCTATACAAGTTCTACAATAGCCACAAATAAACACATTATAAACACTAATGAACATAAAGCTGTAATAATTTGAACAAAATATAATTATTTACTGAAAAATATTTAGGATAGTATTTTAAAATAAATAGTATAATTAGGTTAAAAATAGGTATGCCTTTTCTTTGAACAAAAACTTAAGTTCGATTCCTAGCTGACAATCGAACACCCGTCTACGACATGACAAAAATATAATTATTAGATTTTACTTACTGAAATCATTTTAGAAAAGCGTTAAGTCCTAAAATTCTCTACCATCTTAAAAAAAAAAATATGTATGGAAATAAAACAAAAATTAGCCTGCCTATGCTATAACAGACAAAAAATTAGTGATCAGTCCGGAAAGGAACCCAGATCACCTGCAAATAGCGATATCGTAAAAGTAAAATATGAGACAATAAGGTCTCATGTTTTTAAATAACCAATGTGAGTTCGATTAGACACAAACATCTAACTTTTCATACATGGATTAGCTAATAATACTTTTTTGTTTGTTTGCTTATGATTTTCTTAAAAGTTTAATCTTGGTCACAATGAGGCTGCAATTTCTTTAAGATGTTTATAAAACTAAAATTAGGTATGTTCCTGGTCTTATGTCTTCTGTATGGCTCTTGTTCACTGTGAAATAATACACTCAGGCAACTCGACGAATGTTTAAAAAAATAATTTAATGCTTGAACTTATGAACAGTAATAACATTTAACTTCACTGATCAAGAATAAGTAGCTTCTTTGTCACTAAGCACAACAACAACTTAACTAACACCTCCGCGTGCTAGGATTTGGTGCACAAAGTACTAGAATCGATTTTCTCCGAAGTTTTCAAAATCGAAACGAAGATGAGTACTAGAGAGTTGTAGAGACTAAGAGAACACATGTTGGTGTTATTACGTCATAATAAATGACTATCTACACAATAGTACACATATAATCTCGACGCCAAAACTAAATATAAATAAAAAATCCTAAATGAATTTTTGAGACATTTAACTCTCTGTCAAATTCTCCTAAATTATCGACATTATATGTCAGAAGTAGACTCTAATCACATATTGCAACGGTAGCTCATTTGTCAATAATAAATGCAGGTCTTATATGTTACAGACGTTTTTTTTCATACAGAATAGTAATCCCCCAACCCCCTTCATAGCTGCTGGTTTGGATCCCCGATCTTCTAGTTAATAGTCTGCTTGACCAAAAGGCCTCTGGGGTGTCAGTTTTGTGTTCCCTGTATGCAGGCTGCAGAGAATAGCTACATCTCTTCGGGTTCAGTTGTTCTACATTTTAACGCAGTTGGTTGTTTCCCATAATTTCTCTTTGATTCTGACAAATCGGACTAAGGTATAGGCCTATAGGGCTTCGGTTTATAAAAAAAATTCATAGTTACGTTTGGTATAGCGCCAGAACCGAACCTGATACGGAAACAAACGACAGCCTAACGAGGATTTAAATTGATTTCTAGGCGCGCAATCTCGCTCAATAGAGTTTACATTAAACTCTAAAGAAATAAGAAAAGTTATAAATTATTTAAAGCTATTATAATATGAATATGTAGCGAACATATTAGTGCGATTATGAAGTCCTAGCACATGTATAAGTAGCGTTGATATTGGTGCAGGTCTAAATGTATTATATTTGAATAGATTGCGAACATATTGGTGCCATTCTGAAGGCAGGTTGTTGCACCTATTGTTCTATGTTTCGTTCCATCCTATCGAGGGATTAATCATTATGTTGTAAACATTTTGTGTGTGTATGTTGTTGCGACGAGAACTCAGAACTTTCAACACTCCACGTTGGAAGAGAAAAGCCATTTAAAAAAACAACAACATAAAAGGGAGGTTTAGATAAGAGAGTAATGATCGTAGCGAATAACAAAAGACACTATAAGACAGAGAAGACAGGCCAAAACCTACTTTTTTAGCCCAGCAGTTGAGCAAACACTAACCGTGAGCACAAACGTACTCAGACAGAGAGAGACAAGCACACTACTTGTCAACACACACAAATTGACATACGTCTCCTGGTGGGCGAAGGTTTTTATTGACTTGTACGGGAAGTCGCCGCGGCTCTCCTGGAAAATTCTGTTTGGGAATTTCCATAACGTCGTTAGCTTTCTCCCGCTCGGTGGCTGCGCATTTCATTTGTACAGTCTGGTCAGAGAATCGGACAGGGGGCATTGGTCACTACTGGCCAGTTCCCCCCTCCCCACCCGAGTTGATACATATTTGATTTCGTCTTATACAGACAACGTTTAGACTCTATACATCTTTATGTGTCTTAAGAACGCACACATCTATCCGTTGTGCGGTAAACAATCCCGTGAGCTATCTAAGCATCTATATCATGTATCATGGAACTAAGCAGCATGATATCTATTAATGCATTTGTCTTCGACTATATACAGATTGCACATTTTACTTCTTTGTATCCGTGCATTTAGGTTACAAAATCTATATCATGTCTCTAAATCTACCAATATATCTATCCAAATCTATCTGAATCTAATCTATAATCCAATCTATAGGCCCTATGTCCTTCTGTCCGTCTCTCTGTTGATATATCTGCCTAGCACTCTGAATCTATATATCTCTTTAAATTTGTCTGTCTGTCTGTTTACATGTACCTGTATCTATCTGTCTATCTGTCTTTGTACCTGGTCTTCTTTATGTCTTGTTATGTATCTCTCCGCCCATCCCTTTTGTCCAGGATTAATTAACCGCCCACCCCCCTCCCAACGTGAATCCTCGACACAAACGAACATCCATCTGTAGGGATTACACGTTGTAGTTCCCACCCTCCATTGTTGAAGTTCGCTGCGCACCGAAAATTGATATACGCAACTTTACTGGCATTAAAAGCCTGCAAACTTATATTTAAGAAATATAAAAGTCTTGAACCTTTTTTGTTCCCATTTTTGCGTAGGCCTACGCTTCAATAACAAGTCGATCCGCTATGTTAAAGCTTTTTATAATGCTATAAGCGTTCCTAAAAAAAAACCCCGTTCAAGTAGGCGAAACAATCCCGTGTTTAGAAGCTCTTCGTAGATGCTTTCTTAAACATCGTCGATGCTTTCTTAAATATAGTCATAACGACCTACGGCTCGATATGTCAAGAGCTAGGCATCGGCACTAAAGGACGAGGAGGAAGGATGGGTGGGGTTGGAGGAGGGGCGTACGCATCCGTCACTGCTACTGTTTCTGCCCATGCGTAGAGTAAAAATGTAAAAAAAACTTATATATCGATAAGCACTCCTCGCGGATGTAATTCTCTTGAGAAAAATAAGGGAGGGCAGATAATGAGGGCAGGCAAGGTGCAGCAAGACACGTTGTTTCCTGGTACTAGAACCTTACAGGCTTTGACACACTTTACCCACAATGCGTGTAACGGAAAAGGTGACATTTTTTTTAACAGCGCTAATAATAGTCATTTTAAATAGCCGGTTGACTGACAATGGTTTTCAAAAGAATGGCCTAAGTTACATTGTTCAAATATAAGATGGTAACCTAGGTCAAATAAAGTCATTATAATATTTGCAAGTATTATTTGACCGGATATGATATAGTGTTTGTTAATTGATTGGCGTTAATTGATACGAGGATTGTGTTGCCTGTGCAATGGGCTAATAATTTATTTATAAGATGTTTGTTCGTCTGCTGGCTCTTCTATTTGGGATAAAAAAAAAAATGTAATTTAACGTGGCCTTTTTCTCTACTTCTAGTTTTAATAAAACATTAAAATGAGTTTTGGAATGCTGAAAAATAGTATAAGTGAAAATCTAAACTACCGCGAGCACATAAACACCCATAAACACAGAATACAAACACATAAACACACAGGACGCTAAAAAAAAAACCATTTAAAACAAACCTATCGTTTGCCCCTAGATAACTCTTTCTCCTGATCAGCGCTTGAAAGCTGGACTTACGCCCCCTTAGTGATTACCGCTTTTCTGTCCAATCATTAACTCCCTAGCGTTGCCACTTTTTTTTTGGCGGGAATCATTTTCACTCGGCCAAACGAGCGAATGATTCTGTTTTTACCTTTGTTGTTTATAGCACGTGCGCGCATGCGTACTCGGTCTTTAAAATACTGGAATTGAGAATCATTTTTATCGGAGTAAAATCAAGTTGAATACAAGGACAACGACCCAAAAAATTTTTTTTAAAAATGTTTTAAAGTCATCCAAAATTGTATTATTTCACAAAGAGAGCTAGAAGTATAACAAACCAAAATACACTTTGAATTTATTCTACGCTTCAAAGTAATGCGCATTATAACTATAAAATAAATTTAATGTGACCAAAAGTTATTTCCCCCTGTTTTGAGCCAAGCATTGCTAAGATTAGACACGGTGACCATGCGGCAGCGCGTTCGACTGGCGATCCGAAGGTCATCGGTTCAAATCCTGGTTGAGGCTAAGAATTTTCCCTGGAATAGAGGGTGTCCCTGAGTCTACCCAGCCCTGATGGGTACCTGACATTAGTTGCGGTAAAGTAAAGACGGCTGGGCACAATGCTGGCCACACATCCCTTTGTATGCCGTGGCCACAGAGAAACTGGTGAACGGTGCCAGTCACCAGCCCTATGATCAGTTTGGTCTTAAGGGCACTTTACTTTTTTTTCAGGATCAATGCGGACATTTTTTGAAAACATTATGCACACCAATGAAAAATATACTACACTTGTCTTGGTCTCCGCAACCTTTTTTCGTACTCGATTTTGTTTTATTGGGTTAGGGCCTAAAAAACTTTAGTGGACTTCAGACAGCAGATTATCTTAATATTGGAGCAAAGCTTACAATATTGGCATTAGCACCACTACCCGTCCCCCTGTCTGGAACATTAGCCACATATACTATAGATATATCAATCGTAGGCTAGTTGCCCTAGGTGTCTTTAGCTTAGCGTCCATCACAGCTGTCTCCAGTTTTTTGTTAACATTACTATGACGTCTGCCGACCATTAACGACTACGTCTAATGCTGGGTTTGGTCTCTATGACGTCATAAGTCTTCCATCCCCATCTATTTCGCTTACTTAAATACCAATTTACTCACTACTTCCCCCCCTCCTCTTCCCCCCCTCCTCATCCCCCCCCCCCCCAACACCATAATATCCGCAGCAGCGAATCATTTCAACAAAACCAGACATTTTGCCATCTTTACCACACAGTGCACACACCGATTACCTTTTTTTATGCGATGCCGTTAAATGTGACGTCAGCGAGACTTGTCTGCGCAGACTTCGGCACATACCTCATCAGTAATTACCTCTTGTTCTACAACCAGTATAATTTGGTACAGTGGTAGTTAAAATTGTGTTTGTTTCTGGGGTTGTCATCGAACTGTCACGGTTGAGTAGAACAGAAAGTAAAAAAAACCCAGTCTAATTATAGAAAAGGAGGCCAACTCTGCCGTTTTCTTCCTCTTTGACACCTTCAGGTTTGATGCCAAATTAGATTTAACCTACTTATCGACTATTTGAAAACCATTAAATAATCATTACAATATTTTCACGTTTTAGACATAATTCGTCATTATATATATTTATATATATAATTAAATATAGGATTATGTAATTCTATTAAGAAAGACGTATCTGGCATTGATCTGATCTTTACCTTTCATAACTTTTATTTAACAGTTTTAGAAGCCCGAGGTGCAGTCATCATGTTAGCAAAACGGGGGGGGGGGGGGGGGGGGATAAACCAGATATAAATCGTTTCTGATATAATTAGGACATTGTAATCACAAAGTACTCAAATCGTCTTTGTTCATTTATCGAGATATATTATTATATATTTAGGCATTGACATACACATTGCATAAACATTTTGTGTGTTTGAGTTTTTTTTAAAGCTCAAACAATAACATAATAAATATATATATATATAAAGATAACATAACACATTTGAAATAATTTCAAAACAGAGAGTACAATCAGATGTATAATTAATTAGGTGTGACTCAACAATAAGCGTTTTTATTAAACATACCACTTTTTTAAAATTTATAAGAAATCAAACATAAATTGTCAAAAGGAATATTTCGCAAAAAAAAAAAAAAAAAAAAAAAAAAATTGATTAAATAAATGAATAACTATTAAAATATTTTTATAAAGAAATAGTTTTTACTATTGCAACTGAATGCCCGCTATATTTTTAATTATATAGTGTTTTTTTTATCATTGATATAAATCTAGCTGTAAATCAGTGGCGTAGCTAGTGGAGGGGGGGGGTCCAAATTCGAAAGTCCCCCCCGGGCCCCTACTTTAGAGGGGCCCCCAAAGGAGTGTCCGAATTTATTTTTTCTCATGTCATAATGTCGAATGTCAAAATGCGGGGGCCCCTAAAGATGCCCCCCCCCCCGGGCCCCCAAATCCCTAGCAACGGCTCTGCTGTAAATTGTCTAAGTTTAATTGATTGATATATCCGGTTCTATGCCTGCTCCCTGTAGGTGGGGGTCGGTGGTTGCCCCTGGGATGGGCTCTTGCCGTTGAGGGTTCTTGTAATGTTTAATTTATAATTTGCCAACGTGCTGATCGAATTAAAAATCCTACTTTGGCACACTATTATCAAAAGGTTGCCGACCCCTGCATTAGGACATCAATTTATTACAGGAATAATTAGGAAGAAACGTAAGTGATTTTACTATTTTTACTATTGAACAAGTTTATGAAAACTACTTACTAAATTATAGATATGTCTAGTGTTAGAAGTTCTTGTGTATAAAAATACATTTTACTAACTACCTCTAATTGTGTATGTGTCTGCCTGACACTGTGTGTGTATGGGATTCAATTTTTTAAATTATTTTTTATGCATTTGATGTCAAAATTGTTTTATAATAATTATAGCAAACTTAACCTCGTCATCCGAAGGGCCAATTACACTGTTCAGATGTAGTTACTCACCTCAGAAAACCACGTCTTTGCGCCCCGGGGGGTGACAGTAGACGTAGAGTAGAATCGTTTATCTTGTCAAAACTTACCGCAATTAAAAGAAAAGAAGAAACATCCCAGAAACTAAACATGAACTAAGTATCTGAGTAGTTAGATTGAACATTTTTTTTGTTTTTACATTTTCTGTGTGGATGGAGTCATTCCACCCAACGCCCCTCTACCCTACGCCTATTTCCCCCCCCCCCCCCCACCACCACCACGTCTCTTCCAACCGTTATTTTTCTAAAGTGTTTGGTAAGTATTGAACTGATAATTGCGCCCCCCCCCCCCTCGTGGCGTCCTCGCAGGTAGATGTATGGTTTAATTGCAGAAAGATACTGTCTTCTGAACATTTTACAAGTACAATAATTGACTAGCACACACAGTTAACCATTGGGGAAAAACTGCGCAAATTTTACAAGAGCAGATACGCACGCGCAAAAGCACATACGCTCGCAGGCCGTATTGTAATTAAAAAAACGTAGAGGAATGTTTTAAAAATGATACACAGGAAGTGACATTTGCAGTTTTTGCAAAAAAAGTATTATGGGTATTATTTTGTTTTTGGTTCATTTCTGTATCCGCTCTATGGGGCTTAAACTTTAAAATTTACTGAGAATAATTTTGAACTCACCAGTGTCGATATGATACGAGGGGATTATGTAGCCATCAAAACGTCTAGCTGCCTTTCAGCTTTCTACCGATGCCGTGTGTCTCTCACATCAGGAGTCGGCAAAAAAAATGTTGATAATAATGTCCCAAGGAAGCAGTTCTAATTTATTCAGCGCTGCCATACGCTTAAAAGTCATCATAATCTTATCTTCTAGAAGAGACTTGAATTGTTTTTGGGTATGTCGCGTACCATTGGAAAATCTCTCTGAGTGCCAAATGTGTCTTGCGTGTCGTATGTTGCAAAACCCTGTACACCATTCAACTCTTGGTGTAACATCTCTGTATTTCGCTAAAACAAACAAAAAATTAGCATTGAATTAAACATACTTAAGATTACTCGAGATGCGGATATTATTATCTTTGGGGGACTAGGTGCTTCTAATTACAAGTAATTGCTACAGTTTATCTAAGGACCACCTGTACGATTATCACAATCTGAAATCTGATCCGATTATCCCATGATAATACAGGTAGATTTTAAATCCTTTACCTTCACTTTGTAAAACTTTCTGGCTGGTTGGCTTGCTGGCAAACGACCGGCCGATCAACCTAACCTTCGGTAGGCTAATTTGAACCACTTGCCTTAATCATATCGATCTGAAACTTTGTACATAGACGTTAAGCCTAGGGCAACACATCCCTCTCACCCTAAACCACAAAATCACAATAAATCAGTTTTAACTTTGTTTACTTTTTTACAATTTATTGTGTGCATTGGAAAATTCCTATTGAACGTACATGATTAACCGTACTTTATGTGTTTACCGCATTTTTTTAACTTTTTTTCCCCTATTACTGCTTGATGAAAATTTCTAATGAAATATGCTTAGATAAAATTAATATTAAGCAAAAAAAGATAATAATTGCATGTAATATTAAAACTATGCATGCGTGTCAAAACCTGGGCCATATAAGCTACACGACGGTAAATCCCAATATTTTATATGAGTTTTAAATTACGATTTCTTTCCGCATGGCCACTGGCTTGTACCTTGAAGAACGTTGAGAAGACACAAACATCTGTCATAAATCGTTTGCTGCATCTTTGCAGTGTGGTTCTTAGTTTTTTTGCCCCCCCCCCCACACACACACACAGTTTAAGTAGGCTATTACATGTTTCAAAATGGCTTCTCGAGACGTAAGATAACAACTAAAGTTTTGAAACACAGATAACAAAAATGTATTTGAACAAAATCTTGTTCAAGAGTCAGTGACATTTCGGTGTTTTTTGGAAACTTTATCGTATCTTATACATTGCAGATGCTCCTTCTATAAAGAAGATCATTGCGTCCTACGCTAATCCGTGGTCCGAATCTAGTCTAGCAGTTTTAATAGTGCTTTAAATTATGTTAAGCTACTGGTTTTCCTGGTTTGTTCAGGCAACCCATTCCATGCACGGAAGCCACTTGGGAAGAAAGAAGAAAAACAGACGGAAATGTCGAAAACAGAGGAAGAAAAACTATCGATAATTGAGAAAAATTTAAATACTGGATGTCACTGTATGCCTAACACCAAGTTTCTATCCCACTGCTCATGCGCAGAGGATGTCAACAAGACGCGGGCTCGTGCGTCATTGGCTGGGCTGTACATCGATCATCGTTTTGCTGGCACGTGCAGCTAATTGGATCAAAAAAAGATGATAATTAAGGAAATAGTCGTCTGCTTGAAGTTACTCCTTTGTGTGTGTGTGTGTTGGTGTGTGTGTGTTTGATGAAGAAGGCAGAGGGTGTTGTGGACCAGTTTCCATTTCAGACTTACCCTAGTCCGCGGAAACTCATCTTAAATTATCTTATATATTCCAGATGCTATAAAGAAGATTATTGTGTCCTACCCTCAGCCGTGGTCCGACTCTAGTTTTGCATCTTTATTAATGTATTAAGTGATATTAAGTTACAGGATTTCCTGGTTTGTTCAGGTAACCCATTTCATGGTCGAATGCCACTCGGGAAGAAATAGTACTTAAAGTCATTTGTTCTTGCATAAATAATAAGGACAGTGTTTTCGTCCTTATGTTTATCTGAGCAGAAATAGATTGGTCTTGCGATCAAAGTTTAATTAAGACTTAATCGAAGACATCAGAAGACAGTTTTTTATTGGTTTGACGAGTCACTAATTGTCTTTTTATATAACTCAAACTATTTTTTTTCCACTGACGCATTGAGATCCAAGCTGGCACAACGCCCACACTACGAAGCGGACACCCCCCCCCCCCTAAAAAAAAAGGGTTGCGCCAAACACATACACCCCCACATTCTGCAAGGGAGAAAGAACACTAGAAAACGTGACTAACACTCGTAACCTAAAACCACTCGTGTGACAAAAGGCATCAAGTATAAATGCAGACATACTATTGTACATATAGTCCCAGTGGCGTATTTAGGCATGCTCCACATGTCCCATTAGAACAGGGACCCACACACAAAAGGGGCCCTCACAAATCCCAAAAAGATATTTTCTAGTGGCATCCTTCTGCTTTTGCTGAAAATGTAGAATAAAATTAATTTATTCCCCTACAATTTTAAGCGCTCTAGTCTAACCAAGCTAAGCGCAACATTAAATTAATGATTTTACAGAATGTTACATGAATTGACGGCACTTTTTAAGGTATGTGGAAAGCAGAAGCGAGGCCACGAGGGGCCCCCACATAAACTTGGGAAGAGGCCCCCACAATCATAAATACGGCCCTGCATTTAGAACACACACAAAAACAAAAAAAGTCAACAACAGCAGTTTGTTCTTCACTGTGATCTTGTATAATTAGTCTTAAATATATTGGCGAAAGAGGGCAAACAAAATGATCAATAGAATATCTGACTCAGTAGATATGTCCACAAAAACAAAAACGGAGGAATTTGGTTAGCAATACTATGCTCTTAACTCTTGTCAACTGGGAAACTTGGAAATTCCGAATAGGAAGTCTTCCCAGTTCCGAATTGGTGCATTTTAATACTTTTCTTTATAGAACAAAGCATAACTATTTCAAAGAAGCTTGTAATTCCGGAAGCTAGACGGTGCGCTGAGCTTAGCGACACTTTGGAAAATGGTGCATGTATTTTACTTAACTTTCGGATCAAATCCAAAATTGTGGTCAAGAGCGCACTAAGCAATGCTAAATTGCTAAATTGATCTAATTGAGATTCGCGCTTTACACATTTAATTATAATCAAAACTTAAAATTTAGAATCTATAACTTTAACAAGAAATTTCTCTTGCATGTTTGATCCTATTCTGTTTGCCCATTTTATATAGTTTCTATTATTTGTAAATCTATCGATAGCCCTTGGACAATATGTCAAAAGATAAAGTAAAGTATCAGATGGAACCAAATCTATACGGCTTGCACAGGGGCTTTAACAGAATGTCATTATCCAATAGGCCTTAGTTTGTACAATAAATATACATAAAAAAAAGACAACATTCTTATGTTATTTTGAACTATTTTTTATTTGGAAAAAATAAAACAACAACACAAAAACAATAACAAACAAACAACATCAATTTATAAACAAACAAAAAACAACAATAAAAGACAACAATGCCATAAAAAAACAACAACAACAGAAAACCGAAAGATGTTCAATAAAACAGATTCTCTGAATCCTAATATTTACAGAAGTTTTCAATTATAGAAAAAATACTCAAGTGTTGTTTCTAGTTTGTTCTCTTCATTCTATACACACTTTTTTGTTTCTTTTATTTGCCATCGTGAATTGAAGACATTTCGTTGTTGTCTAACTGGTTACATGTTGCTGTGGGTTGTTGTTGTATTTTCCTGAGTAAAGTTGATGTTTAAATTTATCCCTCTGGTGTTCATCCCTTTGAAGAGTAAGCTTGTGATCAATGCAGAATACAACAGCTGGAAGGAACAAGGCTGTGTGCATGCGTGTGAGATTCTATGTATGTATGTGTGTGTGTGTTGTAGTTGTTGAGAGCTCCAAAGCCATGTCACATTAATTGCATAAAAACTTGAAAGCTAGAGAGTGTGTGTGTAAAGATCCGCATGTTAACACACACACACAAGATAATAATTTTTTTTGCTCAACTTGAAATGTATCTTGTGTTTTAGGATGCAGCTTTTCTTTCAGTTTAATTTTCCATCGCTATTTGTTGGTTTTGTTTCAATTTATCTTGTAATTGTGCAGCGTCCTCTATTATTTCAATTTTTTTTTTCACGCGAAGATGTTAATTACTAATTGCCCAAGATCAGAGTGAAGAAAATAACAGTTGATGTTGTAGTGAAAAATAATTAATTTACACATATAAATGACCACATGTTTTAACTCGATTGGATTAATAATGAACAACGCGTAATTACATTACTTTTTTAATGTGTATGACACAAATAATGATTAGGCCGACCCAGGTAACGAAGGCTGACGCCTTCAGCAAACATTAATTCACAGGTCAGCAATAGATGGACATTCATTCATTTGTAACGTCATTTGAGTGAGTGTTAAGTCTAACTTTCTAGATGTTGGCAAAACTATGCACCTCTGTCAACACAATTCCACGGTACTGCCTGGCTATTTATTTTCTAGTAAAGTAAAGTACCCTCCGGACCAAATTGATCATATGGCCGGGGAAGAAGCGTTCACCAATGTCTGTGGCCACGGCATACTAGGTGTGGCCGGGGAAGAAGCGTTGACCAATGTCTGTGGCCACGGCATACTAGGTGATTGCGTGGCTAGAACAATGCACAGCAGCCTTTACTTTACCTCCACTAATGTCAGGTAGCCTACCCATCAGAGCTGGGTAGACTCTGGGACACCCTCCAAACTCGGATAAAAATCCTAGCCTTTACCAGGATTCAAACCTAGGACTTTCGGTACGCCAGTTGAGCGCGCTGCTGCTCGGCCCCCGTGCCTCTACAGTGAGTGAGTGTCAAGTCTAACTACCCGAATATCACGCTACAATAATAAACACTTTCTTAATGTTGCCAAAGTCTAACTACCCGAATATCACGCTACAATAATAAACACTTTCTTAATGTTAACAAATGCACCTCTGTCAACACAATTCCACGGTTCTGCCTGGCTATTTATCTTCTAGTAGTACAAACAATCCCTATTCGGAATCAGTGAGAGTTCAAAATGGAGACGGGTTTAAACGCCATGAATAAAACGCTATTTTTTACGGAACTGCTGACTTAAAAATAAAGACAGTTTGAAGCAGTCCTATTTCAAAGAATGCAGTGTGCAACGTTTCGTTGACGAATATAAAAAGACTCATCAAATTGTCTTTTCTTTCAATGTCTATAATGACGCTAGAATCAGTGCTATTACAAAGCATTATAATGCTTGTTCCACGTCCTTTTAAGAATTTATTAGTAACAAAAATATCTTTATTGATAATGGCGAAATACATAACAATACACTAACATTGTTAAACTCTTCTTCAAGGTTTCTAAATTTAGATTTAATACGCATATTAACCAATGAATACAAAAGCCAATGCATATTACTTCATTTTGTTTATAGATTCCTCGGAGGCGCATTTGTAGCGAAAGGGGAATATCATATAAATGCAAAAGGCTAAACGCATTTTATAAAAAGAAAATCCATTTTAACAATTGCAGCGATTACTTTTTTTCTCATGTCACACTTAGGCCCTATTCCCCACCTCAGCTAAAAAAAAATATTATGTTAAAAAAAACAACAACCAAAATTACCTGTTTGAAATTCAGCTTTTGACTTTGTGAAATTAAGTAGTATAGCCCAAGTGTGTCCGAATTGTGCATATTTGTGCATATTGAGCCAACATAACGAAAGTGTTTTGCATTGGAGCGTGAGTTTCCGGTAGTTAGACTTAACACTAACTCGTTTATGGTTTCAAATATTATAGTTCTATTTATCTGCGCCATTTTATACATTATGTAAATTAAATTGATAACATAAATAATGTATCAAGTTAAAATGAACTAAATTAAATAGTATGTCTGGAACGGTCATTTGCTATATTTCTCTTTCAGAACTTGATTATTCCTAAGTTTATTAAAGCAAACTTTCGCCAATCGTATGTGTCTAGGTATACTCTAAGTAGGGCCTACCTATACTAATATATGTTAGTGCAGGGGTCGAAAACTTACGGTACGCGTGCCAATTATGGCACGCAGGGCGATTTTGTTATGACAAAAAAGGCAACTCTTCTAGAAGAAATTGAGTGCAAGAACACGATGACGTTTGGCACGCTGAATGAAATAGAAATCTTACTTTTGCAAACTGTTATCAAACTGTTGCCGACCCCTGTTTTTATGTATGTTGATAAACCTACGGTGTAATACTCTTCTGTACAGAAAGAGCGCCTGTAGCATATAAGATGGAGATAGTAAGGCATTGTGTGGTCAGCACGTCTAACAGCTACCATTACTTTCCTCAAGCAGAAAATTAAAAAAGCTTTTGGAAAAAAGGCGAGGGATGGATCCGGATAAACAAACTCCTGCTTGCCGGATTCCGGAGATAAGAAGAATGACAGTTTACTTCTGCGCCGCACGACGGACGCGTCTGCTGCACACCCCCACACACACACTAAAAGGCCGTAAACGGACATTAAAATGTACCTCAGCTGTTGCTACTTCCTGGGGTATCACAAGGGGGAGGTAATTTACGATAGTCTCGCATCTATAAACTGCAATTATTCCTCCCGCCTTTCGCAGCTTGCAGTTGTCAAGTCCACACAGCACACAGGCGCACACCCACACTCAGGTGGTCCGGGTATTCCCAGAAAACCAACCTTTAAGCCTCATTAGCGTCTTACTCTTACCTAAATCTTTTGATAAATACATTTTCTTAGACGCTAAATTTGGTCTCATGTGCATAGTGGAAAGTCTTAAACGGAAGACTACTCATAAAACAAGGGAAATAACAATTTAAAAAAGGGGGTGATAATAAGTAAAAAGAAAATGGAGTAAAATTACTATTTTTATTACTTTCTTTTATTTTGTGTAATTTTGTTGTTTGTTTGTTTGTTTGTTTGTTACTGTGTAAATCGTGATGAGCGATAGAAAGTGGGCTGCTGAAGAGCTTGCAAGCACCAAGATGGCGACCGTGGGCACATCCGGTGATGAATCTATTTTAATGATGTCTTGTTTACATCGAACTGTAGATGCCGGATCGATCTTCTAGTTTAAAATATCTTTTAGTTTAAAATATAAATATAAAATTTACAATCGTATTTTTTTCTTTTTCTAATGTCTGTGCATATGGCGAAATATCAATAAATAAATAAATATAAAAAAAAAGTGTGTGTTTATTGCAAGATTTTCTGAAAATAGATAAAAATATATTGAAAAGCAAATAAAAGAAAACACATATTGATTTTAAATCTGCTACAGAATTAAATAAACTTGCAATTAGAATATGTAGACAGATCAGGTGTCAGTTGATTAGATGTATAGCAATGGTTTGTAGTATCATATATGAATCAATCAATCTATCTATGAATCTATCTGCCTGTCTGTCTATTTATCTTTATCAAAATATCTACCTATCTAGTTACCTACCCACTTTTCTACCTAGCTATTTCTCTACCTAACGACCTCCCAACATATCTAAATAACTATCTGTCTATTTATCTGTCTGTCAATCTGTCTGTAAATCTATTTATCTAAACAGCTATCTAACTATTTATCTATACAGTTATTTATCTACCTAGCTACCCACTTATCTAAATATTTATCTTACTGTAAGTATGTATTTTCTAACGGTATATCTGAATATCTAATTTCTCTCTTTGTTTATATTTCAGGTGTGCCAGACCACTTCCTGTTTGAAAACGTCGTCAAGTATTCTGAACAGAATGAACATCACGGCCAACCCTTGTGAGGTAAGTGATCGAGACCTATACTGTCTCAAACATACGAAATCAAATAAAACAGTCCTATCCATTGGCTAAGTATCATTCTGTCCAACACGATCAAATCTTACCCGCAAGGACCACGCCTACAAGTCATTAGAAGAATTGCCTTGCATTTTAAAACAGATTAAACAAAGCAACAATAACACAACACTAAACAATTAGACAAAAATACCAGATCAAGATTTATCACAAACAAAACACTTTCTGCCGCAAAAAAAAACAACAACAAAAACGTTTAAAATTGTCTCTCAAGAATTTCTTGCCATGCTATTGATTAAATCTTTTAGTTTCTTGCACTAATTAAACATTATTATCAGGTAAGTCTCTTTTTAAAAAATGTCTGTTAAAAAAATGTTTCCAAATATTAGTTCTCTCGACATTTTGTGTGTGACGATTTTTCTTCTCATTTCTCTTCGATCCACTTCTATAAATTTGCAAAATACTTTCTTCAGAACTATTCTATGACCCAATCCAAACATCGAACCACTGTTATAATCTACTCATATTTCAAGCACTTTCTGTTTTTACCAAAAACAAATCGATCGCTCTTTTATAGTCCACGTCCATGTTTCTAGCTTTCCCTTTGCACAAACGCTTACGAGAGAAAACAACAGAAGCGATAGAGAGAAAGAAAAAACTCCATTACAATCAATAGAATCTCTCTTTATTCATGCTATATTCCCTTCCACTCCTAATTTATACCTAATTCCAGGTTCCATTTCTTGTGTTGCGGAAAGAGAAAATAAAAAAAAAAGTTGAAAGGTATAATCGAGAACGATACGTAATGCACCCCCTCTTCACCGCCCGGCCCCCCTCCGCCCTGTTTCCTCTCCAGGAACCGGTTGTGATTAACTAGCCAATCGATTTATTAATTAACTAAAGTGGAGTAAAAGAAAAAAAAGGTACCGCAGTACTTGTTCAGTCGTGTAGATTACCTTTTGTTAGACATTAAACTACTACACTTACGGCGAAGCTGGAACTGATATAACACTACTTTATAGGCTTTTAAAAGCCGGACTCGAGAATTAAAATTGAGATTAGCGCTGAACAGTTTCATATGATTGGACTAACGTCAAGGTAGACACATTAGTAAAGTAGCCTTCGGACCAAATTTTGATCCATAGGGCCAGTAAAAAAACGTTCACCGGTTTCTGTGGCCACGGCATACTAGGGGATTGTGTGGATGCCCATCCGCCTTTACTTTACCCCCAACTAATGTCAGAGCTACGTAGACTCACGGTCTTTCTCCAGTACCAGGAACAACTCTTAGCCTTCATTAGGATTCAAACCCAGAACCTTCGCAAACGCCAGTCGAACGAGCTGCCGATCGGCCACCATGCCCCCCCCCCCAGGTAGATATATTATATCTGTAAAAGTTGTACTTGAAAAAAAAATGAAATTAGCACTAAACAATAACATAAAATCAGACCTACAAAGCTAGACTGTAAAAAGATTTTAAGAAGCCTTTAAAAAAAAAATCTGCCGCTGAGATGAGAGATAAAACAACTCGATGTTTACATGGAGAGGCTAATTGATCACTTTTTATAAAACAGTTTTCATCGGTCGAGTACACTATTGACAGAAGAAAGGAAATCTTCTATGATGTTAAGAGACTATTCAAACACAACAACAATCAAATAGAAGAAAGTGCACACTTTTATTGTTTTCACTTGTGCCTCTGGCACAAAACAACATGGTACCATGTTTCTCTACCACTATAAGAGGTAAGCAAATAACAAATAATCATCAACAATAGAACTGGGTAAAAGTTTAGGCGTATCTGATAACTAGTGTTCTTCATTGCTTTGTGTGGTTCTTCTTATGTTTGGTGTAAAAAGTTCCCCGTAGGACTATATTGATCATAAGGTCGGAGAAGCAGCGTTCACCAATTTTTAGTTGGCCACGGCATACTAGGGGCTGCGTGGCCAGCACAATGCCCAGCTGCTAACTAATGTTAGGTACCCATCAGAGCTGGGTAAAATCAGGGACACCCTCGAGTCCAGAGAAAAAATCCTAGCCTTCACCAGGATTCGAACCCAGGACCTTCGGTACCGCGATGCCGCTCGGCCACCATGCCTCTTTTTGGTGTGTTGTTTAGTGAGAAAGTACTTTTTGAAAAAAAAATATATTATATGCGTTAAATTAGTTTTTCTGTTAATGGTTGCATTAGTCGACTTCTTTAAATCAAAAGCACCCATCATTGTTGTATTTTAGTAAGGCACTCCCGTTTATCACATCTTCAGAGATTCCAGTCTTTAGCGTCGTAGGCCTATGCTTTTTGCGGAGGTCGGCAAAGATACTAAGAATACTAACAATACTGCACTGCAGTCCAGAGACACCTTCCTTGTTAAGGGCAACCACTGGAACATGAACGGTTGGTAGTTAATACCTAGTAGATGCCCAGCTCTCACCTGATTGCCTAACACAGGGGTCGGTAACCTTTTAATGATTATGTGCCGAAATGGGATTTCTAATTTACTCAGCATGCCAACATTCTAAAAAGTCATCCTGCACTAGCACTAAATTTCTTGTAGAAGACAAATGAGTTGTCATTTTAAGGGTCTTGCGCATTCCATTGAAAATCCCTTTGCGTGCCCATGGCACAAGTGCCCTAACCCTAATACATGTGTTCATGTGTAGTGTATCAATGTGTTATTGAAAAATAACTGAATAAAATAAGATTAAATAAATAATTAAAAACAACATTCTTGTTTTGATTCTTTTCATTGGGACCTCGAGTGTGTAGTCGGCACCCCGAACTGCTGTTTGATTGTTATTGCTGCCCTCGGGCTAAAAAGTTTGGACACCCCTGAAATAGAGTATTAAAAAAAAAGTGAACAGTTTTATTTACTCATATAATGTATGATGATATATATATTAATGTTAGGTTTTTGGGTCAAGGTTAAGTGATTTACTTGACGGAAACGCTCAATAATTCATTCCAGTGACATACATATATACATCTGTTTGTCTGTGTGTGCGCGCATATGTATTTGTTATGCTGTGTTATCAAAAGTGAAGTATGCAAACTAGCATGGATTAAGACTTGTACTCTTATCCCCTTACAAATGGGTTACAAATGACATTTAACTGCATTTCATAGAACGCTCAGAGAGTTATTCACCATGAACGCTCACATCACTTGATCGACTTGTAGTGAATATCATAATAATATCATGCATGTATGTCTATTGTATTCTCAAGGCCAGGGCTCGGCAACCTATGGTACGTGTGCCAGATTTGGCATGCAGAGCGATTTTCCATGGCACGCGGAGGACCCCGAAAAGAAGGCGATTGAAGTCTTTTCTTTAAGCAATTGAGTGATAGAAAAGGATACATTCTAGGCTGTTGGCACGCTGTATAAAATAGAAATCTTCCATGGGCACATTATTATTAAAAAGTTGCCGACCTCTGCTCTAGACCATGGGCAACCTTTTGATAATACTGTACCAAAGTAGGATTTCTAATTCATTCAGCGTGCCAACATCCTAAAATGTCATCCTGCTGTAGTACTCAATTACTCGTAGAGGAGACTTGAATTGTCTTTTGTGGGGGAACTTAGGCGCGTTATTGAAAATCGCTCTGCGTGCCTAGTCTGATACGCGTTCCTCAGGTTGCATCCCCAGGTCTAGACTACAGTTTAACAATATCGGTCTTTTGATTTGATGCTGTTTTATTGTTCTTTGTTGTTTTTTGCTTCATAAACAAGTCTCATAAACCAAATTTATTTTTATACACAGATATCGTACCTGTCGTTTTTTTTTTTTTTTTTTTAAGTTGACCGCGTGTTCCTAAAGGAAATAACTACCCCCGCCACAAGACCGCGTGTTCCTAAAGGAAATAACTACCCCCGCCACAAGACCGCGTGTTCCTAAAGGAAATAACTACCCCCGCCACAAGACCGCGTGTTCCTAAAGGAAATAACTACCCCCGCCACAAGACCGCGTGTTCCTAAAGGAAATAACTACCCCCGCCACAAGACCGCGTGTTCCTAAAGGAAATAACTACCCCCGCCACAAGACCGCGTGTTCCTAAAGGAAATAACTACCCCCGCCACAAGACCGCGTGTTCCTAAAGGAAATAACTATCCCCGCCACAAGACCGCGTGTTCCTAAAGGAAATAACTACCCCCGCCACAAGACCGCGTGTTCCTAAAGGAAATAACTACCCCCGCCACAAGACCGCGTGTTCCTAAAGGAAATAACTACCCCCGCCACAAGACCGCGTGTTCCTAAAGGAAATAACTACCCCCGCCACAAGACCGCGTGTTCCTAAAGGAAATAACTACCCCCCGCCCCAAGACCGCGTGTTCCTAAAGGAAATAACTACCCCCCGCCCCAAGACCGCGTGTTCCTAAAGGAAATAACTACCCCCCGCCCCAAGACCGCGTGTTCCTAAAGGAAATAACTACCCCCGCCCCAAGACCGCGTGTTCCTAAAGGAAATAACTACCCCCGCCACAAGACCGCGTGTTCCTAAAGGAAATAACTACCCCCGCCACAAGACCGCGTGTTCCTAAAGGAAATAACTACCCCCGCCCCAAGACCGCGTGTTCCTAAAGGAAATAACTACCCCCGCCCCAAGACCGCGTGTTCCTAAAGGAAATAACTACCCCCGCCCCAAGACCGCGTGTTCCTAAAGGAAATAACTACCCCCGCCACAAGACCGCGTGTTCCTAAAGGAAATAACTACCCCCGCCCCCACCCCTCACGTCAATATTTACTCTCGACGTTCTAACACCAACGGACGTCATCGGATTATCAGCAGGGCGCAAGGGCGGAGGGCGGTATCTCAATTCCGGGGCGCCCCCACAACATCTTTTAAAAATTACTGCATTGAATCTCGCAGCGGGGACAAAAGAAACTCCCAGCGCCCCCCGTCATTCCCCCTTTTTTTTTTTCAAGCGGTGTCCCGCTTCAGACCGGATGCAAATTGCCTGTGAGCAGAAGAAGAAAAGAAAATGGCGGCTTCCAATGAAACGGAGAAATGAAAATGGCGAAAGGGGGGGTGGGGAGGAATAGTTCACGTGGACTAGGAGATGTTCAGAGGTCATGGAGAGGTCAGGGAGAGGTTTCGGATTGATCTAGGTTTGATTTACTTAGCCAAGGGAGAAGAGACAGGGCTGGGCGGGGTGGGGAGTTGAATATGGGGTGTAGGGGGTTTGGGGCTGTCAGAGAAAAGGGACCTGTCGATCCGCCCAGGGGTACATGCCTATGTTTTTAACGATATTAAAGTATCGATACACAGCAGTATCGACCGCGGAGGGATGGAACTACAGACGATAAAGAAAACGATAAATATATATACCTATTAGCTTATCTTGTCTTATTCTGTACAGCGAAGGCTTTTTAAGATTAAGATCATTTGACATCTTTATATTTTATTGCATTTAAAACTTGCCTTTCCTATTTAGCCGACAAAGCAAACAACAACAACAACAACAACAAGGCCCATAACGAATTCAATTGTTTGTATGTCATAAAATATTTATAAGTAGTTTATTCACACTTTTGATTCCAGGGTAATCAAATAAACTCCTTCAATTGTGAACTTTTTCCTAGGGTCCAGCTCCACAGTATAATTAAGATTAAAAAGAATAGCAAAAAGATACCAAAAGCAAAAAAAATAGATCCAAAGGACAAATAAAAAACAAAAAAAAAGACACATCCAAGATTTAAACAAAGAGAAAAACAAAACAGCATATAGGGACAGAGCCTTTACAAGCTAATGTAGCGCCCCAGGGCAAAAGTTTCAGCGCCGCCCCCTTGCATACTGTAACTGCTTGTTTAGTGCTATATTTGCTATATTTAGACTACATTTGCCGCCCCCATGAAAGTAGCGCCCCCGGGCATATGCCCCTTTCTGCCCTGCCCTATGGGAGGGCACTGTATAGGGAACAGATGCAAAAACAAAAGCACACACACATAAAAAAAAAGCACAGCAAGATTCATACATAGACAGACAAACATTGGCACACAAATTATCATAGAAAAATATTGAAAAAAAAAGGCAGCTAAGGACGAATGAAAGGAGCAATGAAAGTTATCCATAGAGATGTGAAGATATATATATATTTGAGCAATGTTCTAATGTTTGTTTCCTGTTTGAAATATGATATCCATAATTTGTTTAGCGTTGATCAAACGCTAACATCCTGAACACTCAAACAGTACACATGCAAGTCAAATAGAAGTCATAGTAAAATTTCACTTTGAAGATTGTTTTTGTCGACTGGGCTGGTTAACTTAAGTAAAGGTCGATTAAAACCGATTTTTTTTTGTTTCGGCCGAAAATGAAACAATGCATAAAGTCGTAAATTGACTTTTAAACCGAAATTACCACACAAAAAGGATTTTAAAAGACTGTATATTGGCGATTTTAAGGTTTTGGTTTGCCTGGTCTGTTCAGCCAACCCATTCCGGAAGCCACTCGGGAAAAGAGAGTAATTATATGCATTTGCTCTTGCGTACGGCATATGTCCTAACGTTTATCTGAGCAATATTAATCTCGATCTAAGCAACAGTTTTTGAATTATTTTATTTTGTTTACAATGTCTTTGTAGCGGTTGAAAGCGTTCGTTACTCGAATCATGACATACACTGCTGAATATTTGCATGATGATTAACATGGTTATACTTCGCTTGTTTATTAGTGAATAAAGATATCAGAGAAAAACTCCCCTCCTCTCACAATAATGTTGCGAACTTAATAGAGCAAGGCTAGACTTTCACTTTTGGACGCCTCCATTTAACGCAGGGCCAGAAATAGACATTTTGAACCAGAGTCGCTCGGAATTGAAAATTCCAAAACTCGAGCTAAATATCCGAGAGTCACGAACCATCAAATAGCGTCAGTATTTTACTCAAAGAGGAAGAAAGAGAGTGTGTGTGTGTGTGTGGGTGAGAGAGAGGAGAGAGAAAGAAAGAGGGAGAGAGAGGGAGAGGAATGGATTAAAAAAGGAATCGAAAGTCAAAAAGTCCGACTGCGTCATTTAATTACATTTTTTTTCTTCCAGTTTCACTAGAAATTTATATTTCCCTGGCTAAATTGCACAAGAACTAAAAAGGAAAGAGCTGACAGTGTACTTCCGCCATTGCCTGTCTTCCCCCCCCCCCCTCTATTTCTCATTTGGAAGCACATAGTCGCAGGGTATTACCATGATTAATTGAAACGTCGCTTTTAAACACAGGAATTCTCCCACAAACCCATTCGCCCATTCTCTGTCCCTAGCCCCAAAATTCTCTTTATTTCTACCCATGCAGCCCCCCCCCCTCCCACACACACCTCCGCCCCTGAAAATTAATGGCAACAGAAATGGTTTTGTCGGGATTGTGTTTTTGTGTTTTTTCTTCCTTTGTCGAAGTTGTGTCCCTTTCCTTTACCACAACTGCTATTATCCCCCCTTTTAACTGACGAATTGAAATTGACGTTGTATCCATATGATTAGAACGGGAGAGAGAAATAAAGACAGAGAGAGAGAGAGAGAGAGAGAGAGAGACGCAAGTTCTCTACACATATCATTAACTAACAAAAAAAAATCTTTTGAAACAATCGAAAATATAAACTCTTGTTTTGAGATAAACGAAACAAAAAAATCTTTATGTTCTATTCTTATTTAAAAGTGTTGCTATTTAGAGCAGAACAGTTACGATTGAATAACGAAAACTAGTTCAAAAACAATAATTAAAATAAATAACAGTAATAAGATTAAGTAACAGTAATGACATGCCTCTGTTGGCTTTATCAAGTGTAAGGCAACCATTGTTTTGTATTGAACCATTAAAATCAAACGGACGTTTCCAAAGCATTTATAGATTCTAGTGAATTGAATTCAAAGGATATAAAAAACAACAACAACAAGAAGGCGAATAATGGGGGCCCACAAAAAAGGTAGGACTGGGAGGTGAGGGGGGGGGGAAAGGGTGTTCCTGGGCGCTGATGCACCCAGACAGGCTACGTGGGGTAATTAAATTGGGGATGCGGAAATAAATATTGTTTCGGTTTTCCGCAAGGGGGCCTTAATGAGATTTATCGTTGGTTTCAAACATCAATAGCTGTGTGTGGAAGGGATAGAGAGCGGGGGCGGGCGGGCGGGCGGGGGTGGATGCGTGGCGGCCGTTCACCTCAAACAATCGCCCGCTTGTATATACTCTGACATATTCGATCGGCCATTTAAATAGCGGGAGTTAACCCTCTTATCAAAGATAAACGGTTGGGGCCAATTTTATCTAATCGCGTCTCTCCCTCTGCTATTGTTGTGCGGAAATAACAGAATGGGGGATCTTGTGGAGTGTGGGATGGAAAGAGGCGAAGTGGGCTGGGGGGGGGGGGGGTGAGATAGATAGTTAGAGCGTACTTGTACCTCCCCCACTCCCACGGTGGGATCAGATAGAGTGTGCATTCAAATCAAAACAACACAAAAAAACTAAAGATGTTGATGCATTGTTGGATTATATAAATATGCCGAGCCAGGCATAGACCAAGGAGGAAGGAAAACAAAGCAACGAATAAATGCTCTATTCACTTGTTATTGTCTTTTTCCATACAATAGTCGAGAGTAGAACTCGGCCGAAACCAAAAGAAAATTTGATTTCGGTCAAAAAACAAAACCATAGCGAAAGTTATAAATTGACTTTCGGTTGAAACCGAAGACGAAACCGAAATTTTAAGTACACCTTCGGCCGAAACGGAAAGATAAACCGAAATTACCAAACAAAAGATTTTTTAACGACTGCACATATTTATGTTATAATTAAATATTTACTAGTTTATGGGTAGGCCTACTGTATTTAAGTAAACCATGGAGCTTTTTTTTTTTTTGTTTGAAAAAAATAATTAAAAATATAGCAACTACTAGGCCTATTTGTTATGAACACGATTGACCCGTCTCTTCTAAAGGGAGACCATCAACCTAATTTTCATTGAGATTTTAAATGTTTGTTTGTTCATCCGCTGTAGACGTTTTTCTTTGTTGTTGTCATTTTGAAAAGATTCGGAAAAAAAATGTGTAGTACATCAAACGTTTAAGATTCATGCGATTGGTAGAAATATAATATGATTAATTTTTTTGAACATAATAAAATACCAAATGAAATGAAATATGTTTATAGACAATTACTCTGAAGTGTTATGATTTGAAAAATGTAAGCAACAAGTCAAATACGTGTGATGAACTGTGCAGTGGCTTTCAACCATACAGTTTGACGCTGAAGGTAGCTTCCTGGGGGCCATTGGCTGACCTGGTGGAATCGTACGTATTTTCGGGAGCTGTTCCGCAGAGGGCACATTTCATTTGTTCCTATTTGTCGTTTGCGGAACATTTGTTGTTTCCGCCTTTCTTGACCTGCTCTTAGCCTGAAAATGATTTGTTGAAATTGGCGGGTGAGTTAGACAGTAAAATGCGGAAGGTTTAAATCATTGGTTCCCAACCTTTTTAATGCCGCTTTTCATGTTATGGCGACCCCCGACCATAAACAGTTTTTCGTCGCTACCTTATAACTGTAATGTTATAAAATGTAATGTAAATATCTCATGTGCAGGATGTATTTTCAGTGTTACTAATTGAACATAATTAAACCACAGTGATTAATCACGATATCCATTTGAAATTATATATTGTGAAATATTTATTTCTAACTACAATACAACTTCAGTGCTATGATTGAGATTGCGTCTTTCTCATCAGCTTGCACATTAAAGATCAGCTTTGACAACAAGTCTACTTCTGTATTTAGATTTGATAATCAACAAGCTGGAAAGCCCTTTCACAAAGCTATGTTGTTGGAGATGGAAGAAGAAGGCGCAACACAGTCTCAGACAGAATAGTATATGACTGCAAACACTTCATCCTGAATTTTGTAATTAGCATTGTAGAGAAATTCGTTGTTAATAAATTAAATGAACTTCTCCTGTGTTGTCTCAGGAACATCTTCATATGTGACTGTGCATGACCTTCTTTCAAGTGCAAATGGGGTATTAGATAAATTTGGAAAGTACGATGAAATTTCGTCTGCAAGTATGTGCAAGTGTTGTTTCACATATTTTATCATCGTAATCCTTTTGTCTGGTTCAATGTCATGTTCCTCAAAGAAAGCAGATAAGTTAAGCAACATAAACATTTTATTTACATCCAATTTTTTATGCCAAAGCTAAAGTTTTATTTGGAATTATCCGATCTTTTCAGACAAATTAAGGTTTGTTTCAAAAATTAACTGGTTCATGCAGTGATAAATTTTACTCATTAAAGATTTCAAAGATGTCCCAAAGTAAGTTATTTTCTGCAGTTCACTTTAATCGTCATAAAGTGCTTTGAACTGCGGTCTTACTTTCTGGTTTTAAAGTTAATGAGTTCTGAGTTTACCACGAAGCTTAAAACACGTTTTAAAATTTGTCTTCAGTTTGAAATAGTGGTTCGGCGCATCCGACTGTTTTTGTAACTGTTTGAAAGTAGGTATGTGATGGGGTTGGTGGGCTGATTTCATCACGCCGGGTACTCGTATGTGGATGTATCTGCATGTGGGTGGGCCCGCCTGGACACTGATAAAATATGTATTTTCCGGTGGTCTTAGGCGACCCCCATGAACTGGTTCTTCGACCGCTATCCTATTAGGATTAAACATTTAATGTTGTTATATTATTAAAACTATTTAAAACCATATTCTTTTATTTTCTTTAAAAAAATTCAACGTGAGCAAACCCGATATAAAAAAAAAACATAATTAAACAAGTGCTTACTAAATCTATTCAAGGGCGATAATAGTCCTAATTTTAAGTCTTTGGAGCAATAATTTTAGTAAACATTTTTTTTACTGCACAATATTAGCATTTGAAACAACAACAAATATTGAATTTGCGTATACCAGTAATGGTACTCAAATTAATAAAAATATGTAAAATGAACAATCAATTAAATAATGTTTTTATTTTTCTAAATGTAATGTTTAAAACACCATTTTAGCTACTATCTTGTTTTTATTAGTACGCATTTACTTAACTATTTATACAAGCTTGTTATAACAATCAATAACTCTCGTAATTTTTTAAAACCTTATCTAATAAGGTTTGAAGACTTAAAAGAAAAGAAGAATAGTCTAGACCAGGGATCGGCAAACTACGGCAAGCGTGCCAGACTTGGTATGTAGAACAACTTGCAATGGCACGCCGACGAACTCCTAAAAAAATATATCCAAGTATCTTCTATTAGAAATGGAATGCTAAAGCAGGGTGACGTTTAGGCTGTTGGCTCTTTGAAAGAATTAGAAATCCCACTTTGGTACACTATTATCAAAAGGTTGCCATTCCCTGGTCTAGACTAAAGAGTGTTGGTGCCAGGACACAACACTTGCGTAGGGGCACGGTAGCCGAGCGGCAGCGCGTTCGACTGGCGAGCCGAAGGTCCCGGGTTCGAATCCTGGTGCAGGCTAGGATTTTTTCCCGGGTCTGGAGGGTGTCCCTGAGTCTACCCAGCTCTGATGGGTACCTGACTTTAGTTGGGGTAAAGTAAAGGCGGCTGTGCATAGTGCTGGCCACACAATCACTTAGTATGCCGTGGCCACAGAAACTGGTGAACGCTGCTTCATCGGACCTATGGATCTATTCGGTCCAACGGGTACTTTTTTACTTTACTTTACACAGAGGATTGTTCTGAGGTGGCGCCATCGAAGAGTACTGTGATGTACATGTTGTTGTGGAAAGCCTCAATAAGACCATCAAAAACAAGTGTTTTCCGATGGTCCTTGGCGACCCCGTGTGAAATGGTCTTTCGCCTCCCAAAGGGGTCGCGACCCACAGGTTGGGAACCGCTGGTTTAAATGGAAGTTACTATCACTCAAAGTGTTCATTCATTTCTCAAATCTAGTGTTCCCAATATTATCAGCCAACGTCCCAAGAAAAAAAATCTGTATGGGGGGGGGGGGGGGGCACAAGTTATGTATTTTCCATTAGAAGGAATATAACTAGTATTGTTTGTTATTAATGTAATTAGTTTAAAGTTTTAATTAATATCTGTGTATTTTACTTTTAAGAAAATCAAGGTTTGGATATTAGCCTAGGCGTACGGTATAATGAAATGTAGCGCAAGTGGCAAAAACGAAACGGTTCCAGGCTCGCTCATTTTTGTTTGGTTTCGGATTTTTACTATCGACAGTCCGGACGGAGACATAATAAAAAATACAAAATTGCCGAAAATCTGAATTTTAAGGCATTTGTCGGAATGTCGGAATAAGGGTTGAAAAATTCGTATAATTCCGAGAAAATCGGAAGGGTTGGCAGATCTGTATTATATGTATTGTTGTGTATTCTGTTACTCTGTTTATATTGTAAGAAATTTTTTTTAAAATATTTTCTATTGTTAATATTCTAAGTTTTATTTTAAAGTTGATAACTTTTGTATAGTTGCACTGTGTCAGCAGATCAACTATCAAATTCGACTTACTATTTCAAAACAAAAATCGTTTATCTACATACAAATCAAAAGTTTCTTAACAAATATTTAGCTGACTTCAGAAAATTTCAAGGACGAGTTTCACAATTTAACTTTCTTCTTAATTCTTTACAAATAAGGATGTTGTTTTTTTTCGTTTAATATTTATTTGATAAAATACTGATGAACAATAATTTATGATTGTTATAAAGAGTGTCGCTTTAAAGAAAGACATTAAAAAAAATAAACGATCAAACGCTGCAAATAAATTGGAAACTTCCACAGAAAACATAGTATTAATGGAGTTGTTAATTGTTGTCATCTAGCTCCAGGGATGTATCCAGTGTGAAGCAATGAAGTCCATTGGTTGAAACTAAACGAGTGGTCATCTCTGTCCTTTTTGTTCTTCTAAGTTATCAATTCAGTTGAGCATACCGATACTCCCCCCCCCCCCCGCCTAACTGTCTGCCTGTCCATATGTCTGTGTCTGTGCGAAATGTCTGCCAGCGTGTCTGTCTTTCAGCCGGCGATCAAGCTGCTCCGAAACGAAATCCCCAACAATTTACTGCACTATGTGAAACCTATTGATTGAGCTTTGAACGCTCCGGAGACAGAGGAGTGAGGGTAAAAAGAAGGGAGTAGAGAGGCACAGGGAGAAATATAGAGAAGGGCTGGAGAGGGGGGGGGGGAAGGGGCAAGCTTCAACATTCATTAATCAAGATTATCCCATTCCCATTCTGTGGCTGAATTTTCTATTTTTTATTTGGGGGGGGGGGGGAAGAGAATGGGTGCCCTGGGTGGCGATGGATAAAGCGGAGGGCCTCTATTTGGTTGGGAAGTATGGGATTTAGTTAGAGTTATATGCTATATATATATATATAAAACAACTAAAAAAATAGAATAAATTGTCTATACAAAATGGCAGAGGAAAATATTCGAGGTTGGGGGAGAGGGAGGGGGGTGGTGGCTAGCTTGAATTAATATAAATAGTTATTGTATGAGTATGATGCTTTTCTGGAAATGGGCAAGAGAGAGAGAAAGAGAAAGAGATGGGGGGGGGAGTTCTATAGTAATGTCTTTACTATTTCCTTTACATTGTTGAAAGTTAATGAACATCGTTCATCTAGAAAGAGACTTGAGAATAAATTTGGCATATATTTTGTGTGTGTTTATTAAAGATGGCATATATTTTGTGTGTGTTCATTAAAGTTGGCATATTTTATTTTGTGTGTGTTTATTAAAGCTGCCATGTTTAATTTAGTGTTTGATTATTAAAGTTGGCTTTTTAAATTTAGTTTTTGTTTTTTAAAGCTGGTAAAGTTGGCATATTTTGTGTGTGTGTGTGTTTACTATATATATAAAAAAATTGCTGCCTTTTTTTAGAAAACATTTTCTAGCCAGATTTGAAAAAAAGGCTTCTTCATGCTTTTTTTTTTCTTTTTTTTTTTTTCGAAAAGTTATATTTAACCCTTGAAACTAATGTTATAATGGTTTATGTTACACTCTACCTGAACAGAAGAAAAACGACAACCCTAAGCTTTAAGGTTAAGTCCTGATTACCGGTTTCTTCTCTCCCTCTGGAAGCCTATTAAAAGTACTTACTACGCGAGACTTTCAGGAGATTTTTTCAGAACTCGCTGGCGTGCCATTAAGTCAAGATTTGGACTTTTAGACATAGTAGCTCTTCTAAGCTTTTAATTATTTTGTAGACAAATGAACGTGATTTATTATGCACGTACGAGTGAAATATAGTTACTTTGCTTTCCCTGTCTTCATGGTCACACTATTATATGTTTAAATGTTCGTAAGGGTTGCCCATATGTTTAGAAAAACTATTAGTTATTTAGTGTTTTTGCACTTCAATAGTTCATCTATTAATATGTAGTTTCTCACAGCTCTCTCGGGCCCTAAGAATGACATTTGAAAATTATTTCCAGAGATATTTAACTGATGAAGTCATAAATCAATAAACAATATTTAATGCCTCAGTATTATATTACGTTTTATTTGGAGTTCATGGCCAATCATGTGATTTAAAAAAAGTTTCTGGATTGTCTTGATATCAGTGTCTATAATTTTAACACAGGTTCTGCATAAGTAGTCTTTGATTGCAACATAAATGCATTTTGTTTTAGACCTCGGACAAATCTTACTTTTTAAAAATAATGTGTAAAGTAAAATACCTATAATGAAGCAATGTAAAAGAGTTAGCATTTAGTGAGTGATACATTACAACCTTTGATTTTAAACCAAATAGGCTCCTTCCCTTTACTAAGTCTTTACCGCCATCATGCGTCTCCATTCACATGACAGACATTGACTGAAAGAATGGCAATAAACCTTCGGTGGAAGTTCCCTATCATCATTATCAGCGCCATTTCGTGTTGGGGGAGAGCAAATAAACAAGAAACATTAGTCCCAGTTCTAATTAGCGCGTGCGCTGTACTGGCCAGCGGTCAGCGCGAACAAGAAGAGATCACGTGATTGCTAGTGAGACATTTCCAGAAGTCTGACTTCTCCCCCCCCTCCCTCCTCCTCTCCTTTTTTGTCTCTTTACTCTGTAGTTTACTTAAGGGGGAGGTAGTGGCGGGTTAGGGCGCTTATAAAACAGCAGAAAGTCGTTAGGTACTGAGTCGGGAGATTCCTGACTGAATGTAATAGTTGCAAATGACTAGAGGGGGCTCTGTGGCGGGCGGGCATCAACTAACTTTAACCTTTGATGTGTTCAATACTCTGGGTTTTTACTAGAAAAAAAAGGGGGGGGGGGGGAGAGAATGGCGGACACTATGAGATGAAGCTGTAAACTATAAAGGTGGGGATGTTGTTTCACTTTAAGAGTTTTATTTTTTGGTTCACAAATAAACAACAAAAACAACAACTAACAAGCAGAATATTTCCAAAACCTTTCGCTTTATTTTGTTTGCTGCTGATATTGCACTGCTTTAATCTTTTATGTATTTCTGTTATTATGGGGGCTCGTTCGACTGCCGTACCGAAGATCCTAGGTTCGAATCCTGGTGAAGGCTGGGATTTGTTCCCGGATCTGTAGGGTGTCCCTGAGACTACCTAGCTCAGATGGGTACCTGACCTTAGTTGGGGATAAAGTAAAGGCGGCTGTACATTGTGCTGGCTACACAATTACCTAGTAAGCCGTGGGCACATAAACTGGTGAACGCTGCTTCACCGGCACTATGATCAATTTGGGCCAAACGGTACTTTACTTATTATTTTTTATATTTTTTTGTTTATTTATAGCCATGTAAACCTAGGTGCCGCAGTAAGACTAGGTCTACCGAATGCTTCGCTTTCATTATTTATTTTCTTCATTCGCGTCATCGTGACACATTTCTATTGGTTCATTTCTCATTCATTTTATTTACAAATCGACAAATGTCGTCCAAAAATTTAATCATAAGGGACTTGCATCATTTCACAACAAAATAATAATAATCTATTGTATATTTAACATCAAACAAAAAAAAACATACAGTGAGAGAGAGAGAGAAAGAGAGAGAAAGAATAATATTACGATATAGATAAGGACGAAGTTAAAAGGAAATAAACCGAGACAAAATCACTCAACAACATCGTCTAAATTGAAATATGTCTCGTTTCTCAATACTTCATTACCTTTTAAAATCTTACAATTTCTTCCTAGATTTTTTTTTTTACAATTTCAGATAATATTTTTATTTAAATCAGCGTCTAGATGCAGACTTTTCAACAACTTCAATACATTATAGGAAGTAAGATAAGAAGATAAGAAAGACAGAAAAAAAGCAACAGACATGTAGAGAAAAAGAAATGAAGAGTTGGCAGGGCTGTTTTTTTTTTTGTGTGTGTTTATAATAATAATATATGTGTTTTTTTAATTTGGCTCAGTTTAATGAATTACATCCTATCTGAAGACATTTTCTGACTGAATGAAGACTTAGGTTTTTGAAGTAAATGAAGTTGTGAGAGCTCTAAGCGGCTTATGTGCGTCTTGTATTTTAAATTTCATCCAGAATGTCATATGAACCAAAATGGCGAGTGTCTGGAAAACCTTAGCATATTTTTTATATTATTTTTTTAAAAGGGGAACAAGGTTTCAGCCACAGAATATATTTAATAACAAATGTGTCACCCCTGTTTGATCGAATTTACACCTTGTATAAAATCATTGCATAGGTAATATTTTTACTCCCTTTATTTTAAGTTGCAATGTCTGCAATCGTCAATGGTGCAAAAATTGGCTTCGATTTTTCGACCACTTCCCGTGGTCCGATCGAGCTGAAATTTGGACAGCCTAACAATACATCCTATCAAATTTTCAGTTAAAACAACTTAATAATACTACACTTATGACAATATTCATTTCTTAAAAGGAAAGTATAAGAAATATTTTAATTTCGCGTTAAAAATGCCTGTGCAACTTTTTATAGTTTTTCGGCGCAAAGCTAGAAAAAAAAAATTATGCGCTAAGATTATTTTTAGAACAATTCATACAGAGTAAGGAGATATTTTTGAGATTTGCGACACAGATATTTTTTTCTGTACGTTTCATTTGCAGTAGTCAATCAATTATTTAATTACATGATGGTTAACTTAGTTTGCAAATAAAGGGAGTATAATAAAAACTTTGTTTTTACGGTTTTCTTGTTTTGTTAAATTATTTTATTATATGACACAATCGTATCACATTAAATGTATATTATTCATGGTGTGTGATTTTAAAAAAAGTAATATTATATCATTGCACAGTAAATGTATTATTATGGGTTAATTTCTATTTTATTTCAAAAAGCTTTTTGTGCAATATTTGAATTTCTCTTAATTTCTGAGTGCTTAGAGGTTGTAACTACACCTAGGAACAATGGTTTTCACCCTTTAAAAAATATATATTTCTGTCTCTATGTGACTATATCTTTATTTTTCTTCCTTTCTATCTCGATCTCAATATCTCTTAATTGCTATTCCACTATCTGCCATTCATGAAAAAATCAATATCTCATTCTATATGCTATCAATTTTCAATCAATGAATCAATCTATAAACACTTACCTATCTATCTATCCACCTATGTAACTATCTATCTATTTAAATATCTATCTATCTATCTATCTATCTATCTATCTATCTATCTATCTATATATATATATATATATATATATATATATATATATATATATATAAATATCTATCTTTACTGTTACAATAGTAAGAAATAGATCACGATGCAGTTTCCTGAAGTGGTAAAATTCAAGGGAGATAACGTTTCAGTTGTGAACACTGTATAATCAATCAACACTGGTCGTAGTATCCCCCACCCCCTCATGCACTTATATGACCCTTGACCTACCGATACCCCTTTCCCAGCCTCCATCCAAAACCCGTTAAAAGCATTTGTTTCGATTGGTGACGTTTTCTAGCTAAGCACAACGATGTGATCTGGACCTATATTGAAGTTTTCATTACGGTAGACAAAATGTGACATGGACAGAGAAAAGATATAAACTGTGAACCGATTTCCCCTTTATAAAAAACAAAGATCTACTCAACCAAATTTTAAAAAAGCCAAAAGGTAAACGCTCACCCAGAATGCACTGGCGTATGTTGGGGAAATGGTGGCTGAGCATCAGAGCGTTCGACTGGCGTACCAAAGGTATTGGGTTCGAATCCTGGTGAAGGCTAGGATTTTTTTTCCGGGTCTGGAGGGTGTCTATGAGTCTACCCAACTCTGATGAGTACCTGACTTTGGTTGTTGGTAAGGTATAGGAATAGGAGGCTGTGCATTGTGCTGGCCACACAATCACCTAGTATGCCGTGGCCACTAAAACTGGTGAACGCATCTTCACCGACTCTATGTTCAATTTGTTCCGATGGGAACTTTACGGGGTAAACTGGGAATTAGATTAGAAAATGGCGACTTTTTAAAATGTAAGTTTTCATTTAATAGTAAGCTAACGTACGCAGAGGTTATGTAAGTGTCAGAGTGGCGCCTTTTTAAACTTTGGCTGCCCCCTTCGTCCCCCTCTAGTTACGCCACTGTCCGTATATCAGGAATATAATTTTGAGTGCACTGAGCACAAAGCACGGAGAGAAGCGCTATATAAGTAACCATTATTATTAGTGTTAAACCTAAGTGAAAGGTTTTAAAAAAGTTGTGCTTCGACATAAAGTATTCTAGATTTGTGTGCTTATTTATTATCTTTAAAATAACTGAAAAGGAAACATATTGTAAGAATTAATAGATCGAAAAACAAAAGGCTTACAAAAATCAATATTAATGTGAATCGGCTGAATCGTTAGCCTAGTGTACTTTTAGTAGTTTGTCTATATGTGTTTCAATTTTGGTTGCAAAAGCCTTAGGTCTCCACGCTTCAATATTTGCAGCTAGTTTTTCTTTTTTAACAACAAAATAGTATGAGCATAAAATCCACTTTCCACAAAAGAGGGTGATAAGAATGCAATACAAACACAATAAACATCAAATACACCTGGAACAGACTACTTTTTTTTAAAACTACAACATCAATCCATGATACGCCATACCATCGCCACTGGAGGAATTTCTTTTACACTAAAAAAAAGTCTTCTAGTACAAGTAGTCTAATATATATTTCTATTTTTTTTTCGAAATGAGCAAAACAATTTAACGCAAACAAACTTTAGTAAATCATTGTCTGGTAGCGTGAACTCATCCAGTTATAAATAAAATTGTGATGTGTTTAGGTAATCTCACAATGTAGGTACGCTAAATTAGGGGTCAATGACCAAAGGCACGCGTGCCAAACTTGGCACTGGGAGCGATTTTCAATGGCATGTAAGAGACTTCCAATACGTGTTTATTTATTGATCAAAACAACAACATTTTCCGGTTCTGAATGTGGACAACTGACTGTTGAAGCCGATGTTTCTGACACATTTCAGATAGTTGACCTTGCATTTACAAAGACCACTGGAATGGATTTGCATTGAAACTAGACATATCTTGCAGTGAAATCAATTTCAAAATTTTGTAACTACATTTAGGCCTACATCATTATGTTAAAGAGTATATTAAGATAGATAGTTGGGCTTTTTCAGAATTACATCGAAGCACTCAAATTCAAAGCGGAGTTTTCTAATCAAAGGCAAGAATTTCAAATTGATGGAATCATTTTTGTATACCACACCAAACCTAATTGGTTTGAATTTACTACAACCTTCTTAGATGTATATATTTTTTTAAGTGGAGGAATTATATTGGCGATTTTACAATGCAGCAAGTTGAATTTTAAACATTAAAAAATGGCATACATGTGTGTCTCTATTTGCGGAAAAAAAAACCGGAAGAAAGCTCTTTAAGAAAGTCATTTGCTATTCTCTACTGCTAGGCACTTGCTCTACTTTCAGCTTTTGGTTCAACTTACAAATGTGAACAGATTTTATCGCACATTAAAGTTGTTTTCAGCACACAAAACGGTCACCTACACTTTGACTGCTCATTAGTTGATACAGATTACATTTAAACGAGATTTTATGCTCATCTTCTTAAATTAAACATAAATTTAATTAATTCTAAAACAAATTTATTTGAAGGCCTATTATCCATTTAGAAAATCCTGGTATAAGATACTTATTTGATAGCACTATGTTTTGTAATTTCTGTAATTATTAATGTTTAAAATATAAATGCCTTAAACGGACAAACAATTAAAGCAATAAATGTTTATTTACAACTGTTTAATTTAACGTAAATTATTTTAATCACCTAATAATTAAATCTTGTTATGAATACCATAATGTTGAATTTGTATAAAGAAAAAATAAATAGTCAGTAATATTTGTTATATTACCGTAGACTATAATATACATGGACCGCTTGCTTTAGTTTTTTATGCTATTATCTTCCTTTTTTGCGATTCCTGATTCTAAATAAAGTAATTGTCATACAAGTTCCGTTTTATAAAATCGCATTTTTTCGACTTTAAATGAATACTTGTAGGCCTATTAATCCTATTATCATTGAATATAATAAGCTGGACAGCCTGTTCTATTTTTATAGCTTATGTTCTTTTTCCGTGCGCACACAACACTGATCTATAAATGTTTCCGCTCTGTACAACTTTCGCTTTGAATTTTTCATTGAGAAAATCATAGCGATTAAATTAAACGGAACTTGTATAGCAATGACTTTATTTAAAATCGGAAATTCCGAACATCAGTGTTTCAAGTCATCATATAGCAGAAATACTAAAGCAAGCGGTCCATGTATATTACAGCCTATGATATTACAAAACATAACCTGTTTGGCATCATTATTGTATCAAATGTGTAAACATTTTTTAATTAAAGGGAGATAATTAACCAGTTTCATTTGAGCTAATATTTCTTTTTTTTTTCTTTTATAACAAAATAAATATCTTAAAATGAATAACTGATCAAACTGTAAAAAGTATTTGAAAAATTATATAAATATTATATGATTAAAGAATGTGTATGTATATTTTCAAAAATTACATTAACTACCCATTTCGTATGATTACTTCGTATCTATCGCGCTTAACTATAGTACGTCATTTTCGTTGTGGATATGAATGCATTAAAGAACAGCCGAGTAAAACTGCGATCAAAATATCGTTAATATTAGCAGATTAGATATTTAGCAGCGTGTACGTAACATTTAATTCAAAAGCAGATAGATTCAAATAGCTGAGGTGTTCAAATTATATCAGGTACATTTGTGCCGCCCTCTGCCCTTCACTATTCCCCAATCGCCCCCGGTAACGTCAGCGGCCATCCAAAGCTTTTCACCGCCCCCGGAGGTGGAAGGGGGGGGATAACGCCCCGTTGAGAACCTATGTTGTAGACAGTCGAATAGGGTGTCTTCAATATTGAGATAAAGTCCCAGTTTTGTCATCTTTTCACCAAGTCCGACTGAAGACGCGTTGCAGAGGCCCTTTTGTTCCACAAGAAGTACAAGGAAAATATTCAAGTTAGTCAATTAACCAAATCAAATAATCAATGTCATACGATGGATACATAAATATGTAGTTCGGGATGCGCGTATGGTGATTGTTTTTGTTCTCCCCAACAACAAATATGTAAGTTTTTTTTCCATCAGGTGTAGTATTGGCCTGGCAAAAACAACATACCATATAAATACGAAAACTACCCCATTTTTTTCTCTCTTTACCGGGAAAGAAGACGAGGACTCTGTTGATTCGCAAATCAGCTTACGTGGACGGTGGAAAGAGTGACAAGACTGACTTGTATCTGTCATCAGCTTTACATCAACTTAGCTTTACACTCAGACTAAATAGAAAAATGGACGGGGTGGAGGGGGGGGAGAAGTGGGGAATGGGGGGCGGGGCGGGGGAAGGCAGACATGAACATCAAACAAAGAAATAGTCTGGGTGATACAGCAGTCTGTTTCTTTGGGGTTCTCTAAGTCTGTTTATGTAAACATGTAGTGGTTCTAGTTTTATTGCAAGGGTTCTTATATTTAAACAATCTATACTTTTGTAAGATATTTCATAACATAAATGTAATAATTATTTTGTGATATGTGAATTAATAGTTATGTACCATATCTTGTTTGGTTTTGTCTTCATATTACGACTTGTACTAGTTAAAACAGTATTTAAACTGCCTTGTTGTACCTATGTACTATGTTGCAAGTAAAATAGTGTTCACTGTAATCTATTGAGATTACTGTAGTCACATTCATCAGGTATTGGTGGCAGCAACATATAAGGGTATTGTGTAGCCAGCACAAAGCCCAACCGATTTTACTTTCCGCTAATAATATCAATTAACTATCAGAAAAGATTTGAGAAAAAAAAAACACATCATACAAGCAATTATACAAGCAGTTAAAAATATATACAAAATCTTACTATTGGGTAATCAGTGGTAATCTCCCCTTTTTCTCCCTTAGTTTATCTTTCTTCTGGATAGAACTAGAAATTTGTGAGTTTTTTTTTTCAAAGTAGCGGACATAGTGCTACGTGACGTCATCGACAAACACGCAAAAATCCGATCTTAGCCGAGTGTCTCCTTGCATTACCGCCCTTGTTTAGTTTCCGAGACTCAATTGAAATTACATGTGCCTTGTAGGTTACGGAATCCCCCCCCCCCTCTACCCCTCCCCCTTCCCCCACCCCGGCCAACCAAACCAGTAGTCTTCCTTATTTTTTTTATTATATTTTCCCTTTTTTTCTCTTACATTCTGTGAAGACGTTTTTTTTTCTGTTCTTTTTTTCGTTTTTCGTTTCATTTTTGTCATCTCTCTCTCTCTCTCTCTCTCTCTCTCTCTCTCTTGCCCCCTCTCTCTCTCTTTCTCGGTCTGTCTGTCTCTCTCTCCTCAACCATCCTCCTAAAAGCAGCGTCCTCCCTTTTTTGCCGAATTATTTAATGGGCTGATCTTGTTCCAGCTTTCTGTTCGTTCCCTACAAAGATATCCGTAATGACTGGAGCCGCTTTTAAGTCCTGGAAAGGAGAAATCGGGGGGCGCCGGGTGGGGGAAGGGGGGGGGGGGGTCGTCAGTAGGCACATAGAGGAGAAGGGTGTCTGTGGTATCTAACAAAATTGTAAAAAGAGAAAAAAAAATCTAACAAGAAGCAACATAAAAATATTTCAAAAGCTAAATAAAAATAAAGAGAGATGGAAGTCAAGACTTTTAGAGTTGCGGTCCTTTGCAACACGCGAGTTGAGGATATCCGGTCTTGATTACAAGGGACTTAATGCAAAGTGTGTTTCCGGCGCTAAAGTTTTTTTGCAAACTGACTTACATTATGTCATGACATAGTCACGATAGCCCAAAAAAGTAAAGTACCCGTCGGGCCAAATTGATCCATGGGGCCGGTGAAGCTGCGTTCATCAGTTTCTGTGGCCATGACATACTTGGGGATGTGTTGCCGGAAATCACACTGCCCAACCACCTTCACTTTGCCCCAATTAATGTCAGGTACCTGTCAGGTAGATCTTCATTATTGTATAATTTTTGAATATCAAAATTTTACTAACTCAATTATTTATTCATACTTTCTGTAAAAGAAAGTTTCTTTGTTATATTTTTCAGGTTTGTAATTTTGATACTTCCATTGTTAATGTGTTCTAGATACGAAAGGGATATATATGATAACAAAAATAGGTTGAAAGTTCGAATTTATCAAACAAGAAATAAAAATAGTTGAAGTAAAAAAATAAATAGATGAGCTAGGTCTTAATATGGTTGCACTAGTAACATTGAATACAAACGCACAGTGGACACCAGCATTGAAACCTACGTGTATTGCCAAGAAAATAAATTAAAGTAAAACCAATGTAAAATTTTAACTGCTCTTTTTGGGTTAGTGGCACCCGGGCAGGGAATGGGTTGCCTGAAAAAACAACAACAGGAAAACCAGTAACTTAACATCATTTCAAACACCAGTAGAAATGCAGGAGTTGACTCAAACCGCTGATGAGCGTTGGACGCAGTAATCTTCTTTATAAAAGGAGCGTCTGTGATGTATAAGATAAAATAACGGTGCATATAGTCTCTCCAGGATATCACCATTTTAACAATTAGATAATATGTAAGCCTACACACCCAGTTTATTTGTTTTTTAAGCCCACGTCTTTAGACTTGTGTAGAAATCGTTACATACAGGTCGATCTGTTTACTAAAGAAGCAAAAAACAACAGCAACAGAGAAATCTTGTATTCGGAATGCTGAGTTGTGAAAAATTGACATTAGTTTTGAAACAAGCAGTGTTCTGTGTTTAGAATTATCAGCTAGAAATTATTCAATCGAACTCACGTGCCTGCGTATGCATTATTGTGATTTTCTCAAAAAGAACAATATATTAAACGAGAGAGGGAAAAAAAAAAGAGTAGCAGAAGAAGAAGAAGAGTAGAGAGAGAAAAATACATAGAAAAACTGAAGACGGTCAAAAGAGAGAGGAGATATAGAAATGGAGAAAGAGGGAGAAAGAGAGAGAGAATGGAATGAGAGGTAAAGAGAAACTAATAGAACAGTTAAAAAGAAACAGAGAAAATATGAAGTAAAAAAAAAAGCAACAGTTCAATTATAAAAGATAGACAGAAAGAGAAGAAAGACTAGAGAATGAGAGGGAGGCAAAGAAAAAAATACTTTAAACAAAAGAAACATAAATATTTATATTTATTGTTAGGTATTTTGAAAATATTGATTGGTACAGAAAAATACAAACGAATGAACAATGCAGTATTGTAGTCTGCTATATTACGTATGTGTATTTTCGGCATACATTGGGGGGTGTGGGTGGCTCAAGCCTATACTTACCTATAGATCAAAATACACAGACGGTAAGGTTACTTACAAATATAACTTCAACTTCCATGTACCTACAAAATCACTAACCCTTACTTTTACCCACCCACACTCAACAATGGCGACCGCGGGAATCAGACCATCAAACAGACTAGACCTTTGTGATTATCGTAATGTCATGTTTTGCACTCTATTATCTTCAGTCCCACGGCTTTGTTTTTTGTTTTTCTTTGATCGTGGAGGATATTCGAACTAGTTTAAAGTTTGCGGTGCCTGGGTTATGACGACACGCCCCTAAATAACCCACTATTTAAAATCAGTCGATATTTTAGTTTCTGAAAAGAAAACTCAAACCAATGGTTGTACAGTTTTGACAAAAACAATGTTTGTTTCCTATGACGTTGAAAACATTCTAGAATCGAACACAATTTGTTTGTTGTTTTTCAATTTTCGGATTTGTATTTGTAAATATCAGTAACTTTATTTAACAGCACCGCTAGAGCGTTCGAAGAAGAAGTATCCCGGATGTTTCTGGTTTGAATCATGGTTGAAGACAGCTCTTGTTTTGTTTGTTACTTTGCTAAAGAGTCGAGGTTGACTTTGAGTCTACTCACCACTAGGAATCCTGTTGGGGTAAAGTACATGCGGCTCATGGACCAATAGAGTAAACATTATTAACTTGATTGGATGAAGTCACCTTATATATAAATATATATATATTAATAAATAACCTGTTTAAAGTCGCATCTTTCGATATATTTGTTGCTAGATAATTAGCGTCATACTTTTTTTGGCTGTGTATGTTCCTGTGTGTCTGTAAAAGTCTGTGTGTGTATGCGTGTGTCTTCTTGTGACTGTATATGTATATAAGTGTCTGTGTGTGTTTGTGTACCAATTAAGCGTGTGTGTATGCGTGTGTATGTGTGTGTCTCTGTTTGTCTGTGAGTGTCTGCGTGTCACTGTAAATGTGTTTTTGTTGCTCTCGTTCCTGTTGTTTGTTGTCGACAATACCATTTTGACGAGACGGAGCCAGAAGCTGGGACTCCCGTCTTCGCGTGTCAAGTGGCACGCAGAGAGCTGTGCGTCAACCATGTGGCGTCTATTGACAAGACTGACACATCAAATGAACTCAACAGCCAACGCTGATCAAAGCCATTGTCTCCTTGTGGCATAAAGTCATGACTGCACAACAAAAAAAAGCATCACCACATGTAGAGCAATTCAATATGTGACTAGACATGTTGTCTAGAAAGAACTGTATAATCACAGTTAAGTACAAACAAGATCGAATCTCAGGTAGAACACTTTCATCATGTCACAAGTCGATGACATTCTGACTTGTCTTCAAATAATTCTATCAAAAGCAGATGTATAAATGCTAATACTTTAAAAACACAACCACTATAATGTACGAAAATACCCAGAAAGACACAGAGATAAAAAAAACTTCTCATATTTAGTGCACAGTCAAATCTATACAATGTATAATGTGAACATGCCATGGAATAAGTTACATGAACTAGCTAAAAATTACTTAAAACATCCTTTAAAACTCTAATCACGACTTGCAAGACTTGGCTGAAACCACGGATAAACGTAGGATGCAAACAAAAATTATTTA
The DNA here is from genome assembly GCA_949126835.1 of Anisus vortex. Taxonomy (NCBI): domain Eukaryota; kingdom Metazoa; phylum Mollusca; class Gastropoda; family Planorbidae; genus Anisus; species Anisus vortex. The sequence continues at coordinate 9,701,971 of OX421494.1, read as the reverse complement.
AAAAATACAATACAATCATAGTAGAAAAAAAGGAAACATTTCCTGGTCACACAATCCCTTGTTAGCTTGGGCCAAAGAAACGTTTAAACGCTGTTTCATTAGCACTACAAATCCTAAAAGATTTCAATGGACTTTTTAACTCTACAACAACATTGATATTACTAGCTTTTTGCTACTGCCTGTACGATAACTGGATGAATTTGTTAGAGTCTATATATAACCCAGTAAAACAATTTATTTCTAAAACGACATTACGCTTTGTGCAATCTATAAGACATTAATCCCTGTAGGAAATAATAAATCGTAGCCTCAAACACTTGTATATGTTACTGATTGTCATCTGTGTATTTTTTTTATTGATGTTTCTTGCTGATGAATCGTAAGCCAGATAAGACTCGATCTCACATCTATTATTTCGAGCAAGTAATTTCCTTTTTTTTACGATATAGGATTTGCATTCCACATGGCATTTACAAAGCAGGACACACAATTTGCTGGTGTTGTTTTAAAATATTTTTTTCATTAAAAAAAGGTTTTAGTGCGCCATTAATTTATTATCATTGTATAGGGCGTTTGCAATCACGTGACAAAAATAACGTGTTTTTTGTTTATTTTGTGTAATGGTGTAGAATGGCCGCTGTAAAGTAATATAGTTTCATATAGGCTCGAGCTTATTTTATTGATATTTTGTGTTTAAAATCATGATTAAAGTATTAATAATGATTTTATTAATTCTATATTAGATTAATAGACCTATCACTAGAAGATTCTTACATTAAACATGTTACATTACTATTGAACGATTAGGCCTACAATGAAAATAATGAATCATTCAATGAATGACTCCAATAATTCACTTCAATAAATCCATTCAAATGCAGCACTTACCGGCCAGATATTAAGATGATGAATTGAGCTTAAAATGTTGAAATTCGTTGAAAAAATACTATGTCAGTCTTTCTCTTGTACTAGTAAGATGATCTACGACGATTTATCTAATGATTTGTGCGTAGGATAGCCAATATTCCGATGTGAATTTGGCATGATAAAGAAGTACTTCACCATTTTTGTACATAAAGTGTCTTCTATTTACACAAATACGTCACTAAAAAACCTAAGCCACGCCCATTGCAAACGCTCTATTAATTCTACTTCCCATTCAACTCAGACAAACTAGCTCTACTGTTACTTTCAAAAAGACCTAAAAAACTCATTATTTCAATATTTACCTTAGATAACCTGCTTTAGACCCCTGGTGTCTTACTTATATGTTAGGTCAATTAATGCTTCATTTTATTTAATTTGTCATATGTTTGTAAAGTTTTAATCATCAATTAGTATTCTATTTCTTAGCCTAGAGATTATATCTGTGTTTTTAGTTGTATGTTAAATGCGCTCTGAGCTTACATTATGTTTGTTGGCACCGCTATACAAATATTATTATTATTATCTATTTATATACTCCCAATCTATCTATATATCCATCTATCTTCTATTACACTATCTATTTATCTATTTAATCTATATATCTATTAGCGATGGAGAAAAGCTTAAATTAACAGTTTATCTATATTGTCTATATAAATATTTAACATTCTATTTAATCTAAATATCTGTCGATCAACCCAGCCATCCATGAGGTTTTAAATTCATCGACACAAAAATTTAAACACCTATCTATTCATCCATATTCCACTTATTATTCTATCTATCAACTCATCAATTTAACGATCTATTTATCAATTCGGCTATTTATCTGTTTATTAAATTTTATTTCTATCATCAGTCAATGTGTCTATCTATCTGTCTATCTATCTATCTATATATCTATCTATCTATCTATCTATCTATCTATCTATCTATCTATCTATCTAGCCATATGTCTATCTAGCCATATGTCTATCTAGCCATATGTCTATTTATCTATCTATCTATCTATCTATCTATCTATCTATCTATCTATCTATATAGTCATATGTCTATCTATCTATTTATCTGTTTATTAAATTTTATTTCTATCATCAGTCAATGTGTCTATCTATCTGTCTGTCTATCTATCTATCTATCTATCTATCTATCTATCTATCTATCTATCTATCTATCTATCTATCTATCTATCTATCTAGCCATATGTCTATCTAGCCATATGTCTATCTAGCCATATGTCTATTTATCTATCTATCTATCTATCTATCTATCTATCTATCTATATAGCCATATGTCTATCTATCTATCTATCTATCTATCTATCTATCTATCTATCTATCTATCTATATAGTCATATGTCTATCTATCTATCTAACTATCTATCTATCTATCTATCTATCTATCTATCTATATAGTCATATGTCTATCTATCTATCTATCTATCTATCTATCTATATAGTCATATGTCTATCTATCTATCTATCTATCTATCTATCTACATGCCTGTCTGCATATTCGCATGCTTCTATATAATATTTTACATTACATCTCTTTCATTCACCCCTCTTACATCACCCGCCCCTCAACATCACCTCTAACATTGAATGCTATACACAACACCCATATTCGCTTCACACCGTCACAAAGGCACCCCTCCCCTCACCCCAATTCACCCTCAACCCACTCCTCCCCGCACCCTTAGACACACATGAGCCCCCATCTTTCTCCACTTCTTTTGACCCCACGACATTCACTTGAAAACTTGTGGACATCTCCTCAGCCTTTCTCCTAATCAGCTTGACCCGAGCCTTATTTACTTCTCCTCCCCCCTCCCCCACAAAAAAAAGCCCTCTCCTTTTCACCTACCCTCCTCCAAACGCATCGTCCATTTCACTCTCGTTTCATTTCCCTTTTCTCTCTCTCTCTCTCTATTTCCCTTTTTTTCTCTCGCTCTATCCACTCCGAGCGCTTCTTTCCCTTTTGTCCACCCTCATTCACACTTACTGAAGACGTGTTTTCCCCCCTCATTACTCACGGGTCGAGTCCCAGACCATGTTGGGGCCATTAGACTAAGCTACGGACATCTCGACCGTACTAAATCCCGTATTTGCCCCCAGTCCCCCCTTTTTGTGTGTGTTCATTTTAAAAAGGGCAACGCGTTCGACCATCAACTCTAATTAGGTTGCGTGGGGAGATGGTGCAGTAGTTTGGACGGTTTACATGGGAGACTTTTGAAAGCACATTATTAGTGCAGCTGTGACGTATTTAGTAACGTAATAAACAATGTGCTATGTAAACAGACAAAGACGGTTAAATGTGGCAGGACGTGCAGATATTTAGATGTGAATTGATATGTTATTACACGATAACAGTTGGGTTTTTAAAAAAAAACACAAAGAAAAAAAAACAACATAAGACAATGCTAAGATTTATAAGCAATGACTGTAAGACAAGTTGCGGCTTTATTATATATTATACAACATCAGTTCGATAGTTGGAATTGGGGTAAACTATGAAACGCTTCAGATGCTCGGCTGGCCTACCGAAGGTCCTGGGTTCGAATCCTGGTGAAAGCTGGGATCCTTTCCTGGGACTGGTGGATTGTTCTGCTCATTTTTTTAAAAATCTTGTTTAAATTAGTCAGTTAACGAACTAATTTACATAGTATGTTTAATCACTAGGAAACTCACCTATCACATCTCTCTTTATTTCAATGTTGTAGATATCAAAATATCTCACCGCTAACATCATTATTATCAACTATGTTGATATATGTTGATAAACGACAGTCAACTCCAGTCACAATTTTAATTGTAAAAGCAATTGGAGTTATGGAAGATAAACTGTCTGTAAAATTGAAACAATTCTACAATAAAATTAAAAAAAAGGATTCTCATCTAATCGAAACTACCATAAAAACAACAACAAATTCAACTTTATGATAATACATTTTAAATGAGTGAAGTTTGTGAAGTTATATTTTCTTTATTCCTTCTTACACACAGTTGATATATAACTAAATTATAGATGAAATTGTTCAGAAATAGCATTGTGACATTTTTTTAATTCTTGTTGGTTTTTTATATAAACTTTTGAAAGTTAAAAGTTTGCGATAAAAAATTTAAAAAAAAAAAATAAAGTCAACCCTCCAAAAAAAGGAGACTAAAGCCTTTCCGAGAGGATTTTGATAATCCATTAATGTAAAGGGGAGAAGTAAGATGACCGGCTGTGGCGGATTGAGGGTTTGGGGTGGTGGAAATGTGGGGGCGGTTGGGGCGTCCTGTGAGAGAGAGAGATTGTGAATAGAGAAGATACTTATAAGGACAGCGCGAGACGTTGAACTGCCCCCAGAAATAGCCAAAGGGTAATGGCCAAATCGGATCAACCACCTATCGAGAATGGGGCCATTTTTTTCCTCTGGTCACTCAAGTTGTGTCTGATCAAAGAAGTGTAGCTCTCGTCCCAGTGTTTCAAACTGTACGTAGTCTCGTTGTCGATAGAGTACTAGCTTCAGAGTTTGGCTAAATAGATAAAATACTAGATTTAGAGTTTGGCTCAAATAGGTTTATGTCTTCTGGTAATTTCGTGGAGTTTTGTTATGTTTAAATATTATCTCTAGATTTCTTATACTACATGTTACGGACGCTCTTGATGTGGAAAAGATTATAGCACACTTGCTTTGAGCCCAGTCTTACTCTTACATTCAAAATAGTTTTTTTTTAAGATGTTAGGGTGTTGATTTTTTTGTTTTGTTTGTCTAGGCATCCCAAGATGCAAATTGAAAAGGAATAGATATTATATTAAGCTTTTATTCTTGCATAATGGTTAAGAAAATATTTTTGTGACCGTATCTATCTGAGTATTATATTATTGTATTGTATTTGTAAGTCGTGTAAAATTACATTTTTGCGTTTTTCTTTTCTTTCCTCTAGTGTTTAAACTGTTTGTTTTTATCTTCGGTATATTTAATGAAATTTTTTATCTTGGTTTCAACAGGTTAACACTTTCTGTTCTTTCTTTCTTTCTTCTCTTTCGTGTAGGGCTAAATACTGTTTTTTTTTGTTCTAGTAATATTGGACGTTTATATAATGTTAAAATACTTTTTTACTAGTATTAGAGATTTTAAAAAGTCTAAATTCGATTGGAACATACTTGTTCTCTGGTATATTCAACACTCCATAGGTTTATATTTACCCACTATCTTCACTTCAGATATTCTATAACATAAGTAAACCAATTCGGTCCTAAGTACAAAATTATTGATTTTGTTTTGCGAGCAAAAAGTTATCGACTGTCACTATAACACACAAATTTAGTATTATAATAAATTGTGCAATGAAAGCTAATGTGCTTCAGAGCTTGACACCTGAAATTATTGTGCTGTTTCACTACTAGTATCCCTTCGATCTATCTAGTGCAATAGATTAAGCTATTTGTGTAGCAAATTAACTTCAATTTTCGTACTTTTACAAAAACGATTTCATAACTTATTTGTAAAAAAAAAGTATAATAGAATGGATAAATAATATAGTATCTTAGATACTATGAAGGAAGATATAAATAGACTTAAATGTTCACCGTTTAAAAAAATAATTATTTAGTTTAACACATTTTACTTAGGTTCAAGGTCAAAATAAAAACATAAAATAAAAGTTGATGGAACTTTCAGAGGAATTCAATTTATTGCTTTTTGACGGAACATTTTAGGCGCCATGTCTTATAGAGCGAATAAACCTTTGAAAAAAAACGGAATAACATCACTGTCCTATTTGAAGTTTGATGAAGATACTAATTTTGGATGATTGTACAAAACGTGCATTTTTTTTAAGTCTCCGAATAGGCCTGCAAAAAATAACTTTTTTTTTTTTTTGCAGAAAACTATATAAACTATTTCAATGAGTGTATGATAACATTTGGGCCTCATTTAATGTATAACTTTAATTATCTTATGCATTACAGACGCTCCTTCTATAAAGAAGATTATTGCGTCCTACGCATGATAGTCCGAGTCAGTCCCGCATCTTTATTAATGTTTTAAATGAGGTCAAGTTACTGGTTTTCCTGTTTTGTTCAGCAACCCATTCCATGCCAGCAGTAGCATAGCCAAGGGCAGGGGGGCATTTTCGGGAAAAATAATTTAATAATTTTAACAAGCCACGAGGCACGATTTATACTGTTTCTAATACTTAAAAAAAATTAATTCAACAATTTAATTTGTTACAACATGATTAATGAATCTTGTTAGATCTAGTTAATTTTAGTTTTATTTAATTTGATACGAAGTGAAGGTCACACTCTAGTGCAGGGGTCCGCAACCTTTTGCTAATGGTGTGCCAAACTAGGATTTCTAAATCATTCAGCGTGCAAACAGCCTAAAAGTTAACCTGCTCTATTATACGTGTTTTCTTATAAGACAAGTTGGTAATTTAAATCCTTAGCTAGACAAAGGCAAAAGCGTTTTATATTTAATTAAAAAAAATAATGTTTATGTGATTATCATCCTTTTAATATGCTTATCCTTTTAAATACAAATTATATTATTAAGCTTTCACATTTATGATGGTAACTATTTTGTAAAGGTTACTTGTCAAGATACATGTCTGTCAACTAATAATATTCATTATAATATTTTGTTATCAGTTTAATTGAGATGTTCCTTAATTTATTTAAATCGTACACTGATTGTTTTTATACTATTATCAATAATTGCAGAATTGATACAAAGTAATCATACAAACTCGGTAGTTAATGTAATGTTCGGAAAATGTGCATATATTATATTAGTCATATAATATTTCTATAATTTTCAACTACTTTTTGACAGTTTGGTCAATATAAAGTTTTAAGGTGTAGACCATTTAGTCTTTTATAAAATAAAAAAACAACAACATAATATTAGAAATATTAGCGGAAATAAAAGTAGCCAATTATCTCCCTTTAATTAAACTAAAGATTCTAAATTTGATTCAATAGTGAAGCCAAACAAGTGATGATTTGTAATATAACAAATATTACTGACTAATTATAATTTTTACATAAACTAGCGTTGTGATATTCATTACAAAATTTTATTATTAGGAGTATACAATTCATTTACCTTAAACAGTTGTAAGTAAACATTTCCTGCATTAATTATGTCCATTCAACCTTAATAAGGAGTTTATCTCTAAAACACATTTCGATGCCCATTTCATTAAAAGTTTAAAATTCAACTGGCTACGTGTTTAAATCGCCATATTCCCTACACTTAATACAAAAAATTATCTACATCTAAGACGGTCGTAGTAAGATTAAGCCAGTTATGCTTGATTAGGTATGAAAAAATCAATTTGAAAGTCTTGAAACTCCGCTTTGAGTGCTTCGATGTGCGTCTGAAAAAGCTCAAATATCTATCTTTATATGCCTTTGTAATGGGAAGAACATGTAGTTAAATGTTGTGGAATTGATTTCACTCAATATAAATATTACTGAAAAATAAAGTTGTTTTTGTTTTCATCAATAATAAATTACCTCTTGAAGGTCTCTCGCGTGCCATTGAAAATCGCTCTGCGTGACAAGTTTGGATCGCGCGCCTTAGGTTGCCGACCCCTGCTCTAGTGGATACCAGGTCATAAGCAGGAACTAAGAGTGGACAGGAACGGCCAACCGTTTGTGCCTAACTTTTACGGTGATGTATCAGTGGTGCGAGGACAAAGCAGAGTTAGTTCTTCGAGCCCCAAAGGAGTACGCTCGCTCGCATTTTCAAAAAAGTTGGGGGTTCAAGTTTGGTGTACTCACCGAAAAGTAATAATTTGACTTAAAGCGCGCTGGCTTTCTCCTTCTCGGCCGTATACGTGTAGTAATCATAAACTTGGTTACATGAACTTCGCAAAAAAAAAAAAAAAGATACCCACAGAATTTAAAAGAAAGAAGAAAAGAAGAGAAATAAGTTTCTTTTTTAAAGAAATTCCGTTTGTTAAGGGCGTGGTGTTTTAATAGCTGAGAGTAAAAAATTAGAAAAGAATAGAGCGTTCCTATAACGTATAATAGAGACAGTGTTTTGTAATTGACACAGATACAGTAAATAAAAAAATGTCTATATTGGCGATTTATCTCGTCTTTCAAAATTAAAACAAATAAGAATTCAGTCCTACAAAAGCATTCGCATTGATTCTATAAATACTTTTCGACACTAGATGTTCTTTCCAAAAATGAGCTGTAGATGCAATCGATTTTGCAGAAATTCCCATCACTAATAGTTGCTAGTAAAAATCGTGGATGGTTAAAAAAAAATAATGCACTATTATAGAGGGTGTGTATCCTGGGTCACAGGATATTCTTCTAACACTTGATACGTACCAATTCTTAGTTATTCTATTAATCTGGAAAAATTGCTAAATGTGGGGTCTTTTTCCTAAAAGTTCGCTCCCCCTAGCGTCAAAACCTGGGCAATGCATGCCAGGATGCCACTCGGGAAGAAAGAGTACTTATAGGCATTTGTTTTCTCATAAGGGATAAGGAGAGTGTTTTTGATCAATTATCAAGACTTTTTGTAATTTTTCAAGCTAGATGTTCATTTGAAAAACAAAAGTTAACAATAACAAGGAGCAATGGTAAAAATAAATATTTGACCTATATACTGAATCCACGTCTGCTGCGGATGATAGATAACGAAAGTTGATTTATAAACATGAATAAAATATGAAATATCTTGTTTTTTTTTAATTATTATTTTCATATGATTTAAATTTCTCAGGCAGTGACCTTTACCCAGTATTTAATCTTTTATCCAGGATTTGATGACGTGGCCTACAACCGCCATGACCTCAACTTCGATCTATTAGCTCCAAGATAGTATTACAAGGCAATTTATTCACCATAATAAATTATAAATGAGACCTTCTATTTATCACACAAGTATAATTATAATTTATAATGTTATTACGGCTAGAGCCCCCATTCAATTTATGAAAATGATAGTTATAGTATTGTTATTGTTAGTGTGAGTATCCTTGTATTAGTGAAGATCTTATTATATCATTCTGAAGTTTATTTGTAGTTGTCTAGAGTATTCCTGGTTCTTATAATCCCCTGGCAATTCACATAGCGTAGTTTTAGAGTTTACAGTTGATTTACTTCATGTATAATTATTTATGTGGCTCATATTATACAGCAAGAACCTTGATGTTGAGTGGTAGTGTAGATTATTAATATAGTTGAATAAACATTACACATACACACATGTATATAACTTTGAAATATTGACGTTAACCAAGTTGTGTAGAAAGCAACGATAAATTTGGTTTAATTTACAACATCAATCCAGTAGGAATCCAAATAATATTATATACACAATCAAGAAATACACATATTCCAATTAGTAATGAATATCCTCAATGAACATATAGCATTGTAGTTAATAGTAGAATAATAAATCTTTCATAATACAACTCAAATAGAAACGATTCTCAGAGACTTAATATTAGATGTTATCCGAACGGCTGTACGCCAAGAACTGACTAAAAGTGTCGAATCGCGTAGAAATATATTACGGGTCAATCGTTGGAAAAACCAGACAGTCTAGTGACACGAATATTTTAATCAAGCCTGCATGTTGACTGCGTGATCAGATACTTTTTATTAAGAACAAGCAATAATGCTCTAACAAAATAAGGAGAGACCGATCGACCTTGACATGCTGTACTCGCGTGAACAGTTCATGTTTTTATCGAGGTTAATAAAAAACAATAATGCTCAAATTAGGTTAGGAAAAACCCGGGGGAAACTTTGAGCTGAGAAATATTTATATCGTTTAAACGCAATTCGCTTAAATGATTTAGTTGGTTTATTAACATTACAATGTAGGGAATTTACGTTTCGTAACAGTCGCCCATACCAAAAGGAAAAGAACATTGCATACTAAACAATAGAAGTGTGCAATTTCTTTTAGAACCGCCTGCACTTAACTTTAGTTCTAAACAATATACAAAAAAAAAAACTGACTCCACCTGGGTAGTCCGTTAAATAAGACAAGTAAGGGAAATAATTTATTCTATTAAACCCTCATCATATAGGATCTCAAGTTATCCTTAGACCATAACACATGTTCGCGTTATTCTAAAAAAAATTATACTCTCTGAGATATCATTCCTTATAAACATCATCATCTTATTTATAAGGTAAAAATCAGCATAACTAATGTTATCATATTAAACAATTCAATCATTAATTAATTCAACTTAAATGAAATTAATATTTAAATAAACTTAAGAGTAAGAATTTAATCTTAAGTGTGTAAGCATGTGAAGTGTATGCACATTACTCTATTTTGGTTTTTACATAATCACAACTATAGTTTGATTGTTTCAAAATAAGGATGTACATTTCTGTTCATTCATTATCTTACTAATAAAGAAAATTTATGTTCATAAATCCATAATATTTATAAGTAACTTATTAGGTTCTTTTTTTTTTTTCTCTACAACAATAATAATATTTGTTTTAGCAAATGGAAATATTCATGGCATAAAATAAGGCATAAGATATTGCATAAAATAATCACAACATATTCATATATTCATGCATTTATTTTTAAATGATCCAATTCTCTTAGTTAGGATTATCAGAATATATACATGAAGTTATCCCCTTATACATTTGTTACATGCGCGGTAGGGTGTCCGCGACGATGTGATCTTTTACCAATACGTAAGTTATTCTTAAGTTGTATGGTATTAACCCTATAAGGATGTTGTTTGACAGGTTTAACCTTATCATCTTTAAAAACTACATCATGGGTAACCGAAGTTGTTTTGTTAGGAACATCACTAAACAAATTTACATGATCATAGATTAAAGCCTTGATAGAAGTCTGTTCACCTGAGTCTAGATGTGCCAGTTTATCATTGAGGTTTTTAAGTGCTTCAGTGTTTTGAAGTTTACTTTCTATGATTGTCTTTTTAAATTTAGGCGGGGGTGTTTCAACAGTTTTGATAGCACTCACTGGCCTAATGTCAGTTTGTTCTTCCCTAACAACATAAGGTTTTAGCATGTTTATATGGCACAGTCTCTGTGTTTTCCTTCTATCAGGGGTTTTTACAAGGTATGTTACATCACTGATTTTATCTAAAACCTGATATGGTCCTGTATATTTTGCACTCAGGGGTTGTCCAGACAATTGGGTCAACATGAGGACTTTATCACCAGGATGGAAACATCGGGATCTGGCCTTGACATCATAGTACCCTTTCATTCTTTTCTGAGCCTGCAAAAGAGTATCTTTAACATGATTAAAAGCATGATAGATTCTATTGCTAAATTGTTCCACATAAGCTACGAGTCCAGTCTCTTCATCAGAATTTAACAAGGTTTCCTGCAACAGTTTTAGAGGTCCTCGAACTGAATGTCCAAACACTAACTCGAACGGACTGAATCCAAGAGATTCCTGCACAGTTTCTCTAGTCGCGAAAAGAGCGAATGGAATACCGCGATCCCAGTCTTCAGTGTTCTCAAAACAGTATGTGCGGAGCATGGTTTTCAGAGTCTGATGATATCTTTCTAGGGCACCTTGGATTTGCGGATGGTACGCAGTTGAAGTTGCATGTTGGATGCCTAGTTTCTTTAAGACCTGGTTAAACAGCTTTGATGTAAAGTTAGATCCTCGGTCTGACTGTATAGTCTTTGGAAGACCGTATCTTGAACAAAATGCAATCAGTGCGTCAGATATCTTATCTGCGTTAATGGTGCGTAGCGGAATAGCTTCAGGATATCTCGTGGCAGTGCACATTATAGTGAATAAGTACTGGTGTCCTGTCTTTGTTTTAGGCAAAGGACCTACACAGTCTATTAGCAAGTGGCTAAATGGTTCTGCAAAGGCAGGTATTGGCTTTAGAGGTGCTACCGGTATAGTCTGGTTAGGTTTACCAACTATCTGGCATGTATTGCATGACTTGCAGTATTTTGTGACGTCACGATGTAGTCCAGGCCAATAGAAGTACGGAAGAATTCGACGGTAAGTCTTGTTCACTCCTAGATGACCAGCATATGGCGTATCATGAGCCATGTGTAAGATGTCATTACGATATATGGCTGGTACCACAATCTGACTTCCTTCTCTGCAATTGTCATTATCACATTTCACATCTCTCCATTTTTGCATTAATATTCCCTCCTTCAGAAAAAATCCATTTCCTTTAATTTCTGCCTCCTGTTCAGTTATCACCTTTTTCTTCAGGTGTTTAATTCCTGAATCTCTATTCTGTTCTAATAGGAGTAATTGTCGAGGTGACAAATTACTTTCAGTAGTCTTGACTGAGGGACCACTCAAGATGTCAGCCAGGAAAGTTGCCTGTAGGTCAATTTCTGGTTCTATTTTTGACTTTGACATGGTTTCGACAGACTTTTGTTGTTGGGCCATACCTCTAGTGACGATGCATATAGGTTTGATAAAGCTCTCACTTTTATTAAGGCATTGTTTTTTCTTGGATATGGAATGCACCACATCTCCAGCAATATCATTTCCCAGTATTAAAGAAACACCTTTAAACGGAAGTGATTTGTATACACCCACAACTACATTTCCAGTGAAGTACGCACTCTTCAGCTGTATTTGATGCAAAGGAACTTGTACATTTTTCCTTGATACACCTTGAATAGTGAGATCCTGTCCTGTATATGTCGATTGTGACGTAGGAACAGTATTCTCTAAAAGTAGTGAAACCTCAGCCCCTGTATCACGGAGTATTCTGATGTTCTTTTCACTAGTGACACCATTTATTATGGATGACACGGTACCTTCTTCAATGAATGGTAAACAATTGCTTGGTATCTCAGTATCGATGAGATCTGTATCCAAGTTATTTTTGTAAGAGGTATGTTTAGTACTCATGGTGGTTCTATCTGATATAGACTCCTTGGAGCTCAGATTAGCATTGGAATTATTGAAAACCATTGTCTCTATTTCAGGAACTATTTCTGGTTTCAAGTTTCCTAGATACGTGTGTTTTGTCAGGTTATCTGCATTAGCACTAGGTATCTCTGTTTGAGTTCTAATATCCTTCTTTACATTTTCATGAGTTCTTTGTTTTGGCATTGCTACATACGATAAGACAACATTCTTTTTATTCGGGTTCCCATTCAATATCCAGCACTTTTCCTTAGTATGTCCAATTCGTTTACAATGGCTACAGGTTGGCTTGGAATTTGTTGGACCTTCATTGCTCTGCTGATGTCTCTTTGATTGATAGGATTCATTTGGATTTATGGTTTTCTTTTCTACCTTCATATCTCGATTCTGGAATTTTGATTTATCAACTGTTGTAAATTTATTGCTGGAATGGATAATAACGTATTCGTCTGCCATTACTGCTGCTGTTTCTACTTGTTCTACACCTTTGTCTGCTAAATGTATTCTTACGTCACCTCTGATGTTATTGTTAAAGTCTTCCATTAGCATAAGATTAGCTAATTTATCAAAGTCTTTGTTTACACCTTTGGATCGAATCCATCTTTCAAAATATTTCTTTTTCTGTCTTAGAAAATCAACATGGGATTGTTCCTGTTCTTTCTTAGACTCGCGAAAAACTTTTCTATATTTTTCAGGTGTTAATGCATAACTTAGCAGTACTCTATTCTTGATCAGTTCATAATCATACAATTCCTCTTCAGTAAGACTTAATACAACATCAAGTGCCTTTCCTTTGATCAGAGCTGAGCGTAGAAGTATAGCTTTCTTGCCCTCGGGAAATTGATAGTCTCTAGCGTTTCTCTCGAAAATCATGAAGAACTCTTCCACCGAATTATCTTCAAAAACTGGAATATGTTTCTTAAACTTATACAGTTCTGCATCTGCTTCAGAGCTTGCATTCGAATGATTTGACGTACGAGACCTTGCTAGCTCAATTCTTTCTTGGCTTGCTATTTTCTCTCTTGCTATTTCTCTTTCCATCTCAATTCTCTTGTTTTCTCTTTCCATCTCTAATTCCATCTTTCTTAACTCAAGTTTAAATTTCAATTCTTCACTTAAGTCACCAGTTGTATGCTTTACTCTTTGTTTTATAGGAAAAGGTAATTCATCATCTGATTCATCATTAATGTTATCATTAGCAGTAGTTTCTTCAATAATTAGTGTACCTTGTTTTCTTAAACACTCAGTTACCTCTTGAAGTAATTTAGTTTTTGATGGCCTAGTTTCTGTGATAGAAATGCCCAATGATTTAGCCAATTCTTTTAATTGTATCATTGACATTTTATTAAGCTGTTCTGAGGTTAGATCAAATATCTCTGGATCCAATGTAAGATTATTTGTGGCTTCCATTTTATATATTAAAAGTTACTATAAATCTTGTTAATAATACAATAAAGAGTCCAACTTACTTTCTGTCCTTTGAATAATTCACTACACCACACAGTTCAGATTTGTCACAACAAGGTCATAAAAATAATACTTTCTTAGAGTTACTTTGTTTGATAAGGTAATACACAAGATAATTTTCCAGGCTGAATAGTTAAGTTTTCCGATTCTCAATAGCAATGTTCAATTCAATCACAATCTTTAGTATATTGTATATTGTTCATATTTTCCAACACAATCCATCCAAGTTACGAGTATGTATTACGGCAGTTGTAAATAGTTTGTGTAAATAGTATAACGATTCTTGAAGTTGAAGTAAATCCTCTAAACGTTTGTTAGTAAATCACTGACGAGCAAAACCCATTTTATTACAAGGCAATTTATTCACCATAATAAATTATGGATGAGACCTTCTATTTATCACACAAGTATAATTATAATTTATAATGTTATTACGGCTAGAGCCCCCATTCAATTTATGAAAATGATAGTTATAGTATTGTTATTGTTAGTGTGAGTATCCTTGTATTAGTGAAGATCTTATTATATCATTCTGAAGTTTATTTGTAGTTGTCTAGAGTATTCCTGGTTCTTATAATCCCCTGGCAATTCACATAGCGTAGTTTTAGAGTTTACAGTTGATTTACTTCATGTATAATTATTTATGTGGCTCATATTATACAGCAAGAACCTTGATGTTGAGTGGTAGTGTAGATTATTAATATAGTTGAATAAACATTACACATACACACATGTATATAACTTTGAAATATTGACGTTAACCAAGTTGTGTAGAAAGCAACGATAAATTTGGTTTAATTTACAACATCAATCCAGTAGGAATCCAAATAATATTATATACACAATCAAGAAATACACATATTCCAATTAGTAATGAATATCCTCAATGAACATATAGCATTGTAGTTAATAGTAGAATAATAAATCTTTCATAATACAACTCAAATAGAAACGATTCTCAGAGACTTAATATTAGATGTTATCCGAACGGCTGTACGCCAAGAACTGACTAAAAGTGTCGAATCGCGTAGAAATATATTACGGGTCAATCGTTGGAAAAACCAGACAGTCTAGTGACACGAATATTTTAATCAAGCCTGCATGTTGACTGCGTGATCAGATACTTTTTATTAAGAACAAGCAATAATGCTCTAACAAAATAAGGAGAGACCGATCGACCTTGACATGCTGTACTCGCGTGAACAGTTCATGTTTTTATCGAGGTTAATAAAAAACAATAATGCTCAAATTAGGTTAGGAAAAACCCGGGGGAAACTTTGAGCTGAGAAATATTTATATCGTTTAAACGCAATTCGCTTAAATGATTTAGTTGGTTTATTAACATTACAATGTAGGGAATTTACGTTTCGTAACAGTAGCCATCAATAGTGTCAGTATAAAACGCTATCCATTATAGTTACATGTAAATATTACAAGATAGCTTACCAGTATGCTCAGTTTATCTTGCTGAAATAATAGCAAAGAATGCAAAGAAAAAAATACTATAGATTCTATGTAAAAATATAATTTTACTCTTGTAACAGAAACATAATACTTACGTTCTACATAATAATAGTTAGATCTATAGGCTACTAGAATAAGAATCTTTTGTCTGAAACATATTATATCAACTTAAAAAATACAGTGTTAAAAAACTTGAATCAATACAGAAGCAATAATTAAGGTCTGTTACAACTAAATCTTCAGACCTGCATAGAGTAATACCGTTAGTAACATCACTAATGTTATAAACACGTTAGAAAAGGTGTTACCAGGCATGCTAGCATGTTTTTAGGAGCCTGAATTAGAGAAACTCTCATCTAAATGCAAGACTAAATTCAAACCACGAATATTCAATCAACGCATCATTTTTCTGTGTTGGGGGAATGTTTGCAAGATATAAATTAGGGTTTACTTTCATGCGTGTGGTTAATATTTGACCAAAAATATAGGGCCTACATTTGTAATAAAACCTACATGCGAACATTATTTTTAAAACACACAAAAAAAAAGGTTCACCCAGGAGTGAATTCCGTTTAGTTTGTGAGCAAAAATGGCGCCATTTGTTATTTTGTAGACGAAATGGGGAGATCACTCAAAAAAGAATTATTTGTACTTTCTCTAAATAAATAGTCCTTTATAAAATTATTTGACAGTGACATTTACCAAATAACACTGACATATGTATAACACACACACACACACACTAGAAAATGATACAACTAGAACAAAGAAATCTGACTCCAATCTGTGGAATAAAACAAAAACAAAACTCAAATACAATAGTAACTGGGCCAGAAAGTTAATTGGCCGATGCCTCCTTTAATAAGCCGTTACCGCTGGAACGAAATAGAGGGGAGCGGGGATGAGGGGAGGTGGGAGAAAATAAAGGGGTGGGGGGGGGGGGGGAGGGGCAGGAATAGACTGGTCTCAAGTGGCAAACTTAATTAATCAAACTGACCTGTCTAGTGAAATGAACATCAAGGCTTAAAAAGTGAGCTCAACTTTACCTCTCTCTATTTCTCTCTCTCTCTCTCTCTCTCTTTATGTCCAACCCAAGCCGCCACACCCCTATTCCACCCAACCGCCCCTCGGCCCCCATCAGTGTAGAAGAATCCTGAGACGAGCTAGTTGGTCAGAAGAAGAAGAAGAAGAAACAATCATTAGACTTTGGGATCTGGCGGTCTAATTGTCAAAGATATCAATGACGCGAGTGTCGTGATAAGCGGCAATGTTAAGGAGAGGGGCGGTGTGGGGGGGGGGGGTCACTGCGGTTCGTCATACGCGTGATAATCTGAGCAGTCATGTAGGGAAGCATTGGGGACGAAGGGGGAGATAATTAGTCATGTCTTGTGCGCAACGTATCCGAGGTGGGCCATCTTCAGCCTATCTTGCGTTAAAGAGGCTACTTCTTTCCAGAAGATTATGCTGTATTGCATCATTATCGTATCTTATATATTACAGACGCTCCTTCTATAAAGAAGATTATTGCTTCCTACGCTCATCCGTGGTCCGAGTCTAGTGTTGCATCTTTATTAATGTTTAAATGATGTTAAGTTAATGGTTTTCCTGGTTTATTCAAACTTTATACAGGCAACCCATTCTCTGCCCGGATGCCACTCGGGAAGAAAGAGTAGCCTACTTATATGCATTTGTTCTCGCATAAGGTATAAAGAAAGTGTTCTTATCCTTATGTTTATCTGAGTATTGTAACAGATTGTTGGTGTGTTGTATTTCTAAGTTAGAATTTAATGCCTTATGTATTATTAATACTTTAGCTAACCCTACTGCAGATTCCGTAATTAATTACTATGCATGTTGGCGGTATGGAATAGCTGCATCGATGTCATGTGTTTAAATATCAGGTTGGAATATTCCATCCCTGGATATTTAGACTAATATCATCCCGTGGCGTCTCTATGCATTTTGCAGCTCGGATATTTTAGATTATTTTTCGGAATGCTTATTAATTCATCTCATAATAAAATAATAGGAATTTAAGATAACAAACTAAAAATGAAAACGTTTCTTGGCTTATAAATAAAAGAGATTAATAGTGTCACTCATGGGCGTCATCTGTTTGAAATGACAAGGAAAGCATCACCATCTACGCAATCCACAACCTGGTCGTTTGATAATAATTTTCATATCACTACATGGATGTATTTGAAGTGTCTATTGTCTCTATCCACCCCATCTCCACAGGACACTGGTGATAATAGATGTATACAACAAAAACCCGAAGGAATTGTTGTTACATAGAACAGTTTTTCTCCTATTAATACATTTACCACTGAGTTTTATATCTTTTATATTATCAATACTTGTAATTCTCGTCTATTTCACGATCTGCCAAAGCTTTTTTTTTTTGTTTGTTGTTCTAAGAATAGATTCACATGCTACAGATAGTGACTTTTTAATATAGTAAATCTACAATTAAAAATTTAAAAATCCTTTTAGCCATGTTTAGATATATGTCTATTAATATCGTTGCTAAACGTTATATAAAAATTTTAATTGAGTCATGAGTGTTGCATATTGTGATCATCTCACTTTCGTATCTTCGTTTGAGACTTTGTGTATGTGTTTGTTAGTTGGTTGTTTCGCTGTATGTGTGTGTGTGTGCTTGTGTGTGTGTGTGTGGTGTTTTTGATCACACTATTGTTGTCCTTGTTACTCACATTACCATAATATGAAGATATAGAGGCCATCAGTGGGGACAATGGATTGGCCGAATAGGAAAGTCGTCTCGTGCCAGACAGAGATTAACCGAATGTCAATTAACCTGAATGTGATAAGCGAGCTGGCACCACGATAATATAATAATATACTATAAATATATTATAATATGAATAATATAAAAAAGACATGATACGCATTAACTGACTTGAAGTAACATGGTTGTTAAAAAAAACATTCTTAATAGTTATCCCAGCCCAATGGCTGTTTGTGGGATTTTTTATTGGGGAATTGTCTTTTGATTTTCTAGCATAACACCTTAAAAAAAGGAAAGAAAAAAAATGAGTTTCCAAATAATTTCAAATGCATCAAATTCAATAGTTATCACGTAAATGTTTGTGAATTATTTGTTTCATTTTCTTGTTTTAGAGATTAGATCTGAAAATTTTAGACTAGATTAATGAGTCAATCGGCGTAACAAAATAATATGACGTTTTTCGAAAATAAATATATCAATTTAGCATATTATACATTGAGAAAACAGATCCTTGTATTTTCATGGCATTCAAGAAGTTTAGATTCTATTAGCTTAACTACTTATTTACGATGTTCTAAAAAAATAAGAAGATATAACAACCGGATAACAACCGGTAATCAATGTAAAAGTGTGAAATAATTGTTATAGACTTTAGAAGGATATGAGTTAAAAATGAAATTTTTTTTTGTTTGAAATCTTAAACTATAACAAAATAAAATTAGTCTTTTTAGTTATCTAGCACAGGGGGTCTGCAGCCTTTTGATAATAGTGTGCCAAATTGAGATTTCTAATTCATTCAGCGTGCCAACAGCCTAAAAATCACCCTGCTTTAGCACTCAATTTCTAATAGAAATACTTGAAAAGTTTCTTCCGCGTGCCATAGAATATCGTTATGCGTGCCAAGTTTGGCACGCTTGCCGTAGATTGCCCACCCCTGGTCTAGCAAATTAGTTACATTTCTTCATTATTTAATTCTAAAACTTAAAAATTAAACATAATCAAACCCCCGAACCATCTGAACAACAAATCGCTAAACAATGAAACATTTCTTTTCTAACTTCAAAAATTCTTGTTAGATTTTACTCATCTTCTCAAAGCATACAAATCCTTCTTCGGTTTCGATAGATTGCGGCCCATTGGAATTTGTATGTCTATGATATAAATTAAGATAATCTGCCCGTGATGTGATCAAACTCTTAGCAACCCAGAACTGCAGAGTATTAAAGAGCATTCAGATTATCGTTTTTTTTTTTAAGTAGGCCATTTACGTGATTTTTTGCAGTTATACCGTCACGCACGAATAGTTCCAGCTGACGCCTTGTCCACATGGACAGCTTGTTAATCTTTTCCACTTCCGCTGTGGAATTTCCGGCGAATATGAGAAGCAGTGGCGTCTCTCGGGTCATTTTTCTTTTGCGCCGAATCGTATTCGGGACAAATTATTTCGAGCGCGTTTTCCGGACAGTTTGGAGATTGAAGTCACTTTTGACGACATGCAGTTCTCAGCAAAAAGTGAAACTGTTTCAGGTCGCGTACGGTTGTGATTCATGAAATATTTTAAACTATTCCCAATGCTGAAAATTACGCGTATCGACAAATCTTATCTTCAAAATAATTCTTGATTTTGTTGGCGTTCTGACAGCCATCCCCTTCCCCCCCCCCCTTTTGATTAACCACTCTGCCGCATCCTATAATTACCAGCAGAGCTATTGACCGCTGGCCGATCGATACCATTCGTTAAAGTAGAGACCCCAATCAGTTTACAAAGTGCATGACCCCAATTTGTACACTGGCAGACCGTCAATCTGCGCGCGCGGGAACGCGACGTGACGTCACCAGCGCGCGGAGGCTGGGCCAAAAGGTCTAAGCATTTCCCGAAAATAAATGTCAGTTATATAATCTTCTCCCGATCCCGTCCCCCCCCCCTTCCCGCCTGACCCTCAAAGATCCATCCCTTCCCCCTTTTTTTTGTCTGACACGATACCCACATAAATATGTTGCTGGTGGGAACTTACATATTCATCACTCCCTCTCTCAGCATATTCACCCGAGCCCCGAGACCGCTTCATCTCCAGATGTGAGGGAGATGGTTTGGGGGGAGGGAGATGGTTTGGGGGGGGGGAGGCGGGGGGTACTAGCTAGTCGATTATGCCGAAACAATGACAGATTCGTCTGCACTTCTCTCATAATACGACAATTAATTACCATCCACAGAATTGGCGTGTTCTCTCCCCCCCCCCCCCAACGCTCTCTAACTATCCATGTATCTGTCTCTCTCTCTCTCTCTCTCTCTCTCTCTCTCTCTCTCTCTCTCTCCATCTCTATTACTTTTTTTTCTCTTTCAATCTTCTGGAAGTATCGATATCAGAAGAGGACTGCTATCCGTCTCAACCCAGGAAATAATTCGTTTCAGGTCTTCTTCTTCCCTTCCTTTTGTCTGTTATCTAATATAGCCCAACGCCTCACCCCAACCCAACTGCCCTACCCCAACCCCTAAGTCCAGCAGACGATTCTCACCCACACCCATCTCCCCCCCCCCCCCCGTCTCCAAATCCAGCTCTTTGTTGCCAAATCCACGGTCTCTTGTCCACCAGTGTGGTCAAGATGGCTGAGTGCTGTCCACTCTTTTTTAAGTAAGTTTGTTTTTTTTAAACATTCTTTTAGAGGATTTTCCTGGTAGTCTCTTTTACAATGAACTTTAACCGATGGAAGATAAAATAAATCTCAGAGTTGGCAATTTTTTTATGGTAAATTTAATTTTGGGGAACGTGTCTGAAAGACAAAGAAGAGGTTATCGTTATGTGCAGAAAAAAAACATAAAACCCACACATCTTGACTTGGTGGACGGTGGACTTTTACTTATTTTATCTTATACTAGCTACATTGCCCGGCGTTGCCCGGGTAATAAAAAAGGACTGTATAAGGTGCAGGTAACAAATTTATAAACTACACTTGAAATTTAAACGAAAGCTATAAATCTTATATTTAATTATTATATTTTTAGTGAATACTTTTTGGAAAGTAAATAAATATTGTAATCGGGTAAAAAAAAAATGGGCAAGTATTTTTTTTTTAAATCAAAATCTAAATTGCCTGTCGATTTACAATGTCTTTTGTTTTAAAAAGTTTGAAAAAACAAATGTCAGAAAAAAAAAGAATAGTCTAACTGGAGAATCGAACACGGGTCGCCCATATAGCAGTCCGCTACGTTTACCACTGAGCTAGCGAAGACACATGTCCGATGTGAAAAATTATTAGAAAGTATATAGGGCTAGGCCTAAAATGGTCAGTGACACAAACTCACGTGATTTCAAATTGACCAATGGGGATCCGTATGGGGAAAAACAGTCTCATTTTATATATATAGATATTACAGACGCTCCTTCTATAAAGAAGATTATTGCGTTCTACGTTCATCCGTGGTCAGAAAATAGTCATGTATCTTTATTAATGGTTAAAATGATGTTAAGTTACTAATTTTCCTGGTTTGTTCAGTCAACCCATTCCATGCCCAAATGCCACTCGAGAAGAAAGAGTACTTATATGCATTTGTTCTCGCATAAGGGATAAGGAAAGTGTTTTTTTCCTTATTTTTATCTGAGCATTACAACAGGTTGTTATTGTGTTGTATTTCTAAATTAGAGTTTCACGCCTTATGTATTATTACTACTTTTCTCTTTGCCCTTCTGTCCTCTAGTGCAGGGGTCGGCAACATTTTGTTAAGTGTGTGCTAAACAAGGATTTCTAAAGAATTCAACGTGCCAACAGCCTAACAGTCAACCTGCTCTATTATACTTTAAATTTTTTAATTAGAAAATGTATTTAGCGCCGCAGCAAGAGCTAGGCCAAAAGCAAACGAGATGTATCGAGCAAATCGTTAAAGCGTTTCATATTTCATTTTTTAAATTTACGTGTTTGTGGTTATCATCCTTTTAATTTGCATTTACAACAAAAACTAAATTTTATTACTAAACTTTCACATTTATGGCTGATTATTGTCTAAAAAAATATTGGTCACGTTGGCCGAGTGGCAGCGCATTTTTGCGGCGTGCCAAAGATCCTGTGTTCGAATCCTGGTGAAGGCTAGGATTTGTTCCTGGGTCAAGAGGATGTTCCCAGCCCTAATGTGTGCCTGACTTTATTTGGGGTAAAGTAAAGGCGGATGGGCTTTGTGCTGGTCACACGATCCCCTAGAATGCCGTGACCACGAGCACTGGTGAACGCTGCTTCACCGGCTTTATGATCAATATTTGGTCCAACGGGTATTTTACTTTACAGTGTATAAAATCTATCATTTGGTTGTCGAGATGTAGGTAGCACCTAATGCCTAATACCTAATATGCATTAATGTTATTTTAATCTCAGCTTTTCTGAGATATTCGCTTTTATTATATTTAGATTATAATTTATGCAGTACAGTCCATCGGTAAGCGGGATTGATAGGTAGTAATCATACACACTTGGTAGTTAATGTAATATTTATAAATGTACATATAAATTCTTTTGTCAAATAATATGTATAAGATTTTCAACTATTTTTTACAGTTTCATAATTATAAACTTATAATTTTATTTTCTAATTCATTCGTTATTTTATAAAAGAAAAATATGAAACATATTAGAAATATTGTTATTAAAGGAAAGCGGTTTTATCTTCCTTTTAGTAAAATACGGTTTCCATGTTTGATACTATTATGATAGTGATGTTAAATGATCTTTGATTTTTTTAAAAACTAATATCACATTTTAATGATTATGTTTGTATAACCGTACAAATGTATTATTTTGATACCCATTTTTTTTTGGTTTAAAATTCAACGTGTTGCATTTTTTTAAATGGTCATTATCCCTCCACTTAAAAAAAAAGATCCACATCTAAGTCGGTTGTAGTTGGATAAATCCAGTCAGACTTGATGTGGTATAAAAACCGGAGTCCTTGAATTTGAAAGTCTTGCCTTTGTTTATAAAACTCCGCTTTGAGTGCATCAATGTACTTCTGATATTTCTATATCCTAATATATGTTATAAATTAGGGAAGTAGGTACATGTAGTTAAGTGTTTTGAAATTTAATTCACTGCAAGATATGTCAGGTTTGCAATGCAAATTCATTCCAGTGGTCTAACAGTTCAAAGGCTGTTCAACCAAGTCTTTGTAAATGCAAGTTGAACTCAATGAAATACTATTCTCTGCCATTCAGAAACATCAACTTCAACAGTTAGTACTCTTCACTCAATGCCGAAAACAAAATTCAGCAAGAAATACCTTTTGGAGGTCTCTTGCGTGCCATTTAAAATCGCTTTGCGTGCCAAGGCTGGAACGCGTGCCTCAGGTTGCCGACCCCTTCTCTAGTGTTTTTAGATTTAGTGATTTGACTATTGGTAATACTCTTGTCAATTGTGAATATTCGCTAATAATGAACGTTACATCTCATTTCTGAATTTCTTCTATAATTTTTTATTTGTATTAGTAGATAGGTCCCATAAAAATGATGCATATTCTAGTATAGGTCTAACTAATGTTAGAAAACATTTTAGCTTTATATTCTTATTACAGTTGTAAAAGTTCCTTTTTATGAATCCTAATGTTTTGTTTGATTTTTTTTTTAAATTACATCCTCAATTGAGTTAAACTTACTTTATAACTTACTGCCCTTCCAACTTGTTTAAGTCTGAGCCATTAACTATAGATCTCCGGAGTCCTTTACTCTGGCCAACCAACTATAGACCTGTGTACGATCACCTATTTTAAACTTACATCTTCTGCGGTAAAGCTAACTGAACGAAGATCGCTACACAATTATTCCATTCTACCATGTGACCACACGACGTTACCAATAAACATTTATGTAGAAACCTCTTAAGCAATACAAGAAATAAAAAATAATTTGTGTAAGTTCAATACTAGTAGTTCACTTTTGTGGATAATAATGATAATAATAATAT
Source organism: Anisus vortex (assembly GCA_949126835.1). Taxonomy (NCBI): domain Eukaryota; kingdom Metazoa; phylum Mollusca; class Gastropoda; family Planorbidae; genus Anisus; species Anisus vortex. The sequence continues at coordinate 9,677,534 of OX421494.1, read as the reverse complement.
TTGTATAGCGCTGCCAACAAACATAATATAAGCCCAGAACGCATTTTACATTGAGCCACAAACAAACAAGAACACGGATATAAATCTCTAGGCTAAAAAGGATATACAGCTAATTATTAATTAAAAAGCTTTACAAACATAAGACAAAGCAAATAAATGTACAATTAACCGACCTAATATAAAAGTAGTTTTTTCGTTTTTAAAATGGTTTCTATATAATGTGTTTTCTTTTTAATCTATTGCTGATATGACGTCATAAACATGGCTCCCATAAAAAAAAGTTACACCCCCTGAATCTGACCAGCCAATCAAATGTTGATTCTATAAAAATGACCCTCCCTCCCCTTACTCTCATCTCCCCCTTAACCGTTTATATCCTAACCACGTCATCCGCCCAAGCTACGCCATCGAAGAACGTCCATCGCCCGTTAAATCACATTATCCCCCATAGAGTTTAGGGCAAAAGCATGGTCCGCCGGGACGCATAAATATCTCAAATTTGATCAGCGAAGACGTGTTAATTGAACAGATTCTAACTCGCAGACCTTCAGAGCCGTAAAACTATTTTTTTCTCACACCAGGCAGCCCCCACCGCCGCCCCTGCCCCCCTCGCCGTTTTTACAGAACCATTTCTACGGGGACGTGATTTCCTGCTGGCCGGCATAGAGTAGACGGTTTATGAAATCTGGAACTTGTGTCAAAATGTATCTCCTGTTTCAATTAAACTACGCTACATTAGGTCAATGGGGGTCTTTTTTTTTACCTGAGGGGGGGGGGGGGGTCCCTTATATACACTTGGCAATTAATATCAGTTTAGACACACACAAGAAAAAAAAACATTCAGTAACAGATTTGGTTTATTAGGTCTTTATCTCAGTTCTGTATTTTTAGTGCTATTTGTTCATCAATGCTGTACGCTTGTTCCTTTAATAAATTATGTTTTAAACCGTATGCAAGCTAATAATTTACCATATAAAAATATAACCTCGTTTATAATACGTCGAAATTTAAAAAGATTTTTCAAAATTTAGAAGCGTCATTTGAAAGCTGAAAAGAACATTATAGATTTATAGAGACACAGTTAGACTAGTTAAATTTACGAGTTTTGAGTGAATAGTTTCGTATTTTTTTTTTCCAAGTTTGTTTAATGCGTTCTACCTTTGTTACTAAAACTTGTAAATTCATTTTACTGTCTTTTTCGTTAATTACATTTTTTTAAAGTACTATTAGGCCCTATATTAACTAGAGTAATGATTTTTCTTGCGCATTTAGGATAAAGGTCTTTGAAGATATCCTTTTCTTCCAATGTAACATTTACCAAAATGTTGTATTAAAATTAGTGACTATTATGTTTTTCCCGTCGTTGTTTTACGCGAGATATTAATAAGGCGTTTTATATATGAAATTAAAGACACTCTACATAAATAATACAGATGTCTGAAAGTCTCTAAGAAAAAACTAACAGTTGTTCAAAACTTGTTAGAGCCTCCATGTTCTCACGGGACACAACCTTCGTCCACTATTTTCCTTTTAGCATTTGGTTCCCTCGGGAAGGCGCTCGCTGTCTGATGGTATCTGTTGTTCCCGCTACGCCATCTCGTGGTAGACTGATCTAGATGGATGTCCAAACAACATTGACAGATAGATGTACAGTAGACCTTGGGGTTTTACTCAATAGATCACAAGCAAATAGAGGATGATAATCAGAAAGGGAAAAACACACGTTCTTTAGTGTTCCTTAACATCTTAGGTACAATGTTGGAAGTTGAGTACACAATTTTCAACGGTTTCGATTCACATTTCTAGTGCGTCGGAGTTTACCAGTTACTTTGGCAATAACATACAAGGGTATTGCGCGGCCATCTGAATATCCAACAGATTTTAAATTCCCAAAAGTCAATCCTCGACAACCTCAAGTGATGGGCACAGGAACTTCCTGGTGGAATCCTACGAGTATGTGTAAAATATTTACGGAGTGATTATACGGCGGATCCGCTGTATAACGCTGAGCGTTATGCGGCGGATTTTTGCGTGAACTTGTGACCTATATTATACACACTGATATTGGCGTATGCACATAATTGTTTATCTTGGAAATCCGCCAGATCCGCCGTATAACGCCTCCCAAATATTTAAAACAGGGGAAAACCCTTTACAACAGGAAAAAAACTTTAAAAAACGGGAAAAACCCTTTTTAAAAAGGGGAGATCCGTTTAGTAAAAGGTAGAAAACTCTGAGAAAAAAAGGTGAGTTAGAACAGGTAAAGCGCTGTTGTCATTTTACCAGGATTTGTACCCCATGGCTTTGGAATGGTACACACCCTACTTTTGCTTGTACACTTCAAGGCGCGTGACCAGAGTGTCATGTATCATTGCTTTTATATTGACCGACTTAACTTGGAGAGTAGTTCTCATGAATGTGAGGTTTGAAATATATAGATATTTGACTGACCACACAATCCCAGCGAAGCCCAGCATACGACCGCCCACACTTTCGCCCCAGCAGACAGCGAGCTCTATATTTTTTTTTTCCACCCTCGCTGGAAATCCCTTAAGAGGGCTGCAGCCACGGAAGCACAGAAAAGCCAGCTGGGTGGACATGAGGGGATGAATAAAAAAGTTTGTAAGGAGAGACAGAAAATTGAATTTGCCGCCCCCTCTCCCAACCCTCCCCTGTACACGCTACATTATCCCCCCCCCCCCCCGAGCCCAGGGACATTGTGTCCCTAAATAGAACCGGACGTTGGGAACAATTTCCGGACTGACCCCCAACGACTGATTGTCGCGGACGAAATCATCTTCGCGTTAATCAATAGGACATTTCGCCCCACGCCCCCAAGTGTTCCACTGGACTTATACTGGAACCAAATATACAGGACATTGCATTATTTTTCGCTATTCATTGTGTTTTTCGCAATAAACCTATACTGAGATCAATAATCATTAAATTTAAATCTGTATCAATAAATAGAATTCAGATAAAATATTAAATATTCGTGAATAAAACTAAATAGTTTTAAAAGCTGCTCAATATTTAACATTAAAAGCAGATTCATAATAGGCCTATCCATTTTTGAGTGCTTTCTATGCGTTAACATTTAAACATTGTCACATGAATACAGTAAACACAACACGTAGTTATAAATAGAAATTGGAAAAAAAAATATAACATAAATCTCTTAATATATAATTTACCGTCTTTTGGTCTCAAAATGCTGAACTAATATATTTTTTTTTATAACTGCGCAGCGGCAGTAAAGGATACTATTGGGCTTCACCCACAAATAAGTGACCTAATAATGTTTGTTTTGGGAGAAAATAGCGAGTGAGTGTGTTTCAATTCTATTATATGACACTAGGGCGCACTAATCTTTTTATAGAAGGAGCGTCTGTAATATATAATATAAATTAAGGAAGGGTCGGTGAAGTAGCGTTCATACTAGGGGCCAGCACAAGTCCCACCCTCATTTAGTTTACCTCAACTAATGTCAGGTACCCATCAGAGCTGGGTAGACTCAGAGACACCATCCAGACCTAGGAAAAAAAAGTATAGCCTTCACTAGGATTCGAACAGAGAACCTTCGGATCGCCCGTCGAACGCGACGCCGCTCGGCCATGGTGTCCCAGATCATGTGCATAGCTGTAAAGAATAAGAAATGGGGCACATAGCCGAGCGGCAGCGCGTTCGCCTGGCAAGCCGAAGGTCCCGGGTTCAAGTCCTGGTGCAGGCTAGGATTATTTCCCCAGTCTGGAGGGTGTTCCTGAGTCTACCCAGCTCTGATGGGTACCTGACCTTAGTTGGGGTAAAGTAAAGGCGGCTGTGCTTAGGGCTGGCCACACAATTCCCTATTATGCCGTTGCCACAAACACTGATGAACGCTGCTTCTTCGGACCTATGGATCAGTTCGGTCAGACGGGTACTTTACTTTACTTTAAAGAATAAGAAATACTTTCTAAATACATTTAAAAAAAAATATGGGATTTTTTTTTTACCCAAGACCTAAGGAATGAAAATCTAACGCATTATCTCTAGAATCGCCAAGTCCCATACATTATATAATTATATGTGACATTACCTAAAGCTGATAGGTGGCAAAAAGTGATGCCGGACATTGCATTGATTGACAAGTCCACTGTGAACGTGACATAATCGGCTCCGCACACATCGCCAATCACATATTTAAACAAGCCACTCGGGTTTGTGTCAATGATCAAACAGAAAACGATGAACATTTCTTTTGTTACATCATTCAAATGAAACCTCGGAGAATTCTTTGTTGCAGATGGTACTGGTAGCTACTTAGCATAGCTGGTATGCCTTGTTTATTGAATAGATTCGCGAAAAAAAAAGAGAAAAAGATTTTATTGGAGTTTTTTTTTTACAAGTATCTGCCAGGCTGCTCAAAGTTGTTTCTACTTTATAAAATGCTAAATATTCTAGTTGACGCTTAAAGAGAAAGTGATTAAAAAGAACCGCAAAAGTAATTAAAATTTAAAATTGTTATCAAAGGAATTTTCGGTATTATTTTCGGTCCTGCGCATCGAACAATCGATCTATAATGAGTTTAGAGTTTAAAATTGTTGTATGTACTCATCTTGTTTTGAGTATTACCAGTAGTTCATTGCAATTCATTCATTATTTTTAGAGCCATGTTGTAATTTTTAAAAGCATTGATACGTCTTGACCGCTCTTCTTATTTTTTACGGTTGAAAGTACCACGCCAATATGAAATATACATAATTAGTTTTAATTTGCATTGCGTTTGGAAATTCAGTAAAAATACATATGAATAATATAGTCATATAGTCTGTAGGGACCACGATTTTTATGTAAGGTCGTTTAATCCAGAGGGGTGCAACCATTTGATACTAGTTTGCAAAAGTAGGATTTCTATTTTATTTATCGAACCAAAAGTTTAAACGTCTTACAATCGGACTCGTGTATAAAAAACTAGAATAACCTTTTTGAGGTTAACCAGCGTGCCACTGTAAATCGCTCTGCGTGCAAGTCTGGCAAGCATGCCGTGGGTTGCCGACTCCAGCTTTCATCTATCAAGAAAAGAGGACACAGTGGGTATAGTATCAGTAAAATGAAACTTAAACATATAACGACAACGAAACTAAAGGAAAAAATTCTAAACAATAATAACCTAATATCAGCGTTATTAATTCTATGAGACAAGGATGTCTAGATTAATGTAATTATAACAGAAAATAGAACACATATACATGTAGGAGATAAAGATATAAACAAGCTATTGACAACTATTTAACAATATAAAGCTTCTGGACTAGAAGGAATACTCTGTACTGAACTATTAACACTCTTTAAAATATTTTAAGATCTTTCTAAATCAGGATAAATGAATGGGACTTCCAGAATATGAAACAACCAAATGTAGCACTCATTTTCTTTTTATGCTATAAATGGAGAAAAACTCAAATCTCAGAAATTATAGATCGTCTGCACTGACAAGTAATTATTGAGCGCTACTAGAAAATATAAAATGTATTAGCATCATTAATCACCTAGACAAACATAATGCTCTACTTCTTTAATCATGACGCTACATGGGAAAACTAATCACACGGAATGCAATTAATATGTTTAATGGACGAATTGTCTATGGTTTGGATACACAAACATATTACTAACACCTAGATGCATTTCAAACAATGAATAAATGGGAATATAATTGTAGCAGGTCTTCTCGGTTTGAATGGTGACTACACTTTCCTTATCCCTTATGCGAGAACAAATGCATATAAGTACTCTTACTTCCCGAGTGGCATTCTGGCATGGAATGGGTTGCCTGAAACAAACCAGGAAAACTAGTAACATAACATCATTTAAAAACAGTAATAAAGATGCAAGACTAGATTCGGACCACGGATGAGCGTGGGACGCAATAATCTTCTTTATAGAAGGAGCGTCCTTAATATATAAAATATGATTAGATTACTGTTGAGAGAATAAATGAATAAATTAATGCAAACTATTGTATTGATGATAAACATTTAATGCAAAAACAAATGCATTATTTTACATTTAAAAGGTGTCATGGAATGTTGATTAAGTAATAACAAAATGGTAGAAGAAATGATTTAATGAAAATTATAATTAATGTTAATTATATAGATATTTGTTAATAAATGTTAATTATAAAGATATTTGTTAAATGACTGCATATAAAAGTACTAGTATTGAAAATGAAAATACAATTTAACAGTTACTCACACCACAGCGAGTTGTGTAGTCCAGGGGTCGGGCAGTCTTTTGATAATAGGGTATTAACGTATGATTTTCTATATATTCGGCGTGCCAACAGCCTTAAAGTTGTTCTGCTCTTTTAGTTTTTGTAGAGACTTTAATTGCATTTTGTGTGTGTGTGTCTTTTGCGTTCTTTTGAAAATCAATTTCCGTGCCCCCCCCCCCCCCCCTGGTGTAGTCTACACTCTTACAACAGGAGAATACTCATAATGTTGTACAGAGTATACATATAGTCTATATACACTCTTACAACAGGAGAATACTCATAATGTTGTACAGAGTATACATATAGTCTATTTACACTCTTACAACAGGAGAATACTCATAATGTTGTACAGAGTATACATATAGTCTATATACACTCTTACAACAGGAGAATACTCATAATGTTTTACAGAGTATACATATAGTCTATATAATACGCTCTTACAACAGGAGAATACTCATAATGTTGTACAGAGTATACATATAGTCTATATAATACACTCTTACAACAGGAGAATACTCATAATGTTGTACAGAGTATACATATAGTCTATATAATACACTCTTACAACAGGAGAATACTCATAATGTTGTACAGAGTATACATATAGTCTATATACACTCTTACAACAGGAGAATACTCATAATGTTGTACAGAGTATACATATAGTCTATAAACACTCTTACAACAGGAGAATACTCATAATGTTGTACAGAGTATACATAGTCTATATACACTCTTACAACAGGAGAATACTCATAATGTTGTACAGAGTATACATAGTCTGTATATAAGTATTTTGTGTGTGTAGGATTTCGTGCATAGGCCTGCATGTATTGTGGTTAAATATTGTATTATTACTAAACTGTCTGGAGAAGATAAAGTTGATTCACTCACAATCATTTTTACAAAGACCTTTACCTTGACACATCTTCAGTCAAATTTTGACCTAATTGAATAGATCCAGAGGTGAAATCCGGTTACTGTCACATTTTTACGGTTCTGGAAGCCTTGCTATTGATAGATTAGTCGTGAGGTATTAATAAATAGATATATAGATACATAGAGTGATACAGAGTGATGGAGAGATAGACCAAGAGTGCGTGAGAGAGAGAGAGATAACTAGCTTTCTAAATAAGTAAATTTCTCGATATACGCAGAGCCCATGCAAGCCTATGTAGCGCCCCAAGGCAACAGTTTCTGCGACGATCCCTTGCATACTGTAATCTGCTTTATTTAGTGATATATTTAGACCAAATTTGCCGCCCCTAGAAGTGTCGCCCCTTGGCATATGCCCCCTCTGCCCTACCCCCGTGTGAGGGCACTGGTTATACGCCCCCATCCTCACGACAATATATTTGACTAAGTTATAACAGCTGACACAAGTCCATGCGTTGACACAAGTCCATGTTTGACCTACACCTAAGTAAACAACATCAGCAACAACACCGACAAGCACATAACACGAGCGTTAGCTGATAGGCGTGGGGTGAAGATGGGGGGAAAGGACAACACAGAATTAGTACCTTGGATGCCATTTAGAGCACACTTCGCCTGGCTCGGGTTCTGTTGAGTGGAATAAGAGACATCACAATTTGATTTCGACAGATTCTAAGAGAAGTAAATTCCATTACCATAGGACTTGTACCGAATTTTTTTTGAAAGAAAAATTCAGAGAGAGCGTAAGTGAGAGATAGAGAGAGGGAGAGAGAGAAATACAAAAAGAGAGAACCTCAATAGTTTTTAAGAAAATCTCGTCCCTCCTCCCCCCCCCCCCTCAGACAAGTCTCGAGAGTTGTTTTTGAAAAAAAAAAACGAGCTGCGAGAAGTCCCGAGATTACGGAGATTATCGAATGTAAACGAAGATAACCGAGGGGTAATGATTTCTAGTGATGCTTGGAAATCCGCCGGAAATGAGGTACGGGTGAGCGTTATGTGTTAATATGACGCGTAGAATGGCCCAGCGCCCCGTGAGACCATCCATCGTTCGCACATGATTTATCAAATTCGAGATAGTTCTGTGTGTGTGTGTGTGTGTGTGTGTGTGTGTGTGTGTGTGTGTGTGTGCATGTTTCCACTTGTTCACGTAATAGAGTATTAAATTTTATTTCTAGTGGCGTACAAGATAATGGGTCTCTAGGTCTGCAGCACACATGTTTAGTAAGTTGTATCTTTTAGATTGTGTTTTGGTGATTTCTTATATCTATTGCACTATAAGCCTAACTATATATCTAACCTTCGTTCTATCTGTTAGTATGTCTGCCTATGTGTATATCTATCAACCAATCTATATGTGTATCTACCTCTCTGTTTGTCTGTACAACTTTCTTTTTTCAGTCTATCTAAAGGTGTAAAACATATTTATATATCCTATCAAGCTTTCAATGTAGCAATCTATCATTCTATTATTCTATCAATCTATCAATTTATCCATCTATATATAAGTCTATAGGTCTATCTATTTAGATTCTATACTATCTATATATCTATCTATACAGATATCATCCACTATATCTGCTTGCTGTATCCTTCCTACCTACATACCTACCTACCTGTATGTGCATCTTTTATCTATCAACTTGTTTAAGCTATTTATCTTTATGTTTCTATGTGTCCTTCTGTCTATATGTATTTATCTATAATCAGCCTTCGCACAAAAAAACAACCTCGACTGTTTTTGTATTCTCTTAAACCTGAAAATGAAAAAAAAACTTTTTCATATCTCCAATATCAACAAGACCAGTCATAGACTTACACTAACACACACAAAGGTCATCTACTCATACGGTGTAACATTAACATTCACTTCTGATCTACTCATACGGTGTAACATTAAAATTAACTTCTGATCTATTGTCTCTACTTACAGGATTTCTATAACTACGCATGCGGCGGCTACATCAAGGAGACTGACCTCTCTTGGTTCCGGAATAGAATCCGGGAAACACCGGATGAAATAATGCAGGAACACAGAAAGCTAATTATTGGTATGTTCGTTTCCTAAATCTATAAACATTTGAAAAAAAATGTTTTATCAGATTTTGATGACGTCATTTTCTTACCTAGTTACCTATTGATTACAAAAATAATCTCAGGTCTTCAAAGGAACTTGAAAAAAGAACTCGCAAAAATTATATTTCCGTTTCCCTAAAAAAAAAATCTGAATAGGATTTATTTGTTCTTTTTTCTTTTTTTTTTAGACATATTTGAAATATAAATCAATACAAATTATTGTTATACTGGTAGTGTTGAATGTCATTGAAGTTGCATGTGAAGAATGAATTCACATGCAACGGGGAAACTCGTTTTTAGATTGGTTCTACAGACGCCAAAATCTAAATAGTGTGTCTTCAAGTCTTAAAAGTTTAAATCGCTAAAATCGCTGTTTTGATTCTTTGTGATTAACAGGTTAGACTTTACAATGTCGAATGGATAACATTTATTACTTTTCATAGCTTACTTGTTGTTTTGTTTTGCGACAAATGTAAATAAAATATGTCATTTCCAGATTCCTTTCACAAAGTTATATAAAGTAAATGCTCATATTATACTTTCATTCAGCAAAAATAAGTTTGTACATTTCTTAATGTTATTAAATTATCATGGTAAAATCGATTTTCAGTTACCCAACACTTTCAACTTCTATAAGGTACGGCCGCCATGTTTTGAATGGATCACAGAATCAGATTAAATTATCAATTAGCTTTAAATTTCTTAGCCAAGAGATTAAATCCGTGTTCTTTGTTGTATGTTAAATGCGCTCTGAGATTACATTATTTTTGTTGGCAGCGCAATACAAATATTATTATTATTTAATGCTGAGGTCAATGAAATGGTTGAACTTCTTGGCCGTTTCATAAACACAAGCCTTCAGTTCTCAATAATAAATGTAGCTACATTGTATCTGTCTGTTTGATCCACCACATAACTATTCTGAAATATATTTTGCTATTTTTGGTTAAATAACTCTAGTATAATCAACAATTCCACTGGGGAAATCCCCTAAATATAAATACATCCTTTGTTGCATTGGTTGAAATAATCTCCCCTGAACGGAAACTTATAAGACATATTAAATAAACGATTATCTTTCACTTTTATCTAGACCAGGGGTCAGCACGCGAAGCAATTTTCAATGGCACGCGGAAGACTACCAAAAAAGGCAATTCAGGTACTTCTACTTCGGCCTTTTGGCACGCTTAACGAATTAGAAATCCTACTTTGACACACTGTTATCAAAAGGTAGCCGACCTATGATTTTGACTATCAACACTTTATGTAGTTTGTTAAAAATGCTGAGTCATTGTAACGAAATAAAAAACGTTATAATTGCCTCGGCCACTTTTGTCCAAGCTCAAGATGACAATAGCGATATGGAAATTATGATGTGCAGTGACAGCAGCCACCCTGGTCAAGTTTTGAAATCCCACACGTATGCCAGAAAACGACATCGTTTGAAAACGTGCATTCCCTGGTCTAGTTTTACAGTCGGTTATATTAAAACTAGGACACAGACTCATCCCACCTGCCTCAATGGATGTGTGTTTTACAAGAGAAAAAAAAAAAGCACAGCTAGCTCGTTCTTGTAGCGGACACCGGAAGTAGGACTGCAGACGAACTTCACGTCTCCTGCGATGTGAAGAATTTCGATTGATCAGTTTCAGATCTTTGATTGATCATTTTTAATTCCAGGAACGTTTACTCTGAAACATCATTCTAGAAAACATATTTTGAAAACATTTCTAAAGAGTTATCGAACCTGTTTTTTTTTTTATATTTTAAAAATGTTTTCTTTCTGTCGTACGTTTTATTTCCCCGGAGATGTTTGTGAATCCGAGAAGGGGGGGGGGGAGATATTTCATCCCGTGATTGCAGACAACACAAAATAAAGTTTAAAAAGTTTTTGTGTTCACAAAATATATTTGAATACTAGAAATACAACACAATAACATTCTATTGAAATTCTCACATAAACATAAGGTTAAAAATACTTTTTCTTATTCCGTGTTCAAGAACAAACGCATATAAATCTCTTTTCTTTTCAAGTTTCATCTTGGCATTAAATGAGGTTGCCTTATTAAGCCAGGAAAACCAAGAACTGAACATCATTCAAAACACGAATAATAAAGCAAGACTAGATTTAGACTCACACCACGGATAAACTTAGGGCACAGTAATCTTCTGTATAACATATACCACAGTCTATTTGCAATAATTTTACGTAATCATAATAAAGTACAATTTTTAAATTCAATTTCCCACTTCAAACCAATTAAATCTGTATCACTGCTGTTCTATAAAAAAAAATGTTTCAGAAATATTACCCTGTAATGTAAGGGAGGTAAATAGTGTTGAGTAACTGAGCATGGTAAGGGCAAGGGGACGTAAACATTAGATCAATTTCAATATTTCAAACTTGGACATTTTTATTTTCCGATAATTAAATGTATACGGCAAAATCTATAACTTTGCTCACAAACTAAGTTAAAATATTCACAGCAGTGACACAATAGACGTTTAATTGGAAGAATAAAGCAACATTTCCCCCAAAACATTACCATGGAAAACTGTTATAATCATAATTAAGGATTGCCATAAAATGGCTATAAATTCTCACGAGGTTTCGTGGTTTGCACGTTGTTACCCCGTCGATAAGACGTGGTCTGCCCACTGGGTTTATACATCAAGGTATACTTAGAGAATTCAAAAGGGCAACGGACTAGAACATTTGCAAGTGACGTCAGAAGTTCTCCGAATCATTAGTCCTGAAAAAAACGTTGAGTGGCAGTTCATATGTTTTAATATAGTTATTGTTCAAAGGAAACTTTTTTATAGTGAGTCACGAAAGTAAAAGTATAAATATAACTGGGACACGAAACGCATAAGCTTTGTTAAACGCTCGACTTAAAAAAAAAAAGTTTGCCGCCTTTAGAACAACGTCCACCCACCAAAAAGAATCAAATTATAAATCAGTAAAATGATAAATCAAATAAAATGATAACAACTGGACTTCGGAATACAAAAAAAAAAACAAAAAAAAACTATAAATATATTTAATTATATTTTCTCATGTTGTTTTTTTTTTTCGCCCCAGACAATTCCTAAAGATCCGCCCCTGATTACAAAAGTAAATTTTATCACAGAGATTTTTATTTTTTTCCTCTTCAACTTCTTTACCATTATTTCATTTGCTGATCTATTTTATTCCTCGGCACGTACGTGGTCCCGACCACGTGACCTGTGACGTCACTTCTCGCGCCAACTGTCGCTAAGTCTTCAAGAAACCACTTATGGCCGGTGGATGGAGAGAGAGAAAAAGAAAAAAAAAAGAAGAAAAAATCTCTACTGTTCATTTGAAAACTTCCACACAAACTGTCAACATACCTCCCTCTCCCCCCCCCCCCCTCGCCCCCTCCCTCCCCTCTTTAATACCCTCCAAAACCTCAGCTCTGACTTAGTAGATAATCGATTCCGTACGAATGTATGTAAATTTCGTATCGATTCCGGTTCCCCGGTATCGAGAAAAGTAATATTTATCTTTGAGCGTGGGACAAGACTGATAACTATGGACGCTCCATTTTAAACGGCCATTACGCATGCGCGGGAGGAGCCGATCCCCGTGTTGGGCCAACAGAGATCCATGCCCCGACATTAAACCAACAGATTTAAAAGTAGTTACGAAATCGTTAAGATAGACTTTAAGTTGGTATGTTGTTGCCTTTTCGTTGTTTATTTTTACTTAAACTGTTTAAACTACGTCCAGGTGTAAATGAAGTCTTAAATACAACGCGATTTCGTATAATTTAACTTAACGTAAGCATACCTAATGTAGAATTACATTTCAAGAAAAATTGTCGCAAAAGAGAAATATTCGAGAATATGAAAAATTCATTGCCTAGCCGCCTACGTTATGCTATAGACCTTTTTAGTTTGACCCCGGAAAAGAGGCGTGGTCTTGAGACTCACTGACATATATTTCTTTTTGGGGCACAAAGATTTTTGTTTCTTCTTTCCATATAGTATTTTACTAAAGGCGTTGGGGTTTTTTAATTTTATTATAGTTGTTTTTTAACTTTAAACCATAAAAACACATGGAGACCTTAAACTAAGAACCTAGGAAGGGAATTGTTAAAAAATAACGTTTAGAGCTTCTTTTTTTTTTAAAGAAAATTTTTTTTTTTAGACCTGGACTCTATGCTTTGGACCTTAATATTATGGTCGATTCTATCGTGATCACTGTGTCATTAATTTTTGTTGAGTTTCTTCAATGTAAAAAAAAAATTACGTTTAGAACTAGTTTTGTATCGAAAAAATAATAATTAGGCCTATAATGCTTTTATTACTGTCGGTTATTCAAGCTATTGCTTAACTTAGCCCTAGACCTAGATCGCTCGTTTTGATTAATAAAAAGGCAAATAGAATTCTAGATATATTTTATGTTGAATGTTTGATAGAGACAGAGGCAAGAGCCATAGCCATAGCCATAGCAAATATTATGTTAAATTTTAAAAATATATATATATTGTTTGTAGGAAGAGGCTAATATAATAATATATATAGGCCTATGTCGTATAGTCGGGTCTATGACCGTATGTCGGCGTAAGGCTAAGGCCTATGTTTTCCATCTTGAATATGATAGGCCTATAGATATATAGGCTTATTCATATTGTCATTTCATTAGTCCTATGCATGAAATATTATTCAATAACAGGTCTATAACTAAAAATTCATGAAGAAAACACGCACCTGTTTGCAAATATCAAATATATAGCATAGCCTACCTTCATATTCGCTTAATTATTTCATGCAATCGCAATCGGTTAATCAACACTTTTCTATAGTAAATAGTAAATAGTTTCAATTGTTTAATAGTTTAAACTGTTTAAGCTTATAATTAACCTTTAGGCTACTATAATAGGCTAATAGTAATAGGCCTAGGCCTATAGGCAGGCTAATAATTAGGCCTATTATAGTAAACTATATATTATATATGATAGGCCGATTCGATATGCTATATTATATTAAATAATAGCTATTATAGGCCTATCCTATAAGCCTATAAGCCATAAGCCTATATTTATAATTTATATAGGCCTTTAGGCTACTTTAGCTTAGCCTATTAGGGCCTATAATATATAGCTAGGTCTAGGCCTACTAATATGTTATAATCCCGCTTAACTACTTCTACATACAATATTTTAACGATAAAACCACAGAACAAGTCAAACAATAGCATAGGCCTATGGGACATAGACCTAGGCCTTTTCAGAATCAAACTGTGATGAGCTTAACTTTGGCTTTTCAAGGTTCTTTTGTGACATCAAAATCGAACGATAAAAAAAATAAAAATAATTAAAAGTTACGATTTCTATTGCTACAAATAATAACTTAATACAATATAACCTACGCGTTGATACTTCAACACAAACAAAGCTTTATAAATATATAACTATGTTAAATTTTATTTGTATGCTTAAAGACGATTTACTGATCGCTCGACGCCAATCTCAGATTGAATCTGACATGGTAACCATAGACGCATTAGGCCTAGAATGTATAATAAAAGGTTTTTGGGTTAAAAACTGGTTCAAAAGGTAAAAGAAAAGTAGGCCTACAGTTTGCTTCCTAGCTTCTGGGTATAAAGTTGTTATGAATTAGTTTTTTTGTAAAATGAAAAGCTAATGTAATTACGCCTAAAAACCACTAGGCCCCCAGTAAAATAACAAAGGCGAAGAAGGTTTTATTGACAACTTCTGCCCCCTAGCGACTGCGCATGCGTAGACATTGACCTCTTTTTGGGAATAATTAATAAAATGAAAAGGTCTATTCTAAATATTTCGGGCTTAAGAGGGTGTCTATCAGTCTACTCACCTCTAACATTAGTCTGAAAAAAAGGAGGTTTGTCATTGTTATGGCCACGAAATCATCTTGGTGGCCACAGAATCTGCTGAACGTTGCTGAAAGGAATACTTTTTCAGCAGTTTTAAAAGCATCGAATTCCGGGTGTTGTTTTTATAGTAGCAGAGCAAATTAAAATTATTTCAATCTTATATGTTACAGATGAACTTCTAAAAAATAAGTTATAGTCCAAGCAATTGTTATTCTCAGTCACAATATCCTTACATTTTGTGCTTTGTTTCATATCATTTAAAACTTCTACTGCCAATCGATTTCTAGGAGTAAATCTTAGAAAATCAATCAAACGTAAGCTAACGATGAAGACCTTGACTGATTTTCTAAACGACGACCTACTTTAAGACGAGGCCGCAGCACTTCTTTCAGAATTCTTTCACAGCGTTGCTGAATCTATCTGCAGTGACCAGGCTTGTGTTTTGTTGAATTCAGTTATAAATTGCTCTATCCATTCATCCAGTCCCTTCCAATTAGCTTCCACACTTGATTTTTAAATCAATTTAAAGTTTTTGACGTTTATACTCTAGCAGTCTAGCAAGTCAATCCGCGATTAACTAGCAGGCCTCCGCAAGTGACGTCACGTCCTGATCTAAAATTAGGTCAAACTCTAAAAAATCGTATAGGAAAAACACTGACTTAACTAAATAAAAAAATAAGTAACTTCGTGTACACTTAGAATATTTCATTGAGACAGAATACAGACTACGCTGCAATGCAATCTATTTCTCTTCGGAGCTCTCTCTCTCTCTCTCTCTCTCCCTCTCTCTCTTAGATTTTGCAACTCGTTTAGTTTTTATCTTAAATCGACACATTTTTATGTTTATTATTTCTTAACGTTTTTTTCCCAAATGTAGTTTTAGCTTAAAATTTTTGTGAAATAGACATGTGATATTAAATATCTTATGATAATTTAATATTGATTTATTGAATTTATAATGGTAAGAATCTTCTTAAGCTTTCAACATTTTAGCAAATAAGGATCATTCAATTGTCCAATTAAGAAGCCTTTTTTTTTAAATTTGTAAATAAATTGTATGTAAATATGTAAATACATTATAAATACATTATATTAGAAATAGTAAAGTACCCTTCTGACCAAATTGATCAAAGGGCATGTGATGCAGCGATAGCCTGTTCTTCAATTATTAGAAATAGATAATAGGAAATCGTTAAATAAGCCAACAAATAAGTAAGTAATATCAAAATATATATATATGAAGTTAAGAATAACATAGATGTCAACATAATACATTGATAGGGGAACATTTTTTATCTAGCCGTAAAAGTTTTATATAGAATTTCACACTAAGTGCACTAACAATATGTGAAAAGTGTAGATCTATACATTTTGTACTGTATTTTAACATGTATATTTATATGCAGATCTTGAAAGGAACACTTAGATCTAAATAACGGTATACTGCTAACGTTAGAAGCCTTTATCCTGTGTGTTTGTATGATGTCTGTGTGTGTGTGTGTGTGTGTGTATTTGAGTGTACATTTCGTGTCCTCATCGGCCAGTGCTCATGTTGACCTCTTCTCATTCACAGACCGGCTGTCCACATCTTTTGACCGCAGCGATGACCGGCTACTGGCCACGTCCAAGGAGATCTTCCGTTCCTGTTTACTCAGGCCTGGCTCCGGCGAGGACGGGACCAAGACCTTAGGTCAGTTCCAGTGTTGAATATGTTGGCAGTAATGGCAAGAAATGGCCGGCCTGTGTGTTGAGTTATTCCCCCTCCCCCCTGTACTGTATTAGCTGAGTCGCGTGTTTAAGCAGCACTGGTCTATATAATGTATGCCTATTTGATGTAAATGTATATGGGTATGGGTTGTGTTGTGTGTTAGCGTGTGTTTGAGTATGTGTGTTTGTGTGAGTGTGTGTTTGTGCCAGTTATTGGTAGACAAATTTGTCCATTATGGCACATTTTTTTCTATGACGTAACTTTGGTTTGTTTATTGAAGGTAAGCATATTGTATTGCCTACACAGTATGTCTATATATATTACTTGCTGTCTCATTTAAAGTGATATGTTCCACTGAACATAAGGCTAATACTAAAGCTCAAATATAGAATACACACAAGAACTACATTTCACTTTTACAATAGACTTAACTTACAATAGATCTAACTTACAATAGACCTAACTTGCAATAGATCTAACTTAAAATAGATCTAACTTACAATAGATCTAACTTACAATAGTCCTAACTTACAATAGGGCCACCTTGAAAAGAACCGAACATATACTAACTTACAATTGACCTAGTTTTCAATAGTCCTAGCTTACAACAGATCCAACATAGAGAAGATGCAACCGCTGTTGGGAGATAGGAGAGATAGTTGGGCTCATCCTTCACGACTGCCCCCCCCCCCCCCCTACCTTTTTCGTGTGTCCCCGATCGTCAGTTTTAGATGGGGATAAGTCTAGTAACCCACTCTACCATTGATCACTTCAGAGAACTAGACTCTACAGCCGCAGAGGCAGAGCTCTAATGGATGAATAGTCGTTACAAGAAGAGTTCTAGCCTTATTATATACGCACCAATTTACTTGTTAGATCTATTTCTAATCATGATAATGATACACAACAACCACTTATCCACTTATCAGATACTTTGTTTGTTGTGCAATGATTAGTATGATATCTAACGGTGGGTGGAAGGATGCTTTAGCATCAAAGCCTTCAAAATATATGGAAAATAGTGCATATGTGTTTTTGGGTTGCATTTGTATGCAAAGTAAAACATGATAAATATCATTTAGTAGCTGAACCACTGAAAAAAGTCTAACATAGAGGTCGGCAATTTTTTTATTGCAAATAGTGTGCCAAACTAGGACTTCTAAATCATACAGCGTGCCAACAGCCTGAAAGTCAACCTTCTCGACTATAGATATAGTTGTTGTTTTTTTGTTTTGTTAAGAAAAAAAATTTTATTTAGCGCTTGAGCAAGACCAATACCAAACGCAAAAACGAGATTTATAGCGAAAATGTTTGAAAGTTTTATATTTAATAAAAAAAATATTAACGTATTTGTAATAACCTACCGTTTTTCATTCAAAGCAAATACGTTACTAACTCTCATTATGGAATTTACACATTAATGGTTAATAAGTTAGTAATGTTTATGTTTATAAATTTTAAACAGCTTAATAAGATATAATTTTAACACCTGTTAATTACTAATTCAAATTTGGATCTCATCGAGAGAGATCTCTTTTTTTTCCGGTAGGAGGCGCGTCGGAGTTTGATCTCCTTGCCCCTCCTTTGGGCCTACAAGGCATCGTATAGTTTTAGGGAGCCGTAGCTCGGGGGGTGGGGGTGAGTCAGACTTCCTACACATTTGTGAAAAATATAATCGCACAAGGCGGAGAAGATGTGTGCAATATCTAATCGCTCAATGCGGAGAAGATCTACACGTTGTATGGGGAAGCCAGAGTGATCGACCTTAGCCAAAAGGCCGAGAAGCGATCCCTGAGAGATCTCATAATAATAATAATAATAATCTGCAGTATAAATTAAACAATTATAAACATTAAGAATAGATACAAAGTTGTCACACTAACTGGGTAGTTAATGTGGTGTATTTCAATGTACGTATAAATTATTTTACTTATATTCTTGAATTATATTCTTTATTTATATTCTTTATTTATATATTATTTAAATGATCCTAATTTTTTTTTTGTGTAGCTTAATATTTTAAAAGTTATAAATCTTAAACAATAATTTTTTGTAGTAAAAAAAAAAAAAGAAACATAATATTAGAAATATTAACGGAAAGTAGACACGTTAATGATCTCCCTTTAATACACAATTTTTCTAATGTTTATTCTATAATTATCCCGAACAAGTTATGTTTTGTAATACAACTAATATTTCTTATTAATTGTGATTTCTTAAATTTAATTACGTTAAACAGTTGTAACTTTGGCACACGTGCTCAAGATCATGCACACCCGCTTCACGATAGTTACGTCATTTCTAGTCAAATTGGTCGGCTTCTTTCAATAAGGGCAAGAACAGAGAGAAATTTATGAAATCTTTTGTTACACTATCTGTGAGACTATTTCCAAGGAATCATCAGTCAGCCAGAAAATTCAATAGCTGATTTTTTTTTCTTGTTTGATAAATAGTATGATAGTGTGCGTGAATGTCTATTGTGCTTGAGTACAAATGGTTCTTTAATATTGTTTTAAGAATGCTGAAAGACGGAATTTATGTAATCAAGTCAAATTTCCATTTAGATCTATTTGGATGAATAAAGTAATCTTATCTTATCTTAGGTTGCCGACTCCTTGTCTAAATTAGTTGACCACACTCGGGCGTTCGCGAACCTTTACCTCATTCTAGCGCCGTTGACGACGCCCCGCCAGCCTTTTATGTTTTGATTTTTTAAAGGTGTATTCTAGATGGGAGTCTGTTTACCCTCGATGATAAACGGGAGGAAATAATACTCAATGCAGAGAACAATAAAATACAACACAAAAAGCTCAGAGAGATGAGAGAGGATGAACAGCACAATACATCAGAGAGATGAGATAGGAAGAACAGCAGAATACCTAAGACATGAGAGAGGAAGAACAGCACAATACCTCAGACAGATGAGATAGGAAGAACAGCACAATACCTCAGACAGATGAGATAGGAAGAACAGCACAATACCTCAGACAGATGAGATAGGAAGAACAGCACAATACCTCAGAGAGATGAGAGAGGAAGAACGACTGAGAACTCAAATTGATGAGAGAGAAAGAATAAAACATATCTCTGGTTAATGGGGAGAGTTAACAATTGATAAAACGAATGATATAAAGAGAGATGAGCTCACGGGATGTGGGGCCGCCACAGCAAAGACTCCCATGAGCCGACCAAAGCATTCCACTCCCCATCCTCTCACGCTCCCCCTCTCCCGTCACCACTGCACCCAGCAACAAGACACTGGAACCAGGAAATTATAAACCATCTGACCTCCATGTGAATTGTGAATGCATTGGACGGCGTCCATATGATAAATCCAAGTGGTTTTTTGCTGTCGTTTGTTTTTTTTACTGCTAGATTTCAGAACACGAGGAATGGCAAAACTTTATGAGCTATGCTTTGAGCCGAGGCTGATATTGAGGGACTCGCCTATTCCCATCAATATCTCACAAACATGTAAAAAAATATTCTTTCTATATAAAGAAATGAGATTTGTTTCAAAGAAACAATTAAAGAAAAAGACTTGTTCTTTTATATCCAAATGGGGCAAAATGGCCGAGCAGAATAGCGTTCGGTTGGCGTAGCGAAGATACCGGGTTCGAATCCTGGTGAAGGGTAGGATTTGTGCACGGGTTCCGAAGAGTGTCATTGAGTCTATACATCTCCGCAGTATACTCGGCATTTATTAGAAAAAAATAAAAGGTGGCCGGGAAATGTGCCGGTCTCACAATCTCCAAGTATGCTGTGGCCACAGAGTCACTGCTTCAGCGACGATTCCCACAGGCTATCTTACTAAATGTTCTCTCTCTCTGTCATAACACCTTTCTCTCCCTGTCATAACCCCTTTCTCTCCCTGTCATAACCCCTTTCTCTCCCTGTCATAATCCCTTTCTCTCCCTGTCATAACCCCTTTCTCTCCCTGTCATAACTCTTTTCTCTCCTTACATATGCAAAACGCAGTGCTCTACAAAGCTGTAAGCGTTCCGCCCTCTGCAGGACATAAAATCTCTGGATACCCGCAGTGTACATGACATGTCGAGTTTAATCTCACAAGGCCTCATTCTTTCATCAGCCCAACCCCACAAATGTGCTGCTATTGGCTGGCAGAAGAGGCAAGCGATTCCGAGTATGATTGAGGTTGGAAATAGGGATGGCTTTAGGGAAACAAACAAAAAATTATGTTCCGCAATAAAAAAAAAAGGCTAAACTGATTTAACGTTGTTGTGGATCAGATGAGAAGTGGATTTGAAGGAGATGATTGCTATACCTTACTGTTGTCTATAGAGTTTCTTAGAACAGACTTAGAACGATCCAAAAATAGCTATGGGCATGCCCAATTATGATAAATATCATTAACAAATTGACTTGTCCAATTACGCGACTCAGTAAGATCATTAGCGTAGGAGAAAAATACGCGATTACTCTAATAGCATCACTTCTGTGGGTTATATCTAAGTGATGTAGACCAGTCGACTATCGGCGTTTGATGAAGGTGTTCATGACACAGAAGGTACGATTGTCACCATAGTGGGATGTTGATTTCGTATGCTTGTCTATGCATACAGTGCACGCTAAAAGCTGAGATTCACGTAAAACCTAAGTTAAAGAATATTACTTATACTGCAAGTAGCTTTGTAGGGTGTATAAGCAAAAGAATCGCATTAGAAGACATTGGAAGTCTTTCAGATGCCACATTAGGTGCGCAAAAAACTAGATCTCCTAACGATCTGAGCTCATGGGTTAACGGTCCGAGCTTTCTACGAATAATTTTGTATTAGTGTTTTATGCGGCAAAGCCCGCAAAACGATTAATGGAAATAGGGATCCCCGACCCATCTCGACTAAAACTATCAATTGGGTCACGCAACACGGGCGATTTATAAGGTTACACAGAGAAGCATTATTTATCTTAGAACATTCTAAATTTCATTGGATTATAGAGTTTGTAGTTTAGACTATGGGAATGTATTATCTGAAATATATTAAGTAGAAGTGGATTATGATCTGTTGCAATGTATAGGTAGCCTCGGGCATCCCTCACGAGATGTCAATGCAATGTCCCGAGGATGGCATCGATAGACGTTTATTTTCTATTTATAGGACATCGAATCCTTTACGAAAAGCCAAAAGTTGTAAAAAAAAAAAAATTGAAGTGAAAGATTTGTGACCTCATGGCCTCGTTATAGATCAAGGTGTCCCAGATTGTGGCGTGAGCAGCATAGAGCAGCACACAAACACACACACTCACACATTCGCAACACACACACACACATATATACATAGGCGGCGCAATTTCTCAATCCACTCTAAGGATAGTGCCGGAAACGGCAGGCATGTCTTACGCATTTCTTAATTAGATCCCACATTGATCGGCACGGTTAGTTTTTTTGTTTGTTTTGGAGAGCCAGGTTCTGGGCTAGACGTTTCTCCATTTTTATTCTCCACCCATGCCAACTCCAATTCATGAAATCACGACAATCAGAC
Source organism: Anisus vortex (assembly GCA_949126835.1). Classification (NCBI taxonomy): domain Eukaryota; kingdom Metazoa; phylum Mollusca; class Gastropoda; family Planorbidae; genus Anisus; species Anisus vortex. The sequence continues at coordinate 9,655,179 of OX421494.1, read as the reverse complement.
ATGTATGCTGTTACACAAGATGTCATAAAATTACACAATCAATCCGTTTGCACAATACGTAATCTACCACCGGAAACTTGTAAATACAAATGCTAGATGTAGCAGCTAGTAAGTAAAATACCCGTCGGACCAAATTGATCAAAGGGCCGGTGAAGCAGCGTTCACCAGTTTCAGTGGCCACAGCATACTAGAGTCTAGGGGATGAGTGGCCAGCACAATGTCCAGCCACCTTTACTTTACCCCGAACTAATGGCTGGTGTCCATCAGAGCTGGGTAGGCTCGGGTACACCCTCGAGTCTAGGGAAAAAAAAATCCCAGCCTTCACCAGGATTTGAACCCTGGACCTTTGATTCGCCAGTTCAACGCGCTGCCGTTCGGTTACGGTGCTTTTTTTGTAACATCTAAACCTAAGTTAAATGTGTACAAATATATTATATATTGAATTTTATTTAATATTCAATATAAGTAAGTAAGAAAAAAAGTACCCGTCTGAAAAAAATGGTACATAGATCAAAGGTAAATACAATTTGTATAACAGGTATCTTTGAGTCTGTCTTAACACAAAATCGTGAAAAACCAAAATTATTTCGAGCAGTGATCGGCAACTTTTTGATAATAGTGTGCCAAAATAGGATTCCTTATTCATTCCGTGTGCGAAGAGAAGAGTCTAATACTTATTCAGTTCTAGCACTAATGTTCTTTAAAAAAAAAAAAGACTCGATTTGCCTTTTTTCAAAGGTTTTCCGTGTGCCATTGAAAAATGCTCTGCGTGCCAAGTATGACACGCATGTCGTAGTTTGCCGATGCCTGCCGTAGAGTTTCCGAAAGGCCGGGTCGTGACCCGCTATCGGAATACGAAAGAAAAAATTACATGATGGAGTAGGAGAGATAAGAGCCAAAAACATCTATATCAGATAATCGTGATATAAGCCAGATAGTGAAATAACAGCAGACCCTATAGTTTGCTCTCAAATTATGGACATTTTGCGATAGTTGAATTTGACTTTAGATACATCCCTTAAGTTTAAACATCACTAGTATTGAAAAGCGAAATTCATATCTGGTTAAGTTTTTCTTAGAAGCTAGTATAGAAGATATAATTATGACTTTGGCCTTGAAGCACTAAATATAGTATACAAACAGCCGTGGAATGGATAAAGATTTTTTTTGAGAACCCTCTGATCTACGCACTTTACCTATTCCCAATCTGAAGTAGGCCAACAGATAGTGATAAATACTAATGTAATACCGCATCTAAAAGCGGCATATGATGTCAAATGTTATTCTGTTTTCCTGTATTGGCGTACGCGTCTTTCAAGCCTAATGAAACTAAATGCATGTCGTATTCTTTTATGATATTAAAATGATCCATATTTTACCCTCAGCAAATGTAGAGTTATCTCCATGTAGATCTATATGACGTATTGTATGACAACAGTATGTTAAAACAAAGACTATATTAAGATGGACCGCTTGCTTTGCTATTTCGGCTATTTGATAACTTGAAACACTTAATTTCAGAATTTCGGATCGCACTACGTCCTCTATACTTCCGGTTTCGTAATCCGCTATGATTTTCTCAATGGAAAATTAAGATTAAAATCGAAAGTCGTATACAGCGGAAAAATTTAATGCAATCTCAGGAGCGTAGAAGTCATTTAGGACAGCCTTATTTGCAGCGCACGGAAAAGAAAGAACAGATAAGCTCTACAAATAGAGCAAACGGTCCAACTTATTATAGTCTTTGGTTGAAACAAACGATAGAAATATGGAGCGAAAAACTAGATCTAAACTAAAAATATTTACACTCTATCGTAGGAACGTCGCATTTCAAAATGGTATTTTTTAAAACTTTTAGTACGAGGTCTATATGAAACGTTTAAATTTTTAATTCCTTTACTACCACCTACCCTTTCCCCTTTTAACGTTTGAAACAAAATGTGAATATTAATGCCACTCAAATCGGTTGCTACTTCTAGACTAAATTGGCATGAATTGTTCATAGCGTGATATTCAAACTAATTTGTTAACAATTACTAAAAATAAGGCTTGTGTCATTGGTCGATTTCAAATAAACGCCTAGTCGTAATGATTCTCATTAACTTCTGAGTATACAATCGATGTTTCATTAACGGAATTAAGACCGTAGGATGTACATTCCAAGATTCCTAAATTTGAATCCTTTTGAAAAGCGTTATTAACCCATCCAAGGAAGACAAAAAAGTCCCAGCGTCATGCTTTTAAAGCCATTATTTGAACCCATAAAAAATAAACCAACACTTTGACGCTAGACCACTGCGGCTCATTACTCGATAACAGCCTTTTTGGGGGGGAAGCTAATTGCTGTTTAAATTAAATAGAAATGTATAAATTAGAACATTAGAGAAAACAAATTTTTTTTACGAACATTAAAGGGAATTAATTAATGAAAACAATACAAAATAAATTTAAATGGGAAAGAACTCGAGTGTAGGCAATTAAATTATCTCCTCTTTTATTTAAAGTTATCTAAATATTTGTTCTAATAAACACAATTATGTTATTATCTCTTTAAACATTTATTATTATTTAAATGTTTATTTATCCATTGAATCTATTTGTCTTTTTTTTTTCGTCTATGCTGATTTTCACACATATAGCTGGAACATATATACGAAAAAAACAAGATTAGCACATTACAACATTAGCTATAATAACAACCTATACAATTTCTATTGTTTGATTATGTGAATGTATTTTTAACAGTGACTGACCTACTGGACTTGCTAGGGGGGCTTGTCACCCCTACGGAAGCATCGAACTTAACTCAGTTGCTAGGCAACGTCACCCGGATGTTTGGAGCGTCGCCATTTTTCAAAGTTGTGGTTCACAGTGATAAAAACCTTTCGGTACGTTGTTATTAATTATTAGCGGCTTTTTATTTAAATACAAAATATTGTTTTCTTCTTTATATTTTTGCACCTAATGCATTCGATGTCGACGGCTTCGTAGGCCTCTTATTGTAGCGTAAGATGACCATCAAAAGCGTACATACTGACAAGAGCAACACCAATAGTCAAATCACTAAACCTAGCAATATAAGAGGACAGAAGGGCAAAGAGTAAAGTAGTAATAATACATGAGGCATTAAACTCTAGTTTAGAAACACAACCCAATAACAACCTGTCGCAATGCTCAGATAAACTTAAGGACAAAAACACTTTCTTTATCCCTTATGCGAGAACAAATGCATATAAGTACTCTTTCTTCCCGAGAAGCGTTCGGGCATATAATGGGTTGCCTTAACAAACCAGGAAAACCAGTAACTTAATATCATTTAAAGCATTAATAAAAATGCAAGACTAGTCTCGAACTACGGATGAGCGTAGGACGCAATAATCTTCTTTATAGAAGGAGCGTCTGTAATATATACGATAAGATACCAAAGCATACATAATTTCAAAGATATATAATAGTATTACACAATGGTTCTAATGTGTACTATTAGTATCATTGTATTTTATATATAGTACGTATTTATTAAAAACCTTTTATTGTTTCATTAATGTTAAGAATAACTTATTATAGTTATGTAGCTTTTTCTACCACCACGCCCCGCTTTGAGGTTCTATAAGAATAACTTCAGTTCTATAACCTCTTTATATACAGCTGGTGTCTAAGGTTACAGACTATGTCAATCCTCTGACGTCACCTCCGGACTACTCAAGGTCACGTACTTCCACGAAACAAAATGTAAGTCACATGACAATCCCCAAACTGAATTCTGGGCCAAATATTTGTCTCCAGACATCGTCTCAGAAAACAACGGCCAAGAACCCCAAACACGCACTCACATATTAAACTGATCATTGAAAAGAGTTCAAATTCTAAAAAGCAATATATTGTTATTGTTATAATTGTGTTGTTTTTTTCAATCAATAACTAGCGTGCTTAAATGTATATCAAATTCATTAGGGAGCTGAACAGTCCCGTTTCTCTATTTCAGTTAGTACTTAGATCAGCACGTTCTAAAAACCTCTGTAGACTATGCTCATAAAGAAAAAAATCTTTTTCTATTGTGGTCTGATGTTTGAATTGAGAAATGTAAAACCTATTCAGATCGAGTAAGCATTAAGCTTAAAGTTAAACTATCTATTTGTTGAACACGTTTCTAGACATAAGACCAATGAGAAGCATACGTTTAAAGTGGCTTTTCTAACACCATACCCCTCAATATACCAAATTTATTATCTTTAAATATTGTGATTTTATATGGCGAATTAGCTCGACCTCAAGGATCATCTATTTTTTTTAAATATTATTATTGTATGTAGAGAGAGGAGGGTGGGGCCGAGGACTGCAAGTGACTTTGCAGTTATTTTGCTGTATTTTTGTTTTATTTTCATGTCATATTAACTTGTTTTTTTGTAGTATGGGATAGTTACAAATATCGGTTGTTATCTTTTTTATTAAAAATATTCACCCCCTTTATGTGTGTATATTATAATATGGATTCTTTAGATCTGTTCTTTAACCAAGAAACTTGGTTTACTACAGTTTTAATCATTCTTCTAGCTGCGTTTATTTTATTGAGTCTCAATGTTTTCAAACGTTTTGTGAATGTCAGGATGCCAGTGCCAACCAAGCCCGGCTGAACGACCTTCTTCTACACCTGATTCGACCAACGGTCAACGAGTCGGAGGCCAGGAGCATTGTAACTGAGTTCTTCCGCCTAGAGGAAAACATACGACGGGTAAATATATTTGGAACCATTTTCATTGAACTTTGAAAATTTGAAATCAAGCAATGAAAATCACGAAAGAAAGGTTGGGGGGGGGGGGGGGGGTAAGATACAACTTTAAAACAACAAGAAGAAAGTAAGACAACCAAATGAGGCACAGTGGCCGTTCGGTGGGCGTACTGATTGAACGGCCTGGGTTCAAATTCTGGTGACGGCTAGGATTTCTTCCCGAGTCTGAAGGGTGTCTCCTAGCTATGATGGGCACCTGGCATTAGTTGGGGGAAAAGTAAAGGCGGCTGGACATGGTGCTGGCCACACTATCCCCCAAGTATTCTGTGGCCACATACAATTGGGAAGGCTGCTTCACCAGCCGTAAGAATCAATTAGGTTCGACGAAATTAGTTCCCATTACTAAAAGAAACTTTGAAAGTTATTTCATGAATACGGGTATTATAAACCATGATAGAAAGAGAGTATTATGTTAAGTACAACTTATGGCTAAATTCGTCTATACAAATAATTAAGACTGAAATACACCATATTCATTTGACTCTATAGCGTGGAACACTATGTTGTTTTACTTGTTTTTAACCCACTGCCATATTCACAATAATATGTTAATATATACGCGTTTTTAATGACATTAGAGACATTTTGTTAAACAATGTCCAGTATTCCACCCCTTGGCGCCCTTCGACATGTGCCTTTTAGTCAGGTTTAGTGCATACTAAAACATTTGACCCGTAGGACGTTACCTTACGTTACCTCTTAAATTAAAACAAAAGTCAAAAGTTTATTAGGGTTTGACTTATACTTCCTTCACCTCAACTCATTTTCACCCCTATCACATTAATAAATAGGATATGTGTATTTCAGCTTTTATCATTTAAAAACTAGTTATTTAAAATAAATTTCTTTTACAAAATATTCAGATCTTGAACACTGGTCAAGAACACCTGGACAGCGAAGATGGCATGGCGGAGCGACCAATCGTCTGCGACAGCCCGTCCAGCCAAAAAAACCTGGGAGAGATGCAAGTCAAGTACAACGTGTTCGGCATCGACTGGTTCTCTTTCTTCCAGAACGTCCTGGACACGTCCGACGTCTCGGACATCAAGTTCTGCAAGGTGAAGCTGAGCAACGAGCTTCAGCATCTCCTGAAGATCACGCCCAAGACGATCCTGAGGCAGTTCATCATCCTCCATACTCTAATCCACTCTGACCTCTTCATTCTCGTCTCCAAGAACTACCAGAACGTCATCCAAACTTCAGACGGCAGAGACCTCTCCCAGACTCTGGAAGAGCGCTGCCTTGACCTCATCGTCCACTTCCTTCCGGCACTGGAGAAGTACACCGGCTGCGACGCGGACACCTTGACCGCGCACCGGTCCAAAACGTTCAACGTGCTGCGCAACATCCGGACTTCTCTCTACAACGTGCTGACCAACTCCCTGAAGCTCCTGAAGGACAACGCGGCAGTGGTCACCAACTCCAGCATGAGGCCTGTCATGGACAGCCTCAACGAGGAGCTTGTCTCGCGGTGCCAGACCAGCGCGGGCCCACAGGGATCCTTCGACGAGTACAGCTTCAACTCCAACATGCTGCGGATAATACAGTATTATCATGGCGAATACTTCCGCGGCCGGCTGACGAAAGCATCCAGAGATATAGAATTAACAGCTCTGTGGATAGCCTCCAGCGTTCAAGGTAAGTTGATTTCTATATATGGGAGAACATAATATAGACGCGTAATTTTATCCAAAGCCCATTTTGTTATGGAAATGTGATGCTGAACGATATTAACCCTGGACGCATAATAAAGATTGTACAGAAATAACATTTTCTCTTTCAAATTCATTTTTGAACAAATATGTCAAGGCCTGTGATTTCATTAGCAAAATCCAAAATTATTCTATATTCATATAAATATTTTATCTCCTTCCATAGGCTATATTTACATTTAGTTCTTTGTAACTGTAATAGTCCAAAAAACACTTAATACATATTTTTTAATATTATTTTTGAGCCAATTAGGGGCAATAATTACTATTCAAATTAAAAGTATTGAATAGAATTTTAGACTTTTAATCTATGCAGATCGTAATTGAGACTATTTATGGAACATCGTGGAAGTTAGGGGCAGCGCGTTTTGCTGGCGTACCCAACGTCCTGGGTTCGAATCCCGGCGAAGGCTAGGATTTGTTACCTGTTACCTGAGTCTACCCATCTCTGATGGATACCTGACTTTAGTTGGGATAAAGTCATATTTTATAAAATTAGACAAAACAACACAAAAATGGCAAATGCAATGAAAGAAAAAAAAGGTAGTGACCTAGGTGCAGAACACATAGCCATTCTTTGTGGTGATTAATTTTTTTTATTGTTAACCTCAGTTTCTTCTTCACACAGATTAATTCGCAAAAGTTTAACTAAATGAAATTATCCGAAAGCAGAGTAATAGATGCAACACTAGCGAATTAGTTTGAATATCATGCTATGAATAATTCATGGCAATTAGTCCACAAAAAGAAAGTAAAAATTGATATTCGGCAAATGATTGAAAGTCAATATCATTTTCGGTCGAGACCGAAAGCTAACTTTTTGGATTCGGCAGAAACCGAAATCACGCCGCAAGAGGCAATTTTTTTTACTTTAGATTTCTGTCTCCCCTCCCCTCTCTATCTTTCTCTCTCTCTCTCTCTCTCTCTCCTCTCTCTCTCTCTCTCTCTCTCTCTCTCTCTCTCTCTCCTCTCTCTCTCTCTCTCTCTCTCTCTCTCTCTCTCTCTCTCTCTCTCTCTCTCTCTCTCTGTTATACTCATTCACCCTTTTTGTAACGAACTTATTCTATTTGTAATTTTACTTTATCACATATTTAACGTTTCATTTTTCTTTCTTACCACTTCTCTCTCTCTCTCTCTCTCTCTCTCTCTAAGTTTCTCCATCTCTCTAGCGTTCTTAAAAAAATTTTTGTATTAATTAAGACACGTAAGAAAAATATTTTCTAACAAGATATAGAATGAAGAGCGAGAGAGAGAGAGAGAGAGAAAGAGAGAGAGAGAGGAGAGGAGAGAGAGAAAGAATTAGACAGGGACATACAGAAGTAAAAAAAGAGATAGAAAGAATGATAGAGTAAAAAATAGAGAATTATCCATTTGTGTGGTAAAAATTTTACATACAGTTAATATTGTATTGACTCTAATGAGAGAGAAAATGGTGAGAGAGAGAGAGAGAGAGAAATGCGAGAACACTAACTTGTTTCAAAATTTACTTAGAAAAAGTAACAGTAACAAAGTAAATCTTTTTTACTAAATAAAAAGAAAAAGGCAAAATAAGCCCGCCCCCCATTCCCCTTACCCCCCTTCCCCTAAAAAAAAGCTTTAAGATTGATTTGCAAGGGAGGTAAGCATACGCTAACTCATTTTAATGTTTGATTGGTCCAAGAACTCCGGAAAACCATGTTGACACGAATCGGTTCTCGGGGTGGCTCGCTCCCACCATTGTGAGGGCTCATAAATCAAGAGCCAGATCACTTCTGCAGGTTTATTCATCACTCCTAGACCCAGGACTCCCTCCTCAATCTTTTTTTTAACAGTATCCGCCATCTTGTCGTCTGATCGATTTCATGGTTGCTTCCCTTAGTTTTGTAACATAAATTCTCCATTATCATCGGCATCGCTTGAAAATTTAAAAGGGAAATTTAATTTTTTTTTTCTCTCTTTCATTCTTCGGCTAATGTTACTCCAAACGGATATTTCCGATTCCCAACGACTTTTGTCTTGACTTTTTCTTTTTCGACATTCGCTTAATATCACTTCAAACCAAGTAGATTAAAAAACTATAGTTAACAAATACAAGATAGAGTATCAACAGGTAAGAAACATCTTTGCAGAAAATGATCAGAATAAAGCGATTACCATCAAACATTTTTTTTTATGAAATGACAAAAAATTGGATAATGAATAAACATTAACTAATTTTAGTTTTAATGTAAAGTTACTTTCATATAATAACAATGTTTTATCAAAATAATCTTCCCAGTCAAATTTAAACGTTGAATTTCAAAAAATATCTTTTAAATATTGAAATTTATTTCATCGTTAATTGCTTCGGCTGAACTATTGATAGTTCTTAGACTAGTCTTTTTTTTGGATTTTAAAATGATTTTATTGTAGTGTTTCATGGTTAGTTAAATCCAACCCATTACAGTCATGTATACCACTTTATTAGATGATTTCTCTCTTGTTATAGTGCTGTTGATCTAAAGGATTTCTTTTGATAGTTAACTACCACGACGTACACTCTGAATGGTAGCAACCCTATCAAATCCACCCGCTTGTTTCGAAATGCTGTCTTTGGGATATGGAGGGTGGAGGGGGGGGGGAGATAATAATTTACTATCTCTAATTACAGTTACTAAGTGTTGACAAATTTTACCTTTGCATTCTCACTACTGAAAAAAAATATTTAGATCAATTTTGTAATTAACTTATTTTGATTTTATATTTCTACATAGCTATAACTCTCCAGATTTGTTTTTAAAATATTGACTACATGTTTCCCAGAACTTTGACAGTGCAGACCATACAATAGGCAAGCCCTCTCGCCTAACTTTGTCAACTTTTCATCCACTCAGTTATCTTATCTTATATATTACAGACGCTCCGTATATAAAGCGCCCTACGCTTATCCTTGCAAAACTTGTTATATGCCATTTAATAGTCGTAGAGATTTTATGGTAGCAAAGGTAGAGCGCTTCACTGTAGCTCTATATCTCTCTGGTTCGAATGCCGGCAAGTCTCAGAGAATTTTCTGGAATTGTGGATATATGAGATCATGTATCAAGAAAAATATATAAAACCAACAGATATCATTAAAAACGCCATTATTTTTCTTTATACGCATCTTTTCCAATTAATTTCTTGAGCATTTTGATAAATAATATTAACTGCCAATAGAGTCTTATTCTTTATTTGCACATTTTTGGCAATAAAAATGACTGTCCACTTTTAACTTGGCCTTTATTGTTCTGACATTTTTAAACTTTCTGTGCAGATGTTCCACATCCATTATCCCCCACTCAAAAACAACAAAACAACAACAGTTGAATAAAAAAAATACACTATTTAGCTGCCAGGTAAAAATGTAATAATCCTTCATAAGACATAATTGTAAGAAAAACAAGTTTACGTTATATTATTATTTGTTTTTTTATATGGCAATATACAGAACTAGCTGACAAAAATGTTGATAGACTCAAAAGATTGTACTCCACTGTATCATGAACAGCTGTTTGGTCTACAGAGTATGTCTACATTCAAATGTTATCGATTTAGCTATTTGAGTTTCATATAGTATGAAAAAATGCACCCTCATTATGTATACAATATTATTATTGTATGGATCAATAGCTTGTACTATAAGAGCCGAATCAATGTGATATTGTAACACACTGTTAGCAGTACGAACTTAAACTTTCATTAAAAATTGTGTTTTGTACTTATGATTTAAAGAAATAAAACGCGTTGTTGACATCTTGTTTCACAAATCTGTGTATTACTAGCTTGTGACATTTTGCGCAGTTCTTGGATTGTGCAGCATGGATGTTGAGGGGACTTGCACTTTTCTGGTGATTATCCTAAGTCTAAAAGTTTGTTTTTTTCGAAAAGAGCGATAATGACTGTATTCAGAATGTTATTCGTGTTCGGAAAGGAAATAACCCTGAACTATAAATAGCTTTAGGGACTAAAAACCCAAGACTTTTTTTTATAGAAATTGTTAATTTTCGTTGGCACCTTACTAGGTTGTCAACAACAATTTTACAAATTGATCTATGGAGTCACTGGAATAGCGTTCACCAGTTTCTGTAGCCACGACATACTCGGGTATGGTCCGCACAACGCCAAGGCGCCTTTACTTTACCCCATCAAAATTCATCCAGTCAGGAGTCAGGTACCCATCAGAGCTGGGTAGACTCAGGAACACCCTCCAGACCAGGATTTGAACCCAGGACCTTCGTGTTACGCCAGCCAAACGCGACGCCGCTCGGCCATCATTCTCTCGTAATGCTGTAAGCATAAGTAAACCAGTGAAGAATAATCATGTATAGGCACACCTATAAGGCAGTTTGCTTTAAACTATCTACTTAAGTATGGAGCACATTATGATTATCATTTCGGATGAAAGAACAAAATAATGTTTAAAAATCTGAGGGTTTGAATGAAGACTTGCTCAGGCTATATTCCAGATAACATGGACTCGTCCAACTGCGCTTCACACCTCCCTCGTCAGAGGAAGTAAACATTTCAAACATGCAGAGCCACGCGCATGGTCTTCGGAGCCATTAACTTTTACCGCAACGGGAGGGCCGCATCGATCCCGGGGAAGCTAAACCGATTATGCATGCTAGCGTTAAGCCAAGGGGGAATTTCCGAACGAAACGGTATTAGAGCGTGCACTTTGCAGGAACCATTTTTTCTTCTCTCTCCATACTTTGATCAGTAGAGCTAAAGTGGCTCCCAGGGTCGTGAGGGAGAGACAGAGAGACGGAGAGAATGATAGAATTAGCTAGGGAGGTATACGGAGAGAAGGAATAAGAGAAAGAGATGAAGAGAATACGAGTTTAGGGTAATTTACAACAAATGAAAGAAAGGAAGAAATAAATATTCGCAGGTAATATTATATGAAGATTGAAATACAGAACATTATAAGAGAAAAGGAGAAAAAAAGAAAAAGAAAAAAGAGAAAGACAGATAAGAAATAAATGAAAGTAAGAAAGAACGACATATAGCTAAATAAAGCTAAGAGAAAAACAAGTATGATTGGAAAGATTTAAAAGGAGAATTATAGAAAGTTAGAGTAATATGGAGAGAAGAAAGAGAGAAGAAAGAAAGAAAGCTAGGGAGAAAGAAAGAGATAAAAAAGGAGGAAGGAAGGAGATAAGAAAGGATTTAGTATTCAACTATGCCAAATCACGAGTTTTGATATCCATTAACCGAGGATGTGTTGAGGGAGGGGGGGGGATTTCCTCCCAGCCGATGAAGAGGGCTTTACTAACTGCTGCGGGGTCTTGAGGAATGAGCTGCTTTTAATTTAATTAGCTGTGAGATAAGATAACACACGAGATGCAGAACCCTTCTCCCCCCCCCCACCCCACACACACACAGCATCTGGTTATCCCTGTCACAATCACATTGCGTAAAACAACCAATCGGGTTCACCGACACACACGTACAGCTTAAAAAGTAAGAATGCAGGTGTTACACGTGCCATTTTGATGGTCAATTTCATTGTCTTTGGAATGAATGCAGGATTTTAAAAAACACACACAGACAGAATTATTATTTTTTTGGAACAGTAAAGACGAATGGGCATTGTGCTGGCGACACAATCCGCTTGCATTGCGTCTAAGAAAACGGTTAACCCCTGCTTTAACTGAAAAAGATACTTTGTGCCAGGGGTTGGAAACCTCCGATAGGCTACGCGTGTATGACTTTGCACTAAGAGCGATTTTCAAAGGCACGCGGAAGACCCCTAAATAAAATGACAATTCAAGTATCTTCTATAAGAAAAGAGCTTGATGACTTTTAGAATGAATTAGAAATTCCACTTTGGCACACTATTATCCAAAAGTTTACCGACCCCTAGCTTTATATCATAAATAAGGTCCACACCTACACAAATGGAAAGACACATATTTTATTTTAGGTTCTAAACTATGTTTGATGACGCGAAACTAGACTAGACCAGAAAGATCAATGGAAAGTGAACTCCCCTACTCAGCCATTCTAAAACTGGCAAGTTGGGTGCAATAATAAAGTGTAGGTCAGTGCTACAGCAGGGATCGCCAACCTACGTACGGCGTGCCAAACTTGACACGCAGAGCGATTTACAGTGGCACGCGGAAGACCTCCGAAATGGGAATTCAAGTTTATTTTACAAGATACTTAGTACCACAGCAGGCTGACTTTTAGACCGTTGGCACACTGAATTAATTATAAATCCTACTTTGGCACACTATTATCAAAAGGTTGCCGACCTCTGTGCTACACTGTCTACTGTTCTATTCCAACTGTGACGGAATCATAAGTAGACGTTGGTCCAAACCTGGCAAGCTATCCCCCTTGATGGGTTGTTAATTGGCCTAAGGCGTACTGAGGGGGGTGAGGCACACACTGATATCCCAGAGTGCCAAGGGTAAAGGAACGCTAAAAGGAGATTTACAAAGTCAAATTTAGAAAACGTGATTGAACAAGGAAGAGACTGGGAAGGTGGGAATTTTATAGTTGTTTTTTTCCGGACGCAAAATATATCCTAGATACGCCTATGTATATGACCAGTCCTAATCCTGTGCATGGACGGACCTCTATGCAGAAATGATCAGGCAATACCCACGTTTATGGTGTCTCGATTCTGTACATATAAGAGACACACAGTCCTACAACTGTATCTACGATATCTATAGGTCTGTTTATAGTCAAAATATTCATCTGACATTTTCTAACACTTTGTATATGTAAAATGAACAAAAATAGCGAGTGTGTAACGTGTATAGTAAACAGTTGTAAATGATCCATCGCAATGTGGTGGTTTTTTTTTCGTATTCAATACAAATTTAAAGAATAATAATAATAATAATTAGACTACTGCTGTTTCTTAGCAGTGTTAACTTCCACACTCGAGATGTTCTAGACTTTTGTTGACTACACTTCATTGTGAAACATTTATTGTTTCGCCTAGCTAAACTCACTTTAGACACAAAATAAATTATATTTAAGCATTTTTGTATAAAGTTTACACTGTGTCTTTCCCAAGGCAGTGAGTTTAAACATAATTGTATGCCATTTTTTTTGGGTTGGAGTTTAAATTGTGAAGTAATCCTGATGTTATTTTTAGCAGAATTCAAAATCAATAGTTGGTTTTGACAAACTTGATAAAGGAAATCCAGTTGCTTCCTCGTGATTTAGTAAACTTCTCTCCCTTTGCAGTTGTGAAATTTCATTGCAATTCGACCGGGGGGAGGGGGGGGGGGGGCGGAATAAAATATAGTTTTGTGTATGCCTACAGGCGTTTTTAAAAGTCATGTGGTTAGGAGTACGCATGCGTATGCGTATTATTAATCTGTAGTGCACTAACCCATATAAAGTACAAATATAATCGCTAGATATTGGTAAGGGCAAGTTTTGATATGACATTAATGTAAGAAACGCGTAACTAACTTTTGGGAAACCTGTTTATCTATCTAAATGTGATGTCTGAAGCGAAGAAACGAAAATGTTAACGCGTAGATAAAAACAAAATTGCCGTTTCAAGCCGGTTGGCTTCTCGGTGATAATTTAAAAACATAGGTGCATTAAAATAATTAAATATTCAACGATACAGCAAACAAATTGCAACACCAACAAATACATCAACAATCATAGACTTATATAATGCAAAAGTTTTGGTCTTTATTAGTTGTTTATTGCATATTGGATTACTAGTTGTTATGCCCGTCAAAATGTCGGAGGAAATTATGATAATTTAGGTTTGATACGGTTTTGAGAATGAGTTAAAAAACAAAGAAATACAAAATTAAAAGCCATAAACACTGATATTTCTCACCTATTGTAGGCTAAAGTGTATCTGACAGTATAAAACATGCATAATATGCTGACAAGGATTGTCCCCCTGTTCACTCCCTCAGCTGTACTCTGTGTGATAATTGCGGTCATTATCACAGTAATTTCCCTTTGGCATCAACAAAAGACAAAAAAACACAAAAAAACAAACAAGAACAATAACTCGTCTTTACGCTGAACACTTGTAAACAATATCAGGGTATGACTTCTGAAAGGCGTCACGTCTGCAATTAGCCACTGACAAGAGAAAGGTTGCTGCTCTTTATCTTCTTAACTCATTGACATAAACATAACGTGAAAAGCTGCTGTTTGTGAAGGCTGTTTGTTTTCACAGCGGTTCTAAGTTCAAAGTGTGGTTCTCATTTGTAATTTATGCGATTCTCAGTCTTTGAAGGATCTATTATTAATGAATAAAATGAGATTCACTTTTATTCAGAAGCTTAAAATACAATTGTTTTTTTTTCTCCTTGGTTGTTTTTCTTTTTAAAATATATTAAATTGTGTAACATATTTTATAATCTTCTGTATGAACTTATTTAAATTACACCCTTTTTATTCCCTCGACCTACCACCATTACCAACACATTATATATCAATACGGAACAACTGAAAAAGGCAAGTAAATATGTTTGTCTGGCATTGACTGCAAGAGAGCAAACAATGGATAACAAAAGAAAACTGGCATTGAAATTACACTGTAGCAATGTCTTAATACAAATAATTTGCTGAACATTTTTTTGCCATTATAGAACATGCAAGGTCGCTAACAATATTTAGTGCAAATGTTTATATTTCATTAATGATTCTATTTTTCTGAACAACTTATTTAAACAAAAAGAATATTTGTACAAAAAGCATCAAAACCTCTATCTTAGATAAAAATCACCTCCCCACTCCTTAAATGGATTAAATAGATTTTTCTATTGATCTTGCTCTGTGTCGCTCCGCAAAGTCCCAACATTTCTTTCTGTTGGTGCTGTGGACCAAGTATGTTTAGCCAAGACTTTTTTTGCATCTTCACTCCACCTATACACGATCTTTTTTTTCTATATTTGATAAAGAGCAATCGTTTGCATTCCCCCAAATATCCCATCCACATGGTTTAGGGAAAAGTACAAAGTAAAAATAAAAAGAAGAAAAACAGCGAATCCCAGAAAATAATTTTTGGTGTTTACGCCAAAGTTCAAGAATGTAATGTAATTTACTTAATGCATCAATTACTCATGGAAAACGGTACAATTGATTCATATGATCCTATGGATCAAAATGGTCCCACCGGTACTTTACTTACTTTTTAAAATGGTACAATAATACAAATTGAGACAACGAATGTTTGCAACATGTCCAATGTATTTGTTAAACGCTATTGCCTTTTTTACATTTTTGTTTCTTAAACTCAGTTATAGAACATCTAGAAATTGTAAATGTTGATAAATTCACGTGATTTTTTCCATCACATACTGGGCGCTGACAAGGACATTTTTTTCAATTAATCAAAGAGTTAAATTAACCGAAAAACTAGATTGTCTTTTGGTACTATCTAAACAGCAAATGTATTTCTTATAGTCAGATTAGTTTATCTTACCAGACTTAACATTTATATAAGCGTTTTATTCATCTAGTGCAAGGTCGGCAACCTAAGGAACGCGTGCCAAATTTGGCACACAGAGCGATTTTCAATGGCACGCGAGAAACCTCTAAAAGGTGTTTTTTTTAATGATGAAAAAAACAACAACATTTTCCGGTTCTGAATTTGGGAAAACTGACAGTTAAAAATGAGATTTCCGAATGACAGAGCGACACATTTACAAGTAAGGGGGCAAACATAATATATGCATATATTTTTAGTGAAATCAATCTCAAAACATTTAACTATATGTACTTCCCTCTATAAAGGCATAGGCCTATATTAAGAAACACATCGATGCACTCAGGGCCGGCTCGTCCATATAGGCAACCCGGGGGGGGGGGGGGGGGCATAATTGATGATTTTTTTTATTTGTGGATTTCATAATATAAACTAAAATAATAAAGTTTTGTACTTCTGCGCGCTTCTAGCATAGTCAGACGAATTACTAGGTAATGAAATGCGAAGGGTATTTTATTTAAGTTATCTTAGAAAATAGAAAAGTATGCCCTAACACTACTCAGTTTCTCCCCGCCGAAATCACTTTAATGAGGGCGCATAATTTGTTTTTGCCTAGGGCGTCAAAAGAAAATTAGAGCCGTTCCTGGATGCACTCAAAGCGAAGTTTCAAGACTTTCAAATTCATGGACTCATTTTTTCATACCTCGTCAAGCCTAACTGGCTTGATCTTGCTACAGCCTTCTTAGATGTAGTCTAGATGTTTGTTTTTAAGTGGAGGGATATTTGCGATTTTAAAAGGCAGCCAGTTGAACTTTAAACATTTAAAGAAACGGGCATCAAAATGTCCCAATTTGCGGGAAAATCTGGATGGAAGCTGCTTAGGAAGGTCATCTGCTATTCTCAACTGCCAGATATTCGCTCTACTTTCAGATTTTGGTTTAACTTACACTTGTGAACAGTATTTATTGCAAATGAAAGCTGTCTAAAGCGTTCACAAAGGTCATTACACTTCACTACTCAGTAGGCCTAATGACTGAATATGTATCTGTCATTATAAATTAGCGAAGAGCATTCAAGACAAGGCCCTCATTAATTCATACTGACTAGTTACATTTAAAATAGTTTTTATGCTAATCTTTTATAAAAAAAAACACAAAAAGTTAAGAAATTCTAAAATAAATAATAAATACAAGCTACAGTACCCGGTGTTGACCGGGGGGAAATAAAACAAGCCTGTATAAGCTACAGAGAAAAATGTTATAAACAACAATTAACAGAAAGCTACAGATCTAATAATTAAAAACAAAACAATTTTTTACTGACGACTTTTAGGAAAGTAATTTTTTTTTATATATTTTGTAATCGGGTAAAAAATAGGCAAGTCTATTTATTTCTCACAAATCTGAATTGCCCGGTGTTGCTCGTAGATTTACAATATTTTTTTTAAAAGTATATTAATTGAAATAAACTAAATTGTAGACAAAAAAAAACGGTTTTTACTAACTGGAGAATCGAAACTGGGTCGCCTGCATGGCAGTCTGATACGTTAACCACTTAGCGAGCGAAGACACATGTCCGAAGTGAAATCGCAAAAAGTGAGACAATAAGGTCACGTGTATTTAAATTAACTAATATGATTGGTTGAACACGCACACAGACTACTTTATATGTACAGTTGAGAGACTTTTTATAAGCATTACATTATGCTATTGTTGTAATTATTAAAGATAAACTCCTTACGGATAAATGGATAAACAATTAATGTAGGAAACGTTTATTTACAACTGTTTAACGTAAATTAATATTATACCTTTAGTAATTATATCTTGTAATGAATACCATAAGGATGGATTTATATTAGGAAATAATAATTATTTAATATTATAGAGATTATTGGCACGTTTCATTTGCGCTAATATTATGTTGTTGTTTTTTCTTTTATAAAAGACTAAATGACCTATAACTTATAACTTTATAATGACAAACCAATTGAATATTAGATCTAGTAGTTGCTAGATCTTTATCTTGACAACCAAAAGATTTAGTTTACAAAATAGTTACCTAAATGAGAAAGTTTGGTAAAAAAAAAATTATTTGGTATAAATGCAAATAAAAAGGATGATAATCTTAAACACTTATTTTTTTTTTAATTAAATATAAAACTCTTTAAAGATTTTCTCTATAGATCTACTTTGCTTGTGGCCTTGGTCTTGCCACAGAGTTAAATCATAAAAAAATCCTAGCCATCACCAGGATTCGAAGTCAGGAACGTCAGTCGAACGTGCTGCGCCCACGGTGCATTAAATTGGCGAACGCTACTTCACCGGCCCTATGATCAATTTGGTTTGACGGGTACTTTACTTATTACTTTTTGTATTGTCCTTATATTGAATAGTGTTATTTATTTTACTATTAAATCGTTGCGCAATGAATATTATAGCCTACTGGTGTGACGTGTGTGGGGTAGATTCCGCACTCAGCGAGTTGTCCGCGGCTAATTCGTGAGATGAGAGATTAGTAAACGATTCATGCCGGTCTAGTTTCTAATAGTGTATCTACTACTTTATCTTCATTTATATCTAGAACCCTGGACCGCGTAGAACACTTCTAGAACACATCTAGTTTAGTTGCTGTTGTTTTTTTTTACACATGGATGTACAGTATTTAAAAATGATAATCTATCTATGATTAATTATTACCGAATGGCTGCTCGTGAGTATGTCATAATTTCTCGATTACTAGAGATACTTACGGCATTATAAATGGCATTTTGAACACGGGTTTAGCTATCTCTATGGCGCGATGTAACGAAAACGTACCCTTTATATGTATTGAGAGCCAAGAAAGTCAAAAAATCTATTTGAAAAAAAAATTGATACCAAATATCACAAGAAACTCAATTGCACCAGCATCCCGAGCTATTGAGCACAGTACATTTGTTAGCAAACTCCGCTTCAGCTCCGAGAAGGACACATTTTAGTGGGCATCTCGCCAAGATCCAACGAAATAATTAAATCCCCATTTACGTTTTAAGTTCGATCTAGTACAAATTAAAATAAAAGTTTCATTAAACTATGATAAATTTATCGTTGATCTTACATTCAGGTATAGAAGGTTTGACGGGAGCGAAACAAAGTTGGTCTGAAATTTAATTATTTTTTTTGTTGTTGTTGTTTACATGAAGTGGAAAATAAACAAAACAAGGACAGTACAGCAGCATTAAATTAAAGTTATTAAATATGATAATTTAATAGTTAGACCTTGGAGCAATATTAAATTATACTAGCTCCAGCTACACAGCTGTAGGCTCAGTGATCAGTACTACAAAGCTGGTATCGCAGAAATGTGAGAATAGGCTGGTAGCATGTAGGATTGTAGGCCTACTAAAGGGGGGGGGGGGGATGGACTTCTTCGATTCCGGTATCGTTGAAAAGTTTGTTTCCGTGGAGAACTGAAAAGAAAAAGGGGAGACAAGATCTGAAGAGAAAAGGGGAGACAAGAACTGAAGGAGTGTTTATGTTGAAAATGTCACGTCTATGGCGATAATTAGCCCAGTTTGTCATCTCGTCTGCACACACAGATTCCGGCGGTGGCTTCAAAGATGAGACCAGGCAACGATCGCTGTACCCTGATTATCTTTTCATTTTAAATTTTAAAGTAACTAACGCCTCTAGAATTGTCGGGGTCTTTAATCTTAAAGAGTAAAATCATCTTTTGGGAAGTCATGAAATTCTAAATTTAACAGTGTGTCGAAAGTTTACTTTTTTTGCTATTGCTTTTAAAATTCAAAGAAAAAACAGTTTCTTTTTAAACGTATAGATTTAGTTCAACAATAATACATGCGATGTTAGATAAAATATGGGCTTTTTAAATCTTGAATGCTAGAATGTGAAGTGCTTAGATTTTCATTTAAATTCTCCGAAAAAGAATGTGTCTGGCAGAAATAAAAGGTATTTTATATATTACAGATTTTACTTCTGTGGTCTGAGTCTAGTCTTGCATTTATATTAGTGTTTATAATGATGTTCAGTCACTGGTTTTCCTGGTTTGTTCAGTCAACCCATTCAATGCCCGGATGCCACTCGGGAAACAACGATGGCTAGAAAGGAAATAAAGTATCCTTTTTAACAGTATAAGAACATCATACGTGTGTGGTAATGACTTATTTGAAAATTGTAACATAATTGTAACATAATGAAAACAAAACAACAACAACAATACAAGAACTGTGTGCCCTTAAAACTTTAGCTTCTATACCTGGTGACTGGAAAAACTTATATAAAAGTAATGTGTTTAATAATATTGTTAAGTTTGGCTTAAAGTTAAAGCCTTCTTAAGGTCTTTTTTAACCATACATAGAACTATAAAATGTCGGAACAACCAGTTGTTTACCATTTCGTCAGAACGAAATGGTTAAATCATGACTGATTTAAACCCAAGCTTTTCACTTTCTCATATAATAATTTAAAATTGTTTGAAATCTTTTTGCCTTCTCTGTTGGGGAAAATATCGGGTCTGATTAAGGTTTATATATCGTGATGGTAGTAAACAACCCAACCAAAAAAACACAACCAAGGACAACAACTCCGCCATAGAATACCATTACGCTCTCCGTTATTTTATTTGTTCTGGCTCATCAATACTCTCCCCTCTTTTCTTGTTCTCTATTTCCAGACCATCACAGATCAAGGGCAGGACCCATCGTCTACTCCTCTCCGGTTCCGTTGCCAATTATGTACGGGTCACTTGGGTCATTTCTGGCCACCAGAGTAGCCGAAAGACTGGGCATTGAAGGTGAGTGCTGACCCCGGGCTAGAGAGATGTTGTGCCGTGAATCTGAAGGCAAACAAAACATCGACAAAAGTCTGGTTTCCAAGAGATGCTAGGAATTGTATTAATGCTTGGAGATAATTAATGCTACGCCGATGAGGACAAAAATATCTAAATAGTAATATTTAATTATTTTTTATGTAACACACTCGAATTAAGAGAAATATATAATTATATTTATATAACACACACATAATTAGTGAACTATATAATTATTTTTATATAACACACAGATATTAAGAGAAATATAAGATACGATAAGGTAAGATTTCTTTATTGGTCCAAAAAGTAAATGTGGTTTGATTACATTGCAGTATTACAAGAACACAATCACAGCAGCCAGAACAAATACAACACATACACACTAGTCATCTGTATATAATTATATATATAAATATATAATTATAATTAAATTAATCCAATTTTAAGAGACATATATAATTATATTTATATAACACACAGATATTAATTAAGAGAAATATATCATTATATTTATATAACACACAGATATTGATTACGAGAAATATATAATTATATTTACATGTCAGACACATATTTAGAAAAATATATAATGCAAAAATTTTTATTGAACAAGATTAATATCATACACGTTTTATTTTTGAAAAAAAAAATCGCTTTTTATAAGATTGATTAGATTTAAGATAATATGTCTTGACCAGAAAGTTCACGCCATGTAATGATAGGGATAGTGTGGCCGAAAGAATGACCAATCGGCTTCAGTGAAATGTTAAATAAAATCATGTTAACATCAGCCATAACCAGATTTCTAAAATGTAAAACTTGAGTGAATATAACAATTGATTGATGTTTTAGAAGTGATCACACTTTAACTGTTTAAAATGTGGATTCAGAAAAGTAAATGTGCTTTAAAAGAAAAAAAAGTTTCAAAAGCAAATTACACCATATATGACTGTGTTGTTATTTTATAGATAATTATGTTCTAAAAATGAGCAGTTTAGGTCAATGGGCCACGACAATCTTATCTTATCTTATACATTACAGACGCTCCTTCTATAAAGAAGATTATTGCGTCCTACGCTCATCCGTGGTCCGAGTCTAGTCTTGCATTTTTATTAATGTTTTAAATGATGTTAGGTTATTGGTTTTCCTGGTTTGTTCAGGCAACCCATTTTATGCCCGAATGCCACTCGGGAAGAAAGAGTACTTATATGCATTTGTTCTCGCATAAGGGACAAGGAAGGTGTTTCTGTCCTTATGTTTATCTGAGCTTTGCAACAGATTGTTATTGGGTTGTATCTCCAAATTAGAGTTCAATGCCTTATGTATTATTACTACTTTACTCTTTGCCCTTCTGTCCTCTAGTGTTTCTAGGTTTAGTGATTTGACTAATGGTGTTACTCTTGTCAATTGGGAATATTCACTAGTTATAAACCTTGCAGCTCTTTTTTGAATTTGTTCTAATTTTTTAATGTTTTCTTTAGTTGATGGGTCCCATACAGATCCTGCATATTCTAGTATAGGCCTAACTAATGTGAGATAGCATTTTAGTTTTATATTCTTATTACATTTGTAAAAGTTCCTTTTTATGAATCCTAATGTTTTGTTTGATTTTTTAATTACTTCATCAATGTGAGGGTTCCAAGATAACTTATCATTTATTATTACTCCTAGATACTTAGCATTGCTAGTTTGAGTTAGTTCTTTACCATGAATGAAGTAGTTTGTTATTATTTGTTTCTTTTTCTTGGACACCCTTATTAGTTGGCATTTTTCTGGGTGAAAAGACATACTCCAGTTTGATTCCCATTTTTGTAGTTCATCTAGGTCTTTTTGTAAAAGTTCACTATCTTTTCCTGTCTTTATTATTCTATAAATTATGCAATCATCGGCAAATAATCTTACTTTTGTGCCTGTGTTGATGCAATTTGGCAGATCATTAATGTAAATTAGAAATAGTAGGGGCCCTAGAACAGTTCCTTGTGGAACTCCTGAGTTTACTGTTATTGGTGATGACTTAGAGCCATTTATTATCACTGTTTGTTCTCTGCCTATAAGAAAGTCCTGAATCCACTGATGTAAGGGACCAGAGATGCCAAAGTATTTAAGTTTTTTAAGAAGACTAGAATGATGAACTTTATCAAATGCTTTTGAAAAATCTAGTAATATAGCATCAATTTGGTTGTTATTATCTAATCCCTTAGACAAGTCATCTATTAAGCCTATCAATTGAGTCTCACATGATCTATTTTTCCTGAAGCCATGTTGGTGTGGGCACAGTGCATTTAGTTTGTCTAGATGATTTACTATACTACAATATATTATATGTTCAAGTAATTTACATGTTATGCTTGTTAGAGAAACAGGTCTATAATTTCCGGGGTCAGATTTATCTCCTTTTTTGAAAAGGGGGGTTACATTGGCTAATTTCCAATCTTTGGGCACTTTGCCCTGGTTTAGAGAGGCCTGAAAAAGTATTTTAAAGATTGGAGATATTTCATTAGTTAGTTCTTTAAGCAGTCTTGCTGGTATTTCGTCTGGACCAGAAGCTTTGTTTACTTTTAAGTTGGTTAGGAGTTGTTTAATGCCTTTTTCATCTACATTTATATTTCCTATCTCTTCTAGTTTGTTTAAATTTATGAATATTTCTTTGTCACCTGGATTTGAAAAAGATGATGCAAAGTGTGTGTTTAGGATATTAGCTTTAGTTTCATTATCATTATAAGTTTCGTTGTTTTGGCCTTTTAGTGGAGCTATGCCTGTAGTGTCCATTTTTCTTGATTTAATGTACGACCATACGTTTTTATTATTATCTTTAGAAATTACATTGTTTACATATTCATTCTGCAGCTGTCTGCTTAGTTTCTGAGTTAAATGTTTAATTTTTAGGTATTTTTTATGTAGTCTAATTGAATTAGTTGCCTTAAAATTTTTGAATAGATTTTCTTTTTGTTTACACAGTTTCTTTAGTTTAGTGTTAAACCAACATTTGTTAATTTTATTTGATGTTTGTTTTGTTGGCACAGAGTCAGCCATTATTGCTTTTAAGTTGGTTTTTATAAATTGCCAAATATCTTCAACTGGACTATCTATATTGTATTTAGTAAGAAAATTGGTTTGGAATTTTATTGCTGCTTGATGTAGTTCTGTTGTGTTACATTTATTCCAGAGATAAATTATTCTTTTAGGTTTCTTGCTAATTTGGATTTTTATTTTGTTATTTACTCTGACAATATCATGATCTGAAAGTCCAGGGATTATTTCATAATCTAATACTAGTCCTGGTCTGTTCGTTAAAAATAAATCTAGTATATTATGGTTTCTTGTTGGTTTTTTATTAATTTGGTCTAAGTTTAGATTTTGGATGGTATTGATAAACATTTCATTTATTTCTTTTGTGTTTTGGTGCTTTTCTATAGAGTAGCTATTCCAATTTATATCAGGGAGGTTGAAGTCCCCCATTATCCAAATTATAGCATTTTTATATTTAGTTTCAATACTTGTCAGCTGATTACACAGATCAGACATGTACTCTGATGTTGAGTTTGGTGGTCTGTAAACACTGCCTACAATTAGTGGTTTGGAATTAGGTCTGCTTATTTTACAAAATACTGACTCTATGTTATTTTGAGGTTCTAATTTAATTTCTTCAGCTATTAGGGTAGATTTTATGGCTAGTAAGACTCCTCCATGCCTGTCTGACCTATCTTTCCTAAAAATTTCATAATTATTATTGAATATCTCTGTGTTGTAAATATCTGGGCTAAGCCATGTTTCGGAACCTGCAATTATGTCTGGTTCTTCATTATTTATTAAAAGTTCCAAATCAGCTTGGGAATTATGCGGCCTTCAGTTCAGCCGCCCTTGACTGTTATGTCGGATGTGTTGTACACACAGGGGTCGGAAACCCCGAGGCACGCGATCCAGACTCGACAGTCAGAGCGATGTTTTAGTGGCACGCAAGAGCCCTTCTAATAAGGAGATGTGTTAATGCAAAAAAATTACGCTGCACGTCGTGTGTTAAAGTTCAGAAAAGTTTGTTTGCAAAGATATTATCATTGGACTCGCGATCTCTGATTAAATCTATTGTTAAAATTAAATAGTCAACTTTAGAGCTATTCTCCAATTCAAGTGTCTTTTACAAGAAAGTGTTACGGAGTGTAAAGATCTGCTGTTGCACATTGTGTTGGTTACCTTAGACGAGGTTAAGTCTTGGATAGATTCATTTCTACACTGGAAGTACTCAATGAAACGTTGAAGCTGATGTTTCTGAACAACAAAGCATTTTCATAAGTTTAACTTGCATTTTCAAGGACGGAGTCAAACAGCACTTGATATGCTAGACCAGTGGAATGAATTTTCATAGAAACTGGACATATCTTGCGACTTGCCGTGAAATAAATATCAAAATATGTAAGTACTTCCGTTACTTCAGGCACACTAAGATAGATGGATGGGTTTTTACAGAATTAAATTGAAGCATTCAAAGCGGAGTTTTCTAAACAAAAGCAGGACTTTCAAATTAATGGTCTCACGTTTTCATATCATTGGCTTCATGTTATCTTTTCTTAGATTTTGATCTTTTTTTTTGTTGTCGATGTATATTTTCAGCAAGTTGAATTTTAAATATCCCTAAATAGGCATCAAAATAGCATAATTGAAGGAAGCTGCTCAGGAAGGTCAACTTCTTTTCTCAATTGCTAGGCACTCACTCTACAGCTTTTGGTTCAACTTACATGTATGAACATAGTTTATCACACATGAAAGCTGTTTGAAGCACAGAAAGATTTCACTCACACTTGACCACTCAAGACTAACTTAAATAAGTATCCGACATTGAACAACTAGCGAAGAGCATTCAAGTACAAGACGCTCATCAATTGATACATGCTAATTACCTTCAAACGAGTCTTTATGCTCATCTTCTTGAATTAAGCATACATATAATTAATTATAAAATGATTCTGTTTTATTATTTTAATAAATATAATATATGAGGCTTGGGCTCATACACACTAGAAATATAATAATGTAATTTTTGTAATTGCTAATGTTTTAAAAAAAAACTCATTAATCAGTTAAAAAAACTGTTTAACGTAAAATAATTGTATGCCTCTAATCACTAGATGAAAAAAAATAACCATATTGCTGAATTTGTATATAGAAATAATGATTAATAAGTAATATTAGTTATATTACAAAACATAACTTGTTTGACATTATAGAGAATAAAATTTGTAATCTTTAATTTAATTAAAGGGAGATAATAAACCGTATTTATTTGCGTTAATTTTGCTATTTATTTTGCTTTATTAAAAAATAATTAGCGTAAATTTATAGCTATAAATGAAAACCTATAAAGGATAGTTATATTTTATATAAATATTAAAGAACCGAAAAATTTATATGTAGGGGAGAGGGGGGCAAGTTGATACAGGGGCAGGTTGATACAAATTATTTTGTACAGCTATTATACTACGTATGCGCAGAATAGTTAGTACGGGAAATAGCATTCTATATCCCCTACATTAGCTATAAAAATGGCTTCGCTCGTATCAAAATTGAGAAAAATGTAAGGAAAATTAAAATTTGAGCGATTTTTGAAAACTATTGACTTACTATTACGTCAGATATTTCACTGACACGGTAAGTACTTTTATTTTATCATATTTTTATTTAGGTTAATTAAGGATTTCTGAATACTTTTATTTGTATTAAGATTGTGTTATTTGCGTCTTGTTTTTAATGTAGTCGATTTAATGCAATAGGGTGTAGTGGGGCAAGTTGATACAGACGAATCGGGGCACATTGATACTATATCCGTTTACCTATTTACCCCTATGGAAAAGCATTTAAAAATAGAAGAATATATTTTTGTTTACAAAAATGTATATATTTAATTATATAGTTCGATTTATTAAGTTTAGCTTACATTTAAATCATTTTCATTTATTTTTGCCTTACTTTTTATAATGTCTAGCTAGGGTTATTACTGTTTAGAACTTCGCCTAGAAGTTTAAGTTTAATGCTTAGGTCTTATATAGACGCCTAATAACAATGTTTAATTAAATACATTACATTTAAACTATTTTGTATCATATTATTCTACGATTATTGTGATTTTAAAATTTAGTTTAAAAGTATTAAATTACCAGGGATATTAATTTTTTTAATTGTTTGTAATTTCAGATGGTGCGAAGATGTAAAAAGAAAGCCTTAACACGGAGTTACAATAGAAGTTTTATTGATCAGAATTGTTCTAAGTAATAAAATAAACAATAAAATAAAAGTTTTGCGTTGTTTACTTTGTTAACTTGTCATTGTATTAGTGTTATTATTAAATCTTATTCAATGTATCAATTTGCCCCATAGTGTGTATCATGTTGCCCCTGCGCGGGGCAAGTTGATACAAATTATTTTACATTGCTTTTAGAGCTATATTTATTTAAATATATTCTAATGAATAAAATGTGTCGATAAAAATATGCAGGATACCTAGGGGAACAAATAAAAGTATTTATATCCACTCTAAATATAATGGTTTGCAAATAATGTAAATAAATGTAAAATGTGTATCAACGTGCCCCCCTCTCCCCTACATTTTCAAACATT
The DNA here is from genome assembly GCA_949126835.1 of Anisus vortex. Classification (NCBI taxonomy): domain Eukaryota; kingdom Metazoa; phylum Mollusca; class Gastropoda; family Planorbidae; genus Anisus; species Anisus vortex. The sequence continues at coordinate 9,627,833 of OX421494.1, read as the reverse complement.
AGATTATTTACTTACTTTGTATAATCATTACGTAATTACAATTAATATATTAACTATTGCATTGTAAATCATTTGAAAAACATTTAACTTAGTCTGAGATTAAAAATAAAAAACTTTTTTAAACATAAATCATTAATGTGAAAGTTTAGTAATCTAATTTTGTATTAAATGAAAAAAATAAAGTAATATGTTAAATTATAAACTTGTTAATTTTCTATATTAAATATATAAACGCTTTTGACCTTGGTTTCGCTACGGCACTAAATAAATTGTCTCATAAAAATATATATATAATACCGAAAACAGGTTGACTTTCAGGCTGTTGCTAACGCTGACTGATTTCGAAATCAAAATTTTGCACACTATTAGCTAAAGGTTGCCGATCCCAGGTGTACACATCTGATCTGACTAGATTCATGGCCATCATGAGGTACGAGGAAAATACTCCGACTATAGAGGATTTGAACTTCAGGACCTTTCAATCACATTTTGCTAGCTCTGTCGGTAGAATATCCCATCATTTCTTACATTGATCAGAAATTCCTTAAAAGCAAACCGATCCATTGAATTTTAATTATTATTTTTTTAATTTGATTGAACGCTTAATCTTAGTCGAATGGAAATAAATTGATTTTGTCATTGGATTTATTTTTACTGTTATTTTGTTTGCAGATCTTCTGGACCATCACTCAGAGGGACTTCTGAATCATAGCATTGTGCTTGGACTGGCCGTTAAACTCAAATGTTTGGTGGAGATGTACAAAAAGATGGACATTCTAGATTTCGGCTCTCAAGTTTACAAGGTAGACAACATTATTAGATGTTACAGGTTATTTATATGAAGCATGTTGAATTATGATAATAACCCTTATAGCAATAGGTGGCGCTTATCCATATCTATCATGTTTATCGCTAAAAAAATAATTTAATTGCAAGGTGAAAGAGTAGCACGGTGTTTAAAACAAAAGACCACTGTATTGGGAATAAAGGTCAAGTTATCGAAATGGATAGTTCTGTATAAAATAAAATAGTTAACATTAAATAGATATTAAATATATAATTTTCAAAAATAATAAGTTACAAAGGTACAAACATTTTAATCATATACCTGTAAAAATATGAAAGATTAAAATCTCCATAAAAATACTTTTAAGACTCCATTTTGTTAATTGCTTTCTTTTATTAGCTTCTTCCTGTTGCACCCATTGGTTTAAGGTTACGCTGAACATGGCTGCCTACTATAACATGGCTGCCTACTATAACATGGCTGCCTACTATAACATGGCTGCCTATTATAACATGGCTGCCTACTATAACATGGCTGTCTACTATAACATGGCTGTCTATTATAACATGGCTGCCTATTATAACATGGCTGCCTACTATAACATGGCTGCCTACTATAACAAAAAAACAAAGTAAAATAATTAAAAAAATATATAATTAACATGTAATGTTCAAGTATAAAGCGCAAACGAAAAAAAAAATAGAAAAGGAATCACGACCCAATGTTACAGATATATATTTAAGAAAATCTAAACTAGCCAACCGGTTTTAGAATCTGAAGTTTTAACCCGAGTTATGAATTGACTGTCAAGTTATAAAGAAATAAATCAGCATGGTCTAGAATCTCTACGTTTACCGAACAAGTGCTCTCTCTCTCGCTCTCATCCGTCCAACGTCTTATCCAAACACTGGGGAGTGGGGTGTGGTGGGGGGCGATCTATCCCCGGGAACTGAAAGAGCAAACATCCCAACATTTAAACAATGTCTGGTGCTGAGCAATGAAAACACTCAATGGGCTAGTTAGTTAATTAGTCATGCAAATAACCAGAGGCCGAGAATTAAAAAAAACGCGGTAAATGGGGAATCCAAGCTACGAAAAAATAAATCCATGGACATTGAGAATAAGAAGGCCCTAACCGAAGCTTACCGAAGACTTGCTGTTCTGAACTGAAGAATACGGGCAATGAACAAAGGGAAAGAACCTATCAGGTTTTTACAATCTTAGCTGTAGGAGAAAATCTGGAAGATATTAAACAATATTCTGCGTTAAAACTACAATATTAGTTTATCTTTTCAATCGTTAGACCAGGGGTCGGCACCTACGGACCCCCAAAACGCAATTCGAGTTCTTTTTTTTTTCAAGCAAATGAAAGCGACACACAACAAATTTTTAAGAATTTAATACATTTTCTTACTTCCGGGTTTCAGGTGGACGGAGAGAAAACCAAAGACCAGCAATGGAAGGACCAATTGACCCTGAAGTTGTCATATAAGGTCAGTTTTTAAATCTATTATTTTTTACTACCATTGTTCAGTCAACCGTGTTAAAAATCAGTCTCTACGACCGTCATTAGCATACATTGTACACATTCACACACGCACAAAACAACTTCATTAATTTAAAATATTCTTCATTATTATAAAAGTTGGTAGATAGAATCCGGCTGGTCATTCGCAAGTCAAGGCGCGATTCTGCGTCCATTGAGACAGCCAGAATTGAATACAAAGTTGCGATACTTTGCCAGCAGTGCCTTTATAACAATGAGATGCCGTCCTATCTCAAGGAACTTATATTAATGTTCCGCAAAGAACTTTCCGTTCTGTCGAACCCTCGCTTCTGGAGGTGCCCCGTTTTCTCTCTGACGACCGTTGGCCTGATAGCTTTCTCATTCTCTGGCCCGAAAGTATGGAATGTACTTCCCATCCAACTCAGGCGAACAGGTTCTATCGCCTCTTTTAAAAAGAAATTTAAAATACATTATTTTAATATTTTCCTTCGATAATATATTAGGACGGTTATTGCTACATATATTTGCTTTGTCACATGTTTGTAAAGTTTGAAATTATTAATTAGCTTTAAATCCTGTTTTTGTATGGGGCATGAAGGTCCTGGGTTCGAATCCTGGTGCAGGCTAGGATTTTTTTCCCGGGTCTTAAGGGTGTCCCTGAGTATACCCAGCTCTGATGGGGTAAAGTAAAAGCGGATGTGCATAGTGCTGGCCACACAATCACAATCACCTAATGTGCCGTGGTCACATAAACTGGTGAAGGCTGCTTCATCGGACCTATTGATCAGCTCGGTCCAACGGGTACTTTTTGAATCCTTTTCAGCCTAGAAAATTTTATCCGTGTTCTTGGTTGTTTGTCTCTCAATGTTAAATGCGCTCTGAGATTACATTATGTTTGTTGGCAGCGCTAAGCGCTATACCAATATAATTATTATTAATTATCACTTTGTAAAAAGGAATGAACTCTTATCATATACGCTTTGTTTGTATATTTATTGAATATTACGCTATACCTTGAATTATGAAATTACTTAAGCCCGAAGCCCTATTCCGCGAAACAAACAGTTGCGTCACATCCAGAGGCCGACTATTTATCGTGCATTGATTGTGCATTTAGCCTAGGTTAAAGTATCAACATATATTTTTTTTTACCAATTAGGCTATAGCTTGCCCATACGAAAAACCTATCTAGTACTTAGATCTCTATTGAATTCAGCTGCGCAGGGGTGTGGAGGAGTGGGGGAGTGAGGCGGGATGAAGGGAGGGATGGAGAAGACAAAAGATAGACTTAAGGGAATACCCGAAGTGGAGTTGAAAACTTGTGTTTAGGTAGATGTAGTCAACCAAGTGTTTTAATTGGATGTATACCTTTAAAGTATACCTTTATCATACACTGGGTAAAAGTACTTTATCGGGTAAAATTAAAAGAAAACAACCGTATTTTTCGTTTTGCTGTGGGTTTTCTTATGTTCTACTTATCCAACCTTTGAAAATTATAACATTACAAAAGATTTTCCCCTCTCTGTGACTGTGTCTATGTGTGTATTAAGAAGTGCGGTGTTTGTCTGCTGAGTCTTTGCTTACAACCTACATTTTAAAAAACGGAATAATAGTCGAGAACCAATTATTTATTCTAACCGTGTAGAGTGCAGCAATAGTTTAAAATGATCTTCTGTAGAGTTGAAAACGTTCCAATTTTGTGTGTGTATATCTGATTGCGTGTGTGTGTATGTGTGTGTGTATGTTTGTGTGTATGTGTGTGTGTATGTGTGTGTGTATGTGTGTGTGTTGATGTGTGTATAATATCGGCTTTTTCAAATAAGTACACGCAGACCAGATAGAAGTGTTTGTTTATTTTCCCCAATTTTGTTTTTGTGTTCCGGGTTTATATGTTAGTATTTTTTAAAAGTACATTATATCTATAAGACACAAACATAAATATAGAGAAAAATATAATATATCTATATAATATTATGCAGTCATTTTTTATCAATAGGGAGTAAAAGGCAGCATAAGTTTAGTCTCAATGCCAGAGGATCGTATGGTTAATACAAATCACTGATAAGCTTACTCAAGATGTCTACAGACCCAAGACGAAAAAAATGATGACATTTTTAAATTTACTTTTTTTTTGTTTCCTTACCTGGATATAATTCCAGACCTTGACAATGGTGTGGGCGACCCAGTGCGACTTTTCATGGACCAACCCAGACACTAGACAGTGTGCCACTCAACATGAACTTGTATTCATGTCCAATAATAAATACACAATGAGCTGATGACGTTTTACTGTACAATGACCATGTTGAATATAAAATTGATCAATGTATTTCTATCTTTGGTTCTGTAGGCCTGGCAAGAGATCGACAGGGACATTGAGGCCGACCACTTTATACCTGGATTAAGCTTTACCAGGCCTCAAATGTTTTTCATTGCTTTCGCTCAGGTAAAGAATTAGTAGAGCTAATAATAATGTCTAGAAATTTAGTAGAGATGTAAATGTAAAGCGATATAGATGTACTGTCATTGGTTTGAAATACAATAAAAATGTGTCTGACGAAGACAAAATTACAGGAGGAAAAGTGATGAGAAACAGTAACATTGGTTCTAAGGTTAATATTAGTCCTTCTGAATTCAACATGTCTACATGATATACATACATTTAGGTTAAACCTTAAACAGTCAAAACCACCTAGGTCAATACTAAGACTTATTGAATCTTAATCATTGTCGCTTTCCGAGATGAAATAATCTCTTCTAAAATTAATTTATCAAAGAAAATCAGATATTTGAAAACCAACAATACCGATTTTAAATTTGTACTCAGTATAAACTTTCCTAACTACTTAGAGACTTAGTGGGCCATAAAATGGGGAGAGAGAGTTTAATATAATTTTGAATGATACACTATTGGAAAGGTTCTGTTTCAGGCTTTCAGATAGCGGATACGTCTAAGAAATAGCTTTATAAACAGATAATGTATAGTGATATAATGTTGGTAATTAAACTTTTTGGATTCTGTTGAGAATAGAAATCATTGCGGGAAAGTTAAGGAATTCTCAGACTTGAATACTATGTATTTGAATACATCTTGTCGCGGGAAAGTTAAGGAATTCTCAGACTTGAATACTATGTATTTGAATACATCTTATTGCGGGAAAAGTTAAGGAATTCTCAGACTTGAATACTATGTATTTGAATACATCTTGTTGCGGTAAAGTTAAGGAATTGTCAGACTTGAATACTATGTATTTGAATACATCTTGTTGCGGGAAAGTTAAGGAATTCTCAGACTTGAATACTATGTATTTGAATACATCTTGTTGCGGGAAAAGTTAAGGAATACTCAGACTTGAATACTATGTATTTGAATACATCTTGTTGCGGGAAAGTTAAGGAATTCTCAGACTTGAATACTATGTATTTGAATACATCTTATTGCGGGAAAAGTTAAGGAATTCTCAGACTTGAATACTATGTATTTGAATACATCTTGTTGCGGGAAAGTTAAGGATTTCTCAGACTTGAATACTATGTATTTGAATACATCTTATTGCGGGAAAGTTAAGGAATTCTCAGACTTGAATACTATGTATTTGAATACATCTTGTTGCGGGAAAGTTAAGGAATTCTCAGACTTGAATACTATGTATTTGAAAACATCTTGTTGTGCGAAAGTTAAGGAATTCTCAGACTTGAATACTATGTATTTGAATACATCTTATTGAATTTATTTTAGACTCAGTGTGAAAAGGTTAGTGAGCGAGGAATTCTACAGTACTACGTCAATGACGGAGCGAATCCAGCCATCCCTGGAAAACAAAGGTAAATAAATGAAAGGCTACCTTTTAACCAATAAACAAGGGTATTTTTAAAGTATCAATATACTGATAGAAATATACTTGTGATGGACTTAAATAACAGTATTACGCTCGAGTAAAAGTATTTATAAGTATTAAAGGATATTAATAGACTTTAACAAACACAGGTTGAACTCAATTGTAATATCAATTACTAATACTTTACATGTATAATACTAGGGCCTAACCAGGAATCGCCTCAGATATTCGCCAAAAGTCAAATATCATGATTTTTAGGAATTAAACCACGCATTGTTTTGTTTATATTTCAATAAAAGTCAAACTTTAAAAAAACAAAAAACAAAACATAATTTGATCAGTTCTGCCTAGTTGCTAACTTTAAAGAGATTTTTTTTAAGTTTGCGCGTAAATAGGTGAGTAGGTGAAATGAATAAATGAACAATTATCAGGAGAAAAAGGCTTGCATATCATAGCGAAAATTCAGAGCTATTACATGTACTCGGTTCGTACCCGGGGTCGGCAAATAGTACTTACGAATGCTCGGATTAGATGCTCGGTGAAAATCGTCAACTTGGTTAAGCCCCCTAAATAATACACCATTGTTTATGCACACAACTCTAAATATTTAATTTAACTGTCAAATAATCCACAGGGTCAATGGAATGCTGCGCACCTCTGATGACTTCGCAGAGGCCTTCCAGTGTTCTGACAACATGTACATGAACCCAATGGACAAGTGCCGTGTGTTTGGTTGAAAGTTGAGCAGTTTGTTGTACATTTCCATCAAATGCAACGGAGCCGCGTGAGAGGCATCCTAGGATCTCGAACACTGTAGAGCTCTCTTCCCTTTGTTTCAAGTCGATGGTTTTTCACCCGGCCAAGGCAAAAAAAAAAAGTGTGTCGTTTCTCTATCCAACATGGCCGTCGTACTGTGGTCTAGACTGAAATTAAGGGACGTCACCATGGTTAGTTTAGATGCAGAGTACAACTAAAATCTGGATGAGGAAATCACTCCTTTAAAACAAAGATAATACACAATACAATCAGGGGTGAGTGCGCCCCATCCCTTGTACGGCCTCTGACATGAAAGGAAAATGACTTAATCAGTCTTATATTGCCAATAGTATAGTATTAACTGTGATGCTACTGATGCGGTTTCTTAGTGCGCATGACCGAAGCAATTCTTGCCAAACTACTTATAGCATTCTCAAATTTCATTGGTCATTTAAAGGCACATATTCAATCCCTGAAACCATGTTTGTGTATGTATGGCATTAAAAAGAACAACATATATTTAAAATTGGCATTGACTTTGAAAGGAGATGTGCAGATGTTGTGATTGTATCAAATACTTTTTAAACAAAATATGTTTGAAAACTTTTTCATCTTTTTTTTTCTATAACATCCAACTATTGCACAGCATTGCGCATGCGCGAATGCTCGGGTTTTTTAATAGCGGACTCTGCTTTAGTTTAATTTGTTGTAAGTTAAAACACACATTACATTCCTGAAAAGAAACGCTAGCCAATCAGAATCTCGCATTCAAAAAGTTTGGGCTTTCATTTAAAAAAAGTATGTTTTCACTTTTCTAAAATTTACATAGTGGTCTATTTTGCAACGTCTTCAATACACTATGATTTTTACAGAGTTAAAAATATTTTGAATAAATTCATTATAAACTCATAAAGTTTGGAAAAAAATTAGGTAAATGTTTTGAACAAACTGTTTATTAGCTAATATTAGCATTTAATTCTAACTTAGAAATACAATACATAGATGTATTACAATGCTCAGATAGACATAGGGATAAATGCGCATTTTTTAAATTTCATTTGTAAGAACAAACCCATTTAAATTCCATCTCTTCTTGAGTGGCATCCGGGCATTCGATGACATGCCTTCTCAAAACCAAGCATTTAATACGTGAATCAAAGTGCAAGACTAGACATCAAATACAGATAAGTGTAAACAACGACTGTCACAATGTAAGAGAATAGAAGATACAGAGTCTTACAGTAGTTATTGTAACTGTCTCTATTAGACATCTATATACGCTGAATATAGATACTGTACTTACTTTTATGTCTGCCGATGCAGCACAACAATAACAGAATAAAAAAACAAACAACTTTCCAATAAAGCTTACACCTACTGTTTGTGGGTCAATGTTGGTTTACTCAGTGATGAAACGATTCCAATTGTCCTTTTTTTTCAGAAAACATTCTCAAACATAATTTAATGCCAAACCCTAGACATAGTATTGTTCAACATTTCTATGTTACACAACTGTTTCTTTGTGTGCAATGCAGTGGTGTAGGCTACATATTTCATGTACATAGTCGTGTGTATATATGGAACCACGGTGTACATGTTGCAAATATTGAATATTAAATGATCTTGAAACGAAGTTTTGAATGAATGAATATATATACATACTGATTGAATATATATAGATATATTGTGATTTAACATAATTTTAGAGTATGTAAGTTTCAGTTAAGTGTATGCATGTACGCTTTTTATTTCCACTATATGTTTTTGATTTTACGTTCAAATGGCAATTTTAGTATTATCTATAAAAAATGCAATAAATTATAATTTTACGTTACTTCCTTACGAATTGAATATTATGTAACGTACAGTGTACTCTTCATATGTAAATAACTAGTTCATAATATAATTTATTGGATTTCATAAAAAATCTTACATATAAGTCCATAGTCGTATTGTAGTGCATTAACAATTATTCACAAATTCCTTTTATTACGATTTGAAAAAATATTTTAACTTTTTTGTTGCTTATTTAGTTGTTTTTTTTTTTAATGTAATGTTTTTGCTTTACTGTCAAAAGTATATGTATATAATATATATATATTGTTTTAAAAAAGAACTATTTCTTCCCAAGTAGCATTCGGGCATGGAATGGGTTGCCTGACCAAACCAGGAAAATCAGTAGCATTACATCATTTATAAATAGTTCTATTTTTTCAACAGATAATTGGGTTTAACCGTTCCTAAGTCATGCTTTTCACAATTCCAAAAACAAAAATCTAAAGTGGCTTTTTACTGAAAAACAAAAACAAAAAGTTGTTTTTCCAATAATGTTCGATATTCCGTTTAACATTCCTTTGTTTATGCCCCCCAAAAGGTCTTAAAATTGATCTCTAAACCGCTACGCCCCCCGCCCCCTCTCCACCGAAATTTAAACCATTTGATACAGTTTAAAGAATGTCCATGTCATGTGACTTTAAATTGACCACGTGATTACCTGTAGATGAGACAAACTATACTTTTTAATTCCTACTACGCTAATTTTGATATTTAAAAGTAGAAATTATGAATAGCAGGATGTTTATTTCTATCTGTGACGTTCTTAATTTTCATCTAATGATGCTTCATTGGTTAAACTTTTATGCGCATTAAGTCATTACAGTTCTAAACAATTAAATATTTTCGAATACATTTTACCAAAGATATTAAGTTAAAACCACTAATGATTTTTTTTTCTAACTCATTTTGTTTCCTTATTAAGACGTTGTTGTTTTTTTATACGCGGGTAATACAAATATTAGGCCTACATACAAGCCAAGTCCCCGGCGTTGCCCGGAGAAAAATTAAACAGGCCTGTATAAAATACAAATAAACATTTCATAAACTAAAATGAACAAAAGGAAACAAATTATAGGCTAGAAGTAGTAATTTTAAAAAATATAATTATTAGATTTTATTTACTGAAAACCTTTTAGTAAAGTTTTAAGTTCTGAAATCCTTACAATCTTTAAAAACAAAGCTACATTAATGGCAGTTTTTTTTTCTAAAGAAGAAAAAAAAATAAAGCTATCAGTTGGGAATCGAACCCAGATCGCCCGCTTGGCAGTTAACGCGTCAGTTTTGTGTCACTGACATATCTAGGCCTATATAGTGTCTAATAATATTCCTATATAATATTCGTCAATAATATCGGACTATAAATTAATATTGTTTTTTAAAGTTTCCCTTCAATAACTTTGTAAATTAAATGCATTCAATTCAGTTTGGCTTGATATACTAATATCTCGCAAGCCATTTATTGAATCATGCCGATTCGGACATCTCTTACCGGCGCTTTAACCTTTGACGTATTTTCAAATTGACCAATGGGGATCGGATTGCAGACAAACACGGACTTTTTATATAAATATATCACTTTTTTTAAATATATATTTTATTAACATTTTCATTGCGTCAATCATACAATTTGTTAGCGAAATAAATAGTTTCATGAAAATATTACTGTAGTTTATATGTGGACACAAGTGAAAATATATTTAAAATCAAATATAAATTTAATAAAATATTTTCAATGCATTTTCTTACTCTAGGCTTACAAGATCATCGTAGAATATGGGTTTGTAAAATGACAATAATGTAAGGTTTTTTTTTGTTTTGTAGGTTGCAATTACTGTAAAATTTTTATATTATCCCATGAAGAAACCATAAAGAGATTCCATGGTGTTACTATCAGTTGGTTGTTTAAATAAAGTGATTAAACACAACAGCAATATGTTAAATACTCTTACAATCAAAGAAATAAAATCACATTAAAAAAAAAGCCATATGTTATAAGAAAACTCCAATAAGTGCTCTCTCAAACCTCCTGAACAAACTGTGGGAAATCCAATACCGTGACGTCATTTAAAACCCGTAATTCACAATCATAGGGGCACGGTGAAGGCTAGAATGTGTGTTCCCTGGTCTGGGGGGTGTACCTGAGTCTACCCAGCTCTGATGGGTAACTGACTTAAGTAGGGTTGAAGCAGAGGCGGCTGGGCATTGAACTGGCCACACAATACCATGTCCACAGAAAATGGTGAACGCTTCTTCACCACCCTATGGATCAATTCGGTCCAACGGACCAATCAATGTTATAGACTATAGGGCTGGTATGAACTAAACTTTGTTTTTACTGGGCCACGAAGAAAAAGAAAAAAAAAAACAGGATCTCAGAAAATATATTAAAGTTTGGGCTTGCTCACCATACAATAAGAACTCATCCAAACATTTTGATGTACAGTTAACTTCTCTCGTATGTACGAGATTGGCTAGAGTTCCTTTGTTCATGAATTTCATTTTTTTCTTTTTCTACTTATAAAATGTATGACATTTGTATTAACCCTTCCTCTCCCCTCGGGCATTCAAGTAAAAAAACGTTTAAAAACTAAATTTATTCTCTCATTAGTTCGTGGGTCCATTAAAAAGTAATATTTTGATTTTAAATTTGATTTAGGCCTATTTGTTTCATGAAAAGTAACGCATTAAACATGTAAATATTAATGTTATGTAATCACTATGAATGTATGTATTTGTGCCAAGTAAAGTCGTATGTAAATAGTACTTATATTCATACAATAAGATAAGTTGTGATTAATACTTTTTAAATTGTTTAAGTTATCTGTAAATTGTACTCATATCAATAAGTCTCATGCATGTAAATATATATAATACATGATTCATATTTAATGTGTTATCACCATTTTACTGATATGTACATGCTTAGATATTTATTAGAAAGTACCAATATAAAATTTCATTGAATCGCTATCTAGATTCGTGGGGTATTTACTAACTGTGATTCACACTCAATGTATACATTGATCCATACTTAGACTAGTTCATCTCCTCATTCTTACAATTTTTCCAGGTTCATTTAGGCATTTGTGTTTATATCATGTCAATGTATCTTTTTATATTTTGGAGGTGTATACAAATTGCAAGCCGCAATAATACCCATGAAATTTGATGTAATCGGATATAATATAGGAATGTATGATGCTATTGAGAAATGGCAGAAATGGTATGTTGTATAAATAAAGTTCCTAATAATAAACATGATTTAAAGAAAGGTTTTGTAGGAAATGTATTTTGTTTTTTGTCTGCTCCTTAACGTTATTAGAGAGTTCCATTCTTCTTTTTCTTCTTTAGCCAGTCTGCAGTGTTATTTGCTCTCTTGCAGTCAATGCACAGACTTTAAAGATTTATTGTGCTGGATGATGCAGAATATTTACTAGTCTAATGGAAAGTACAAAGTTCTCTGGTTTTTAGTTTTATGTCCTGGACTTTCTAATTCGAACCAGATTCTCCATATAAATGACAAGCCTGTATTGCGATGAAACAAAAATATTGGCCACAAGCCTTGATGTATGATGCATGGAAATTTTTAGCATTTCTTGGCCATGCCGACAGATAGATAATCTATTTCATTATTTCTATGGTAACTGAAGCTTACACATTACAGTTAGTAAAAGCTGTATAGGTACATCTACACCTACACGTATAATAAAAAGTTATGCCAGAAAAGTCCTGACATAGGCCTGAACATTTTCTTTACATATTTACGTAAACATGGTGCTACTGTTAAAATAATTGAAAGTTACGGTTAGGATTAGGTTAAGTATATTCTTTTCCAGTAAATATAAAATGATACAATACTATACGATTGTACGAAAAGTTAATACGTATATTAAAGAGTTTATTTCTTTATTGACCCGAACTTAAAATAACAAGAAACAAAATTTGCAATAAATTATAAATTTATAAATTATAATTAAATTTGCAATAAATTAGAATCACAATGTTGGATGGACAAAACAAAAGGAATTATTTTAAATAAAAAAAAACAAAACAAAGAACAATTTGTGTTTTTACAGTAAAATATGATGAATTGATTGGTAGCCATTTATCACAACCTATATATGTATGCAATATTTCTTTGAGATGTAGGCCTACACAGTTTATGTGTACAATGTTTTCAGTTGTTTTATGTACATACAATGCTCTACAGATGAATTATGAAAGTGTACATAATATAAACAGTTTCTGTACATTGTAAAAAATTAAACTTAAGTGTTGACTAGAAGATACCAAAGACTATAATAAGATGGACAGCTTGCTCTATTTTAGAGATTCATTGTTGTTGTTTTCCCGTGCGCAACCAATAACGCTGTCCTAAATGACTCCTAAACGTACCTAAAGTCTTCCGCTTTTAATTTTAATCTTAATTTTCCATTGAGAAAATCATAGCGAATTACTAAACCGGAAGTCTAGAGGACTTGGTGTGATCGGAAATTCCCCAACAGAGTATTTCATGTTATAAGATAACAGAAATATCAAAGCAAGCAGTCCATCTTACTATAGTCTTTGATAATATTAAGAGTTTCTGTACATTTGTAAAAAAAACAGGATTGAATAGAGAAAACACAAAATCAGTTTCAGCAAAAGCGTTGTCAACAATAAAAATTTAGTGTTCAATGTTTATAAATTGATTTCACCACTAAAAATGTAGATTTAACAGGCAAAGATAATTTATTTTAAATTCCACTACATGGTTGGTTCATTAAGTAGAAATAGTAAGCTTTTATTAATTTGAAATGGGATTGGAACGATTGTATGGCTGGAATTATTAGTAGCCTCCGTTCATTTTTCTTTCAGTCGAGATGATTGTGTTGGTCATTATGGTCCAGGCTGCCTCTTGACCAGAAAAAAAAAACTAGTTATGTCTTTACGATAAATGGACCAAAATAGAATCCTTTCTCTGCCTTCCCCATCACAATACTTAGCAAACCTATTGGTGGTTTACACACATTAATTTAAAAATATTTGAACATTAATAATTCATGTATATAATACTTTCAGCATAAAAAAAAATTAGATTTTTTAAATTTTATATTTATTACTTACAATTTGGTCATAAATAAATGTGAACAGTCTTAATTATACAAACAACAAATGAACCAATATTATTATCTTGATTTAAAAAAAATGTAACTTAAATCCAAAGAAGTTTTATTATATTAGTTTATCATATTATTGGCAGTAATTTTTAATTACTCGCGAAAAGTAAAATTATTATTTTTTTATATTTCATTTTGTGAACATAGTCATTTACATTACTTCTGAAATGTAATTAAATTTACATTTACATTACTTCTGAAATGTAATTAAATTTACATTTACATTACTTCTGAAATGTAATTAAATTTACATTTACATTACTTTTAAAATGTAATTAAATTTACATTACTTCTTAAATGTAATAAAAATTAACATTACCTCTGAAATGTAATTAAATTTACATTACCTCTGAAATGTAATTAAATTTACATTTACATTACTTCTGAAATGTAATTAAATTTACATTTACATTACTTCTGAAATGTAATTAAATTTACATTTACATTACTTCTGAAATGTAATTAAATTTACATTTACATTACTTCTGAAATGTAATTAAATTTACATTACTTCTGAAATGTAATTATATTTACATTTACATTACTTCTGAAATGTAATTAAATTTACATTTACATTACTTCTGAAATGTAATTAAATTTACATTTACATTACTTCTGAAATGTAATTAAATTTACATTTACATTACTTCTGAAATGTTATTAAATTTACATTTACATTACTTCTGAAATGTAATTAAATTTACATTTACATTACTTCTGAAATGTAATTAAATTTACATTTACATTACTTCTGAAATGTAATTAAATTTACATTTACATTACTTCTGAAATGTAATTAAATTTACATTAACATTACTTCTGAAATGTAATTAAATTTAGCAGTTTATTTTAGACCCGATTGGCTCACACATTTAGAGTGAAGCAATGCGCCTCAGTTTTATTGGCAACTGCTTACTAGGGCATATTCTGTTCAGCATAATGCCCAGCCGCATTTTACAACTTTTTTTTTAAACGCCAGGTGTTCAATGGACCTTGGTAGAATCAGATAAACCCGAGACACCCGCCAATCCAAGGAAGATACCTGGCCTGCATCCAGACCCGACAGACCCGATACTTATGATAGTTCCAATCTGAAGCCTTGCCACTAGTCCACAAGGTGTCACACTACTTTTCTGAATCTGTCCAAAATTTTCTAGTTATTACGTTTGGATTAATATACAATAGTTGTTTTTTTTATTAAATAATAAGTATCAATGTTTAAATGGATTCATCTTCATCATACTTTCCTCGAGTTTCGGAATAGATAGTGCTTGCATTGTGCGCCAGTAAGGGCGTCATCTCAAGGTTTGCCCCCTCCGCTTCAAGCGAGACGGCCCCAGTCCTAGAATTTCTTTTGTCCAAGCCGCCGAACTTCCTGCTTCTGCGCTGCAGGACCTCCACCTCGGTGTTATAGGTGTCCCCTAGAAGGGAGTCGATAAAAGGCAGCGCCTCCTGGTTGGGCAGTCCGTATTCAAAAATAGTATCGCCCGTGGTGCCGTCAAAGTAGAACGGGTCAGGAGCGTCGGTGTAGGGGGACACTTTATAATTTGCGATGGATGAATTAGGAAATGTGTGGTTTAACCCATTGATGGGTTTCATAGGCTTGTTCTTGTCATTCTGCTGCAATGGACAATGGTTCACATTTTCAAAGAATTCATCCTCTTTGTCTCCAGGTGTCGACTCTTGGTTTTGTCCATGAGCCGAAGCATCTCTTTCAACTCCATTAATATTGTCGATGCCACTTTTCGAGAAATTTTTTGTAGACTTTTTAGTTGGTTTGCTTTTGGGGTGGTTCTTTTCACAGGAGCTGTAGTTCTGTTGGTTTGGCCTCACGGGTGAATCCATGCTGTCAAGGTCGAGGGATTCAAGCCTCACGATAGGGGCCTTGACCTTGGTGGAGGCGTAGATTAAGGGCATGGACTGAGTCATGGAGAAACTTCTTTCTTGACTGCAAGATGACCCTCCTGACTGATCCGCCTTTGCATCCTTTTTGGGGAGAAATACCTCATCATTGTCCTTGAGCGAGCTGCTGCTGCTGCTGCTGCTGGACGTTCCCTCCTCGCTGATGACGTTGCTGTGCTCGCTGCCAGAGAAGCCTCCCACGTGGTCAGTCTTTGACCTGATGATCGTGGGCATCGGCACCACCTCACAGAAGTCGAAAGGGTCCAGGTCGCGCTCCTCGACGCTTATGGAGTTCTCCTTCTCGGAGTCCTCGCTTCCGATGGCGAACTTCAACCTCCGGCGCCTGGAGGAGGACCTCCGTATGAGCTCGTCACTGGTCGGACCCACGAGCATGGTGTAAGGGTGGAGGTAGTTGCCGTGCCGGTAGTTGGCCGGCGAGTCGAACGGGGCGTTGTACATTCCGCCGCTCAGGCTGGGCGACATGGACTGATGCTGAGGCGAGTTCTCCGAGCGGAAACCGTACTTGGGCGTCAGCGGCTTCTCCAGTTTCGTGCGCCTGCGCACCGAGCCGGTTTTTTCAAGCCTGGCTATGCCTCGCTGTACCCTCTGCCTTCTTCTGCTGCAGTCCTCTCCAGTCAACCAGTAAGTTTTCATTAGTCCTTTACCCTGCAAGAAAAAAAGAAAATTACTCAGTAACACTTTTCCGAACTATGTTCTTGCCCCTTTCTGTCCACAACCCCATTTTTTATTCTCAATATTGGAACACCTACATTTGCATTTAAAATGTAACAAAAAAACACACGTATTTTGCAATTTCAATGGAGACTATAACAAACAGGTTTAGCAACAGATGTATGGATAGGACAGTGATACGATAATACTATATTTATACAAACTTTACAGTCCTTTTCTTAATTACATAAATGTTTATATCATTGACCAAGCATTCATATATATATATATTATAAAATTTAAAATAAAAGAGATATTTAGAAGACTATAGTGTGTTTACTATTGAAGACAAAAAATCATTAGGGGTAGTCTATACCTACTAAGTAGGAAAAAATAAAGTACTTGTATGATCAATGCACGATCTATTGACCGAAACTTACTTTTATATCTATGTTTCCCCTTTCTTCCAATTCAAAGCCTCCAATGCGAACTAAAAGGTTCATTGTTGGTTCCGAGATGTGGATCTTGAGCGCTTGGGAATAAACAAAGTAGAAGACAAAAGTATAATTTCAGATTTATGTTAATTTATCTTAGCTATAAGTATAAGTACATACAAGGTTTTGGTTAAAAATCATTAGTAGATTTGGACAATTATAATAACATTGATGGAATTTAGGAATTTACTATAACAGATTAGACTATATGTATGCTATAATTATTCCGCATCAAAGACATATAATGATATACATAAATTGTATTTTTCTTTGAAGTCAAAGAAACATAACTCATGGAGACATTTCGTCATATTCAGAATTTCCACAGTTTTGTCCCCTAGATAACTAAAAGTAAATCTTGTTTTGATGTTGATGTCACAGATTGACGTAAATGAAAGTGATATAATATTAGCGAAGAAATCCTCTACATCGAACGTGTTTCAATATAAATACACGAGGTAAAACCGGTAGTTGTCATGAATGGTACTCAGTCGGTACCTTGGCTGTTGCTTTCCATCCGCGAGGCGACATTGACCGTGTCTCCAAACAAGCAGTAGCGGGGCATCTTTCTGCCCACTACACCGGCCACAACTGGACCAGAGTGTATGCCGATTCTCAGTTTGATCTGGTCATCCGGACGGTGTGGGATCTTAAATGCTTTCAGGTCCTGGCAAGAGAGAAATAAAACATGCAAAACAGCAACATTACAATTGTATATATCAAAATATCTCGGATTTTAGGGTTTCACTTTAAAAAAAACAACAACAAGCGTTCTATACAATTTAAAAGTAAACCACAAAGGTGTCAACCGACCTCTAACAGGTGCAGTGCCATTGAGGCGATTTCCCCTGCGTGCTTGAACCCGTTCCTCTTAGGGAGTCCACTGACCACCATGTAGGCGTCGCCTATGGTTTCCACCTTGTAGACGTCGTAGAACTCAATGATGCAATCAAACAAGGTGTACAGATCGTTCAGCATGTCCACAATCTGACAGAGTAATCAAATGGACAGGTTGAAAGCAATTCATAAACGTCTATAATTGACTCGGACTTTAAATGAGAAAGTATTAATACATTTATCAAAGTCGTATGGTTACTGATAGAAAAAAAACTAACGAGAATTGGTGGTTTCGATTTTAATGCCATACCTATATATATATATATATATATATATATATATATATATATATATATAAAGTAGACTGTGTGTGTGTGTGTTCAACCAATATATATCTTATTTAATTTAAAGACACGTGACCTTATTGCCTAAAATTATCCTTTGCGATTTTACTTAGCGCATGTGTTTTCGCTAGCTAAATGGTTAACGCAAGAGATTGCTGTGCGGGCGAACCGGGTTCGATTCTCCAGTTAGATTATATCTTTTTTTCTACATTTTTTTTATTTCAATAAATATGACATTAAAGATAAAAGATTGTAAATCTACGAGCAACTCCGGGCAATTTAGATTTTCGTTTAATAAAAAGATTTACCTATTTTTTTACAATATTTATTTTAAATTACTTTCCGAAATGTATTTAGTAAAAAAAAATACTTTTTAAATTATTAGATTTATAGATTTCCGTTTAATGTAGGTTATAACATTTTTCTCTAGGTTATACAGGTCTGTTTTATTTTACCCCCGGCAACGCCGGGCAATTTAGCTTGTTTTTTATATAATCACTAAAATGTACTTCACAGGTAGGCAAACATTTTATATTAAAGTGCCGATGTAGGATTTTGATTTCATTAAAGCGAGCCGACAGCCTAAAAGTCATCTTGCTCGAGAACTTTATTTTGTGTAGAGTTTTTCTACAGGGTCTTTCACGTGCTATTGAAAATAAAATTTTGCGTGCCAAGTCTGGCAGGCGTATCGTAGGTTGCCATCTTCTGCTCTATATGATTATTACATTCCGTGAAATTAAATGAGAAGAACTCGCTTACAACTTTATTTATTAAACAGAAAAGGCAAGTTATATTAATCAACTATAATGAAACCCTAAAACCACTGTTTTCACTACACCTGTGTGTCTGTGTGTCTGTCTGTCTGTGTGACTGTGAGTTTGATTACCTGCATTGGCGTACTCTCTGAGCTAAGCGTTGTGAAGCCACATATGTCGCTAAAGAAGATGGTCACCATGTCAAAGCTCTCTGCCTCCACCTGTTTCCCGTGCATCAACTGCTCGGCTACAGTCCTGATAAAGTTGGAACGAACAAAGCATGCATGATATAAAGTACATAAAAAACAATAACAAATCTGTATTGGGGTTTTTGAAACTGGTATATTTTTCATAATAGGCTAATCTTAAGCTTGTGCGTAAGTAGCTCATTCAGATAAATACGATTCTAAGGCCAGTCAAGTAACGTTTACCAGTCTTTGAGATAACAGAGTACAAGGGCATGTGTGGCCAGCACAATGCCCAGCCGCCTTACTTTCTTCAACTATACCCGTACTGTAAGGTACCCATCAAAGCTGAGAGACACCATCCACACCCGGAAATAAATCTTAGCCTTCACCAGAATTCGATCCTGGGACATTCTTTACCCACGGTAAATGTCCCATATCTTCGAACCCATCCACAAGAGGATCCATCGCCCTCACAAACACCCAACAGAGCAAGATAAATGACTATGTCAGCTGAATCTCAAGTAAAGCAAAAAGATCACAAGAGTGACAGTTTGTTCCGGAACGTGACAAGGCATGACTTTATTATGATAAAGTGATTAGAGAAGGTTTTATAGATGGGTGGATCTCGAAGACAGATACATTATAAAAACACAAGTTCTTTTCATCAAAACATGTGCATGGATGTACCATGATGACTGACGTTTTACGGTGACTTACCATGGTAGCTAGCTTGTGCTCATAAAACTTACCCTGGTAACATGTCCTGTAAGAGTTCCTCCGTTTTCTTTTTTTCTTCTATCAATTCATCAGTCCTTGACTGGACCAAGCTTTCCAAGTTGCTGGCATATTTTTCCATGATAGCCATCATGTTGTCAAAAATACTGGACTTCCTGAAAAACATTCGCTTCAAAGTTTACACACAAGATCTAACTTCCACTTCCAACCCCACACCCTAATAAATACACTAGGCCCCATTGAACAAGTCTTAAAACCAATTTCTTTTGAGAATATATGGTATTAAAAAGAGATGTTCACCAAAACTCAGATAGTTTTAACGTATTTAGAAGAATAAGGTTAATTTTTTTTCATGCGAAATTTCACTACGCAATTAGTTATTATATCTTAGTTTCTGACTAATGAAAGTTGAAAATAGGCCGAAATGAACTGAAATTCACCGTACTAGGACCGCATTTCCCAAATATCGGCTAACGATCCACAGAATCAAACTTACAGGATCGCGAAAAAAAGAAATTTTTAACTTAGATGAGTGTTTATAGTACTGTAGCCCCACCAGCAACGACCTAAAACAATATGAACATAACCTAACTTTAAAAATCCCATCGCAATTACATCTACAGCTCTTGAAAGAGGCCGTCAATATATATATATGTATATATATATACCATATATAAAAAGTGTGTCAAAATCCGTGTATATAATTCGTTTGTTATCGACGATATAAACGTATAATGGTAATCATGTCAGGAAAAAATTAAGATTGGTAAACACCGTATTAAGGGTGCAACTTTATATTTTGTAATTACTGATTTTAAAAAAGCGATAATTGGCTTTGAAAAAATTGCAGTAGATCTTATACGAGGATTGTCTAATTTTAGATCATTTAATTGATTAACTATTTTTATTTATGAACAAGAGAAATTAAATCCTGTCTTCTTACATTCCTTTCTGCATTGGCTTTAGTTTGTTCCGCAGTTCCTTGAAAGTTGGCCGGATCATCGGATCCTCGTCCCAGCATTCTTTGATAATGTCGGTGATGAATTTGGGCGTCGAGCTGATTTCAGAGAGTCGAGGACGATACGGGTGGCCGTTTTCATCTCTACTGATGACTCTTTCAATGACTTCTGCAACACAATAACAATCTGTTACTATGATCTGATTAAAAAAAGGACAAAATCACTTTTCTTATACCATATGCAAGAACAAATGCTTGTCTTGTAAGTTCTTTTTCTTCCCAATTAGCATTCGGGCATGGAATGGGTCGCATTAACAAACCAGGCAAACCAGTAACTAAAATTTTTGTAAAGACTAATCAAAATGCAAGACTAGATTCAGACCACGAATGAGCGTAGGACGCAATAATCTTATTTACAGAAGGGGCGTCTGTAATATATAAGATATGATAGAGCAAGCAACACCTAAATACAAACACCTAAAGCAATTAAAAAGGAACACAACAGTTTAAACTGTCACAATATCTAATATTACCATCATATTTAAACAAAATAGTTTCCGTCTTTGCAAAAGATATTAAATCGTCAGTTCGTTTTCAATTATAAATGCATGGGCTTAAAAAAATGCTATAGACCATGAGATGGAAACCTTTTGCTTATAGTTTTGCCAAACTAGGATTTCTAAATCATTCAACGTGCCAACAGCGTGAAAGTCAAACTTCTCAACTATATTATTTTTATAAGACAATATTCTTCAGTGCCGTAGCAAGACCAAGACCAAAAGAAAAGGAGCGTTAAAGAGAAAATCGTATAAGGTTTTTATCAAACTAACCTGTTTGTTATTAGCATCGTTTTTTGTTTAATCCATTCAGAGCTAATACACGATTTCATTTCTTCTCAACTTACACATTAATGGTTAATGCGTAACAACATTTAAATTTAGTTGTCAAGATTAAAGATATAATTCTAGTAGTTGATATACATTCTTTACAGTTAAATCTAAGCATACTAAGATTAAGGCCAATTTATTATTACTGGGGATATGTAACGTATTATGGCTATTAAAGTAGCATACTGATATTTAGGCCAATGTATTATTACTGGTGATATAGAAGAGATATAGTTTCTGTTAAAGTTAAGTGGAAGAGATACGTAGTAATAATAAAAACTGGGTAGTTAACGTCGTGTTTTAAAATGTTCATATAAATTCTTTAGTTATATAATATTTAAATAATTTTCAACTATCTTTTTAGTTTTATCATTTATAGTTATAAATTGTTAGCGGTTTATTTTTTTTTAAAGGAAAAAAAGATGTACAAATATAAACTTAAAGAAAACGGTTTTATTATCTCCCTTGAATTAAATTATCTAAATTTGATGCTAGTGATGCGAAACGAGTTAATTCTTTTTAAATAGAACTATTTTTGCTTTTAAATTATTATTTCTTTATATAAATTCAGCATTAAGCTCTTATTTCATTGTGTAATTAAATGTATAAAATAAATTTACGTTGTAAATAAACATTTTCTGCATTATTAAAGTCAATTTAAGGAGTTTTTTTTTTAAAACATTAATAGTTACAACAATATAATGCAAGTATTTAAGCAATAATAATTAAAAAAAACTAATTTGTTAACGAAATAAATATATTTATGCCTCATTAAGAGAGATGAGCATAAAATCTATTTTGAATATAATTATCATGTATCAATTAATGACCGCCTTTTCCTTGAATGCTCTTCGCTAAATGGTCAATGTCAGGTACATGGTACATATTTAGTCACTTATGAGTGGTTGTTTAAGTGATCACTTGATATGATTAAAACAGCTTCGTGTTCGATAAAATATGTTTACTAGTGTAAATTAAAGTTAGAGTTTAAATTAGAACGAATGCCTTGAAGTAGAGACCGACCGAAACCAAATTTTTAGTTTCGGCCGAAAACGAAAACATACCGAATATTATACGTTGACTTTCGGCCAAAACCGAAGCTGAAACCAAAAGTTTAACTACAACTTCGTCCGAAACCGAAAAATAAACCGAAAATGCGAAACAAATGATTTCAAAAGACTGCACAATTATGTGTAATATTAACTAGTTTATGGGCACTCTATTTGAGTAAACCATTCTTTGGAGTGGTTAAATAATCCGTTATTATTATCTTCAGTCTTCTACTTCACATTAATGATGTTAATATCCTTTTTTTTTTCTCAACACCTATTTTCGGTTCTAAATATCCTATTTTTTACCCTCTCCGCCCCCCGGGCAAAGTAAGCTAGCGTTTGGAAAAGACAAATTTGCATTGATTATACTAAAAAAATAATACGAAGGACCATTGATCCTTATAAGGTGGAGAAATCTTTGTAAAAAAAAACATTGTTGATTTTGGATTAGCAGAAGTCAAAAGCTGTAGTGTCATGAATTTAGTCCTTTATAATTATAATATAAATCAGTGGATGTTAGATCTATATGTTACACACATTAAAAGCATATTTGTATAATATGAATAAAATCCCAGATACATCTATCTAGGGTTGATAGACATCCGGCAAAAAAATAACAGTCTTTGAAAAGAACCTTACATGCTATGCAAAGTAGTTTTATTTAATTGCCCAAGTTGCTTCTCAATCTACATTAAATAAAATGTTGGGTCAGTTTTACTAATATACAATTATTGGCAGCTAATGTAATAAAACTGAACTGATTGTGGATTGTAAAACACTAAATATGTCACTCTTTTGTCTCTCTATGTCCTCCTTTTGAAGTCCAAGTATCTCGCAACCTTACGTCTATCGGTCTGTTTGTTAATGGAGAGCGTTCAGCATCAGTGTGGAAATTCCATTTTTGTTTGTTTTCGAATACGTAGATCCAATGTCTGTACCGACGACTTGCGTTAACATCTGCGTTATCTGTTGTATGTGCTAGTATCGCAAATTCACAAGCAATATTTGGAATTCGAAAAAAACAAACAAATAAAAAACTATAATTTGCCTCTGACAAACGAGTGTTTGCAAGGAATATAATGTTAACGAATTGTTTTGTGCTAATCAAACACAAATATTTCTTCAGATAAAAAGATAAATAAATCGTGGGACACCATTATGAATGATTTCCTCCCGTAATCTGGTTTTCGTTTAACATGCCTACTCCACACAGATTCATTCGCAACAGTTTTAAGTAAATGAAAGTATCAATAAGCAGAGTAATAGATGCAACACTAACGTAGCATTTTGAATTTTGAAAGGTTAAAATAGATATTCGGCTGATGACCGAAAGTCAATATCAGTTTCGGCCAAAACCGTAAACAAACCGAATACTAACCTTTTCTCTTCGGCCGAAACCGAATCCACGCCGAAAAAGTTTTTTTGCCTTTTTTCGGCGCCGAAACCGAATATCGGTTGGTCTCTACCTTGAAGTTGACAACAAATGACTTTCCTAAGCAGCTCTTCGTTTCAGATTTTCCGTCAAATCGTCACATTTCGATGCCCATTTTTAGGATGTTTAAACTGAAAAGAATTCCAATATCTCTCCAATTTAAGTGCTTTGTGAGACCCCGGCCTTGTAAATGCAAGTTCAACTCATTGAAATGTGTCGCCATGTCATTCAGAAACATCGCTTCAACAGTCAGTTCTCCTCATTCAATACCGGAACTTTTTTTTTTAGCAATATACACCGTAATTGCTTCCAGACCAGAAACGAATTTATTTAAGACTTTATCTATACTCTGTATAACTTTCTTCAAGAAGAGACTTAAGAAATAAACTATAAAATTGACTATCTTAACAATAGATCCAATCACAGATCGCAAGTCCAATGATGAGAACTTTGCAACATTCCTGAACTAAAACAGTCGACGTCCAGTGTGAATCCCATGTTGTTCGCCACGCAGCACCAATTAGTTGTGTCTTGCATAAAAAAATATTCTTGGGGATGTCTCGCGTGCCACTGAAAAAAAAATAGTTTTTCGTGCCAAGTCCGGCGCGTGCCTTTGGTTGCCGACCTCTGCTATAGACTATAGTTGTTTTCTGATACTCAACGTTTTTTTCTTGGTTTAAAGAATAGTTAATGTTGTCTTACCTTTGGGGGTCAGCTCACAGGAACCGTAAGGCCCGTTTCTTGAATGGATCTCAAACAATATGATGCCGAAGGAGTAGACGTCACCTTCCTGTGTACCCCTGCTGAGTGAGTGCTTATTTCTGATGAGTTCTGGAGCTTTCCACAGCATATCTAAAGGAAAGAACATAACTGTATACACAATTCTATATTTTATTTAGGAAGAGCAAAAAAAAAAGCTGGATATCAGATGTTTTTTCAAGAAGGCCGCCGTTACAATTACAACCAATGCTCTTAGATACCAGTACAGACGGTATGTGTTGTGATGTCCACACAAGCCTTTTGTACCCTGTGGCTAATAAAATGGATTTAATTCGTTTTTTTTTTTCATTAACTGGCCTTTTGTAAATTCAATATTATTCTTACTTATCGTTCATTGACTAAATTGTATATCAAATTTACATAATAAAAAGTAAGCTTAATCGGAAGATATGGAGTACATGAAATCTAGGGGAATGAAATATTATTTTTATAATGTTAATTTAATCCAGTATTATTTCCCTTTTAAATATATCCTTTAGTCAAGTAAATTGTATACTTTTGTATGGACATTCTAAATAGTATTGCAAAGAGAACTTAAACCTGAGTGAACCAATATTAATGTTATCTACACTGTTTGGACAAAGCTATTACTATAAGCTTATAATCAAAGAATTCTGGGACGAGAAATTCGATGATCCGGGCAACTTTCATAGAACTTAGGAACAAACTGAAGCCAATGCAGAAAGGAATGCAAGAATACAGTATTTAATTTCTCTTGTTCATAAATAAACTTAGTTGTTCAATGAAATTAAAATGATCTAAACTTAGACAATGCAATCCTCGTATACTGCAACTTCTTATAATAAAACATCACTAAGTCCATACAGAATGTGAGGCCGGCTGGTCCAGCGGTTAGTACACCGGACTGTCAACAAAAAATCAACGGACAGGTCGCGGGTTCTATCCCTGCCACCGGCGGATCCCTGTCGCCCTGCAGGAGTTTTGGGCCTAGTGGACGTAATAATCTTCTATCTAGAAGGAACGTCTGTAAACTTATAAGATAATGCGTATTTAAACCCATCAGATGAAGGTCTCTAAATTTATCAATAATAAGGTCCCGAAATCTATCAATCTATCGATCATAATCAAACTTCACGTCTCAAAATTACTACGCCCCCTTTTGTTTTGATACTCGATTCCGCCTCCCATTTTGTGTTCTGATTGGATGTCAAGTGGACCAATAAAAAAAAAACCTGCCCAAACTTACTTCGGTAAAGTGCGTATTCTCCAAGGACAGTGTTCTCGCCGGAGGTAAACTCGTGAAGACCGTAGTCTGTTATCTTCAGTACCCAGCGGCTGTCCACCACACAATTGGAGGACTTCAACTTTCCATGGGAGAACAATTCTGAGGCGTGGATATAGGTCATGCCCTAAAGGCCCGAGAGAGAGAGAGAAACCAAGAACAAATAAAGGTAGAAAAATAAAAAGTTCAAAAACACTTCACGTTGACATTTAAACGAAACGAAGTCAAAACAGTGATACAACATCTGAAGAATCTGTTTTGACCTAAATGTACTAAGAACAGACTAAGATACTAAAAAAAAAATTAAATTATCATAATGGTCAGTCAAAAAGCGTTTGATCTCCATAGACACAAGACCTATTCATCATCTTATCTCCCTTTGCCAAGTGAACTAATCAGATAATAGTTTGTCCCCTTTAAAAAATCCTTGACCTCCAACCTCTTTCTTCACCGCTTCAACTGATAAATTCGGTCAGACGGGATAATCTCTAACAAAACATGTATATAAATAAATATCTCCATACCACGATATAGGAACATCTAATTGGATAGCAGTAATTTTCACGCACTATAATGTTTGGATTGTCGTACACATTTACGTAAACTTTGCCTAGATCTATACCGAAATCATTTCAGCAAAAACAAAACAAAAAAAAAATTCATTTTAAGAATCGAACTCACAATGAAAAATAAAAATGTACACACGAACAATGTTCAGATGTCAAAAACTTGTAATGAATGACAAAAAAAGAAATCTCAGGACTTAAAAATCGAATTTAAAAGTAGCATTGTACTTCATATCTTAGTGTAGTGTTTACGATGTAATATATTCAACGCTAGGAGGAAAAAAAGGCACCTAATTTCAACTTATTGTCGTTGTCAAATCTTTTGCTTCACATTTCGAGTCGATTAAAACAAATATTTTACTTCCATTTTATTCGCTAGTCTCATTTTCTCTCTTGTATCACTTGGTCTACGAAGAGATGTATCATGACATTCCATTGATACACTCAGATTTATTCCGACCCCACTACAATGGTGGTATTCCGTCTTCTATCTTTATGTTTGAACAGTTTCAAGTTACTGGTAATTATCTTTATGTCACGATTCTGCAGCACTCCCATTTCATTATTACTAAAGTTGGTAGGTCGTTTCGGGTAACAAAATGTCTTCGTTCTAAAAAAAAATAATCCCCATTACTTCTTCGGATACGACTATTGAGTTAGTATCTACTCTAGATAGTTTTTTATATTCCCGTTAATCTTAGAACATTTATTTTATTATTTTTATAGATCTAATTATTGCTCTAAAAAAATTACATTATGACAAACTTTTATCTAACAAATATTATAGACTATAATAAAATGGACCGCTTGCTTTGATATTTCTGCCATTAGATGACTTGAAACACTTAGTTTGAGAATATCCGATCGCACCACGTCGTCTAGACCAGGGATCGGCAACCTAAGGCACGCGTGCCAGACTTGGCACGCAGAACGATTTTCAGTGGCACGCGAGATACCTCAAAGAAAATTTTTTGTTATGCAAGTCAAAGCAACGCTCGTCAGCATAATTAATTTGTGGGAATTACATGGGAATCGCACTGGACGTCGACTGTTTTAGTTCAGGACTGTTTGTATGCAAAGCTCTCATCTTTGGACTTGGATTTGTGATTGAATCTATTGTTATGGCCCTTTTTATGATGATGACTATTATTACGACTCGTTAAATCGGATTCAATGAATATAGTTGTATCTTTATTAGAAGTCTCTAGATTCTGCTAATCTGTAGCCCAAGCTAGGGGTTCCTTGACTGACAGGTCTATGCAGCAATGTAGTTATATTCGTGCTAATTATCTTCAACACCTTTCTCAACAATGATAGATCAAACAACTCCAGTTGTTGAATAAACAATTTTATTTAAATTGTAGACTCAATATAAACGATCAATAAACTTCATCAACTGATGGCAACATAAGTTTCAATACAAAATGACATTAAATATACAAGTATTAATATAGCGACTTCACTCGACAAACTTCCAAACTGAACTAACTTTAAGGAGGTCGGGACTTTACAAAGAAAACTATCATCGAAGATTCTACAGGGTCTTAATACGCATTTTAACCTCTTTCTCTATATAATACTGCGATTCAGAGTTATTCTCCAATTTCCACGGGGTTGGACGAATTATTTTATTTAAACTGCCCTAAGGGCATAAAGGTCAAACCTTGGTCGCCTTGGACTCTGATACGCACTTGTTAAGAGGTCAATGCCTTACTACGTCATTCATTTATGACCGATATTCGTAACAATTAGGATAGTCAATTTTATAGTTTCTCAAGTCTCTTCTAGAAAAAAGTGATACGGAGTAAAGGTAAAGTCTTGCATAGATTCGTTTATTGTCTGGAAGCAATTGATATAAAAAATTATTTCGATATTGAATGAGGAGAACTGACTGTTGAAGCCGATGTTTCTGAATGGCATGGCGACACATTTCAGTGAGATTCTGAATGACATGGCGACACGTTTCAGTGAGTTTCCGAATGACATGGCAACACGTTTCAGTGAGTTTCCGAATGACATGACGACACGTTTCAGTGAGTTTCCGAATGACATGGCAACACGATTCAGTGAGTTTCTGAATGACATGGCGACACGTTTCAGTGAGTTTCTGAATGACATGGCGACACGTTTCAGTGAGTTGCACTTGCATAATAATATCTTGGGCACGGTGGCCGAGAGGCAGCGCATTAGACTGATGATCCCAAAGTTCTGTGTTCGAATCCTGGTGCAGGATAGGATTTTTTCCCGGGACTTGAGGGTGCACATAGCTCTGCTGGGTACCTGACACACTTGGGGTAAAACAAAGGCGGCTGGGCATTGTGCTGGCCAAACACCCATCATTTTCCGTGGCCACAGAAACTAGTGAACGCTGCTTCACCAGCCCTATAATCAGTTCGGTCCAAAGGGCACTTTACGTTTCTTGCATTTACAAGGACGGAGTCGAAAGACACTTAAAGTGTTCGACCACTGGAATGGATTTGCATTGAAACTGGACGTATCTTGCAGTGGAATCAATTTCAAAACATTTAGATACATCGTTCCTTAATTTAAGGCAAATTAAGATGGGCGTGTCCTTTCAGACGTAAATTGAATCACTAAATGCGGAGTTTTCTAAACAAATCCAGGACTTTCAAATTCATGTACTCGTGTTTTCACACGTCATCAAGCCTAAAAGGTTTTATCCTAATTACAAACTACTTAGATCTGGATCTTTTTATAGTGGACGGATATTGGCATTGTTTTTATTTTTAACATCCAAAAATGGGCATCAAAATATGACGATTGGCGGGAAAATCTGAAAGCAATAGCTGCTTACTAAAAGCATCTGTTGTCAACTGCAAGGCGTTCGCTCTACTTTCCGCTTTTGGTTTAATTTACACTAGTGAACATATTATTTCGCTCATGAAAGCTGTTTTAAGCATGCCAAGAGGTCACTTAAGTTTAATTAAACATAAAAATAATTATTTCTTAAACAAATTTATTTGTTTCATTATTATAATAAATATAAAAGGCTTTTATTCATTGGCTCCATTGTCTCGAAAGACAATTAGATTTGCGCTTCTGTGATTTGGCCAGCCCTGCAAAATTGACTGTGTCTGTGGAGACCTATCCTTGAGAGACAGGCTCTATCGCATCTCTGGCACTTGAATGCTGGACCGTTGGAGATTGTTAGGGGCAGCCTACTTTTCTTCGCTGCTCGTTTAGCCTCCGCCATAAGGCGAAGTTTGCCCTCTGCCTCATTTATACCAGTGTGTAAGGTGCCTCTCCAACTATTTCTGTGCTGAGCAAGGTTCTCCCAGTTTCCGACCTCTACATCTGTAGCCTTTAGATCACGTTTTCAGACGTCCTTGAACCTGAGTTTGGGGCGGCCGGTAGCTCTCTTGCCTTCCGCGAGCTCAGCATATATACTAGCATTATATTATGTAGGCCTTATTATTGTTATTATTAATGTTTAATAATAAACTCCTTAAATTGACTTTATTAATAAAGAAAATATTTATTTATAACGTAAATGTATTTTATACATCTATGTGTACATTGAAAATTGGAGTATAATAATAATTTAAAAGCAACGCTAGTTATATAAAAAAATTAACTCATTTGGCATCACGAGCATCAATTTTGCAGAATTTAATTAAAGGGGGATAATTAACACGATTTCTGTGCGTTAATATTTCTAATATGTTTCTTTTTTGTTTAAAAAAAATTAATAACTTACAATATAACTTTAAAACTATTAAACTAAAACAAAAATAATTGAAAGTTGTATAAATGTCATATGACTAAATATATTGTGTGTACATTTTTATACATTACATTTACTACCCAGATTGTATGATCACTACGTATCTAGTCCGCCGAAGTGTAGTAATAGGTCAGAATTATAACCTCATATAGTTGCGGATTTCTCAGTTACGCTGAGGTCTAAGTTTAAAGTGTTTATTGTTATTCTCTAAAAGAATTATATCTTGAAAACTAAATAATTGAACTATAATACATTAAACGCTAAGATGATAAATTAATTGATTTAAAAAAAAGAGATGATAATAATAAACCGGTTATTTTGTTATTAAATATAAAACGCTTTAATGATTTTCTCTATACCGCTCCTTGTCGTTTAGTCTTTGTCATGCTACGACACTAAATAAATCGTCTTATAACAATAATTTAGTTGAGCAGTTTACTTTCACGCTGTTGGCGCGATCAATGATTTAGAAATCCTATTTTGGCATACTATAAGAAAAAGGTTGCCGACCCCTGCTTTAGACTTCTTGTTTAGTAATTTGCTATGATTTTCTCACTGGAAAATTCAGATTAAAATCGAAAGTTATATACAGCGGAAACCTTTAACGTATTAGTAGGAGCGTAGAAGTCAATTAAGTCAGCCTTATTGGTTGCGCACGGAATAAAAAAAGAACATATAGGCTCTAAAAATAGAGCAAGCGGTCCATCTTACTAAGATCTTTGGCTCGTTTCGCGTCAAGTTAATTATCTTTTTTGCTGCAGTTCTGCCACAGTATCATTTGATAATTAGTAGCGTCAGAAGATCCATTTGGATATTTAAACGCATTTATATAGTAAATAAATACATGTGTTTGTGTACGTTTCTTTTGCGTATATCTATTTGAGAGTGTGTGTGTGTTTGTGTATGTCTGGTGATGGCGGGCACTACTGTACCCATGGGCCTCAAAGCGGCGTAGTGTGTAAACCGCCAGTAATTTTCTTTGAAAACACCGGCGGGCTAACGCATGGGGGACAGCCCCCGCAGCATGTCCGAGATCCATTGCACTGCCGAGAGGCCACGGGGTCTCGGTGGGGAGGAAGCAATGGATGCTGCAACCCCGTCTCACGACCCACCCGGTGCCTGGATGCCTGTGCCTATAGTACAGGATTTGTGCTACCGGGTGACAATGCAGAAATACGGGAGAGCCACCACGATAATGATCCTTAGGGGAACCGCAGTGAACGGTCGCTGGTCTGCGGAATCCTTCCCTTTTACATGGCACGCCACGCCTTCGGCGTGCCGTGGGGTGGCTGGATCCCGGACAGAGTTTTAAATAACTCACTTCTATTGCGTTACGCCCCGGCTTAAGAGCTTCGGCTCGTCCGAGTTTTGAGACTTTTTACAAGGTGATGGCGGGGGGGGGGGGGGGGGAAGAGAGAATGTGATATTTAAAAAAACTGAACGATCTCATATTATCCACAAAAGAAAAAGAAACTATAATATAAAACAAAAACTGTTCCTATGTTCCCAGAAATGTTCCTAATGATGTTTTGATGATGTGCTTTACTCAACCAAATATCTTTGATCATTACCGGAGATGTTGCAAAACCACTGAAAGTTGTGAGGGGGTTGGCCCGGGTGGAGTCGGGGAGACGTGGGGGCTCGCTTTAATATTTTCTGTTCAGACATTGTCTGATTTATTTTGTCTTGTCTAGTGTGGATCGATTTTATGATCGTCAATTTTTTTCCACACACACACACTATATCAGAATATAATAATTCAAGTTTAAAAAAAAATTGTTGCCTGAACATTTGTGAGACCTTGTTTGCAAAAATAAAACTTTGATATCTCCTTTATGTTTGCATGAAATCAAAAATCGGTCGTTAAATTGTCATAATCTGAAAGTTATAGAGATTTCAGAAAAAAAAACGTATTTGTCACATTTCTATCCCCTCTCTCTCTCTCTCCCTCTCTCTGCCCCTCTCTCCCTCTCTCTCACTTCTTTCTATACATATATTAATTATAATATTTGTAACTCTTCTAAAGAAAAAAAATTATTGGTGACACTTTTGCCTTTTTGACTGATGTAAAATGTACGCATATATAGTTTACTATCTTTATATAAAGTAGACTGTGTGTGTGTAGGGGGGGTGGTTCCTATCCCCATTGGTTAATTTAAAGACACGTCACGATATTGTCTCATATTTTACTTTTGCGATCTGGCTTGCGGCATGTGGTCTCCCTAACTGAGTAGTTAGTTTATTTGATTGACATGCGGGCGAACTGGGTTCGATTCTCCACTGCACATACAAAACCTGCAGAGTCGGTTTTAAACTTTTTTTAAATACTTTTTTTTTATCTCCATTTATATTACCTTTTTGTAAAGATTGTAAAGAATTTCAGAACTTTAAGTTAAATCTTTCCTAAAATGTTTTTAGTAGGTAAAATCTAATAATTATATTTTAGACGCATGCGGGAGACGGATGTTCGATTCTCAGCCAGGGATAGTGCTATTTTTTTGTTAAATAAAAAGACTTGCTTATTTGATTACAATATTTATTTTAAATGTCTTTCCTGAATGTTTTCAATAAATAATAATTACAGTTAATGTTTTTCCCCCCCGGGCAACGCCGGGTAATTTAGCTTGTCAAGTTATAACATGAAGTTTTAATATTACGTTTACAGCATGTTTACTAATGGGATAGAACAAAAATAGCCCAGCAGTTTAAAATAATGTTAAGCATTTGTTTTTCATTATTTTTTTACAAAATCCATTTTGAGGTTTTTAAAAGGGTTAAGTTAAGCTTGTATAACTCACAGCAATAAGTTAAAATTGTAGACAGTGACAATAAGTAAACCCAAGAACTTACATGGGCAACAGTTCTCGTTTTAGAGTTCATGAAAAGGTGCTTCTACTTCTCAAGAATCTCCAGCCTACACCTAACTTTTAGTGAGGGCTACAGAATAGGTATAGAATATACTATATTTATTCTATGGTGAGGGCAATGCACTTGAGCACACACTGTGTTATGATATCTGAGAATAGCGTATGTAAATGTGCTGTTTAATTGGCGAATCATCTAATAGCACTTACCTTTATAATGTCAAATACAAGAGATGCTATAAACATTGAATCTAATTGAATGTCTTCATTTTCTAAAATGTCCTGAAACAATGTTAACAAGCAATTATTGTATGGTTATCCTCTCGTCTTCAAATTAATTTAATATAGTTTTCGACTCGTTATAGGCCGATTAAAAAAAAAGAGTTAAATTTACTATACGAATACCAAAGTCCCATTAAATAAAAATAAAATAAAAACAAAAAACAAGGCAATACCCATTCAGTTATTTTTCAATTAATAAAAATGTATACTAAGTAAAAATCAATACATTTGAAACTAAAATTAGATCTAATACACTTTTCAATATGTTGAATTTTTTCAAATGGCAATTTATTAATAACAAGAAAAACAAAGAAGAGCCTTGACGTCTAGACTAGTTGTTTACAATAGAAAAAAAGGTTGGGGGGAGTGGGGGAGGGCGAGAGGGAATCGACTTGAGAAGCCAGCCGTAACACCAAATTAAGGGTCATGGTCATTCTCGTAATAAAATTATGTAAATTCACTGCAGTTAATGTTAGCTATATAATGTACTGAAACACGTGAAAGTCAATGTGATTTGTTCTGACGTTACGAGAGTTTTTACCTGCAGACTCCCTTTACTGCAGTACGCAGTGATGATGTAAATATTGGGCGGCTCCACACAGGCCCCGATGAACGGGTTGATGTTGTCATGGCGGAGCTCGCGTACCTATATACAACACACAAACACACACAAAATAGTAATGTTAAAATGACTCTTCAATTATGTAATGGTCATGACAATGTTACGAATATCGGTCATAAATGAATGACGTGGTAAGGCATTGACCTCTTAACAAGTGCGTATCAGAGTCCAAGGCGACCAAGGTTTGACCTTTGTGCCCTGAGGGCAGTTTAAATAAAATAATTCGTCCAACCCCGTGGAAATTGGAGGATAATTCTGGATTTTATAGAGAAAGAGGTTAAAATGCGTATTAAGACCCTGTAGAATCTTCGATGATAGTTTTCTTTGAAAAGTCCCCACCTCCTTAAAGTTAGTTCAGTTTAAACGTTTGTAGAGTGAAGTCGCTATATTAATACTTGTACATATAATGTCATTTGCTTGAAATACTTATGTTACCATCAGTTGATGAGATTTATTGATCGTTTATATTGAGTCTACAATTTAAATAAAATTGTTTTTTCAACAACTGGAGTTGTTTGATCTATCATTGTTGAGAAAGGTGTTGAAGATAATTATCACGAATATAACTACATTACTGAATAGACCTGTCAGTCAAGGAACCCCTAGCTTGGGCTACAGATTAGCAGAATCTAGAGACTTCTAATAAAGATACAACTATATTCATTGAATCCGATTTAACGAGTCGTAATAATAGTCATCATAAGAAAGAGGCCATAACAATTTGCGGGCTACGTCCGATATAGTTGTATAGTGAAGCATATATTCAAGTTGTGTTGTGTTGTGTGTTGGAGCAGTGACCTACTGAGCAAGCCTAAGAACGCTGAAATTATTCTTCCGATTGAAAAAACGTAAGTTGGAAAAATTTACCACTTTATAAATCTCTTAACTAAAGAATGGAATTTATTGAAAATCCAGAAGAAGAAGTTTTGAAAACTTTATCAATAAAGAAGTTAAAAGAGATCGCTGAGATCTTGAAGATAGAAGTTACGGAGACTACACAATCCAGAATTGTGTTGACACAGCAGATAAAAGATGTGTTGATTGCGAGTGTCAAGTTGAAAGTAGAATCAAGCGCGGAGGGATATCAAGTTGAAGGTCAGACGTCGAAATCTATGTCCGAACAGTTTAGATTTCAGTTAGAAATGAAACGGATGGAAATGGAGATGGAACAAAAACGTTTGATCGTGAGATAGAACAAAAACGTCTTGATCGTGAGATAGAACAAAAACGTCTTGAGTTTGAGATGGAAGATAAGAAAAGTCAACGCGAAAGTCAGGAAAGAATAGAGCTAGCGAAGATAGGAGCTACTAAAAAAGAATCTCATAATGATGTAGAGATGGCCAGATGGAAAAAGCTAGTCCCTACCTACATTGATAAAGAAAGTGAAATAGCTAATTTCTTCCAGACCTTTGAAATTTCTTGCAGAGATTTTAAGTTCCCAGAAGATAAATGGGGAATATTAGTCAGAACAGCTTTTACTCAGGGAAGGGCAAGAGATTGTGTTCTATTGTTAAAAGAGGAGCATTTAAATGATTATGAAATCATCAAAGATTCTGTACTGAAAGCGTACAACCAAATACCTGAAAGTTATCGGAAAAGGTTCCGTCAGTACACAATGTCCCCTTACCAAACACACTTAGACTTTCTTAGAGCAGAAGAAAAATTAATGGATCAGTGGATAAAATCCAGAAATATCTCCACATTAAAAGAATTGAAAGATATCATTCTTTTAGAGGATTTTATTAACAAAGTGAGGCCGGATATAAGAATTGTCACGTGCGAAATCAGCTACTGACGTTAGATGATATTTTTAGTAATGTATTATTATATATTATTTTGATTCATATCCATCTTGGATCTCACAAGGTTGTATAAGAATTTATATTGATGTTATTGAATTAGATTTGATGTTTATTTGACTCGTGGCGATATGAATCTTTTGTGTATAAAGTGATTTAGATAAACTGTACCTTAATATATAGGAAATCCACAATCACATTAGCGCCCAAACTAGAACTAAACTAAACGGTATTCCACCCTCGTGCATATGACGTATTTTATCGCTATGACGTAGTGTCTAGACATATGCATGTTTTATTCCTAACACGGAAACATTTCGGGTTTAAGATTATTTCATTTTAACTTTAGTTAATAATAACAGAACCAATATAATATGGAAATAAATCTACTCGTAACACTCGCCCCCCCCCTTAAGACACAAAGGAATTACAGACAGCGTTAAGTATGGAATTCTTTGTAGAGTACCCATAAAATGAACCATATATTACATATCCCCTTAATAACAAAGTCGCTATTATGGAATCCCTTATCACATTATCGTATCAATGATTATTAATTAAACATTTATTTATCAATTAATATTTACAATTATGATTATTGTGTGTACAACGTTGACCATAAAACTATTACCACCAATAACCAATTCCCACAGAATTGATATGAATTACCCAAATAAGTGGAACCGATTAATAATTGATAGATAATTCTTTAGAAAATTTAATTTATTTATAACCGATCACTGTATCATTAACTAATGATTTTCAGTTATTATATGATTATTATGATGTCTCAATTATGACATCAAGAATATTTTAAAAAAAAATGTTATAATCTCAGCTGATTTAGCTTTTACATAGCATAAAATAAGACATACAAATTATAACATGACGACATAGAAACAAACAATTTGCAAAACACATCAATAATCAATTGAACAAACACAAGTGTGGATGTATTCAAGTTAAATACCGGTGTGTGTGCAATTGCTGTATGCAATAGTTACCTTTTACCTTACAACGTATGATTGTTTCTAGTAGAATTTGAAGTTTTGTTCTGTAATGTCTCATATTGCAATATTTCAAAACATAGTTTATTTATTGTCATATTTACAATAATATAAATGTTAATCAATACAATGAATGACATAAAAGAAAACATTTAATGAGAAACTGACTTTCATCTTCTGGTTTACCAGTTACATGCGCGACAACGTGTCAGCGACCACATTTTGTTTACCTGGTAAATATACCACATTTAAATTATATGCTTGGAGGAATAAGCTCCAGCGAATAATTCTTTGGTTCTGTTTAACCCTGGAAAGGAAAACTAAAGGGTTATGATCAGTTAAAATATCAATTGGATATGGAGAACCATTGACATAAAAATCAAAATGTTTCAATGCCAGGATTAATCCTAAAA
Organism: Anisus vortex; assembly: GCA_949126835.1. Taxonomy (NCBI): domain Eukaryota; kingdom Metazoa; phylum Mollusca; class Gastropoda; family Planorbidae; genus Anisus; species Anisus vortex. Next base: position 9,590,372 of record OX421494.1, on the reverse strand, counting down.
GTTCCTTTTCTATCACACTATAGTTTCTTTGATGCTTATCAAATTTTTGAGAGTAAAAACTAATCGGGTGTTCCAGTGAATCATCACCCTTTTGGGAAATGACCGCTCCCATCCCTGTATCACACGCGTCAACGGTAATTTTAAAGGGTTTACTGTAATTGGGTGTTACTAATACAGGTGCCTCAGAAAGAACATCTTTTAATTTATCAAAGGCCTGGTGGCATTCATTAGACCATTTGAAAGTGCAATTCTTCTTTAATAGATTTGTTAATGGACATGCAATGGTTGAGAAATTTTGACAGAACCGACGGTAGTACCCCGCCATCCCGAGAAAACTACGGAGTTGTTTACAGGTTTCAGGAACAGGGAACTCACGAATAGCCTTAACCTTTGCATTTAATGGTTTTACCAAACCATTTCCCACTATGTGACCTAGATACTCGATGGTTGCATGGCAGAACTGACTCTTAGTCAAGTTAATGGTGAGATTAGCATGAGTCAATTTCGTAAATAACAAATGTAGTTGATCCAAATGAGATTTAAAATCGTCACTAAAGACAACAATATCATCGAGGTATGCATGACATTTAGGAATGTCCTGAGTAATGGTATTTATTAACCGTTGAAAAGTAGAGGGTGCATTGACCATACCAAAGGGCATGACCTTAAATTTGTACAGTCCGTCAGGGGTTACAAACGATGATATCTCCTGAGCCGTCTCCGTCAGTGGAATCTGAAAATACGCCGTCAATAGGTCAATTTTCGTCACAAACTTAGCATTACTCACTTGATCTATTAGATCATCGATTCTTGGTATTGGATAGGAATCAGTTTTTGTCACTTTGTTTACCTTACGGTAGTCCACACAAAACCTCATGGATCCATCGGCCTTAGGTACCAATACGCAAGGGGAAGACCAGTCACTACTACTAGGTGTAATAATGTCATTGTCAAGCATGTAGCGAACCTCTTTACGGATGCATTCTAACTGGATAGGATTTGACCTGTATGGATGTTGTTTAATAGCTTTTGTATTTTCATTTAAAATAACATCATGCTTAACTACACTAGTTCTACTAGGTACATCTCCAAATAAATGGATATTTTCATTAATTAGACCTTTGATAGCGGATTGTTCGCAATCAGGTAAATGTGCCAATTTTTCATTTAAGTTTTTCAGAGCCTTTGTATTTTGCAGTTTGCTTTCTGCCACTTCACGCTCAATTTCGGGTGAATTATTCCCGACTTTAATAACAGTGTTTACCGAGGCAACAACTTTTTGTTCTTCTCTGGTAATGTATGGTTTCAACATATTGATATGGCACACTCGTTGCGATTTCCGTCTATCAGGGGTCTTTACAAGATAGTTAACCTCACTAAGCTTAGCCATAACCTCGTAGGGTCCTGTAAACTTGGCACTCAGGGGTTGACCAGACAGTGGCGTCAGCATGAGAACTTTATCACCAGGTTGGAAGATACAGGTTCTTGCGTTGACGTCATAATAGACCTTCATCTTGTCTTGTGCCTGCAAAAGATTAGATCTGACAACTTTTAATGCATTATACAGTCTATTTTTAAAATTTTCCACGTATGTCAGTAGACCAGTGTCTTCAGTAGATGATAACCATGTCTCTTGTAACAGCTTTAGTGGTCCACGAACTGTGTGTCCGAATACCAGTTCAGGGGGACTGAAACCAAGAGATTCTTGTACAGCCTCTCTGGTTGCGAAGAGTGCGAAGGGAATACCACGATCCCAGTCGTCGTTATGCTCGAAACAGAAAGTACGGAGCATGTTTTTCAATGTTTGGTGGTATCGTTCCAGTGCGCCTTGACTCTGTGGATGATATGCACTCGATACTGCATGACGAATACCCAGCCGTTCTAAGACTTGGCGAAATAACTTCGATGTGAAATTTGAACCTTGATCTGACTGCACGGTTTTCGGAAGACCATATCGGGTGAAGAATCCGATAAGTGCATCAGATATTTTGTCGGCATTGATGCTACGTAGAGGAATAGCCTCTGGAAATCTCGTTGCCGAACACATTATAGTGAACAGATACTGGTGGCCAGCCTTAGTTTTAGGCAACGGACCGACGCAGTCTATAATGATGTGACTGAAGGGTTCTGAGAATGCTGGTATGGGTCGTGGAGGAGCTACCGGAATGGTCTGATTCGGCTTGCCGACCATCTGGCAGACATGACATGATCTGCAAAACGATGTGACGTCACGACGTAGGCCAGGCCAGAAGAAATATGGAAGAATCCTGTCGAAGGTTTTCTGTATCCCTAGGTGACCAGCATACGGTGAATCATGGGCCATATGTAGTATGTCCTTGCGGTAAACATTGGGTACCACGATTTGATGTACTTCGCTGCATGTTTCATCGTCGTTTTCTTTCCCTCTCCATTTCCTCATCAACAACTCGTCCCTCAGGTAATAACCTGCGGCCATTGTTTCTAACTCTCCTTCATTCTTTGCTTCCTCTTTTAGCTTCCCAATCTCTGGATCTTTGCCTTGAGCAAGAATGAGTAGTTGTCTAGGCGACAAATTATTTTGATCAGTATGACTTGAGTGACCACCTAGAACATCCGCCATGAAGGTTGCTTGCAAGTCAATCTCTGGTGTTGTTTCTGGTTTCTTTGTCGATTCATTAGCCATCTGCTGTTTCTCCATAGCTCTGGTGATAACGCATACTGAATTTTCAGTATTCCTACACTGAACAGAGTCTTTGGTTTCTTTAAGTACAGGATGTACCTGATTCTTGGCAATGTCACTTCCTAAAAGTAATGAAATGCCTCTGTAGGGAAATTTCTTCACTATCCCAACAATAACAGATCCAGTGAAGTAATTACTCTTCAACTGTATACGATGTAACGGTGCCGTGAGTGTTCCAGCCATAGTACTGATTAAGGCATACTGGCCTGTATGAGTCAATTTCGACGTTGGTACAGTATTCTTCAACAGTAGAGATATATCAGCACCGGAGTCACGTAGAATTTTAATCTTCCGTTCTCTAGCTTGATTATCTATAGGTGACACATAGCCCTCGCTAACACCCGATAGCATGCACTCGGGTAGTTCTCTGCCTACTGAGTTTCTTGCTACACTACTGCCTCCATAAGTAAACGTTTTATTTACTGATTGTTCATCTGTCACACTCCCTTTGGAGTTGAAACTAGAATGTTCAATAGCCTCGGTCTTCATTTCAAAGACTTTTTCCGACTTTGAGCAACTTGGACATGCGTGTTTCGCCATCTCCTCATGACTAACATCAAATGTCTTTCTATCAGCTTTAATTCTTTTGTGGGCAGTTTTATTTATGTGAGTTTCAGTTTGTACGGCGATGTGTGATAAAACCACGTTGTTCTTGTTTTTAATGGGTCTTTTCTCTTTATGTAGACTCCAACAATTCTCTTTTATATGTCCATCTTTCTTACAGAATGTACAGGTAATTCTCTTTTGTACAAAACTTGAATTCTCTTGTTTATCGGCTTTTTGTTTACTTTTATCCTCTGTCGATCTTAACTTCCTCTCTGTATTACTGTTTTGAGTCCTCAAACTTGTTCTGTCATTTTGAAAATAATGGCTATGCGGGTGAATAATGACGTATTCATCGGCTTTTACTGCTGCTTGTTCTGCTATTTCAATACCACGTTCATCCAAATGAACTTTTATATCAGTGCGAATCTTCTCAGTAAAATCCTCCATCAGTATGAGATTATATAGTTTCTCATAATCTTTATTCACATTCTTAGAACGTAACCATCGATCAAAATACTTTTTCTCTAATCTCAGGAAGTCAACATGTGAAACTTCTGGTTCCTTCTTGTACTCACGATATAACTTTCGATACTTTTCTGGAGTTAGAACATAACTCAATAGTACTCTGCTCTTTATTAGTTCATAATCATTGCATTCCTCTGGAGTCAAATTCAATACTACATCTAGAGCCTTGCCTTTTGTTAGAGCTGAACGTAAAAGTACTGCTTTCTTATCTTCAGGAAATTTATAATCGATCGAGTTTCTCTCAAAGACCATAAAGAACTCATCAATCTCTATGTTCTCCATGCCTGGGACATGCTTTTTAAACTTATATAGTTCTACATTATTTGTTTCTTGAATCGTATGAGTTGACGAACGAGACTTTGCCAATTCAATCCTTTCATTACTAGCGATTCTTTCTTTTTCCAATTCTTTCTCCTTCAATTGTAATTGTACTTCTATTCTTTTACCCTCCAATTGTAATTCTAACTTCTTCATTTCTAACTGGAATTTCATGTCCGCACTTAGTTCATTTCCATTCATTTTAAATTCATGGTTATTTATGTCTGTTTTCAGGGTTTCTGATACATTGAGAACCACTGATTCTTCATTATTCATAGTATTTTCTTCAAGCATTCTACCATGTCTTTTCAAACAGTCCTTAATATCTTGAATCAATTTACTCCTTACTGGTGTAACTTCAGTAATGTCTATTCCCAGAGAATTTGCCATCTCTTTTAACTGGGTTAGTGACATACTATTTAACTGTTCTGACGTGATAGCAAAAATATTCAATTGCTCCAACGTAAGATTAGCTTCCGCCATGTTTTATATTAATGACGTAAATAGAAGATAAAAAATTTCAACTTTACCTTTTATAAAGTCCTTTGAAATATTTTACACCACTGTTAATTTGTAGAAGATAAATTTTAAGGATGGTTGTGTACAAAGCTGAAAACAGTATGTCCGAACACAGACAGTGCCTCCCACGTAGACAGAATTTGAATAAATATTTGTTGTAAATCGTTTTCACTAAAACAGTTGTATATTCTTAATTTCTTATACATACTAACTTTAGATCCAGGACTTGAGCCCCCAATCTTTTGTCACGTAGAAATCAGCTACTGACGTTAGATGATATTTTTAGTAATGTATTATTATATATTATTTTGATTCATATCCATCTTGGATCTCACAAGGTTGTATAAGAATTTATATTGATGTTATTGAATTAGATTTGATGTTTATTTGACTCGTGGCGATATGAATCTTTTGTGTATAAAGTGATTTAGATAAACTGTACCTTAATATATAGGAAATCCACAATCACATTAGCGCCCAAACTAGAACTAAACTAAACGGTATTCCACCCTCGTGCATATGACGTATTTTATCGCTATGACGTAGTGTCTAGACATATGCATGTTTTATTCCTAACACGGAAACATTTCGGGTTTAAGATTATTTCATTTTAACTTTAGTTAATAATAACAGAACCAATATAATATGGAAATAAATCTACTCGTAACAGAATGTATTTATCCGAGCGTGACATCACTGACCCACATAAGGCTGCTGATTTAGCGGAACAGTATACACTGTGTCATATGACAGCTGGTGAAAAGAATTTTAATAGGGCACAACGGCAAGCAGAAAACACACCACAAAAACATCGTGAAAAAGAGCATTTTGTGAAACAAAATGATGTGAATAAGAAACCTGTCAACAAAAACGTCCAATGTACTTTTTGTAAAAGAACAGGACATAGCATCGAGGACTGTTAGAGCATAAGGAAAGAAAAAGGACCTAATAAAGTGGTAATGTGCGTCAGCCATGCACAAATAAAGAATGTACAAGGAAGCGAAAATACAAACGAACTGAATTCGAAGAAAGATTCTTCTAAACCAGAAACACTGAGGGTGGATTTGCCTGAGAGCAAAAGTCAGAAGGTAGAGAAATCTACAACTGAAGATAATGAGGATAAATATCCTGATTATAAATACAGAATGGCTACTATTGGATTAATTGTCCAAGTCCACAGAGACGAGAAAGTAGACCAAAGTATTTTTGACTCGGAAAAGAGTCTGAAGTCATCGAAAGATGAAAAAACACCCGAAAGTCATGGTCAAGGGAAGAATAAAATTGACACAGAGACCCTGTGTAGTTTTAAACCGTTCATTAGTGAAGGTTGTGTGGCCTTACAAAAAGAAGGACCACTGAAGTCCGTAAACATATTACGAGACACAGGAGCATCATTAACACTGCTGCTTAAAGATGTATTACCATTGAGTGATAATACATTGACAGGACAGACCGTCCTATTGAGAGGTTTTGAATGGAAAGAAGAAATACCTCTACATAGGATATACCTCGCATCTGACTTGGTGACAGGATATGTGACAGTTGGAGTAATATCAAAACTTCCTGTTGAGGGCATATCTGTTATCCTAGCAAATGATTTGGCGAAAGGGAGGGTGAGACCTGAACTGATTGTGAAGGAAAATCCCGACCCTAGTCCTATGGTGGAGACAGGAAAAGAAAAAGAACTTTATCCTGTAGGTGATGTCATAAATGGTATGACACCACAGAAAAAGAAAGAAGAAATTCTCTCACAAGAAAAGAAAAGGAAAGAAGAAATTCTCCCACGAGAGAAGAAAGAGGAAGAAGAAGTGGAACTTGATACTACTATTTTCTCCATGATTGAAGATTGTCCGAAAGGAAATGAACAATCAAAGAAGTCATCACGAAGAGAGATGATTGCTGAACAGAAAGTAGACTTAGAGTTGCTACAGTTGCATGAGAAAGCTGTCGACGAGGAAGAAACTCCTACTAATGATGTCTATGAACATATAGACCACAGCATGCTCAAACAACAATGCAAACCTGCAGTTGCCGGTACAGATGAAGATTTGAGGAGCATCACTGAAGAAACGAGTGCGGAGAGCTGGACCGAAACTACCAAAAGCTATGGGTTACCACAATCCATACCGACAGATCGAGGGACCAACTTCGCCCCGGAACTCTTCAATCCAGTCCTAAAGAACTTATGCCTGGAGCAGGAGATGTCAACTGAATCCTATCCGGAAAGTCGAGGAGCCTATGGACCAATCTTTGGACCCACTGTCCGAGGACCACTCAAACTACTTCCAGAGGAATGGCAGACCGAATTGGATCTCCTTGGGCTGATCAAGTACCTAGATAAGTACATAAATTTTTTGTCTGACATAACTGTTTTTGTTAGAAAAAAATTGTACACTGCTCACATGCAGATGCCATTGTTGTGTGATGAAAGAAAGGCAAAAATATTACATCATTTGAAAATGATGAAGCCTTACCTTCTGAAAACAATTGGAATAAGCTTGATGTTGTTAACATTGTTACTCTTAATTGTAAAATGTATGCCTGGAGTACAGGATGAATTGAATGACAAATTCACTGATAGTTAGTTACCAAACTTACTATTTTAAAACTAAATCCCTTACTTGTGAAGAAAAAGGAATGAGTAAAAGTATTGTTAGAGTAAATATCATTATAGTGTGATATTTCTAAACAAACTTGTTAGTTTGAGCATTTAAAATAATTGCTATAAGAGAAAAAGATCAGTTTTATCCGCAGAATTGGTTTCTAAATCAGAGGACATGATAAATGTGGACTGATTATAAGATATGTTTGAGAAGCTCTGGAAATGATAATTGAAACATTTGGCAGAGAGGATAATTTGATTGAAAAAGATGTAAATGGTTTTGAGAAAAGAGAATTTTTCTATCACTAAAGTATTGAGAAATGTTTATGATTGTACTATGGAAATTTATTTTATCATGTACTGTTGTTGAAATAATTGCACTGAGTCAGGATGCAAATTTCTTCTATGTGAATTTATTCATTTATTATATTATCATTGAATGTATGATAATGTAGGGTAAAAATAGTTGCTGCGAGACAGAACTATGACTAACAAGATTCCAAGAAATGTATTATATATGATTTTTCACTTTTAGAATACTGTTACATGAAAAGCAGACCAGAAGTGAAACTAATGTAAACTTTGTTATCCTTGTTTTGTATAAATTTAGGATGTGCCACTGACTTGACACTGTAAACCAGAATGGTTGAGAATTTCATGGTTGAGAATTTATCATGTTGACATACCAATGTTCAACTAATGTATTATTAATTGAGGATTTCATGTCAAGATTGTAGAACTAATCTATTTTTTTCTGTATGAGTTAAAATAGATTGAATGAATTGTACTGACAATCAAAAGATTGGGTAGACCTGAACACTGTGAGGAACAGGAGAACCTAGAATCTATGAATAATGAATAAAACCTTTGTGGAACATGGAAAAGAGCAATGGATTCCAACCTTACCATAACTGAAAAGCTGGGAGATGGAACCATTCAGACCAGAAATTGTTTTGTAAAAATTGTTAAATTGATTTCTGTCTGAAAAAAATGAATAGTCTATGCTCTTTTAAAGTCTTTAATCTTTTGTACGTAAATAATATTGTATTTGAAATGTCTTTAATGTAATCTAAAGAAAATAAGAACTTACTGTTTAGTACTAAGATTGTATGAAGATAAAATAATTTGCTTTAATTGATAGTTAATTAAGTAAATTAACCAAATTTGTTTCAAGTAAATCCATGTCTGCATGAAAGATAGAATTTAAAACTGCTGTGAACTCTTTTTAAAAAGAAAATAATGACGTCGAAAGGTCATGGTAAAATGAAAGATTGAAATATGTTTAATGAAATTGTCTATAAACTATTTTAATTCGTGAACAGACTATGTTTAATGTTCTTAAAATAACATAAATGAATTTGATTTTGAGATGATAGTTGTTAAAGAATGCTCATTTAATAAGATAACTATTTAATCGCGTAGAGATTTGTGACCTAGGCTGTGATGAGGTAAAAATTTGCATAGCCATATCAAAATTGTTAGAATCAATTGGGAATGAGAGAGAAAGAAAAAAAAAGAGAGAGAGAGAGTGCGGAATTGACCTACATTTTGGGTCGCGTCACAGACAGTTGTCTAATGTTAGTCAGCCTACAGGCTTAAAAAAAAAAAATACTGTCTACACAAGCAATAATATTTTTTGTTGTAAAGTGAAATTAGGTCAGGGCTAGTATTTTTTTTGTTTTGTAATTGAGTTAGGCCTAGCATGTATTCTATCAGAACGTTGGGTTTTTTCTCCTTATGAAAAAATAAGTCGTGTCTGCATAGACATTAAGTGATTTTTTCTTTTGTTGTTTGATTACAAATGTAAAAGCTAAGTTTATAATTAAATGAACGAGAGAGGTTTTATTAACGTGGAATGATAATGGAATGGAAATTATTAGTTTGTATAATGTTTAACCCTATGTATTTTTCTTGTATACAAGATTTAGATAAACAATTTAATTGTCCATTGTTTTGAATTAAAAATTGAATGACTGTAGTTAAGCCATTTGATAAGATGAACTTATATTGCATATATTATATGTTATTGTTATCAGTTTTATTGAATTAGTGGAATAGCCAATTGAACTGTATTGTATTTTTCCCCGGAATATTTTCTTTTATAATTATTCCTTAAAATTAACATTTTTTTGTATTGTTAAAATGTAAAAGAAATAATTATAAAACTTTTTAAGGGTGGTCGTGTTACGAATATCGGTCATAAATGAATGACGTGGTAAGGCATTGACCTCTTAACAAGTGCGTATCAGAGTCCAAGGCGACCAAGGTTTGACCTTTGTGCCCTGAGGGCAGTTTAAATAAAATAATTCGTCCAACCCCGTGGAAATTGGAGGATAATTCTGGATTTTATAGAGAAAGAGGTTAAAATGCGTATTAAGACCCTGTAGAATCTTCGATGATAGTTTTCTTTGAAAAGTCCCCACCTCCTTAAAGTTAGTTCAGTTTAAACGTTTGTGTCAAGGAGTTGTTTTATTCGAGGCTTGGTATCACGGCATCACAATATCATAACAGAAACATAGATCGACTTAGGAATGTTTGGCACGGACGACTTATAGGTTTGAAGACAAGTTTAGTGTGTAGGTGTAGGCTAGTACGGACTGTAAACACCGAGACTGGAGCTAGTGATAGTTGATACTGGTCCGACAGTGAGGGGGACTCTGCATGGACAAAGAGAGACAGAATCCAGCACGCTAATAAATTTAGTTAGACACTGACATGTGTGGGACTTGGTGGGTTCGATGCAAAACTATTTAACTTAGGGACACTAGAAAATGTGTACAGAACTTGGACTTGTGGTCTGATGTTTGGATCACACCCAAGCCAAGGTAACTGTCCACAGACAGATGTGTGTTTTCTGACACGGGTGAGTTGAGTTTTGCATCGATACCTTCCAATAGACAATATATAGGTATATAGATATAGTTTAGGACAACATTAAGGGTTTTTATTGACTATTATTATGTAGGTGACGGCCCGTACCCAGGCCCGTGCTGAGGCTGGGGACCCATAGTTTGATAGCGGTGGTGACCGTAGCAACATGGCCGAGAGCGGCGGCCAGCTGGTGGCAAAGTGGCTGACTACCGGTGGCAAAAGGTCGGTGGCTGGCGGTGGTTGACGTGGCAGTGGCTTAGTAGTGACGTGTAGACGGCCGCGGTGTAGACTGGTTGCTGATGGCAGTTTGGTGCATCAGTACTTCAGTAGTGCGTCCGGTGGTGCGTCAAAGGAGAGGCAGTGTGATGCCGTTGAGGACCAAGCCAGTGGAGACGTGTGGCGTAGGCTATGATAATGTAACGGTTGTGTTTTGATAACATTCTTTTATATATTACTTTTCATATGCTTGTAATAACCATTTAGTATAGATAGAATGTTTTCCTTTGTGTTTACTATATATCAGCTTGATATTATTTACTGTTATATTATCTCTATCCATAAAATCACTATTAATAAAATTAGAATAGCTAATAGTTCTCTTAATCAAACATCATGTGTTTGTTGTTTCATTTACGTATGTGTAAATGTTTTAATTACATTGTTTTTCTATGTAATTATTAATATCTGGGACCTTCCTAATTAAGCGAGCCCATGACTATAGAAGTAAAGTAGTCATTTAAATGTAATTGTAATTAATTATAAAGATAGGTTCTTTGACAGTTTGTAGAGTGAAGTCGCTATATTAATACTTGTACATATAATGTCATTTTGTTGAAATACTTATGTTACCATCAGTTGATGAGATTTATTGATCGTTTATATTGAGTCTACAATTTAAATAAAATTGTTTTTTCAACAACTGGAGTTGTTTGATCTATCATTGTTGAGAAAGGTGTTGAAGATAATTATCACGAATATAACTACATTACTGCATAGACCTGTCAGTCAAGGAACCCCTAGCTTGGGCTACAGATTAGCAGAATCTAGAGACTTCTAATAAAGATACAACTATATTCATTGAATCCGATTTAACGAGTCGTAATAATAGTCATCATAAAGGGCCATAACAACAATTATTGAAACATTAAAATTGTATGCTAATGAATTTAACGACATCCGAATATATACAATATTCAAGGTTGCTGGATGCACTAAAAATCTAAACAAAACATTTGGCTTCATAAAAAAAGAAACTTTTACAAATGTCATTAGAACCAAAAACTAAAATTAAATGCTTTTTCACATTAAAACTATACTAGTATATGCATCATCTGTATGGGACCCATCAACTAAAGAAAACATTTAAAAATGTGTACAATTTCAGGAAAGAGCTGTATGGCTCATTACTAGCGAATATTTACAACAAACAAGAGTAACACCAATAGTCAAATCCCTAAACCTAGAAACACTAGAGGACAGAAGGGCAAAGAGTAAAGTAGTCATAATACATAAGGCATTAAACTCTAATTTAGAAATACAACCCGATAAAAACAACCTGTTGCAATGCTTAGAAAAACATAAAGACAAAAACAATTTCATTATCCCTTCTGCGAGAACAAATGCATACAAGTAGCCTACTCTTTTTCCGAGTGGCATTCGGGAATGCAATGGGTTGCCTGAACAAACCATGAAAACCAGAAACTTAATATCATTTAATACAGTAATAAAGATGCAAGACTAGACTCGGAACACGGATGAGCGTAGGATTCAATAATCTTCTTTATAGAAGGAGCGCCTGTAATATATAAGACAAGATACTAACGTCCTATCTGCCTGTAATATATAAGACAAGATACTAACGTCCTATCTGCCTGTAATATATAAGACAAGATACTAACGTCCTATCTGCCTGTAATATATAAGACAAGATACTAACGTCCTATCTGCCTGTAATATATAAGACAAGATACTAACGTCCTATCTGCCTGTAATATATAAGACAAGATACTAACGTCCTATCTGCCTGTAATATATAAGACAAGATACTAACGTCCTATCTGCCTGTAATATATAAGACAAGATACTAACGTCCTATCTGCCTGTAATATATAAGACAAGATACTAACGTCCTATCTGCCGGTAATATATAAGACAAGATACTAACGTCCTATCTGCCTGTAATATATAAGACAAGATACTAACGTCCTATCTGCCTGTAATATATAAGACAAGATACTAACGTCCTATCTGCCGGTAATATATAAGACAAGATACTAACGTCCTATCTGGCTAATCTATTGCTCACAGTTTTCAACTCCTTCTTGATGCTCCTGGTCAGTTCGACGTGGGGCTTGTTGACCTTCTTGGTGGCAACGATGGTGCCTTTGTAGACGCCGACGTGGGTGAACAGCTGGCGCATGTCGATGTCGGAGATGGAGATCAGGGACGACTGGCTGGTGGACTTGTGCATCGACGACTGGACATAGTCAATGAACAGACGAGGAGAAGTGGACATTAGATCTAGCTAGTTTTGTAGAAACACACAGTTGGAAACATTATGTAGCACATGCATAAACATAATTGGTTTCTAATGGTCAAGACAAGTCAGAGTGCTTATAATGTAAATAGCATAAAATACCTATTATTACATTTATATTTGAAAGATACGATATCTTTAAGTTACGCGGTAGCGCGTTCGGCTGGCGTACTGAAGATCCTGCGTTCGAATTCCGATGAGGGCTAGGATTTATTCCCTGTTTTCGAAGAGTGTCCCTGAGTTAAGAAATGTGCAAGAATGGTGTTTAGTAAAGAAAGATCGTGGTTTCCACGTGTTTCTTCCCTGTCGATACGACGTGTTGTGCCCGCTGGGATGGCAGAGACGAAAGTGACAAAGTAAAGACAAAGATTACGGGGGGAAGAACTTAGAGAGACATTTAAAATTAAAAAAAAAAGCAGTGCGAATAGATAGAGATAGTAAGAAAGGAGAAGAAATAAAGTGCGAAAGAAATGGATTTGAGATAAGATAGAGATAAAGTAAATAAGTGGAGATAAGATATTAAAAGATATAGTAAAGCTCAAACAAAAAAAAAGAAAAGAATAAGATACACAATTGATATATATTGATTAAATAGAGACTTTAAAGAGAAAGAAAAAGTTTAGTGTAATCATTGTGAAAGAATATCTAGTGGAGATGACAAGTGACAAAAAAAAAGAAAATAAAGACGAGAATAGAGATAAAGAAAACAATTAAAAGAGTGAAAAAGAAAGATTTTAAAAAGTTAAGAATAGACAGAACGAGAGAGGGAAAGTAAAAAAAAATAGAGAAAGAGAAAAAGAAGGGAGAAAGAGAGATATTGAGGGTGTGAAAATAAAGGAAACGATGTTTAGGTGAGAATATGCAATGTTAAAACTTGAAGGCCAAAGTCTACTCAACTAGATGACTGACGTTGACCGTGCCATGAAACTAAACAATAACATCCCAGCATGTCATCCTACCTTACAGTTTGTGTTAGTGTTGGTGTTTAGGACGCCTTGGTTGTAGTACGGGTCAGTGGTCAGCACTACGTCCTTAAAGAAATCTATCTTCCACAGTAAGCCGGCCAGCTCCTGTTCGTATCTCCAGTTACTGTGTGGGATGAAACATATAGTATGAGACAGTTTCAGACATGATAGTATTGTCTTAGACTTGAAAATATTTACTGTTATAAGGCTTGATAATATAGTGCAAGGGGTCAGCAACCTACGGAACGCGCGCCAGACTTGGCACGCAGAGCTATTATCAATGGCATACTGAAAGCCAAATAAAACGCAATTTAAAGTACTTCTAAAAGAAAAGAACAAGGTGGCTTTTATGCTTTTGACACGCTGAATGAATTAGAAATACTACTATGGCACACGTTTATCAAAATGTTGCGGACCCATGGTATAGTGTTTGACTTGATAGTGTGGTCCGTATGAGGCTTAAATAATTAAGTGTTAGTATTGTCTGTATTAGAATGTTATTAAAGTAATAGATAGTCAATGAGTCGGAGACTTTTATTCTATCTTACACATGAAAGACTGCGTTCTACACTAAATCGTGCCTTAGTCTTGAATCGTGGTAAGGGATTTATGTGAAATGAGATATTTCCCTTTCCTTCATAGATTAGCCAACCATTCCATGCCCAAATGCCACACTGGAAGATCTTTTTGTTTAATTGGGTCTTACATGCTTAACAAAAAGTGTGTGTGTGTAGCTCTCTCCCTTCTGTGAGTTTTACTATAATATGATTGTGCTGAATTATCAGGCTAGAATTTAATGCTTAGCCTAATCAATAACATACCGTTTAACCAATTATCGTTTGTAACCGTGTCTGACTATTCCTTAGCTAATATTAACCGACCAGAGCTTACTCATTCAAATATCTTAACCCACTTTCATACTTCTATTTTATATTTTTGGTATAGCGTAATATGGTAGGCGTACACTTTGTGTAGCCGTCACTTACCTATAAAATATATAAGCAACTATACTTATGATGAAGACGACTCCGCCAGCCACGGCTCCAGCTATTTCAAATGTGTACGCTGCAATGAAACGAAGATTTATCTCATTATTATGTCGATATGTCTAAATACTAGTTTGGAATGACACTGCCGACACCCTAGCTAAAATTGCATCAGACTCATCCACACGCTCGAAGAAATCAATGCAATACTAAAAAGAAATGAATCCGAAAGTCCGGGCAACCTGCTACAAAACAACTCAAAGAGTGAAGCCTACTTCAAACTATCGGGCCAATTTCAACACATTATCTTCAGACTAAAAACAGGTCATCACAGGCTGAAGCAACACAAGTCCCTCAAACTACAAATTGGAGCAAAAGTAATGTGCCCCTGCGGAACAGCTCCCGAAAATGCGGAACATGTTCCTTCAATCATTCCCCTGTACCACTTTACCCGGTCAGCCATATGGCCCCCAGGAAGCTGCCTACAACGACAAACTGTATGTTGGACTGGGGCAAGTGACAGCCACGGTGCAGTTCATTACAACTATTGGACTTGTTGTCTGAATCTTTCAACTCATAACTCTTGAATAAGAGGAGAATAAGAAGCTGAGCTAGATTTATTTGAACAGAACATTAAAAACAAAAAAGAAAAAAAAAACAACAACAAACAAACAAACAAAAACACAAATACCTACACAAAAAAGTAAGCTTAAAATATTCTTTAATCAGGTCAAGAAATGTAGAAGACCTTTCTCTTTGGCTAATACATCTGCCACTGCAAATCACACCAAGAGCGCACTGAGCATGCTAATTTAATAGCATGGATAGAAGCGCTATAGAAATGCCCATTCTTATCTTATCTTATAACTAAATTCATGTTCTAATACTCAAATGCCAAGATATAACGGAACAAAACGTAACGAAATATGAATATGGTCGTAATATAGCATTCTGCTAGCCACAACTATAACTCTATAAAGGGTTAAAAACTCTTTATGTCCGCTGAAATTTTGTCATTTTAGAACAATTACATCATGGTAAAAATATATTCGGATTACCCTACAACATCTTGGCACCCATGACCGCCTCGTAGAAGCTCAAATTCAAGATGTCTTAACCCTTCCCGTGCCGACCTACTTCTATCTATGCTGCCTTCAGTTCCGCTATATACGCGCCCGGGACTGTAAGGGTTAATAGAGGTTGTTTCTGTTATATTAAATTTATTCATGCAGTTGATATCGAAAGTGTTTGGTGTGTTATTTATTGGTTTCGAACCGAAAATGTGAAGTTGTTTTTTTTTCAGGCGAACCTACAACCTTTTTGTCCTATAGCCCAACGCCCCAAACAGATTGTTTAGTTAGCCAGATTGCAGCGCCGGCTTTGCAGCTACTGTCATGATAAGTGCGAAACGTGACCTACTTTTGGGGACTTGACATTTTTCTCTGCGGAAGCCACACACAGGCTCTGCCAAAGGTGGGTCGCCATTAATCCAACGAATTTTCTCCCCTTTCTCAAAGTGAAATGTCTGGAAAGAGATAAGGAGGCATTCATTCTATTTATAGTAAGTCGTGAAACTAAACTCACTGATCTATAAAAGAAAATGAATGGATTAGGCCCAGAAACAATATTCTTGATGCAAAAAGCAAATATGCTTTCCGTCATCTATAAAATTATGTTTCCTAAACGCTGACTTGTAAATACATTTTAAGGGACTCGTATAGATTTGTTATAAAAAAAGGGGGTTATTGCTATAACTCGTTTATATGGATAAGTGAATTGTGTAGACAGTGTAGTAAATTGTGGTTTCTATTATCCACAAAATTGCACATACAAATTTTATTATAATTGTGCTATCCATTCTTTTTATAGATCAGTTGACTGCATATATCTGTGTTCCTATTTCTGTGTTTTATCAATATGTATCTGTTTATCATCCATCTATTAATATATATCATATACATACCTATCTATCATCTAACTAACTATCCGTCCCTCAAAATATTTCTATTTACCAAACAATCAATGTTTCTATCTATATGTTTGTCTGTTGCTTGTCTAATGGTCGGTTTATATGTCTGAATTCCCATCTATCCATAAATCGATCTATCTATCCCATCTCTAAATCTTTCCAATCACCTCGCAAGCAATATATAGATCTATGGGTCTTGTCGAAAGTCTGTCTGTTCGTTTATTAGCCTGTCTATTTGTTTGATAATCTATATTATCTTATACATTACAGACGCTCCTTCGTGGTCCGTGTCTAGTCTTGCATTTTTATTAATGTTTTAAATGATGTTAGGTTATTGGTTTTCCTGGTTTGTTCAGGCAACCCATTCCATGCCCGAATGCCACTCGGGAAGAAAGAGTACTTATATGCATTTGTTCTGGCATAAGGGACAAGGAAGGTGTTTTTGTCTTTAGTTTATCTGAGCTTTGCAACAGGTTGTTATTGTGTTGTATTTCTATCTATTAATACATCACTGAATCCCTCAATACATATTATATTTATCTTAATGTTTATGGTGCACGTTGGCCGAGCGGCAGTCCTACGAGTCCCAATGTAAATTATCCCTCCTTAAGGACTCATAATGATTGATTACTGTAAACCCTATAATGGTGTGGATGTCGACGGCCGAATGCCGTAAACCCTTCATTTACCGAACGCACAATGCCCTAGCCGCCTTTACTTTATACCAACCAAACTCAGGTACCCATCTGACCTGGGCAGACTTAGGGACACCCTCCGGACCCGGGAACAAACCCTAACGTTCAACAGGATTTGAACCCAGGACCTTCGGTACGCCAGCCGAACGCGCTTGACCCCCTTACCCCGATTGAATTCTACCTTCAACTTTTGCAAAACTTTATAGTTGAGGAGAGCTCTCTTGTCAGTTATGATTCATTTAAAAATAACATTATTTAGTTGTACAACGTACCGGTAGCTCGTCCCCGTCGGGCTGGAGTAGGAACGTACCGACCGGGTGCATGCCCCAGCCATAACTCTCGTTGTATTTACTGACCAGGACTGAGTAATTTCCCCGGCCGTCTCCATTTTCATCTATGTAGCTGAGGAAGCCGTAGGCACCTATTGGAGTAAACAAGTAGACCAATGTTGTCAAATACAATGCATTTGTTGTTTTTTTCACCGTCGATGTAATCATAAAACGTAACATAACAATTATAAAATATGAAACTGTAGCTCAGGGGTCGGCAAACTTTTGATAGTAGTGTGCCAAAGAAAAATTTCTTATTCATGAAGCGTGCCAACAGTCTAAATGTTATCGTGCTCCAGCACTCAATTTCATGTATAGAGACTTGAATCGCCTTTTTTGTCGGTCTTCCGCGTGCCATTGTAAATATCTCTGCCTGCCGAGTCTGGCACGCTTTCCATAAGTTGCCGACCCTTGATATAGCTTAATGAAACCGAAATATATCATTATGTATATAATATTTAACATAGGCGTAGGCAATGCATGCGAGGACCGGGTGGGGATGTGGGTCAAGCGCGCCTTCTAGAAAACCCACTTCTTTTGGCACGGAAGTTTTTTTAATTTAAAGTTTTAAAAGGTAATATATTTTTTAAATAGTGTTTGCTGTCAAATTATTTATACAACATTGTCTTTATAAACATATTAATTTATGGTCTTTTTATGATATAAAAATTTTGGCTTTTCATACAAATATTTGTTTGACTAGATCTAGCCGTCTACTACGACACTTCTCTTTTCTTGTTTAAACTTTTCTCTTGAGAATATTAACTAATTCTGTACAATGCAATTTTCGATTCAGAAAGTGAGAATTCAAAGTTTAAACTTTAATATCGTTCAATATTCTTATTTTAATATTTTAAAATATTAAGTTTCAAAATATAAAATAAATCATCCTCTTATATATAAACTTATAATTATCATCTTACATATAAACTTATAATCATCATCTTACATATAAACTTATAATCATCATCTTATATATAAACTTATAATCATCATCTTATATATAAACTTATAATCATCATCTTATATATAAACTTATAATCATCATCTTACATATAAACTTATAATCATCATCTTATATATAAACTTATAATCATCATCTTATATATAAACTTATAATCATCATCTTATATATAAACTTATAATCATCATCTTATATATAAACTTATAATCATCATCTTATATATAAACTTATAATCATCATCTTATATATAAACTTATAATCATCATCTTATATATAAACTTATAATCATCATCTTATATTACACAATTACATCCCATTTGTAATGGTTATGAAAGATGTAAAAAGTATTCAGTACTTTTATAGGTTATTCCTAGAAATTTGTTTATAATGGCTTTGCCGTCCCTGGGGTCTCCGCCAGACTCAATGATCTGATGCACGAATTTGGCGTACAGTATAACCGCGTCATACAGGTAAGCAGCATCAGGATGAATCTGCACACACACAACACACAGAAATATATAGATTTGTCAATCATGTTTTCTCTACTTTAGAGGGATAGATGCAACAACAAAAAAAAATTTACAAACAAAAACTTAAAAACTAAATTATTTTTTTTGCAAAGACAAATAGTAGTCTACAATAAAGAAAATGCAGTGATGATGGGTCAATTGTATTTGCATATTCAATAAGGAGACAAACATATTTGACTTGAAATATTCTGTTATTATGTTGCTCCTAGAGCCATGCCACGAACACAAAAAAAAAAACTTGTTGGGGATTGCGGGAAAGAGGGGGGGGGCGAAGATTTTTTTTTTAGCCCATGAGATCCATTACATTACATTACATTACATTACATTACATTACATTACATTACATTACATTACATTACATTACATTGGTATGACATTTTCTTACCTATAAATTCTAACGTGGAAATCTATTACATAGGGAGACGCATTTTCTATTACGCAATATTTTGACAGACTTGCTTAATCTCTGATATAAAATACTATGACAGACTTTTATGCTAACCTAATAGCCTAATACAAACTTTTACAAAACATACCTAATTTATTTTACGCATTGCTATGACAGACTTATACAATACAAAGACATTCACAATTTCTGTTTTACACTACAAAGACAGACGAATACACACTATTAAAAAGATCAAATTTACGTTATGCAGTAGTAGTCCGGCAGACTTGTACAAAGACAGTCAAAATTTACGTTATGCAATACTAGTCCAGAAGATTTATACAAAGACAGTCTTTATTTATGTTCTGATAGACGTATGCAAAGTCGGTCACGTCTTACTCACGTTCCTGGTAACGTTACCCATCTTGTCGTAGGTGTTGGGCAAATTAAATGGCGGCATCGACAGGAAGTGGTCCACGTTGGTCCGGAAGTCGTCGTATGTCGAATCCATGGGCGGGGTCAGCATGACGGCGATGAAATGCCTGAAGGCCAAGGCCATGTCGCTGGAGACATGGTTTTCAAACATTCCTGTCAGGATGACATAACTTACTTCCATCAATACAGAATATTATATTTCTACAACGGTGATTTATGTGTATATGATTAGAGAGAGCAACAGTAAAGTACCCCTCTTTCATGAGCATGTTGGCAGAGCGGCAGCGAGTTCGGCTGGCGTACCGAAGGTTCTGGGTTCGAACCCTGATGAAAGCTAGGGCATGTTTCCGGGACCGGAGGGTGTCACTGAGTCTACACAGCTCTGACAATAATTGGGGTAATTAGGACTGACGGATATTTACTTTTAATGGATGCGAGGGTGAAAGTGTAGCAGCATTTACAAGTTTCTGTGGCCACGGCATACAATGGGAATGTGTGGCCAGCTCAACTGTTTTTACTTTTTTTCTCAACTAACATTGCAGTTATCCCTTTTGCGAGAACAAATGCACATAAGTATCATTTCTTCCCGAGTGACAATCGGGCCTGGAATAACACGTTGTACTAAGCAGGAATACCATTAACTTAATATAGTTTAATACACAAATAGAAATGCAGGACTAGATTCAAACCACATAATGTATAAGACCCCCTCGAGTACCTGGAAAAAAAATTGGCCTGAAAAAGAACTTGAACCCTGACTCATAGAAACGCTGCCCAAAGGCGAAGCCGCTTGACCGTCGTGCATACATACATACATGGATTTTTTTTTTTGCTTGATAAAGTCAAAAGTATACTATCGGACTGAATTGGTCCATATGGCCGGCCGAGCAGCGTTCACCAGTTTCTGTGGCCACGGCATGCAAGGGGGATTGGGTGGCCAGCACAATACCCAGCCATCTTTTCTTTTACCCCAACCTTGATCAGGTACCCATCAGAGCTGGGTAGAATCATGGTTATCCTCCAGACCCTTTAACGTTCACAAACCCTAGCCTTCACCGGGATTCGAACCCTGGACCTACATGATACAATTATCACGAAATTTGAACTTGTTCTTTAGTAAATGGAATAATAAAAAAAAAAAAAAAGGTTTTACATCATTACAGATTACGTCATGGGATGTCACTATAAGAGAAACACAAGTAATCCTTACACCCAGGGAGAGCCTCAGATGAATTGGAAAAAAACAACATTGAAGTGTTTTTCTAAAAGGTGGTAAAAGCCGACAAGAGGGCACTAATTGCCCTCAAAACAAAATGCAATTCGGTCTCTGGGTACAGATTTCCACCAATAGAAGACCTGAAAAAAAAATGAACGAGAAACAAAAAAGATTCTGAAGAATGTATGACGTCATTACTTGTCTGTCTTCCAGGTCAAGATCTTTTTCTTTTCAACGCTTGGTAAGCTCATAGTCGTTAGGTTCTAGTTCAAGGAGGAATTTTCAGATGACAGGGAAAAAAATATTTAAAAAAAGAATTTCAGGCTTGTGTTATGCTTTTACAAAATTTTGCCTTCTTTATATCAATGGATATCGATTAGCAGTTCCGTTATGTGTACTACAACCTGCAACAGAACACATTATCTATCCATTATGTGTACTACAACCTGCAACAGAACACATTATCTATCCATTATGTGTACTACAACCTGCAACAGAACACATTATCTATCCATTATGTGTACTACAACCTGCAACAGAACACATTATCTATCCATTATGTGTACTACAACCTACAGCAGAACACATTATCTATCCATTATGTGTACTACAACCTGCAACAGAACACATTATCTATCCATTATGTGTACTACAACCTGCAACAGAACACATAATCTATCCATTATGTGTACTACAACCTACAGCAGAACACATTATCTATCCATTATGTGTACTACAACCTGCAACAGAACACATTATTTATCCATTATGTGTACTACAACCTACAGCAGAACACATTATCTATCCATTATGTGTACTACAACCTGCAACAGAACACATTATCTATCCATTATGTGTACTACAACCTACAGCAGAACACATTATCTATCCATTATGTGTACTACAACCTGCAACAGAACACATTATCTATCCATTATGTGTACTACAACCTACAGCAGAACACATTATCTATCCATTAGCAACAGAACACATTATCTATCCATTATGTGTACTACAACCTGCAACAGAACATATATTTTATCAATTATATGTGCACTACAACAGAACAAACTATGTCACCTTTCGCATTATTTTTCTAACGTAAACTTCACGTGAAACTGTTCTTAGACCCGGTCAAGATTTAAAGGTATCCCATCGGACCAAAAAGATCCGTAGGGCCGGGGAAGGAAGCGTTACTTAGGCACGACCTACCGGGGCATTGTGTGACCAGTCAAATGCCACCTCTACTTTGCCCCAACTAAAGTCAGGTATCATTCATCAGAGCCAACTAGAAGAATGGGGGCACCTTCGTAGATAAAGCGAATTAGTACACTTTTTTTTTTACTAGGATTCGAACTCAGGACCTTCGCTACGCCAGGCGAAAGGCCAGGCCAAACCGCTACTCCAAAAATGGTATACACACGTTATGCATAAGTTAGGGAATAATTGCAGTCTTTTTCAGAGCTACTGAAGCATATTTTCTAAAATTTCATCGATCTCGTATCTTAAAACTAATGTATTCCTCCCAGCGAGCACACCACGTCGTGTCGACGGGAAAAAAACGTGGAAACCACAAAAATACGTTAAAAACCACGTTTTTTTTCTCAGTCGATACGACTTGGTGTGTCTTCTAGGCTTTTACATCTTTTTATTCTTCTCTTAAAACAATAGAAGTTGTTAGTTTTTTTTAAAGTTCATTTACAGTTGGCCAAGAATATGTTAATTCTATTCTCCAAACATTTAAATAGCCTCTCTTCAAACCGTCACAAATGACCAGGTAATTACTGCTAAAGCAATACACGAAGATAAAGAAATTGGAAGACAAAACACAATAAAATATTTAATTAATCAGTAACACCTGTTAGTAATTATATTAAAATAAATAAATATATAGAAAGAGCGAGAGAGATATGATAAGTATTGCTTGCAGCAGTATGGATACAATAAAATGTTCGTTAGATAAAATTATTTTAAAGCTATAATTATAGATCTATAAAGAATAAGTATCAGAAAGTTTTTAACTGTGCATATCTCTTTTTTTTAAAAATAGAACGCATATATAAATATATAATAGAATAATTAGGCTTTTTATAAAACTGTTTTATGTTGTAATCCTACAAGTAAGATATCGGGCAAAACATATTAATATTTTTTTTTTATTTGAGTCTCAGCTGTAACCATAATATGGCATTGAGTTTAGTGATATCGTTTGTTGCACATTATTTTATCAAAGGCAGAAGTCTTTCTTTTTTTTATTTAAATCAATGATAGTTGCTTTATCACCATCACGCTTTTCATCCAATATTTGACCAGCGGTTTGCTATCCAGCCTTATTAGGATAATAAATCGGGGGCCCTTGCCTTGACATATGAATTGTATCAATAATTAGACAGTGCGCCACGATGAATCGATGAGATCTTTAACAAGATTGCATGGCTTGTTTTTATTGTATATTATCCAGTCAGGCTAGAATATGATCTCCCCAACTTATCTATAGCAGCCCCCAAAAGATTCAAAGATATGCTGGTTTAAATACAAATACAGAGATGGGTATAGAGATATGCTGGTTTAAATACAAATACAGAGATGGGTATAGAGATATGCTGGTTTAAATACAAATACAGAGATGGGTATAGAGATATGCTGGTTTAAATACAAATACAGAGATGGGTATAGAGATATGCTGGTTTAAATACAAATACAGAGATGGGTATAGAGATATGCTGGTTTAAATACAAATACAGAGATGGGTATAGAGATATGCTGGTTTAAATACAAATACAGAGATGGGTATAGAGATATGCTGGTTTAAATACAAATACAGAGATGGGTATAGAGATATGCTGGTTTAAATACAAATACAGAGATGGGTATAGAGATATGCTGGTTTAAATACAAATACAGAGATGGGTATAGAGATATGCTGGTTTAAATACAAATACAGAGATGGGTATAGAGATATGCTGGTTTAAATACAAATACAGAGATGGGTATAGAGATATGCTGGTTTAAATACAAATACAGAGATGGGTATAGAGATATGCTGGTTTAAATACAAATACAGAGATGGGTATAGAGATATGCTGGTTTAAATACAAATACAGAGATGGGTATAGAGATATGCTGGTTTAAATACAAATACAGAGATGGGTATAGAGATATGCTGGTTTAAATACAAATACAGAGATGGGTATAGAGATATGCTGGTTTAAATACAAATACAGAGATGGGTATAGAGATATGCTGGTTTAAATACAAATACAGAGATGGGTATAGAGATATGCTGGTTTAAATACAAATACAGAGATGGGTATAGAGATATGCTGGTTTAAATACAAATACAGAGATGGGTATAGAGATATGCTGGTTTAAATACAAATACAGAGATGGGTATAGAGATATGCTGGTTTAAATACAAATACAGAGATGGGTATAGAGATATGCTGGTTTAAATACAAATACAGAGATGGGTATAGAGATATGCTGGTTTAAATACAAATACAGAGATGGGTATAGAGATATGCTGGTTTAAATACAAATACAGAGATGGGTATCGAGATATGCTGGTTTAAATACAAATACAGAGATGGGTATAGAGATATGCTGGTTTAAATACAAATACAGAGATGGGTATAGAGATATGCTGGTTTAAATACAAATACAGAGATGGGTATAGAGATATGCTGGTTTAAATACAAATACAGAGATGGGTATAGAGATATGCTGGTTTAAATACAAATACAGAGATGGGTATAGAGATATGCTGGTTTAAATACAAATACAGAGATGGGTATAGAGATATGCTGGTTTAAATACAAATACAGAGATGGGTATAGAGATATGCTGGTTTAAATACAAATACAGAGATGGGTATAGAGATATGCTGGTTTAAATACAAATACAGAGATGGGTATAGAGATATGCTGGTTTAAATACAAATACAGAGATGGGTATAGAGATATGCTGGTTTAAATACAAATACAGAGATGGGTATAGAGATATGCTGGTTTAAATACAAATACAGAGATGGGTATAGAGATATGCTGGTTTAAATACAAATACAGACGGATAAAGAAATATATACAAACACGCACGCATACACACACACATACAGAGAGACCATTACAACCCAGAAACGGTGCAATAAAAAAAACACACCAGGTTTTCTTTCATAAGTATATTCCGAGAAAAAAAAACACACACACACTCTCCGAGTGGTTTGTAAAACTCCAGGATCCAATTATTGCCCCGCCAAAAAAGAAGAATGAAATAAATATGGAGCTAAGGACGGGCAATGGATGGGCAATGGATGGATGCGTATGGGGTAGGTAAAAAAAATTAATAAACATTTATTCCACAATGACACTTGAATTGAGGCAAACTTCTAGGGCAGTAGAAGAAAGCCAGTAAACTTGTCTACTAAACAAATTCTGTAATTTACAATGTAGACAAAATAGTTTTATATATATATATATATATATATTAAACATAAAAGACGAAACCACTTTTGAATGTTGGTTTTGAAAAATAATCAGCCAAAAGTCTGAAATATACCTACTCATTCCAAATAACATGTAGATTATGTATTAATTTTGAAAAATGTTCTTCTTTAAGGGCCTGCAACTTCTACTGCTTTAAAAACCCTCACTCAAGTCACGTGCCAAGCCGACCACGTGTTATGGCGTCTGAGTTTCGGACCTGGAAGCAATTATTTCCCTTGAGTTAGCTCCTCTTTATTTTTTTCATGGAGTTACCGAACCTACATGACCTAATAAGAAACAAAAAAACCCATCAAAAACACAGCTGGATCAGTAACGTAGTTAACAAAAGGATGAAGCCGGCTGGTCCAGCTGTTAGTTCACCGGACTGTCAACCAAAAACCAACTGACAGGTCGCGAGTTCTAGCCCTACCACCGACAGATCCCTGTCGCCCTGCAGGAGTTTTGGGCCTAGTGGACGTAATAATCTTCTATCTAGAAGGAACGTCTGTAAACTTATAAGAAGTCTAGACTGCAGGACAGAAATATTATCTGTAATAGTATTAGAGAGTATACAAATGTTATTTGTCATATATTTAGAAAGGACAGAAATATTATGTTTATTTTTTTTTTTAAGAAAGGATACAAATGTTATTTGTTTTTTTTAGAGATATGATAACATAATGATAGCAGCATAACAGATAGTATTATTAATATTAATAATAAAATAATCATGTATAAACATATTATACACTTTCATAGAACCAAAATATCAATAAATATTAACATCTATTCACACTTCACACGCTCAGTAGCATGACTGTAAAGGGAGCTGAGGGGGTGGGCCACCCTAGATGCAAGAGTTTGGCGCTCTAATGACACGTTCTTAAAACCTACTAAACAGTAATCTAACAAATAAATGAAAAAAAAAAATTAAATAGGTGCCAATTTCGTTTCCCTAGGCCTACTGGGCGCATAGGGACAGTTTTCTTTACCTTCACCACTAAATACATCTATAATATTGTTTTATTTGTATAGCTTGTTATAATAGCATTTATATTGTATTTGAAATGGTCTCGATAGTTCATGTAAATATATTTTATTTATATTTAATTTGGGAGTAATGAATATTTGCGTATAATTGTAAAGATAATTATTTATTAATCACGTAATAACACCAATATGTTTTCTCGTAGTCCATACAATTACACATCTTCTGTAGCATTGCGAAAAACTTCGGGGAAATCCATTTCTTGTACTTTATGCACCAAAATCTATATGAAAAACACTTAGCTAGTGTGTTGTTGTTTTTATTAACCAGTGAAGTAGAATGCTATTATTGCACATACGTTCAAGCATTAAATTCTTCCTTAAACATTCATCGAATGGCTTGAGAGTATCATTTCATAGTGAACAAGATCGTAGACAACCGACAGAAGAATGGAATTAGTAACACTATTTACACAACTTTTATTCTTTTCTTTTTTCCTCTTTGCCTCGATATTATTTCATCTGGACTTCTATAACCGAATAAAATTATTTATTTAAACTTCTCCATGTCAGTTTTATATAGATCGATCTGCCAGGGTGAGTACAACGTGAACTATTCGTATTTAAAACGAAACGCTGAGTTCTTGATAAAAATCTCCACAGACGTAGCCATTAACTGTTGTCTTGGTCAATAGGTCAAGACGCACATCTACATCAAATGTACTAAATTTGCCATTAGTGGTCCGAGGAATGACCACAGTTATGGGTGTTTCTCCTTCCCTTCCTCTCTTATTCCCCCCAGAAGAACCATAAGACCGTAACCTAGAAGCAAGACCGTGCCTCCGCCCCTCTCCCTTTTCCTGCTCAGAAGGGAAGCCAGCCCAGCCCTTCTCTGATAGGAAGTCAACCCTATAGCCATAAATAGTGACCATGACGATGCCAGTGACGTCATCTCTCTTGGGTTGTGACTTAAAAAAACAACAACTTTGGATTTAAAAAAGAAGAAATAAAAAGGACAGACGATTATTGACCAGTGGTCAGTATCTCTGGGGGGGGGCTGAGATAAGAAATAGAGCGGCCAGTTAGTGGACATTGTTTGAACTAGTCGGTCTCTCAGGAGTTAAATATTCTGCTTGAGACGTCAAGTTGAGATTAGGTTTACGGCAATGTATGTTGGGTCATTTGTGTTTATCTTATAGTTAGTTATTCAACTAAACTACTATATGCTACAGACAGTATCTTTCTACTATAAAAATGACAAACTAAATCAAATATTGCTTTCAATATCGGTTATATATATTAGATCTATGAGAGATAACGACAACGTAATATTACAGCTGAATGTAAATGAATTGATTTAACGAGCGTCTGGGTTTCTAAAGCAAGATAGTTTTTTTTTTCTATTCTGAAATGTGAATGCAAAGAGAACTAAGCCTCAACATTACTATCAACTATGGCGCCAGATACAGATAGTTTTGTGGTGTCCATGCAATCTCGTGGTGCCATAACTTATCGGAAACCTTACTAGTCTTGTACAGAATGAAACAACAGATAGGTAACTTATTGAAACTTTTTTAACCCTTCCCGTACTTCTTTCTATGCTGCCTTCAATTCCGCTATATACGCGCCCGGGACTGTAAGGGTTAATAATATAACGTCTGTTTACAATTTGATAACGATACATACTTGTCCCTAAAAAAATGCCGGAACGAGTCTTCCGGCTATTCAGTCCTGGGCGTAACGTAATGTTTAGGGTTGAACACGCATGCCGATGCCGATAAGGCGTGTGGCGTAACATAAGGTACGGTCTTCGCAGTACTTGCACCATATTTCTCTCCGCACCTGCAAAATCCCCCCCCCCCCGGGATCATTATCGTGGTGGCTCACTCGTATACCTGCACTGTCACCCCGTTAGTACAAATCCCAGATTATAGGTGTGGATGTCCATGCACCAAACGGGGTTATTAGACTGGATTTTGCGCTCTTTGCTTCCCCCTCCAGTGAATTTTCGGAATGCCTCGGCAATGTAATAATCCTCGGATGCGCAACAGGGGTACTGTACCCCAGGCGTTCGCCCACCAGTGCGCTCTTAATGTAAGTATATCAATGGTTTACACACTTCTCCAGAATTTGAGGCCCATGGGTACAGAAGTGACAGTTTGATACCAGATAATATCTAAATTATCTGATATTAATATCGCCATCCCGTTTTCTCAAGTGTTAGCCATGTATTAAAAACTATACAAGAAAGAAAAGAAATACGAAAGCTCTTATATCATTGGTCTGTCGTGACCTCTTACCCCCAGAGCTTTCTATTAGATTTAATACCGTTTGACAAGATGACCTTAGACAACAAAGGAATAAAGTTGAACGTATGTAAACAAAAAATAGATTATCTTCCAATTCCATTGGTCAGTCTACATGTTGAAAAATCTATTGGATTCAAATGTCCTTCTTGTAAATTTGTCGCTTGAAACACCACAGACTTATATATAGTAGACTTGTTTTGGTGTATATAAAGTCTATTTGACAAAGAAATGCTCGAAATACTGAAGAATACTGCGCATGATGTTCATTTTGCAAAGCAGGCATTTTGATACTTCCCTACCAATGGCTTCAGGGGCACATTACTCTGTTTCCCCCCATTGTAAGAGAACCCAAACACTATCGATCGTAGAACAGGAAGCTCATCGAAATACAAACTTTGAATAAAATAAAGTTATCTGCTCTTGGTTGCTTTTTTTTGTCTCGTACTGAGTTTTTCTTTTCAAATTGAGTTGAGAAAAACAACCACTCAGTGTAGGTATGTCTGTCTTTGTGTTTGTGTGTCATTGTGTTTGTGTGTATGTGTGTGTGTTGTTTGTTTTTCTGTGTGTTTGTTTTTGTGATTGTGTGTTTGTATGTGTTTGTTTGTGTACCTATAACATAATACATATAAGATATATTAGGACCATACGGAGAAATGAGACACGCAATAATTGCCCTGGAGCAGAAGACGAGACAATTAATACCAGTCTTTTTTTGACTGAAAGACAAAAATGTATATCTTCTTCTCCAACAGCTGAAAAAAGGGTTGTATAACACGATTGTACATTCGGCCAACCTGTCTCATTATCTTATACATTACAGACGCTCCTTCTATAAAGAAGATTATTGCGTCCTACGCTCATCCATGGTCCGCGTCTAGTCTTGCATCTTTATTAATGTTTTAAATGATGTTAGGTTATTGGTTTTCCTGGTTTGTTCAGGCAACCCATTCCATGCCCGAATGCCACTCGGGAAGAAAGAGTACTTATATTGTTACGAGTAGATTTATTTCCATATTATATTGGTTCTGTTATTATTAACTAAAGTTAAAATTAAATAATCTTAAACCCGAAATGTTTCCGTGTTAGGAATAAAACATGCATATGTCTAGACACTACGTCATAGCGATAAAATACGTCATATGCACGAGGGTGGAATACCGTTGTTTAGTTCTAGTTTGGGCGCTAATGTGTGAGGACTGTTTTTGACCACTTTCTTAAAGATAGGATTACGGCTTAATTCATTATAGAAGAATCTCAACTGATTAAGTTTCATTATATAATAGTGATACATGTATTCTGTGGTATTGTTATATTTTATCATCTCAACTTGTTGGAATAAAATTGTGTTCAATTTCAAACAGGATTGTGGATTTCCTATATATTAAGGTACAGTTTATCTAAATCACTTTATACACAAAAGATTCATATCGCCACGAGTCAAATAAACATCAAATCTAATTCAATAACATCAATATAAATTCTTATACAACCTTGTGAGATCCAAGATGGATATGAATCAAAATAATATATAATAATACATTACTAAAAATATCATCTAACGTCAGTAGCTGATTTCGCACGTGACAATATGCATTTGTTCTCGCATAAGGGACAAGGAAGGTGTTTTTGTCCTTGTGTTTATCTGAGCTTTGCAACAGATTGTTATTGGGTTGTATTTCTAAATTAGAGTTTAATGCCTTATGTATTATTACTACTTTACTCTTTGCCCTGTCCTCAAGTGTTTCTAGGTTTAGTGATTTGACTAATGGTGTTACTCTTGTCAATGGGGAATATTCACTAGTTATAAACCTTGCAGCTCTTTTTTGAATTTGTTCTAATTTTTTAATGTTTTCTTTAGTTGATGGGTCCCATACAGATCCTGCATATTCTAGTATAGGCCTAACTAATGTGAGATAGCATTTTAGTTTTATATTCTTATTACATTTGTAAAAGTTCCTTTTTATGAATCCTAATGTTTTGTTTGATTTTTTAATTACTTCATCAATGTGAGGGTTCCAAGATAACTTATCATTTATTATTACTCCTAGATACTTAGCATTGCTAGTTTGAGTTAGTTCTTTACCATGAATGAAGTAGTTTGTTATTATTTGTTTCTTTTTCTTGGATACCCTTATTAGTTGGCATTTTTCTGGGTGAAAAGACATACTCCAGTTTGATTCCCATTTTTGTAGTTCATCTAGGTCTTTTTGTAAAAGTTCACTATCTTTTCCTGTCTTTATTATTCTATAAATTATGCAATCATCGGCAAATAATCTTACTTTTGTGCCTGTGTTGATGCAATTTGGCAGATCATTAATGTAAATTAGAAATAGTAGGGGCCCTAGAACAGTTCCTTGTGGAACTCCTGAGTTTACTGTTATTGGTGATGACTTAGAGCCATTTATTATCACTGTTTGTTCTCTGCCTATAAGAAAGTCCTGAATCCACTGATGTAAGGGACCAGAGATGCCAAAGTATTTAAGTTTTTTAAGAAGACTAGAATGATGAACTTTATCAAATGCTTTTGAAAAATCTAGTAATATAGCATCAATTTGGTTGTTATTATCTAATCCCTTAGACAAGTCATCTATAAAGCCTATCAATTGAGTCTCACATGATCTATTTTTCCTGAAGCCATGTTGGTGTGGGCACAGTGCATTTAGTTTGTCTAGATGATTTACTATTGTTACGTCCACAATCCCCTTGTGGCCAGAGCTGTGTAGATCTTGCTGATAATTCTCGTTAGTCCTAGGGGAGACTTTAATTATTAGTATTTATGTTTCAGTATTACACGAACTCTTCTTATAGTCCTGGGCACAAATTCAGTATTTGTATTCCAACATTTCCTTTCTTGTAAATTATGGTAGTAGATAAATCTTATAGTAATGTATACAACACAATAGGATAGTAACTTGACAAAGAAGCTTCAGTGTAACTGTTGTTGATAGTTTATTTCAGGTGGTATGTTCAATATATACAATATATCTATTATGTACAGTTAGAATAAAATAGTGCAAACACAAACGTTCTCAAAAGAACATATTTTGAAACTCTCTGTCTTTCAGACAAAACAAATCATTAAATACTATCCGAGTGGTGCAAGGGACAGACCCACTACCAGTAGGGGTGAAAATCATGGTAACATTACAAAACTCATAACAAAACGATATGAACTTCCCCTATTAAATAATGAGTCGTTCCCAGACTCTGAGAATTTGAGATCAACACAGAATCCCAGCATTACCTAGAACCTTTCGTTTTCCTACTAAACGTCCTAATATCGCGTGTAGTAAGAAAAGAGAGAGAGAGGAGAATAAACATTGCGTGTTCCAATTCTTGGAAAAACAATATACATGACACGCCCCCACCCAATGAAAGAAATAATGTACCATAATTACCCAAGTAATACTCAACATGGTACATTTTTCGTACTTAACACTATCGTTTTAATAACCAACAATCAATGGAAGATTATTAGACAATTTAAGCAAACATGGCTCACTGGCACAACTAAATTATAAAAAGTGTCACTACCCAATGGTAATTGTGATTATGACGTAATGGACAAATATTTCCCCGTTAGTATTAATATTAACTAATGTCTCAACAAGTACAAATAATTCAAAAATATTCTAGTCATTCTTATTTCAACTATGTACAGTTGTGTGGATTTCCACCAAAAATTTGCAAAAAGTCTTAATCTATTTAAACAAATATAACATTGCTCAAACTCTGTCAATTTTCAACAGTTTACTTCTAATATACAAACCAAAAGATAAGTAATACGTAACTCGAATCAAACTATAGGTTACTTCCCCTTTAAATTACAGTGTCAACTTGACATTAACAGGGTTCATACCTAAGATGATGATACTTCCCCTTTTCTCAAATACGAGGAGAAAATACACTCTAGTTACGATTACTACAGTAATCTAAATATTAAAATGTAATCCACTATTATGCGTTTTTGGCAAATTTAAAAGTTTAATATAAAAGATTGTTCAGGGTTGAATGAGTGCACACCTTTAGGTACCTTTGTTTCCCTCCATTCCCGGATATATGGAATATATAACAACCTATACAACATAGTGAATATCCACTAGTTTTTCCCATTCTATTACCATGATATAACAATTTAGCAATAGATTTCCAATATTATCTATTAATTTATACCAATTAAGATTACATCTCTTTCTAAGATAAAAATTGTACATATTATTATTTAGTTCCATTCATTAACTAAAATAAAAACAAGATAATAAATCCACTAGCTCAAAGTTTTCTCACTTAATTGCATGTGATGACAATTACTTTCATCCCTCCATATCGAGTAAATACGTGCATATGTATATATTTATTGCATCATGCATCAGCAGTTAAATGGAATTTCTTTTCCATAATCAAATGAATTTAAAATATATCAGAACATCGATATTATACATGATTATAAGAATTATTAATACTTTCAAAAGACTTGACTTCTGTATGATACAAGTATTCTATAGGTATTCCATAATCAAAATTCAAACGAATGATAGGTTATCATGACACATTCTTAATGAATAAGTGAGATGATCTGAAAAAGAAGTATAGGGTTATTCAGTCAATCATGTAGCACCCGAGATAGATTATCAGCTATGACCTTGTCTCTATCTTGTCGATGATACGGGGAATGGGATATCAGTCGGTCTCTGTCAAATTACTTAATTTCCCAAAGTCTCTATAAAACTGCAGTGTGTGGTCGGCTTTTGGTACCATCACACAGGGTGTAGACCATTTGCTATCACATTTTCCTCCTATGTCATTTTCTAACATATGTTCAAGTCTGATGGGGTTAACTCTATATGGATGCTGTTTAATTGGCCTGGCACCCTCAGTTAATACTACATCGTGTTCTATTAGATGTGTCCTCCTGGGAACATCTGTAAACAGTGACTTATATTCATGTACCAGCTCAATAATCTTCTCCTTATCTTCTACCGGAAGATGTTCTAGCCTTGTATCTAAACTCTTAAGGGCATCTGTATTATTAAGTTTACTTTCTGCAAACTTATATTCTATCCTAGATAAATCCGTCGGGACTCTAGCTAACGAAATCATGGGGACCTCCCGTGGTTTACTCTTTTCCCTGGAAACATAGGGCTTAAGTAAATTAATATGGCATACCCTCTGTTTTTGTCTCCGGTCAGGAGTCTTTATCAAATAATTGACCTCGCCAAGCTTTGACTCTATCTCATAGGGTCCACTAAACTTTGCACTTAAAGGCTGATTTTGCAAAGGTAGAAACACAAGAACTTTGTCACCTGGTGCAAAAGTTCTAGCTGTAGCTTTACGGTCATAGTTCTGTCTCATACGCTCCTGCATCTGTGGAAAATGAATCTTCACATGGTTAAAAGCATGATAAAGCCTATTTTTAAATTTATCTACATATGACAAAAGTCCAATCGGTTCACTGTCCGTTAGCCAAGTTTCATGTAGAAGTTTCAACGGACCTCTGACTGAGTGTCCATACACAAGTTCGAATGGGCTAAACCCCAGGGATTCCTGAGTGGCCTCCCTTGCAGCGAACAGTACATAAGGCACACCCTTATCCCAGTCTTTCTCGTTTTCATAACAGTACTTTTTAAGCATCGATTTTAATGTCTGATGAAACCTTTCCAGAGCTCCCTGGCTCTCAGTATGATAGGCACTTGATAGCCTATGGCTTATCCCTAATTGTTCCATGACTTGTTTGAAAATGTTCGAAGTAAAGTTAGTCCCCTGGTCGGACTGTACTGTCTTCGGTAGGCCATAACGTGTGAAGAAATTTGTCAGGGCGTCTACCACCTTCACTGTTGTTATGTTCCGCAACGGAATGGCTTCCGGGAAGCGAGTGGATGAACACATGACTGTGAGCAGGTATTGAAAACCGGCTTTTGTTTTCGGCAACGGGCCCACGCAATCAATGAGTATATGACTGAATGGTTCGTCGAACGCTGGTATCGGCTGGAGTGGAGCGACAGGAATTCGTTGGTTAGGACGTCCTACCATTTGGCATACGTGGCAAGTCTTGCAGTATTGTTCGACATCTCTTCTCAGTCCTGGCCAGTAGAAGTAAGGGAGGATACGGTGGTGCGTTTTCCGGACTCCCATGTGACCAGCGAAAGGAAGATCATGCGCCATACGCAGTATATCTTGACGATAGCACTTAGGTATTACAATCTGGTGAATACTGTCCCACTCGTTTGTACCTGAGTTGAGCGGTTTCGACTTTCTCATCAATACTTCATCTTTCATGTACAAACATTCCGCCATTGAATCTGCAGTCTTTTCGTCAACAGCTTTCATTCTGAGTTGCATTATTACTTCGTCATTCAATTGTTCTTTCACCAATTTCTGCTTTGGTGACAAAATGTTATCGTTCTCTGTTGCATCACCAGTTGTTAGTTCAGCAAAGAACGTAGCACTTAAATCGATGTCAGGTGTTTCTGTTATCACTGTTTCATTCGCATGTGTGTCTTCAGAACAGACAAACACATCTTTCGTTGCACTACACGGCGTAGCAGGAGTCTTTACCGACTTCTTTTTCTGCATTGCTCTTGTCAGTGCACATGTTGGGCGTTCATTGGCAGGACGTAGGTTTTTGTCCTCCGCCATCTTTGTCTCCAACACTTTAACCATGGGCTCGACAGTGACTCTGCCGCCCATAATGTCATTTCCTAATATCATGGAAACGCCTTTGACGGGTAGTGCGCGCCACACTCCCACTACGATGTTACCTGTAAAAATATCCGACTCGAGTTTTATTCTGTGCAGTGGAGCTTCCACAGCCTCCATACTAGCACCTCTCAGCACAACAGACTCACCGGTACTGGTGGCATCTGTTAACGGCACACTGCCCTCCAGGATCACGCTGACAGCAGAACCCGTGTCACGTAATATCTGTATTTTCTTCTTGCTGAGTACATCGACTTCTGTCGACACTGTCCCCTCGTAGACAAAGGGTCGAAAATCGGATAGGTCGTCCTCTTCCGGGACTTCAGGAACCATCTGTTCCTCACGGCCTTCCGAAAGCATAATAGATTGAGTACAGCTATTCTCTTTTACCTTAGATAGACTGTTCTCAAAAACCATCGACTCCACAACTATGGGCGATGCCGGCCGCATTTCTTTTGAGTTTCTTGACCCTGTGTTGCACACTTCTTCTGTCTGCTTGCTATCTTTCTGCACTCTGGCACAGTGTAGAATAGCACCTTGCTTCTTGGTAAGGATCCAACAATCTTTCTTCATGTGGCCCTCTTTCTTGCAATTGAAACATACCACCTTTGCTTTTTTTACATCTGTCTGCTTCCTGAAATGAACTAAGTTACTATTATTATTTACACCACTGTTCTTATTATTGTTTTCACTTGTCTCTTTTGGTTTACTAGCCTCCTTGGACTCTGGTTTGTGCACTTTGGGTTTGTCAGCATAATATGGCTTTATGCTGGCGTGAATTATGGCATAGTTATCTGCCAATCTAGCAGCTTCATGCACATCTTCAACCCCTCGGTCTGAGATGTGAGTTTTAATATCCACTCGAATACAATCATTGAATTCCTCAAACAATATTAGGTTCTTGAGTTTATCAAACTCACTTACATTCTGTGACCTTAGCCACTGTTCTAACATTTTCTCCTTTTGTCTCAAAAAGTCTACATGAGTTTGATCATATGCCTTCTTTCTGTCTCTAAATAGCTTTCTATATTTTTCTGGTGTCAGGGAATAACTTTTCAGCACCCTATCTTTGATTACTTCATAGTCATTTATTTCCTCGGGTGTTAAACTCAACACTACGTCCAATGCTTTTCCTTTGTTGAGAGTTGACCTTAACAATAAAGCCATCTTATCATCAGGGAACTGATAATCTACAGCTATCCTCTCAAAAAGCAAAAAGAAATCTTGAACATCTTCTTCTCTGAATATAGGCAAGTGTTGCTTCATTGCGCTAATATCCATACCGTTGCTGTCCCTACGATGGTCAGGTCTGTTCATGCGTGCCATCTCTATCCTTTCTCTGCTTTCAATTTCTATCCTAATTCTTTCCAATTCTCTCCTTTCCATACTTTCTAATTCCATTCTCTTCATAGCTAATTGGAATTTTAGGTTTTCACTCAACCCTTCATCTTCATCATTGTTTGATGATCTAGATGACATATTTCTTACCTCGTCTCCGTGGGCAATTACCTCGCCCCCACTGGGAGCTACATAACCTTCATTGATATCGTTCTGTCCCACTTCAACTACACTACCAGTGTTCATGGCATTCTGCCCGTTCAAACATGTCATAATTTCTTTGGTCAAACGATTACGATTAGGTCTTGCCTGTCCTGCCTCAATCCCAAAGGACTCAGCTAATTCTTTTAGTTCAGCAAATGACATGGCATTAAGTTCCTCACTTGATATATTCGAAGCCATAGTATAGCGTTCGAAATATTTGTTATAGTAGAGTAGTATATATTGTATAATAAAATATAAAGTTCCAACTTACGATTTGTCCAGAAATTTGCACAATATAATATTAAACACTTCGTGGAATCTTCACACTTCCCAAGGAATAAAAACGCAAACCAGTTCTCTCCTCTTTTTAAAAAGAATAGTTTCACAGTCCTGAAAACGAAACACAAATATGCCGCTCTCAGTACTACTAATGTCACAAAATATTTATAGGTCAGCTAGATCAAGAAAAGTAGAACTCAAATCTACCGAACGAGACTACCAAATCTTGTCAATCCTAGGTCAGGAAAAGTAGAACTCAAATATACCGGGCGAGACCACCAAATTTTGTTACGTCCACAATCCCCTTGTGGCCAGAGCTGTGTAGATCTTGCTGATAATTCTCGTTAGTCCTAGGGGAGACTTTAATTATTAGTATTTATGTTTCAGTATTACACGAACTCTTCTTATAGTCCTGGGCACAAATTCAGTATTTGTATTCCAACATTTCCTTTCTTGTAAATTATGGTAGTAGATAAATCTTATAGTAATGTATACAACACAATAGGATAGTAACTTGACAAAGAAGCTTCAGTGTAACTGTTGTTGATAGTTTATTTCAGGTTCAATATATACAATATATCTATTATGTACAGTTAGAATAAAATAGTGCAAACACAAACGTTCTCAAAAGAACATATTTTGAAACTCTCTGTCTTTCAGACAAAACAAATCATTAAATACTATCCGAGTGGTGCAAGGGACAGACCCACTACCAGTAGGGGTGAAAATCATGGTAACATTACAAAACTCATAACAAAACGATATGAACTTCCCCTATTAAATAATGAGTCGTTCCCAGACTCTGAGAATTTGAGATCAACACAGAATCCCAGCATTACCTAGAACCTTTCGTTTTCCTACTAAACGTCCAAATATCGCGTGTAGTAAGAAAAGAGAGAGAGAGGAGAATAAACATTGCGTGTTCCAATTCTTGGAAAAACAATATACATGACACTATACTACTATATATTATATGTTCAAGTAATTTACATGTTATGCTTGTTAGAGAAACAGGTCTATAATTTCCGGGGTTGTGATTAAACACATTAAACACAATAGATCACGTCAATAATGAGTAAAAGGGAAGAAACCACAAAAACTCAAAAGTCTCATTCCGTAGCAGTTGTAAAAACTTGATGCTAAATCCAATCTGAAGACGTTTTTTTTTTTCTTGACGACGCTTTCCTACAGCCATAGATCAAAACACGTCCAGAAAGTAGATTGGATCTACACGATCAGGTTTTAATGATGGGTTCTGGTAATGAGACAGGAATTGAATGGCGCCACTAGGCTGATAATACCATTATGACAATGATCATTATCAGTAATCGATAGTGTATGTCTCAATTAAGAGCAAAAGTTTGAGTAATACTATGATATAACAAAGTGCCTCTATCAACTAAGTTTTCAGTTTGTCTAGGTACATTCTAAAGTTGTAACAGATCAAATACATTCAACAAGTTGTAATTTTTATGGATCTTTTAAAAAATATTTTCTGAATAACATTCTATATATGTTTTCATACTGTTTTTTATTTTCTTCTCGGCTTCTATTTATATATAATACCAAATATTATAAAGTAGCAAAAGTAACTAGTAAATTATACCGTTGGAACTAATTGATCCATAGAGCCGCGTTCACACGTTTTATTGACCAGGGCGTATTAGAGGATGGTGTCGCCAGTACATTACACAGCCGCCTTTACTTTACCCCAGCTAAAGTCAGATATCCATTAGATCTGGGTAGACTCAGAGACACCGTCCAGTCCCGAAAACAAATCCAGCGTTCACCGAACCGAGAACGTTCGGTACGCCAGCCGATGACGCTGCCGCTCGACCACCTTGACCGATGTGTGGAGAAACTGTCGCGAGGTTTAATAGACTCTAGGTCGAATCTACACGTGTAAGCATAGATTCATCGCGAGGTTTAACAGGCTCTAGGTAGAATCTACATGTGTAAGCATAGATTCATCGCGAGGTTTAACAGGCTCTAGGTAGAATCTACATGTGTAAGCATAGATTCATATGGACTCTAGGTAGAATCTACATGTGTAAGGATAGATTCATATGGACTCTAGGTAGAATCTACATGTGTAAGGATAGATTCATATGGACTCTAGGTAGAATCTACATGTGTAAGGATAGATTCATATGGACTCTAGGTAGAATCTACATGTGTAAGGATAAATTCATATGGACTCTAGGTAGAATCTACATGTGTTAGCATAGATTCATATGGACTCTAGGTAGAATCTACATGTGTAAGGATAGATTCATATGGACTCTAGGTAGAATCTACATGTGTAAGGATAGATTCATATGGACTCTAGTTAGAATCTACATGTGTAAGCATAGATTCATATGGACTCTAGGTAGAATCTACATGTGTAAGCATAGATTCATATGGACTCTAGGTAGAATCTACATGTGTAAGGATAGATTCATCGCGAGGTTTAACAGGCTCTAGGTAGAATCTACATGTGTAAGCATAGATTCATATGGACTCTAGGTAGAATCTACATGTGTAAGGATAGATTCATCGCGAGGTTTAACAGGCTCTAGGTAGAATCTACATGTGTAAGGATAGATTCATCGCGAGGTTTAACAGGCTCTAGGTAGAATCTACATGTGTAAGCATAGATTCATCGCGAGGTTTAACAGGCTCTAGGTAGAATCTACATGTGTAAGCATAGATTCATCGCGAGGTTTAATAGGTTCTAGGTAGAATCTACATGTGTAAGCATAGATTCATATGGACTCTAGGTAGAATCTACATGTGTAAGGATAGATTCATCGCGAGGTTTAACAGGCTCTAGGTAGAATCTACATGTGTAAGCATAGATTCATCGCGAGGTTTAATAGGCTCTAGGTAGAATCTACATGTGTAAGCATAGATTCATCGCGAGGTTTAACAGGCTCTAGGTAGAATCTACATGTGTAAGCATAGATTCATCGCGAGGTTTAACAGGCTCTAGGTAGAATCTACATGTGTAAGCATAGATTCATATGGACTCTAGGTAGAATCTACATGTGTAAGGATAGATTCATCGCGAGGTTTAACAGGCTCTAGGTAGAATCTACATGTGTAAGCATAGATTCATATGGACTCTAGGTAGAATCTACATGTGTAAGGATAGATTCATCGCGAGGTTTAATAGGCTCTAGGTAGAATCTACATGT
Source organism: Anisus vortex (assembly GCA_949126835.1). Taxonomy (NCBI): domain Eukaryota; kingdom Metazoa; phylum Mollusca; class Gastropoda; family Planorbidae; genus Anisus; species Anisus vortex. The sequence goes on along the minus strand of OX421494.1, from coordinate 9,549,786 downwards.
GTAAGCATAGATTCATCGCGAGGTTTAACAGGCTCTAGGTAGAATCTACATGTGTAAGCATAGATTCATCGCGAGGTTTAATAGGCTCTAAGTAGAATCTACATGTGTAAGCATAGATTCATCGCGAGGTTTAACAGGCTCTAGGTAGAATCTACATGTGTAAGCATAGATTCATCGCGAGGTTTAATAGGCTCTAGGTAGAATCTACATGTGTAAGCATAGATTCATCGCGAGGTTTAATAGGCTCTAAGTAGAATCTACATGTGTAAGCATAGATTCATCGCGAGGTTTAACAGGCTCTAGGTAGAATCTACATGTGTAAGCATAGATTCATCGCGAGGTTTAACAGGCTCTAGGTAGAATCTACATGTGTAAGCATAGATTCATCGCGAGGTTTAACAGGCTCTAGGTAGAATCTACATGTGTAAGCATAGATTCATATGGACTCTAGGTAGAATCTACATGTGTAAGGATAGATTCATCGCGAGGTTTAACAGGCTCTAGGTAGAATCTACATGTGTAAGCATAGATTCATCGCGAGGTTTAATAGGCTATAGGTAGAATCTACATGTGTAAGCATAGATTCATCGCGAGGTTTAACAGGCTCTAGGTAGAATCTACATGTGTAAGCATAGATTTATATGGACTCTAGGTAGAATCTACATGTGTAAGGATAGATTCATCGCGAGGTTTAATAGGTTCTAGGTAGAATCTACACGTGTAAGCATAGATTCATATGGACTCTAGGTAGAATCTACATGTGTAAGGATAGATTCATCGCGAGGTTTAATAGGTTCTAGGTAGAATCTACACGTGTAAGCATAGATTCATATGGACTCTAGGTAGAATCTACACGTGTAAGCATAGATTCATATGGTCTCTAGGTAGAATCTGCATGTGTAAGCATAGATTCATCGCGAGGTTTAATATGTTCTAGGTAGAATCTACACGTGTAAGCATAGATTCATATGGACTCTAGGTAGAATCTACATGTGTAAGGATATATTCATCGCGAGGTTTAATAGGCTCTAGGTAGAATCTACATGTGTAAGCATAGATTCATCGCGAGGTTTAACAGGCTCTCGGTAGAATCTACATGTGTAAGCATAGATTCATCGCGAGGTTTAACAGGCTCTAGGTAGAATCTACATGTGTAAGCATAGATTTATCGCGAGGTTTAACAGGCTCTAGGTAGAATCTGCATGTGTAAGCATAGATTCATCGCGAGGTTTAACAGGCTCTAGGTAGAATCTGCATGTGTAAGCATAGATTCATCGCGAGGTTTAATATGTTCTAGGTAGAATCTACACGTGTAAGCATAGATTCATATGGACTCTAGGTAGAATCTACATGTGTAAGGATATATTCATCGCGAGGTTTAATAGGCTCTAGGTAGAATCTACATGTGTAAGCATAGATTCATCCACCATGCCACTGCAGTTCGTGTAGGCCTAGAATAAACAGCAATGATAATGCAATTCGATACCATATGAATGGGAAAAAACTATAACACAGTATTGTATCGAATGTTAGATAACCTTGAAGACAGGATTCGTTATTAGTTGGCCAGCAGTAGTTTGAGCGTCGAGTAAAAAGTTTGTGTGTGGACTTAGAAGTTACTTTATATAAGTCATAGAAAAGCACTTAGCAATTGTACTTGAAGTCAGTAATAGCACCTTTATTAGGCCTATATTATATTTGTATACGAAACGTTATGCGGTTCTGCCCGTCAAAGCAAGCATAGTTGAACATAGTCCGGAACAGTTTAGAAAATACGTTTAAAAAATACGTTATTAAGATACGTTTTGCCAAGGTGTTATATTTAGAGTAGTTGACTGCAGACTGATTGTCCATTTAAAAATCGCTTACCTTGAAGAAGCTGTTCTGGCTTGTCTGGTTGAAACGCGTCCCAGGTCACACCTACAACGAAATAATCCCCTGTGTTGAGCAGTCCCATGTTCTGAAGTGGAGTCATCAGCCCAACAAAGTCAAAGACCATCCCCACCATTACATAAACTGAAAAAAATCAAACAAGAAAACATTGTGTTAGAGTCATTCAAGACCTAAGTTAATAATAATATATGAAAGTGTTGTTTTTTTTTAAGTATCGTCCACATAATACGTCTGGAAATTATTACAAAACTATATTTTCGCAAAATATCTCCACCCAACTTTTGAGACCACACAATTTGTATATAATTGATTTATGCATCAGTCTTCTATTGTCTTTTCTTGTTATAACAGTCTTGTGGTTTAAAGACAAGGATACACGACAGTAATGTAGTTAATACTTTTTGTTTGTGCACTGTGATGTATAGCTAACATTAAAATAACAGAAAACGAATAATGCATTGACCATACATTAGGGGGATTGTAAATCACTTCATACTAATCTGAACTTTAAAGTCTGGGAAAACGTAAACTTTATTTAAAAAATTGACAAGAAATAAACAAAATATTCTAAAACATAATCTTAAATGAAATGTCTTTACCAACAACATAGAGTATTGTAAACCCATTTTTAATGCAAAGATTGTAAGGAATTTCAACGTTATTGTTTACATTTGTTTATTTTATCGGTGTTTATTGTGTTAAAAACTTTTAAAAGACGTTTATGTTGACAGTACACTATTTACACTTATAAATATGCTTTTTTTTTAATGCAATACTGCTATTAACTCTTATGGAATTGGATATGTATCTTATAAATCTTTTTTTTTTTTATAGAAGACCCGATTTGTTGTTTAGTGAGTTTCTAAAGCTATGATGTTGAAGCATAAGCTTCTCTTTTTGTTTGTTATAATGTCCCATGCGCAAGTTTCCTCTAACGTTAGAGAACAAAACTTTTTGGGCAGAGCGTAAACTACTAAGCACTCGGTAAGAAAGTCAATATAGGTGCCAAGGTCAAGCAAGAGGCCTGGTGTCAAGGTCAAGCAGTGTTTCAAGATCAGGCAAGGTCGCGAACTTACTTCTGGTGTCCATGCGTGATTTTTTCACAATCTCGATGAACGGGTTGGTTTGGTGGTTGTGGAAGTAGGGCCCCTGGTACGAGAAAATTGAGGTTATGGAGATCTGATGTTCCGCCATCATCTGGAATAGAAATTAGAGAAAAAAGATCGTAGATTAACGAAGTGGTAACACTTCCTATAAGGAAGTACAAATAGATTTTTGGGCAACTCAATAAATGAACTGAACAGTAGCTTACATTAAGTCATTGTAACTAATTTTAATGAATACATTTATATATATATATATATATATATATATATATATATATACACACAATTTTTTATAAATGAAGTAATCCATAAAACTGCCTTATAATGAACGCTTCCTCCTTCTCTTATTTTGTTATAAACGCCCTTTTAAACATACTCTCTTATACAGACGTTCTTATTATACAGACGCTCTTATTACTTACTTCTTATTATAAACGCTTCATCTCTACAGAAGATATTGTGTACTACGCTTATCAATCATTTTGATACATTTTGTACACGGTTTTAATTTTTTTTTTCCTCAAAAGTTCAGGTGACCCATTCCCAAGTACGTTACGTTGTTCAATATGAAGTAAGAACAAGCTATTTCTACCCCGAGTCTATTTTCATAGCAACACTTGAGTTAGGGAGAATAACAAATGTCTTTCTCATCATTCACTTTCCAAAATTCAGTAGTAGTTTTATACGAACGTAGATGGCGATGAAAAAAAAAATTTAGATAATATTCCTTGCATCTTGAAAAGAAAAATGCGTTTCATTTTCACCTTTTTAACAAAAAAGTTTTGGATTACCAAAATGTATGGTAAAAGCACAAAAAGAAACATCTAAATTCTAAATCTACTTATCAGATAAAAAGCTGATTGAAAACGAGAAAGAATATACTCTATGACAGGCGTCGACAACCTTTTGCTAATTGTGTGCCAAATTAGGATTTTTAAGTTATTCGGCGTGCCAACTGCCTGAAAGTCAACCTGCTCTTGGCCTACTATATTTATTATTTTTATAAGACAATACATTTAGCGCCGTAGCAAGACCGAATGCAAGAAAATCGTTAAGTTATTATTATTCTTTTTAGCTTAAATAGCAAATACAAATTTCATTACTAAACTTTAACATCAAAGGTTAATATCTAACAAGAAAACCATAAAAACGAAGTTTTCATTATACTCCCTTTATTTGCAAACTAAGTTTACCATCATGTAATTAAATAATTGATTGACTACTGGAAATGAAACGTACAGAAAAAATATCTGTGTCGCAAATCTCAAAAATATCTCCTTACTCAGTATGAATTGTTCTAAAAATAATCTTAGCGCATAATTTTTTTTTCTAGCTTTGCGCCGAAAAAGTATAAAAAGTTGCACAGGCATTTTTAACGCGAAATCAATATATTTCTTATACTTTCCTTTTAAGAAATGAATATTGTCATAAGTGTAGTATTATTAAGTCGTTTTAACTGAAAATTTGATAGGATGTATTGTTAGGCGCCCCAAATCTGCTGTCCAAATTTCAGCTCGATCGGACCACGGGAAGTGGTCGAAAAATCGAAGCCAATTTTTGCACCCACGACGATTGCAGACAGACAGACAGAAAATGCAACTTAAAATAAAGGAAGTAAAAATTGAATATAGTGGTCAAGATTTATATATTCCAGCACCTGCTAAAATTGAATATCAATAAATTTGGATCTCAGTCCGAGATTTTAACGAATATTTAGAATTTTAACTCCTTTAAGCATGTTCTTTATTGCCCGAACTAGTTTCGGTCGAATCAGGTATTGTTCTATTCGCAAGAGCTACTGTTTGCTCTTAAATGGGCTCGTGCACTTTTGCCGAGCTAGGTAGCTCAGCGAACTGGTGCTCTTGTTTTTAACTGGTCTATTTTTACCGCTGCGGCGAACTGCCGGATGTTAATATTGCTGCAAAATGGCTGCGCTCATAGACGAAGAAGCTTTGGGTGCTGCGATTACATTGCACACAGATTTTGGGCAATATTGTTCAAGGCCTTGGTTTTTTCACCCTTATTTTTATAGTCCCGATGGAGTGGGTTCCACAGGCATGGAACATTTTCCCATGCATCTATAAATATTACTAGACTGTCCTCTGACATCTCTGGCAGTGGACTGTCTTGAATAGACGCCATTTTTTTTATTAAGACTAGGAAATTTTGGTGCCTTTTCGCATAATGAACGCGATCAATTCAGCCAATCAATACGCAGCTTCGTCAACATGTCGACGAAGCAATCGTTCGCCCGAATTTGGCTCGCCGATACCCCCCGAGATGTCGCTTGTCGAGCAATAGATCGCCCTGTTAAGCGCGAAAACGACGAAAGGCGAGCAATTTACGAAGCGAACCCTTGCTTGGGCTGTTCGGCGAAGTACAATTCGGGCAATTAAGAACATGCTTAAAGGGTGAAACTTATAATAACATTAAACGTAATTGATACGTAGTAATCATATATAGGGGGTAGTTAATGTAATGTTTAAAATGTACATATACATTTTTCAGTCATATAATATTTATCTAATTTTCCATTATTAATTTAGTTTTATCATTTTAAAGCTATAGATGTAAGCTAATTATGTGTTTTATAAACAAAAAAAAGGAAAACATTTAGAAATATTAATATTATCACAATACTAAGGCAAATAAAACGGGTTAATTATCTCCCTTTATTATTTTACAGTGATGCCAAAAAAGTTATGTTTTGTAATATAACTAATGCCGTTGTTAATTATTATTTGTTTATAAAAATCCAGCATTATGGTATTTATTTCAACTGGCAATTAGATTTTTAAAAATACTTTAAGTTGAAACAGTTGTAAACAAACATTTCCTGCTATAATTTTATTTATTTATTTAATAAATAAAAGAAGTAGCTGAATATTTTGAAATTTATTTCACGGCAAGATATGTCAAGTTTTAACGCAAATTCATTCCAATAGTCTAACAGTCCAAGTAATGTTTGACCCCCGTCCTTGTAAGTGCAAGTTCAACTCATTGATATGTGTCGCTATGCCATTCCAAAACATCGGCTTTAACAGTCAGGTCTCATCATTGCAGACCGAGGGGAAAAAATGCGTTAATTTCATTAATGGCTTCCAATCAAGAAATGCATCTATTAAAAGGTCAACCTCGTCTGAGACAACAAACACTGGGTGCAACAGCAGATCTTTATATTTTATATCACTATCTTGTACATGAGACTTGAATCGAATGTAAATAAATAAAAATTGGCAAGCTATACAATTGACTACTGTAAGAATATATTCAATCACAGATACAATTCTAACGATGAAATATTGGCATGCAAACTTCCATGAGACTTTATATTCCACATTCAGAGTCATTTTCATGTAGTTCGTATAAAAACATCTTCCGTGGAGGTCTATCGCGTTCCACTGAAAATCGCTCTGCTTGCCAAGTCTGGCACGCGTTCCTTTTGGTTGCCGCCCCCTGCTCTATGATATTGTTTAAATGTGTCAATTTATTGTTTATGTCATTTAATATTTCGATCAAGTAAATGTCATTTAATAGTTCGATCAAGTTTTCAGCTTCTCTCTTTCTCTCTCTCACTCTCTTTCTTTCTCACGTTCTTTCTCTCTCTCTCTCTCTGTCTCTCTCTCACTCTCTCTATATCTTTCAGCTTTCTAACGTTTTTCTCTTTATCTCTGTCTCTCTTTCTCACATTCTTTCTCACTATCAAACTCTCTCTCTCACTATGTATGTTCTAAATTTCCATTCTAAAAAATTATAGATTTAAAATAACAACAATAGACGAACATATGTAGAACATTATCTTATCTTATCTTATCTTATATATTACAGACGCTCCTTCTATAAAGAAGATTATTGCGTCCTACGCTCATCCGTAGTCCGAGTCTAGTCTTGCATTTTTATTAATGTTTTAAAGTTTTATATGATGTTAAGTTACTGGTTTTCCTGGTTTGTTCAGGAAACCCATTCCATGTCCGAATGCCACTCAGGAAGACAGAGTACTTATAAACGTTTGTTCTCGCATAAGGGATAAGGAAAGTGTTTTTGTCTTTTTGTTTATCTGAACTTTGCAACACGTTGTTATTGGGTTGTATTTCTAAATTAGAGTTCAATGCCCTATGAAATTATAAATATTAGGCTACCTTTAGGCCTAAATATAAAAACTTAGGGATTAAAACCAAAGACTTATAATTACTTGGTAAAGTGCAATACAAACGGGAACCTCGGAAATTCCGAAAAGAAGTCCTTCGAGTCATCATATAGCAGAAATATTAAATCAAGCGATCCATCTTATTTATAGACTTTGTAAAAACGTATGATAGCTAAATTGGCCGGAGGCTGAATAAAGTAATTAAGGTAATGTAACAAATAAAGAACAACGCCCATTTTTTTTTTACACATAATAAACAATGACTTTTTGTGGCTTCTCCACCTCAACATCTGAAATATTTAATTAAAACAATGATGTCTATGCACAATTCCTTAGAGATAGAAGATCGATCACGTGATACTATGTAAACTAAAAAAAAAATGGCTGATTTTAGATTGATCTTAATGGCACCTATGCTTATTAAAAAGTTTATTTTTTCACATATCCTTGAATATTGTTATATTCAATTCAATTCAATTTTATTCAGTCAATGCGTTTTACATCGAAAATATGTGATGTTGAATGTGACATCTACAAAAAAGAAAATTACATTACAATAATAGTTAGACACAACAATTAAAATTAATAAAATGTACATTATGATAATATACAGAATATGAGGAAAATTATTACAATTATGATCTTATAAGACGCTTCTGTCTTGTATTATTGAACAGTTTAACTGCTTGCGGATAGCAGCTGTTAACAAATCTGCTGCTACCTCTAAATGCCCGGAGGCGACGGCCATGTGGAAGAAATTCAAAATAGTGAAATTATAAATGATGCTCACGGAAGCAACAATGATTATAGACATACAATTATTAAAGAACAACACCTATTTGTTGATCTTTCAAAGGAAATCGATGGAAAAATTTTAGATTTTTTACATGATAATTTAGAGGTAGAATTTGCGCACCATACAGAAGCGCAGTAAGTGCCCATCTCATTCAATTCATTATTTATCAAGAGTATCTAACAATTATCACGTGACCGGAAAAGACTTCTGCACAAACCTCAATTAGAGCGCAGAATATTATAGCGTGTAGACAATGCGCTATATGAAGCATTATTATCACAAAACTATAATTATATCTTAAAACTGAAGGGTGGTTTGGGGGGGGGGGGGGGGGAGTAAAAATGAACAGAACAAAAGCAACCATTAGGAATATATGAGGTTTTAAAAATTCTTAGATATCTAATCTGATAACGATTGTTCTAATAATGATGTTATAATGATGAAAATTGTATTTTTACTTTTTGTAGAAATAGTTTTGCAAAACGTGAAGTCGTAAATGAATAATTCATTTATTTATAGACTCAGGTAGAACAAGCTTCATATTGAACGAGAAAAAAATGTTATTTTTCGGCTTTTTTTCCCCCATTAATGTGCTGACCCCACACGCCCTTAGTGAGGGGTCGACAACCTGTAGAACGCGTGCCAGACTTGGCTCGAAGAGCGATTTTCAATGGCACGCGGAAGACTTCTAAAGTGTCATTTCGAGTCTCTGCTACATAAAAAAAAAATTTTGTGCTAATGCATAATGACTTTTAGGGCAGTTGGCAAGCTGAATGAGTTAAAAATCACTTTTTGGCACACTATCATCAAAAGGTTGCCGACCCCCGCCTTAGTGTCTCTTAGCTTTACACAAACTCACAATCTTTAATCCAGGGGTCCGCAACCTTTTGATAAAAGCGTGCCAAAGTATGATTAATGATTCATCCATAGTGGTCATACTGCTCTTGCAGTCAATTTCTCGTCGAAGAGGCCTGAATCGACTTTATTTTTTTTTATTATTTTTTTTTTTGTTTTTTTTGGCGGGGGGGGGGGGAGGGTTTTCTACGTGCCATTTAAAATCTCTCTGCGTGCCTAGTCTGGCACGCATGCCATCGGTTGCCGACCCTTGCTCTAATCTACGTGTTCTTCGAGAAACTAAAATTACTCTAGTTTCTTGAAAAAAAAAAAAAAAAAAAAAAAACAACAACACTGTAAGCAGATATTTCTTAGAGATGCCATCGGCGTACCTCGGACATAAAATGAACGTGGGTGATCGATACGGAACATTTATTACCCTCCATAGATCATTAATTTCATAGAGAGTTTATTAAAGGTCCCATTCGCCTTCCGGACATGGTGTATCAGATAAAATCCCAGGTCCTTGTGATGTCTGATAGTCTGAAAAAGAAATGGGTTATCCTGTCTAGTTTATGGGATCAAGTTTGCTCAGTCTCCAGCTAGCCTTTAGTTGAATTAAAACGTAGACCAAGACCTCCTTAGCTGCTAGACAAATCGTCTTAAGTTAGCCTTTAGTTAAATTAAAACGTTGACCAAGACCTTCCTAGCTGATAGACAAATCGTCTTAAGCTAATGCGTTTCCTCTAATGTTTGTTAAAAAGAATTAATTACATTGGACAGTCTACGCTTCCGGTGTGTGTCTTGTAAGAATTAATTTTCATTGGGTGGACAGTTAGCCTATACTAGACATTATTTTCCTGAGAACTAATTTGATTGGTTCAATTCAATTAGCTATTCTATTTCTATTAAATCGACGAATATACATTTATCGTGTTCATATATTTAGCTTGACATTCTAGTGAAAATTGTATCAAATTTCTTTTTTTTAATCAGACATCCAACAATAATCTTTTGTATAGAAGGGTCTTTAATTAAAGACATACTATTTAAAATTGTGAATTACGTTGTTTTTTTTTGAAGTGCCATTCTAAAAGAACTGGGTTCGTATCTGGGGTAAGGGGAAAAAAAGGCCGAATATTTTCTGGAACATAATCTTACTACTACCTAGCTCCATCGATAATTATGGAAAGTAGAAAGACGGCTTTGCATTATGTTGGCCACGCGATTACGTCGTATGTTATGGGAACAGAAGAAACTAGTCAAAAACTCTTCATTACATATAGGGAAAGAACACTGTCTGGAGATGGGTTGTGCTACTTTACTTTGATTTTATTTAATATGCTACCTTAATACACATTATATAACCGCTAAGAAAATAATATAACATCATTTATATGATTTAGGATTTTGGGCATTGTCATATAAAAAAAAAAGAAGCTGTAAAACTAACATAGTTATGATGTTCGTTTTGAAGTAAGAACAAGCTATTTCTTCCCGAATCTAGTCTATATCGTAGCAACAGTAAAACTAGAGGGGGAAGAAATAATAATATATCTTTCTCATCAGTCAGTCTCCAAGCTTGTCGTTTTATAGCAAGACATTCCTGGACCATTACTGTTGCTTCTTCCTTTGTAATTGACACAAAGGGACCAGAGAGAGAGAGGTGGGAGGGAACATAGTAAGTAGGGGGCGGGAGGGAACACAGTAAGTAGGGGGGCGGGAGGGAAGACAAATGTTTCCGCCATGACTTACAAGGGCAACATTGATCTTGTAAAACTAACTACATCGAAGTCATCTTCTTTTTTTTTTTCTTTTTTCTTCTACTTTGGTTTGGTAGAATTTTGGTGTATGTTCGTTTCTAATGGTAAGAGGGTCTTGTTTTTCTTCCTTTTGCTTATCTTCCTTTTAAGAGTTAGATAGTTGTATAAATTTCATATTGAAACAGAAAACATGCAAATGAGTTGTCTGGTCTTTGTTAGATTCATTGTTATCCTGGATTACTGAATGAAAACATTTGACCTATACCTGGGTGTTTTATACTTTTATGGCAATTACATCGTTTGTTTTCTTTTTGTCATGGCAATGAAATCATGAATTGTGAGATAATTTGAATGTAATTGTAGACCGGGAAAAAATACCTTAATTTAATGTTAGCCGGGAATATTATTTTAGTGTGTGCGTGAGTGTTGGAAGGACGTACTAGTGGGTCATTGCTGCCCTTATCCACCCAGTCAAACAGCTAGAGTCAAAACATATTTTTATTAAGGTCTTCATTAAGTGTGGTCCCTTAAATTTACAGTAGATATGTGCTTGAGGAATTAAATGTATTTTAGTGATTTTAAAACAAAACTATTTGCTCTAAAAGACATCTTCTTGAAACAAATTCAAAAGAATATAGTATTACTTAAAGACATTTAAGCTACATGAGACTAAATCCTCTATATTTTAAAATCAAGTACAAATACAAGGTGTCTTAATAGAAGCTCTTATAATAAAAAAAATAATGAGTCAAATGCAATCATTTTAATGTTTACGAACAAGATTTCTTGAATTAGCGATTGCAATCACGTGACAAAAAGCGCGTGCTCTTTGTTTACTTTGTCTAGTGGTGATAAATGGCAGCCGTATTACTATAGTCCTTAAGAAGGTTTTATTTTAAATGTGATCATTTTATAATATAATGTAAAACATATATAAAACACTGGCAAGCGATGTAAATTAACATTCAAAGCTCAAATTTAAACCATTAAAAATCAATGGAAATGTTTCCGTAAGTGCCAAATATTTCATTGAAGATGTCGATTGTCGAAAGTTAGCCTATTACTAGTATTACTTACTATCTAAAAGTTAGTAAAAGTAAGGCATATAGCAAAATGTAGGCCTACAAAGTTTCAAAAGAGCTATTGAAAAACTATAAAAGCCTAAGATCTTGTTTATTTCGTGGACGGATTACTAAGGACTAGTATCACAGTTAAATATCAAGATTTATGGAAACTAATTCCTTATATTTTGGGTTTAAAATATACAATGTTTATTCCCCATTAATGCCATTCTCACCAAGATGGCCGCTAATATTTACACAACTAAAAAACCAAGGCCACGCCTATTGCAATCGCTCTATTGTAAATGCTTTCATTTTACTAAATAACTTTCTGAATTTAAAGGAACACTCTATATAATTTAATATTTTGCTTGGAAAATAGTGTTTTTATTTCTTGTTTTGATTTAAATTAGTTTCAAGTTTATCGCTGGCTTTTTTTTTTAGAATAGAAAGACTTGAGAAATAGCCTTGAAGATGGAAGAAGAAAGAGAAAAGAAAAGATATATATATAAATAGCCAATAAAGAGCCAAGGCGTGAAACTGGCCAAATTACCTGTCTTCTGGAAAGACGGGTGAAGACATATGGGCGACTTTAAAGGTCGTTTAATAGTTGTCTGTAGAGTTTCTCTCTCGTCGCCAACACAAATAGGAAAGGGCTGATGACGACATTAGAACTAGTCTAGAGCTAACTGAAGTGAGTACTCTCGGCGATTTCCTGTAGGGTCGTTTTTGCGACGTGTGCAAAAGATGTGACGTAAGCGACACGAAAGTTGACCTAACATTATCCCGATGAAACCGATATCCATGTGACGAATGGGTGAGTCATAAGCGTTATAATAATTGTGGTATCGCGAGATATTAAAATGTTTTTTTTACTAATTATCGAATGTAAGTAAAGTATCCCGTCAGACCAAATTGATCCATAGGGCCGGCGAAACAGAGTTCACCAGTCTATGTGGCCACGGTATGCTAAGGGATTGTGTGGCTCGTACAATGCCCAGCCGCCATTTACCTTTCCCCAACTAAATTCAGGCACCCATCAGAGCTGGGTAGACTCAGAGGCACCCACCTGACACGGGAACACATACTAGGATTCGAACCCACAACCTTCGGTACGCCAGACGAACGCGTTGCCGCTCGGCCACCATGCTGCATATGGAATGTTAAAATTATGGGATATTTTGTGTGAGTGTGCAACTGAAATCGAGACTCTAGATGTGTTTGTGTGCTTTTTTGTTTGTTACAATACGTTTGGTGTTGTTCAAGGGAATATCTTAATGAGTGCCAATGGGAATGCGTTCGTGAACGCCCATATTGTGTGAGTAAGTTCAACACGTGAATGTGTGTATAAATGTTTAGCACACACAGATTTCTTTTTACTTTGATTTCTAAACGTGATTTCAACTTTCCATTGTTGACTGTTCTGTACACTCAGAGGACTACATTTTAAACAAATCCTCATCCTAGCGGGAACATACCACCGATAAACATTGCAACATCTAAGAAAGCAACGTCTCTGGTAACTTTTACAACGCATTTCCGGAATGGTGCAATTCCTTTTGAAATACGATTTCCGATGTTGCAAGACTCAGCGTCATTGATACTCATACCTTTTTTTCTCGGGTCACGGTTTAGGGACTTGGGCATTAATTAGACCAACGTTCCGGATTTTTTATTTTTGTCGTTGAAGATAAAGGAGTAATATATTCCGGCTGTTGTAGTAATACATACTGAGATCACAGGCTAGAATAAGAGATTAGACAGGAGCAGGCAAGATTCAAAGCTGGGTTATTTTTTTTATTATCGTTATTTCAATCTAATTTCTAACTACAATAATGTATTATTTTTTTATTATTTGTGAGCGCTACTGACTCCAGAAATTAAATCGGAACAAAGAAATGTAAGAAATATAATGTACCCGCCTTTATTGACCAAGACATGCATATGGATTGTGTTGCCAGCACAGGCCCTGTCGTTAATTTGTATCCGAATCAAAATGTATGCCAGCGTCGAGACTTGAACAAAAATCATCAAGTACCAGAGAAAAATACACCCCCCCCCCCCCCCCCCCCACAAAACAAGAATTTGGAAACCAGTGTTTTCCAGCTCTGCTAATGGATGCAATAAAATTAAAACCGTCCATAATCTGTTCCAAATTAGATCATTTAAATTTTAAACAAATAAACAATTTGTGTTTACACTTTGTTGGAGTAAAAAACAAACAGATTGAATTGATTTAATTGAGTTGTTCTTGGAAACAGGCAAATGCAGTTGTGAACAAATCCTCTTTCTTGTTTCCTTAAAAGATTAAGAATTAAATCTGATTAGGAAAACGTAAAAAAGAATTCACATAAAAACATGAAAATCTTGTTGAAAAAGACGTAGTAGATCCCAGGATTTCTTACTGCCAACTCGAATTGAATAACTACTATAGGAATGACTATTACAAAAAATACTAATAAAGGAATAACTATTATTGGAATAACTACTTTAGGAATAACTATCATAAGAATAACCATTACAGTAATAGGCCGAACTACTAAAGGAAAAACCACTACAGAATAGTGTTTCTAAGATAGGCTATAATTTTAATAATTTACAAAAAAATTATAATAATATCTTCTGAAATATTTTAATAATAAAATATTTTTTTTATAATTTATTTCTTTTTAATAACAACTTATTACTTGTATATTGCATAAAAAAAATATTGATATAAATGAGCTAAGTACGTTTTTATAATATATAGGCCTTATATATATCTATATCTATTTAAATATATACACATATATATATCTATCTAATATAAATATATATTCAAAATGTATTTGTATTGTTGTTACAGTCGAAGGTCAATATATAACAAAAATCTCAACGTTTCAATTAGAAATATATTTATTTTTCGGTGAGTGCTGGAAATCTCCAGTGGCTTCATATTTTGCATCTCCGTGGAACGAGTTCTGTCTCCATTGATAGATGCTCCAAGGCAATTTGCTCATGCGCGCGGCGCTAGAAGCTCTTGGGTTTCCTATTTCCTTTCTCCTACAGACCAAGGCCAACGGCTGTCCTTATGATATGCACCCCCATCAATCAACGCACGCCACGTGTTGCATCACGAGATATCAACCAGGCTGTTAGTTCATACATTTAGAATAGATACTCAATCATACGGCACGCCTGTGAGAAGGAGGGGTGGGGTGCTATCTCTTAGCTGGGCCATGCCAATAAATTGAAATGGAAAGAGCATTGATCAAAAAGTGTTTTGCATTTTAATTTCATGCCTCTAAATGTTTTAATTTTGTTTAACCATCCATACACCTACTAAAAATATAAAAATTAAACATTTTAGAATATATTCAAAATCGCACGGGTCACCCCTGTGGAGGGGTTGGGAGGGCGCACTCACTGCTCCTTTACCGGGCCATGCAGATAAATGGAAAATAAGAAGGAAGGCTGGGCATAACACAATTTTAAAAATAGATTTCGTGCCATTACATTTTGATCAAACCAATTCTGGTTTCAACCCGAAAACGAAACCCTTCCGAACGTTATAATTTAGCTTTCGGCCGAAACCGAAAGATAAACCGAAATTGCCCAATTAAAATGATTTTAAAAGACTGCACAGTAATCCCACACTCCATTTTCGGACAATCTTTGTGGTTTTAAATTATCCTTTTATTATTAACTTCAAATTAATTTCTACTTCACATAGATCGATTCGCAACAGTTTAACTAACAAAATTTATCAATAATCAGAGTAATAGATGTAGAACTAACGTTGAATTTTGAAAGTTAAAATGCGTAAGCTATTCGGTTAATGACCAAAAGTCAATATCAGTTTCGGCCGAAAGAGAAACCAAACCGAAAGCTAACTTTTTTTGCTTCGGTCGAAACCGAAACTACGCCGAAAGAGTTCATTTGCTTACTTTCGGCGCCGAAACAGAAACATTAACCGAAGTTCGGTCGGCCTCTACTTTGTATTTTATTAAATGTATTTTTTTAAATTAAGAACACAAACTCGTACACAAACAGATACTAAATACATTTATAACACCAAATATCAACGAACTTGTTTAATACGTTGAAAGATCAAAGCGCCCAAAGAAAGAGACAAGAATATAGGACTCAGAAAGTCTAAAGAAATTCCTAATCCCTAAACTTAATTTACTTAATTGGTGTCTGAATTAAATTTCATTTAAAAAAAACGGCTTCAATGACTATATGGAATTAAACCTCCCTGGTAAGGTATGATGGGAATAAAATTCCATTAAAATAATTGCACTTCGATCTGGCAGGAAAATAAAATTAGTTTTAGATCAATAGTTGACACTTATAGTTTCTTTTGAATTTAGCATACGTTTGCCGGATTCAGGTAAAAGCTTCCATTTAATATAGTTTGGTTTTATTCCATCTATACTTTCGTACATTTTATTTTTTTAACTTTCTAATATCTTTAAGTTCACTATAATTTAGCAAGTAAGACTCTTAAATGAATGAAAGCATGTATAATTAATCTATAATCAATGGCATACATTTCATATATGTTTATGTTTATAAACAGTTCCGAAAAGAAGAACTGTTCAATTATGTAGTCTAACAGTCCTGGAACTTTTTGAAAGAATAAATCTGGCAACAGGAAACAAAATGAATGCTTTGTAGAAGTCTCTGGTGAATTCTGAATGTGTATGATAGACTTCCAGACTTGTATCATCTATTTTCATAAACTGGGCTGGTTTGACATCTACAACAAAATGTTTACTAATGTCAACTGACTGCTGTACATTATACAGTGATTCAAAGATAATACCATTAGTTCCAAACTACACACTACTCACATACATAAAACCATTATTACACCGCTTAAACCCCTCTCTTTGCCAGTCAAAAAACAAAGTTGTTGTTTCTCATGTGTATTGACCAGTTTTGTCTTCTTTATTGTAAAATTGTATTGTATTAGAAATCGTCTTTTGTACATTATATGTTTTTGATACGCTGTACTTATCTCAACCCACTTCTCCCACCCCATCTCCCCCCCCCTCTTTCTCTGCTGGTCGCCTGGACACTTAGCTGGGATACAGAAATGACTCCTCCCTGCTGCGGCTGAACGTTAATTTGTTTTCCTTGTTTCAATTGCAAATTCAATTCTGTCAAAGGTCAGAACTATTTTCTTCTTCTGTTTTTTTGTTCTTGTTGTCATAGTCGCCCGTGATGTTGGGAATTATCTTCCCTTGTCGCTGGATTGCGTTTCCTTGTCCGCTAGGTTTGCTGTACTACATAACTAACCCTACGATATTACAATCAGCGGCGGATTTACATCGATACAATTGACTTGGCACGTAAAGCCTGATCAGTTACAGTTATTATATTAATTGTAAATCTGAATAGGGTAGTGTTTATAAAGTATGGAGAGAATCATCATAATCGGTCAGAACTACGCAATTGCCACAACATAAAGATAACATTAAGCAATGAAAATGTTAACCCTTCCCGTACCGACCTACTTCTATCTATGCGCCCGGGACTGTAAGGGTTAATAGGTTTTCTAGAAAGGGAACAGGGATTAGCTACAACACAGTAGGCTATGCAACATGCTAAAAATAACTTTAAGGAGTAATGGCTAAATCAGTGGGGTTCAGGGAACAAATGGAAGCAAATTGTACAGTGAAATGAATCAGCCCAACAAACAGGACAACATAAAGTTTTTTCCCTCGCAAAGAGCAATGGACTATATTCCAGTTAAGAACAGGACATATAGCGCTCAACTCACCTTTATAAAATAGATCAATCACACTGTAGACATTCACCCTTCCCCCCAACCCACATGAAACAGTAGACCATTTCCTACTTGACTGTACCTGGCTAACCAACCTCAGACCAACACTACTCCCCACTCAACCAACACACTATAAATATGACCAACAATTAAATATGACCATATAAATATGTAAATAGGCGACGCACTGCCAACGGCAAACGGTTCTCCAGAACGTAAGAAATGGTTTAAATATAATAAATAAAGTAAACAACGGGCGGAAATCATGAAATTCCGTTTCTTCTAGTGTGGCATCAGGACATGGAATGAGTTATCTAAGATAAGTTGTGTGGGTTTGTTTTTGACTAAATCCTAGAAGCAAGTATTCCTGTATTATGTACATGGCAGAGAAAGCTTTAAGAGAAAATGACCTACTTCTTTTGGGCTATTTAATATTTTAGTTTGAGACGCCGTCAGGTCCTGCGCTTAATCAATGCCAGTACCATATAATAAATCAAAACATTATCTATTTTACAGAAGCTTTATATTAATATATTTAACTGTCTGCACTTGTAATGATTATTTACGCGATTAAATCTCGTATAATCCACACAGCTATAGTTTAAAACATTTTTTTACCATGATACAGTCTGAAGTCATGATACATAATAAATAAATAAACGCAAACTGGTACTGGTTTTCAAATGATATAACACTACAAAAAAACAACACTAAATGAACATGAGAATTTGAGCCAGTGAAAGTTGGTTATGAGATTGTGTATACGAATGAGAAAAAACCTTGAATACAACAAAGATGTCACTGCTCAGGCGACAATGTTGAAAGTGAATATAACATATAAGAAACAAACGTCCACGGTGAAACATCTATACATTGTTTAACGCAATAATTCATACTTTAAATTATTCAATGTTCTCCAACCAGGCAAGACCACCAAAATAGCGTTATAGCTCGTTTATATTGAGTTCAAATCTAATTTTGCATTTGAATGAAGACCTCTGTACTTTATGCTAAGTAGTCTGTTTTTACTAGCGTTCTCAACTTTATCTAGTTAATATTAGATAAAAACACCAATCTTGCATTCAATATCATTTAGAAGATATAGTATATAGTAATTCACCAATGTTTACCTTAGATAACATTTAACATGCTTTAGACCCCTACTGTATTACTTATATGTTGGGTCGGTTAATGCTACATTGATTTAATTTGTCTTTTTTTAAATCATTAATTAGCTTTGTCTCCTAAAGTAATATCCGTGTTCTTAGTTGTATGTTAAATGCGCTCTGAGCTTACACTATATTTGTTGGCAGCGCCATACAAATATTATTATTATTATTTGTGTTGAATTTTCTATATTTAAAATGTTCAAGAACAATATCAGGCAGATACAAATATATATATATATATAAGTAATACACTAGATGAAAATATGTCTGGCGATCACAAGAGCTGAACAAGAACTGACTTAACTACAACCTAAACACACACTAGTTAAGAAAAGTCTTCCAATCAGATTTGTTCCCCGGTTAATCGCGAATCATGCCTTTTTTTGTTTAAATAGGGTTTTATACAAAGTCAATCTGCAGACTTACAAACAAGCCTAAACCTCAATTTCCACGTAATGGATGTGATAGACGTTAGCATTTTTTTTAATCTTTTAAAATATCTCGAAGTCCTCCCACTTTCCTCGGACTCTTAATACGCACAATGAATGGTCACTGTTCATTGCACTTGTATTTCTAACCTAAGTTCGTAACACTAGCCATGAGAACCAAGGAAGTAACGAGACGGTCCGTTAGACTTGAATGCTAATCGCCATCGACTGTTGCTTGTACTCGGAGAGGGGCTTCTTACCTTCTGAAGGGTGGCCGACGTCAGGTTGTACTTCTCCCCCTCTGAGTGAATCAGGGTCACCTTGTTCCACTTGAACCTTTTCAGGATGGACACGACGCTGGCGCAGATCTGTGACACGGTTGGCTTGGTCCGGGCAAAGGTTGGGTAGCGCCTTTTGTTGCTGACCTCGGGGTCTGTGCAGTGCTGGAATAATAAAATGAACAAGTAAAAACTTGTGGTACACTCGTTCATGAAGTTACCAAAACGTAGGTAGTCGTGAGTTAAATTCAATAGGGTAAATGGGGCGTGGAATGCATAAACGATCAAAGCTAGGATAAGTAATGGCGGTATGTTTTACTAGAATTATGAGAAATAAATTATTTGGAACATTTTTTAGAAAATGATATTAGGTAGCGTGTGAAATTACTACAGTTATATGTTTACATCATGTCAAATTGATAACATTAAGTCTGAGTATTATATTATTAGATTTGTTCTTTTTGTATAATGCATTAAGAGTCATTTGATAATAAAGTATATAATCATAGATTAGTGATTTTTTTAGTAGAAAGTTATTGTTCTTGTAGTCGCAAAATATTGCTAGTACGCATTTTCCTTAGCCTTCTGATACCTTCGGGAAAATCGATTCTAGAACTTGCTGCACCAAAACCTATATTAAGCACGCAGAGGTGTAGTTGTTGATGTTATTCAGAGCGTTAAAAAACTATATGTATATATTTATAACCAACCAGTCATGTGACTTCACTCTTCATTACTTTAATCACTGTTAAGAAGTCCAAGACTTAATATCTTTAAACGTTCGTCGAGAGGCTGGAGTGTATTATTTCACAGTAAACCATACCCTAGACCAGGGGTCGGCAACCTTTTGATAATAGAGTGCCAAAGTAAGATTTCTAATTCAGTCAGCGTGCCAATAGCCTAAAACTCATCCTGTTCAAGCACTCAATTTTTTATTAAAAAGGCATGAATTCTTGCTTTCTGGGCTGTCCCGCGTGTCATTAAAAATCGCTCTGTGTGCCAAGTCTGGCACGCGTACCGTAGGTTGCCGATCCCTGCCCTAGACAAAAGACTTATGTTCATTTAATTAATAAATCATCATAATTAAATTAAATATTTTTTAATGGGCCAATGTTTAATTTTTATTTTTTTAAAGAGAGCGCCAGAAATTCAAAAAAAAAAAAGAGGCGCGGGTCACAATTGGCCCGCATGCCATAGTTTGACCACTCATCAAAAACTTATGTACTATGTGTGCAAAATAAATATTGTTCATAGTTTATTGACGAGGACTACAAGCGATGGTTACTGCACACAGTACAATAAAGGCATAGTCAAAGACATAACAAGAAAATTATAACATTAGCAAACAATATCAAATTATATAGAGACAACAATAGTAAACTGCTTTAATATTGTAGTGAGCGCTACAGATAATAACCAAAACTTTTTTTTTTTTGGGGGGGGGGGTCTATAGGCTGCGAGAAGTAAAATTTAAGAAGAGTGTTAAAATACTATTGGTAACTAAATGTTGTCACACAATAGACAGCCAATATATCTGGAACAGACTACATTTTAAAAAAAATCAACAACATCAATCCACTATACGCCACACCATCATCGCCGCTGGGGGATTTTCTTTTACACTAACAAATTTCTAGTACAAATCTACATGTTTTATTTATTTTTTTGTTTCGAAATGGTCAAATTTTCTCTTTTTTTTTTTTACTCAAAGAAACGTAAGAGAAAATTAAAGCTTAATTGTCTGGTAGCGTGAAAAAAGAAATTTGTGATGTCCTTAGTTAAATCAGGGGTCGACAACCAAGGGAACGCGTGCCAAACTTGGAACGCGAGCGATATTCAATGGCACGTGAGAGACCTCCAAAAGGTGTTTTTTTTATTGATAAAAACAACAACATTTTCCGGTTCTAAATGTGGAAAACTGACTATTGAAACCGCTGTTTTTCAGTGAGTTGAGCTTGCATTTATATGGACCACTGGAATGGATTTACATTGAAACTCGACATATCTTGCCGTGAAATAAATTTCAAAACATTTAACTACAGGCTACAGGTACATCCCACTGTTAAAGAATATATTAAGATAGACAGTTGGACTTTTTTCAGAAGTACATCGAAGCACTCAAAGTGGAGTTTTCTAATCAAAGGCAAGACTTTCAAATTTCAAATTGATGAACTAATTTTGTTTATACTACATCAAGCATAACTAGTTTGATATATGATATTACTACAACCTTCTTAGATGTAGATATTTTTTAAAGTGGAGAAATATTGGCGATTTTAAAATGGAGCATGTTAAATTTTAAAAGTTTCATAAATGGGAATCCAAATGTGCACATTTGCGGAAAAAATCTGGAAGGAAGCTGCTTAGGAAAATCATCTGATATTCTCTACTGCTAGGCATTCGCTCTTTTACTTTCAGCTTTTGGTTCAACGTTATACTTGTGAACAGATTTTATCGCACATGAAAGCTGTTTTAAGCATACAAAGAGGTCACCTACACTTGACCGCTCATTAATTGATACAGTCTAATTACATTCAATAGAGTTTGTATGCTCATCTTCTTTAATTTAAAATAAATATATTTATTTTAAAACAAATTTATTAGTATTATTAATTTAGAAATATAAAAGACTTATTTAATAGCTCTGTATTATGTAATTTCTGTAATTATTAATGTTTATAATATTAACTCCTTAAATGGACAATTTATCTGAAATGTTTATTTACAACTGTTTGACGTAATACAATATTGTTATGAATACCATCATGTTGAATTTTTATAAAGAATTAGATCTAATAATTAGTCAGTAATATTTGTTATATTACTAAACATAAATTGTTGAGCATCACTATTGAATAAATGTGTACACATTTTTTTATTACAGGGAGATAATTAATCCGTTTCATTTGAGCGAATATTTCTAATAATATTATTTTTTTTTTTCTTTTATAAAAAAAAATTAATGGCTTACAATGTATAACTTTGAAATGATGAAACTGTAAAAAGTGTTTGAAAATTATATAAATATTATATTATGACTAAAGAATTTATATGTATATTTTCAAATATTACATAACTACCCAGTCCGTATTATTACTACGTATTTATTCCGCTTAACAATAGTGGACGATAATTGACAATTATCCAAAATACGTAAAATTACATCTCAGTAAAAATGAGGTCAAAATATCATTACCTAGTTGCAGATGCTAGGGCGACAGGGATCGGACGGCGGCACGGATAGAACCCGGGACAGTGTAGGTTGACAGTCCGATAAACCAACCACAGTACTAGCCGGCCGCACTGACCATACTGACCCATACTTCTTCGAAAATTGATTGCGATTCCTATTGCTTAATAGTATAATAAGTAGGCCTACTGTTGGGGGATATCAGATATTTAGCAGCACTTTTTTATATCGCATTTCATCCAAAAACGAAATGATTCAAAAAGCTGAGGTGTTCAAATTATATCCGGTACATTTGTACCACCCACTTGCCCTTCACCGCCGCCCAATCGCACCCTGGAACGTCAGCGCCCCCCCCCCCCCCCCAAAGCTTTTCACCGTCCCCCCCCCCCCGGGGGCGATAACGCCCCCATTGAGAACCTATGGGTTAAACAGTGTATTCAGGCTGGCTAAGTAACGAGTAAACAGTTTATGTACAGTACTAATTGTTTGCAACGCTCTTCATTATCATACGTCTCTCGTCTGCTGTGCGATTATATTATTAGATAGATAACAACACGTTGTTGATTTTTGGAGGGTGGGGATAAAGACATGGATTCAGGAAATAGATTGAAAGGTCAAAACAGACAAAGAGGTCAAACACAAAAGTTGGTCAACACACGAATGGGTAAAAATAGTCGGGATGGTTCAATTAGACGGATTGGGTCAACACATTGACCTGAAAGCTCCAGATTAACACTTAACATGCCAAAGGTTTTTTACGTAATATGTGCTGCATTGCTAACTTGTTTTTTTTTTGTAACTTCACAAAATTAATGTTTGGAATTTAAAAAAATTGTGGAAGCATGAAATCTCTACCATTTATGCAAAATAGAATACCATACTAAAAAATTACGTTTTCATGCAAATTGGTGTCACGTGACCATGCCGGCCATCTTGAATTTTGTGACATTTATAGAAAAATATGTACTTGTGTCCACTTTTTTTTATATCTTTGAGAACCATCGGCAAATATGAGTGCACTGTTACAGCATAGAAACATAGCTAGTAGACCATACTAAGTAAAACAAGACAAATTCAACAATAAAAAAAGAAGTTTGTATTTCAATTGGCCCTTTTCTTTGCCCATGAATTGCGAAACGATTTTGCTCAATTTTCTTCTAGTTTACCAAAACTGGTTAGTATCTTTGATAACGTACAAATCTGTAACAGTTCAATATCCACTTGTGAAATCTCTACCATATATGTAAAACAGAATACTATACTAAAAAGTAACGTTTTCATGCAAATTGATGTCACGTGACCATGGCGGCCATCTTGAATTTGTGACATTTATAGAAAAATATGCACTCGTTTCCATTTTTTTTATTCTTTGAGAACCATCAGTGTTAGTGCCCATATTTTTTATTATGATTAATGTAGCGTGGTATGGGCAGCTAAACATTTATTTCATTAGGCTATCATTCATAGCCTACAGTAGCGGACTGCCATCATTATATTTCACTCAGCCTAGATCTATTAATTCTTGAAAATGATTAAGAAAACGAAGTTCTTTCACTTACTTCAATATTTATTGAACAATATAAACACAGGTATGAACAGACATATTATTTGATGATTCAGGAATGCACATCCAAATTTATAATATAATAACTTCTTAGTCTTTTAATTTAATTTAACTTAACTCAATGTTTTACGCCATGCTTCTCTTCTTGGCGGAAGTCCTGACTTAACTTGCCGACGATAATTATTGCATACCGGTATATCATAAGATATACTGGTCACTGACATGTATAATATTCTAAGTGGTAAGAAGTCACACTAAATATTAAATGATACAATTGCAACTAAATGCAAATATTTAAATATAAATGACAAATCAATCAAATGACTGATCCTATAGTTATTTCAGTGAAAGGCAATATCCACAATCAGCAAATATGAGTGCAGAGTTTCAGCATAGAAACATAGCTAGTAGACCACACTAAGTAAAAAAAAACAACTAATTCGGCAATAAAAAAACAAGTTGTTATTTCAGTTTGCCCCTTGTTTTGTCCATAAATTGTGCAATGATTTTTGGCAATTTTCTGTCACTTCACCAGAGCTGGTTAGAATATTAAAACATATATAAATATGTAATTTGTCAATATTGGGTTTTGAAATCTCTATCATATATGTAGAATATAATACCACGATGGAAAATTGAGTTCTCATGCAAATTAGCGTCACGTGACCTTGGCAGCCATCATGGTTTGTGACATTTAGAGAAAAATATGTATATATAATAATAATGTGTGTACTATCTTTTTTTTTCCAGAATTATTAGCAATTATGATCGCATTGTTAGAGTAAAAAAAACATCCTTAGTATACAAAATGAAGTAACAAAACCAACAAAGGCTGCAATTGTTTTCATGTCAGTTTGCTTCTTGTTTTGTAAAACGGTTTTGCTCAATTTTCTCTCACTTGACTAAAAGTGGTTAGCATCTATGAGAAGTTATAAATATGTAATTAGTCAATATTGAGTAACAAAATATCTTTCATATATGCAAAACAACAGACTATGTTCGAAAATTAAGTTATCATGCAAATTAGCGCCACGTGGCCTAAGCAGCCATCTTGAGTTTGTGCCATTTTTTAGAAAAGTCTACTATTTTTTATTAATTGTTTTTCTCGTACAGTTTCTAAGCAATATGGCAATAAACCCATGAAAGAAAGTGTCATAAGGGGGACCGTTGAGGGTGTGGGGTTGTGGATTACTGGGGGTAGTGGTGGCTTGTTGTCGTAGGGATATGTAGCGCCGATGCTGTGATCGCCCTGGAATAATGATTAAGTCTCTCCTGGCTCGTTAGATGGTATAACGTACACAAACAGACAGTTCTAAGTTGTATACAAGCAAGTCTCTGGTGTAAGTTATGGTGTTTATTTTCATTCAATAGTCCAATGGTGAAATATATATGAATTGACACAGGAATAGCTAGGACTTAGCGTATGGTATTGTTATGTATTCTATCATTAAGGTACACAACTGCACTGTGAAAATTCTATTACTAGAGTCTAAAACATGCGGGGGGGGGGTCTAATAATAATGTGAGTCGAAGATGTACAGATAGCTACAGGCAGAACTGACGCTAAGACTAACTTCTCAGTTTTGCGCGCTAGCATCATAGTCTTCAAATCACGTGATCTACCTCAATCTGGTTGGCTAATTCTATTAATTTAGATTTAGATACGATTATGATTGGCTAGTTTGAAGATAGCTCTGTATAAAGGGATGACTTACTAGAGGGAAAAAGGAGGGGGTGTAGATGAAAGCACTTACTACAGTCGACAAGCGGGGTGGTAGGGAAACATAGAAGAGAGGAAACGATTTATCTTCCCTACAGGGGACGTAATATAGCCATGTCAAGTGGTTCAGTGGTCAAGTCTTCCACGATAGGTGCTACATATGTGCGAAAACTGTTTCCCTGGTCAATGCTCGGGAACCAGGGGGACAAAAAGAAAAACTAATAAGCCGCTGCTCCGTGCGTTGGGTAGGTGGAGGGGAGATAAGTGGGGGGGGGGAGCGCGGAAGGTGCACAGGTGGGGTTTAAGCGGGGGGGGGGTCGAATATTTGGGTCAATGACGTAATGCCTACATACATATACATTAAACTAACAAAATGGATTAATAATCAAAGACATAATAATCAAAATATAAACATTAGGTTTTACATGCTGACATATACACTCATTCATTCAATGTTGAGTACCATTTCCGAAGCATTAGTTAGTAAACTCTGAATTGGGTAAATAAAATAATGTAGTGAAGGTTGAGGAAAGGTGTTGAGAGTTACAGTGGCGTGAGATAGAGATGTTTTATGGCGTCAGACTACTCTTCCGCTTTCTATCCTAAACTTGCGCTAATCTATGATCTTACGTTCCTCTATCTATCTATCTACGTGCTAATGGATCATGGTTGCGGCCAGAACCGTGACAGAAAGAACTGGTCCTTTAGAGTCTTTTTCAAGTGGAAACGTTTTATTTAACAAATAATTTCGTGTGTAAATTAGCCAATATGTCAACGAAAAACTAAACATAATACATTTATACGATTTAATGACAACACCAATAAAAGATTAATTTACTGCTTCAAAAACAAATAATAGAATCAATATGAAATCAAAATACAAATGGAAACAATAGTACAGAATTATACATTTGTTTAAACTACACATTATACTAATTTACTGCTGTAGCTTGCAAACAATGCTATAATTCACAGATATCTGATGGATGAAAAAAAACTGGCACAATGCAGAGATGGACGTTGCAAACATAACAGTGGTATATTGTTTGAATTTTGTTATTGTAGTATTTACAAACAAGACAGTTTGGTTTGTACGCGTTGACTTTACGTATATCGGGAAAATTAACGTGCAGTTAGTCTGTCATCAATGTTTAGGGTCGGGGCAGTAGAAGTGCTCTTTCGTCACTGCCTAGTCACTTAGTTCTGAAAAAGGGATTCAAGTATTAGTTCCCTTTAGATAAAGAATATACATAATTAAGAGGTAGTAATTGTCTTTGTAGATGATGTGGCCTTTTCACTCTTATATGTCAATCAGATCAAAAAATAATATGTAAATGCAGTCTTCTATGACAAATGTCTTTATCCCTGTGTAAATTATAAACCACAAAAGTAAAATAACTTGGACTCAGCCAACATGAATGACTTTATGTCCCATTTAGTTGTCATAGATGGCATGTACTGTTTGAAAAAACAATGTGCTTTGAATGCCATCATAGACTCATTTATTGAAAGAGCTTGTCCAGGTCCATAACCTTGTCGGTATAGTGGACCCTTACTTCCAATAACAGTTGCAGTTTGAATAACGCATAATATCCATTGACATGAAGAAATTGAAAGTATATGATTAATTTGGTATCTATTTCTCCCCATCAGGGAAGTAAAAGGGGTGTGTGTGAGCCAAACTCGTGTAACCCAATAATCATCTATTGATGATTCGCTGCACAAACCCATCGCTATATGGAGAGCAAGAAATGCGGTGGGATCCATCATTCACAACACATTTTTCTATTTTGACATTCATTCATAACCTGTTCATAATGTGTTTCATTAGAGTATCAGGGACGAAAATGAACAGCCTCAAAATGTCTGCAAGAACACATTGTCTACCATTGAATGAGGGTTCCAAGTTTAAAGGTAAAAAAAAATCACTCCTAACACTTCCCAGTCACAATAAGCTATTTCGTTGCAATGTCCCTTTTGAGCGTCTAAACCGTTTGGTCATCAATGCGAGCAGGTACAGTGATGCTTGTAATAGCACTGGTTTCACCGGATAAACCAATCTTACCATTTGAATCACTTTCTAAATCTAAATTATTATTAACCTCTAAATCACAAATGTCATAATTATAATCCTCATCCTAATCCGAATCAAAACGATAAAAAATCGAATCATCCATTGCTCAATTTTATATTTACAATAAAAGTCAATACATGTAATGATAATAAAAAAAAATATTTCAAATTCACACAAGATCACGCTGTAAACACAACAGGACACATAAAAACATTTACACAAGAACAATCATTGAACATAAAAAGGCACATAAAAACACATTTACACAAGACCACGCCGTAGACTAAGCATATCAGGACACAGAAACGGTTTCAGCACCAAGAAAATCATTAACAATACAGTAAGGTACATGTAACATCGACGCCATTCTTTGTTTTGCACATTATAGTCATAACGCGTCATATAAGTCTGTGACGTCACAGAATTCATCCGTTGGAGGAAAGCGTGCTTTTACGTTATCCACCAAGTAGTTTAAAACGTTATGTTTGACTCTCATGTAAATAGTGAGAATAACGTTTTTGTTCTAGTCAAAGTTATTCCTTCATAGTATATTAGTACTGTTATGTAAAGTTATAACGGACGCTTCGCGATGTGACTACTAAAAATAATTATACCGAAAAGACTGTTGAATGAGGTCAAGATAGTCATGCCAGTCATGGTACAAGATCCAAACTCTGTACCTTGGACTATTAGGTTAAGGTTTTGAACCATTTTTAAAGACCACTATGATTTTCGACTAAAGTCGAAATTGGCATACAGAAAGAGTTTTGCAAATTCGACTAGAGTCGAGTTTGGCATACAGAAAGAGTTTTGTAAATTCGACTAGAGTCGAATTTGGCATGTTCGGTGTTAAACTGAGACTATCTGAATTTATATTTGTGTGTGAGAGAGGGAGCGAGGGGAGGAGGAGGCGTGATTTATCAGAAAATGGAACGTATAATAAAGGTGTAGCTCTGTATATGTACGTTTTGAACAAAAAAAAAGGGTATGTCATTCCAAAACATGAGTCATCAACGGGTCACAGTCACAGTCTCTTTTCAAAATGCTCAGTGCTATTGGACAGGCAAAACTAATACTCTGGAGTTGTAAGGAAGTTTGATGCGCAAGTATTTAATAATTGGAAATATTTTTTAAATAGTTCAATATGGTGCTCTTAAAAGGTCTCCAGGAAGTGAGTGAATGACGTTTTCGTGTTGATAAACAAGAGACAAGGGTACTTAAACTAAAATATTCAGTTGAGATGCGATAGTCGTTATGGACGGATGCCATAACATTTGAGCTGTTTGCTGTACGTGGACAATACAAGATTAATGTTTAACTGATTGTCCCAAGATTGACGTCATTCTCTTTATGCATCTGAGTTGCACTTGGCTACAACATTGAAGACTCCTGTTAGAGGGAGTGGTGCCAAATCTATGGAACAGCTTGCCTCTAACACTGAGAGATAATAATACAATAGTGGGCCTTTAGTAGTTAACTAGTCTAACTAGTGTCTTTCTGCCTTCCCCACTCCAAAGTCGGCATCTGGATCATTGACATAGCACGCGATGAGCATGCACATTGCAATAGCAAATTAAGAAGCGCTCTATAAATGACATTCTTCATCACGAATTCTGGATTAGCATAGATGCAAAGTTTTTAAAATATGGGATCTAATTCCACAATTCAATTCTTCTTTAGGAAAGTTCTCCAACAAACGAAACAATTTTTGATTTTCAATTTGATAACTTTTAATACATCAAAAGAAATGGTCGTGTCTCGCCAGCACCGAAAGTACGCAACAAACTACTTTCTCATCCATACCTCAGAAAACAAATACTTTAAATGAGAAAACTTCTTAACTTATCTTATACATTACAGACGCTCGTTCTATAAAATTTGTTTGATTATTATGATAAAAAAATGACTGTCTACTGTCTCCACAATATTTTGCCTGGAACATTATTAAATGTTGAGATATACTTGACGCGCTGTCGCCCTCGACCTTCTGAGGTCCCAATTCTCTCCTCTTACCAAAACACTGCCACCTTTGCCTAATATACCCCCCCCCCCCCCCCCCCGTGGCTATTCCGTGTTTATTGCACCGCGGACCTTGTGGATAGAAAGAAAAAGTGCGATGTTAAAAATAAAAGGATTTGCCATTTTAAGACGAATTTAATTTTTTTTACACGACTATAGACAGCTGGATAGCCTTTTCATTTCTAAACTGGAAGCTTACAAAATGTAGGCTACACCATTTTAAACCTTTTTTTTTAAAATAATTGACAGAAATTAGCTGTAGTGTTATAAAACCGTTATAAAAAGCTAGACTGTCAGAAGGCCATTATTGCGATGCACTCTTCTGTGGATAATATTAAAATTTTCTTTATGGAAACGAACTTTAAAAAATCACTGACGTGCCTAAGGGACACTATTATTACAATCGCTTAAATCGCCTTATCCCCCTTGGTAGTTTTTGAACGCCGCAAAAGCTTTTACTTGTCTTATCTTTGAGAAATAACAACTTTTTTATGTGGTGGAAACACAAGGGAGGGAAGCCAGAGAATGGGAAGGGTTAAGGTGTGTGAGGGGAGGTAATGCGTGAAGTGGTCGCTGAGAACTGACAAGCTTTTTATCTCCCCCTAGATCTGGCCCCAAAAAAAAGAATCTGTCTCGAATACAAAAAAAGAAGGATTGGACGCCAGCTAAAGAGCTTAAAAGTGGCCAGAGAAAGTCTGCGAGATGTTCAAAAAGGCTTTTCATAACAACATTTGACCTCAATAAAACATTGGATATCTTAAGTCCTTCCTTTATCTCATCATATATAATCACTGTAATGATCATTTACATGGCCCATTTCTTTAAATTTGTTTTTTTTGCATCTTAGTGCTCAGTGCACATTAGACTATGTCCGTAATTCATTTCTAGACGATGGTGTGGGGGCAGACAGATACTATTATAATGTACAGATGCGTTTTTAAAAATTGAAATTACTAGTTTGTCCACCACTAAAATGTTCTCTGGCAATTCCATAACATTAGAACTTTTTTTGTAAATATATAGTGTAAATTTGTTATCGCCGTTATTATCATCACCATCATCGCAGTTATTATCTTTACTATCAACGCCTTTATTATCATCACTATCAACATCAACACCATAAACATCATAATCTTCGCCATCACAAATATCAGAACTACGATGACAGATATCCTCATTAACATTAGAATCATTATTAGTAGCCTAACACTAATATCCTAAAGGACATAATCATCATCTAGAAAATTATCAAGATCATTATAATGCCTCCATCGCCTTCTGTTAGAAAATATAATTTGGTGAATAGGCTCATTATTTAAACTGCTAAAGGAAATAATAATTGTTTATATCCATCTTCATAATTGGCATTTATTATTCATAAATGTTTGCAGTGTTGCATCAGCGCATTGAATTACCATACGGATTGTCTCGGATCCTGCTACAAAAATAAAAAAAAAATCTTTTTAATCATCATTATTCTAATAATATGTTTCAATACAATATTTATTGCTATCATTAAACGGCACAAAAATATCACTATTTTAACATAATTTTCTGCTATCGAACAATTTGCTTATGTACCGTAATTTATTACAATTTTATTGTTTTATCTTTTCTTAAAGTTATAAATGAGCTCAGCATAGCTATAACAAATAATGAAAACATAACTTTTGAAAAGTTTTGTTTTTATTTGCAGCTCTTTCTACAACACAAAATGAAGGAATTGACTTTAAAAGAGCTCTGCAATTGCCTTGCTTTGATGGATGGCTAAACGTACATTTGGTTACAACCTTGCAAAATTACTACACCTGCTATCCACTGTTTCAATATTTTTGATAAATAGGTCAAGGCTTTATCTACTCTAAAAAGATTCTATAATCTCAGGCCGCAGCGCTTATTTTGGTAACTCCCCTTGTGGAGGCCATCCTTTAAGATATTGTTTATTTACAATTAGAGGCATGAAATTGTGCAGATGTTGAAAAGCCGTTTACTAAAATTTGAGTGTCTCCTGCAATCCCTTTACAGACTTTGTCTAATAGTACATAGAGTAAAGAGTTTGATTTTATAGTAATTTGGGAAAAAATAACATTTTGACCTTTTAGCCCTGAATACTTAATAATTCTACGTGTGCTCTCGATAAGTAGTTTAACATTACCTGCTTTAATCTTTACTCTAACGCTAAACCTTCTCTTTAAAAACAAAACATAAACATGGAAATAAAAAAAAATGTTACAAACACGTACGAGAGACAGTTTCCAGAATTCGTGATATCAATGACATTAATGAATTTTGACATTTACAAAATTAGAAAAAGACATGCCGCTTTGGTTTAGCATCAACTCAAATATTTGTGTCTTCACAGAATCCCTTGGGAAATCGAAAATTTCCTTTTTTATCTTGTCGTGAATCAAAGCAATGAACTAAACTTATAAGTATAAACATAATATAATAAATAGGCCTACTACCGAACCAATTATTATACTATATCCCGTTGTTATCTGTGTGTATGTTTATTTGAGTCAACTGTTACATTGGAATGATTGACTTATCTTATTTATCATAGAAAGATTACAATAACTGTCGGATACTATTACACTTTTGGATCTATTGTGTATTAATTATATCCATGCACTGTATTATAAACGGACTTTTTATCAATTAAAGTACGTTGTTGTTATTTTTTAACTTTTAATGGTATATTTCTACTTATAATAATGGCCCAATATAGTTGTGTGTTTTTTTCTGTAAACTTTATTTGGCCATCAGTTTTAATAGAAATACCATTTAAAGTAAGTAAAGTACCCATCGGACCAAACTGATCATAGGGCCATATAACCATTTAAAGTTAACTTATTAATATTGAAGTTTGATACGATTCTATCTGTTTATCTCTCTACCTACCTATCTAAATATCTTTAAAGGGCTATCTACCTATCTAACTATGTAGTTTGCATAATCTAGAATTCCCGTTCATTAAATTTTATGTATATTTCATTGCTCGGAGTGTTTCTCCTGCTATTCCTTGATACAATTCCTCTATTCTTGTTTCATTATCGTCTCTCTATCTATTTCTTTTCCTCTAGCCCTGTCACTTTTTATTCGTTCACGCATTATATTACTCCATCACTCTCATTTTTCAGAATTATCTACCCTACTCTTTTTTCCTCTCTGTTATACGTCCGTCTATTCTCTTCCCTCCATCAAAAGAATTACTAAGAGCTTCTGGGCATAAATGGCCGAACAAAATGGCGTTAAGCTGAATCGCTTGTCAAATCAAAAACATAAACTCCATAAATCTACCCTGATTGGCCAACCCCAGACGCCCTCCCTCCCTCTCCCCCTCCCCTCTCTCTCACTCTCTGCCCTCCCAGAAGTGTAATTCCACTAACAACGGAATCTATGACTGTGTGTGTCTAAGACTGTGTCTGCTCGTGTGTCCCCCTGGGGGGCGCCACGACCCTTACTGGCATCCCTCCCAGACCATAAAAAACTAATGTCCGTGTTTACAATGGCCCGGATATGACCTATGACCCCAAAACCGGACCAGTGATCATAAAATATGTTTGTTTAACAAAGTTTTTGGAGGCGATCGTTGGGGTATGGAACAAGTAGTTTAAGCTCTATCACGTGACCCCGGGGGAAAACAATACGTTAGTCTGGAGCAAAAACACCGCCATCTTGTTTCGTTCATCGTGCTCAGAATACATTATACTTTCGGTATCAGTTGTTATAGTGCCATATTCTTTGACTCTATTTTAGGTAACGTTTGTACAGAACCGTTACTTATTGAAATAAAGTCTCTGCTTTGTCACACTTTTCATTTCCGAGCCTAGTCGATTTAGATGAACTGTCGATAAAAGTAGAACAGTAGAACACAAGATCTGTGCTTAGTGTATAATACTTTTTTCGTATATTGTAGAACCAAGCACTGATCTATAAAAAGAATGTATTAATCATCTTTATTGAATGTGTTTGTACCACCTATTGATGCAAGCGGAAGCTACAATTGTAGGCCTATACACTTTATACGCATTTCACTTATACATATAGCGAGTTGTAGAAATAATTTACCTAGTAAGAACAAATATATACGAAAGTTATGGAAGTGTAGACCTAAGTCATCGAAATGTCAGTGTTTGGGAAATATAATTTTCTAGACAACTGAAAGCCTATAACAATAGATGGTGAATATTGTAGAAGGCCTAATGCATTCTTTTTTATTGAGCAAAGAAACTGTTGCCTAGTGTCACGATTCTGGACTGAACCGTAACCTTATTAGTCAATGGCATCCTTCCGTCTCGCGAGACGATGGTGCATCACCGTGATTCGAGGTTGCACTTCCTCGTGTGGCTGAGCAGGCCTATCCTTGAATGACAGTCTTTTTTACAGCCTTTGCACACGTGTTCTGTGGGTCCTATTTTTTCCGCTTTTCTTTTAGCCCTTTTATTTATGCTCTCCTCCATTCTATTTTCCTCTGCCGTTTTAACCCCTTTCCTGACAGCAGTGCGCCAGGTGGACCGATCCTCTGCCTTCTCCTCCCAGTCACTTGTACTTATTCTGGCTGCTCTCATGTCTCTCATACAGACATCTTTATAGCGGAGGCGTGGGCGACCTGTCTTTCTCTTCCCAGATGCCAATTCTCCATATAGGAGGTCCTTTGGGATTCTGCCTGGACTCATTCTTCTTACATGTCCTAGCCATCTTAGGCGCCTTTCACTGAGGACTGCGAACATGCTTTGGGCGCTGGCGCGCGTCAATACCTCACTGTTAGGGACTTTGTCCTGCCATTTAATGCCAAGGACGCGACGCAGACACCTCAGGTGGAAGCTATTTAGCTTGCGCTCATGGGACGCATAGGTTGTCCATGATTCGCTACCATAAAGCAGCGTGCTGATGACGCAGGCCTGGTAGACACATAGTTTGGTCCTTTCTGTCAGCCTGGTGTTTTCCCAAACCCGTTTACCAAGTATAGCCATTGTGGCAGCTGCCTTGCCGATTCTGCTATTTAGTTCATCCTCTATGGACAATGAGCTGGAAATCTTGGACCCCAAGTAGGTGAAACAGTCCACAACTTCCAGGTTTTCGTTTTCTATAGTAATGATAGGAACGGAGCATGTGTCTTGGGCCATGATATTTGTCTTCTTTATGCTCACCTGCAGGCCGAATTCTTTGCAGGCGTTGGCGAAGCTTGACACAAGCTGTTGTAGGCCTGTTTCTGTGTGTGATATCAGGGCCGCATCGTCAGCAAAAAGTAGCTCGCGAATTAGGACCTCTTTCGTTTTGGTTTTGGCTCGGAGACGGGCAGTGTTGAAAAGTCCTCCATCTGCTCTGGTGTGTAACCAGATTCCATCACTACTATCCTTGAAGGCGTATCGGAGCAGTATAGAGAAGAATATTGCGAACAGTGTTGGTGCGAGTACACAGCCTTGCTTTACACCGCTACTGACTGGGAAGGCTTCAGAGGTGGCTCCGTTGAAGTGCACTGTGCCCTGCATGTTATCATGGAACTGTCTGATGATGGCGAGTAAGTGTGGGGGACAGCCAATTTTTTCCAGAATTTGGAACAGCCCACTGCGACTAACTAAATCAAAGGCTTTTGTCAGGTCTATGAAGGCGATGTATAGTGGCATCTGCTGCTCTCTACATTTTTCCTGCATCTGCCGTATGGAGAACACCATGTCTATGGTAGACCGACCCGCCCGAAAACCACATTGTGACTCTGGATAAACTCGGGAGGCTAAACTCTGCAAGCGAGTAAGAGTGACGCGGGCAAAAGCCTTTCCTACGATGCTCAGAAGCGAGATACCGCGGTAGTTATTGCAGTCGCTTCTATCGCCCTTATTCTTATATAGCGTCACTATGTTTGCGTCCTTCATGTCCTGGGGGATGTATCCCTGTTCCCAGCAGAGGACTAGCAGCTCGTGTAAGGGCTGGAGCAAAACCTTATTAGCACTCATGGATAGATCATAGCGCAGAAGTAGTGTAGAACTAGAAACATAGGTTAGCGTAGAGTTAGATTAGGGAGTAGAAAAGTAGCCTGGAGCTATTACACTCTCCCTCTCTCACGCAATAGGAACACCCCAACCACCCCTTCTTCACCTGTTCTTTAACCCTCTCTACACTCTTTCATTCCCGAATTCAGAGTTTGCTACTTGATTCAGCCAATTGGTATTACACTATTTGTATGTGTGATTGTATGTGTGTGTATTCTTTAATGTATGTATATATATATATATATATATATATTCTATTATGCTGTCAATTATGATTCATGTTGTATTTTGATAGTAACTACTCATTTATTTTGCTAAACTCAGCATACACGTAAAACCCCCACCCACCTGTAGACACCCCTACCCACCTGTAGACACCTCCAACCACTGCTACACCTTTTTCATTATCTCCCTTCTTCGTCCCCTACTCAACGCCCCTGGGCATAGCCCTTTATCCACTCGAAGTAGTGACATCTGGAGCGAAGCGTCTCGCACATACGTAAGCGCCTCGGGCTGAGCTCGATCAATAGACACAGACACATCAAGGGAGATAAGTCATTATCTTATCCTTTGTATCTCCGTATACGTCTACACCCCCCCCTCCGCCCCTGGGCCCCACCCCGCAAAGTCGGCGGTATCAATTGTTCACCTACACCCACCCCTAATTTTCCCCCCAATAGTCAATCTTTTATGCAAGTATATTTATATAATATATATATATATAAGTATAAGAATTGAAATGATAATAAACACTGAAATTAACCAACGATTTATTTGCCTACTTAGAACTAATTGTTGTGTCCGTCATAATATCTAACGAGCCAAGAGAGAAATAATAATTATTCCAGGGCGATTCCAGTCACGGTAATTCATACCCCACGACGACCTGCCACCACTACCCCACTCACCTACGACTCCGCACCCCTCTCATTGTCCAACTTCTGCCAGGTTGATGTCCTAATCCTAAACACATCCTGACACCTAGATAAAGAAAGGCGATGTATGTAGTCCGCGAAAAGAAAAAATGGCGTAGTGACAAGGAATCGTCGTATTTATATAATATATGAACTATCACTATTCCCTTTTGCACTGTACACTTCCGTTTTATTTAATCGCTATGATTTTCTCAATGAAAAATTAAAATAGAAAGTTGTATACAGCGGATATCTTTAATACAACCGAAGAAGCGTTGAAGTGATTTGAGACAGACTTATTGGTTGTACACGAAAAAACATATAAGTATAAGCTCTAAAAATAGAGCAAGCAGTCCATATTATTATAGTCTCTGCTTATATGTATAAAGAACCCAAAACAGTTGTTTTTTTTTCTATTGGTTGCATGAGGCTAGTTCACAAAATGTAAACTCAACATCTTTCGCAATTTCCTGGACAGGGTTTTCGAAATATTCCAAAGACTCAATTTAAAAAAAAACAAAAAACCGGAGCAAATACATTTCCAAGTTCAAAATGGACCATTCGTTTTAAAGTATTGACACGCTTCTTTCCTTCTTTTAAGACTAGAGTCAACATTGACCAATCAGATGTGTCAATGTTTGAGTGTCCATTCAGGCACACCACGTGACCCAAGACCAGTGAAAATTTCCTTAGCACGGAGACAAAAGATTTCATTTAGACCAGGCTTATTTGTTTTAAATCAAAAACGCTGGAAATTGCACAACAATTGGTAAACGAAAAGGTTACGGTTACTTCCCTTATATGATACCTTATTCAAGCAATGTCACCTAGACATGTTTTTTTTAAGCGTTTATAAATTGAATATATAGTTTTTAATATGACCACATTTATAAGGTATTATTTATTTTAAAAAAATACACTATAGATACTAATTAATACACATAATTATGTTTTTATTTATTAATGCATGGAAATGTGAAAAAATATATACTAGCCGCTTTTTTATTCTCACCAGAATTAAACGACATGTTATGTTTTATAAGAATAAAATAGTATTTTAAACATATAAATTGGAGAAAAAAAACTAAATGAAAGTAAAAACCGTGTATTGAACATGATATTTCAATATTAGCTATGTTGATACATATTTCTCAACTTCAGCTTTTTTTACCTTTTTTAAAATATTTACAAAAGCTCTGTCTTTACAAGCTACGACTAAGCGTAGGACGCAATAATCCTTTTTGAAGAAGGAGCGTCAGTAAAATGAAGGATGAAAAGACTATTTGGCCCTACGAGTAGTTTGAGTCAACTCTTGCAATTATACTTGTGTTTTAAATTGTTTTTCCATGTTTGTTCAGGTAACCCCTTCCATGGCCGAATGCCACTCGAAAAGAAAGAATACTTATATGTTTCTGTTTTTGTACGTGGAGTAAGAAAAGTGTTTTTATCCCTATGTCTTCCTGAGTATTTTAACAGATTGCTTTTTTTTCCCCAGAATGTATGGACCTAGCAGAATGAAAATTTCCATGTTTAAAAACAAACACAATCGATTTAATCCCAGATTTTTGTTTTGTGTGTACCCGTGCCACGTTTTCGATCAACCACCTCAAATAATAGGGAACAAACGGCTTTAGAACATTAAGAGATTTCAGCTTAGACTAATAAAGAACCTACCCACCAGACAAAACTCATACTCCATGCCCCCCCCCCCCCCAATAGAAAGACAATTACTGAGGACGCATTTAAATTTTTAGAGCCTCTAAAAGTTTTCGATTTCTTTTAGCTCCTCTATTTTCTCTATTCTAGTCTGACCGTTTTGTCGAACTTGTCTGAAACTGAAAGACGCGGCATGTGAAATATCAATTGAAAGTCTATGGCTCAGGATGAGCTGTAGATCAATACAAGCCCAATGAGGGAAAAAAAATACGCATTTGATGTTTGGCAGATGTGATCTCTGATGGTAAAACCCGTGTAAGGGAGGAGCGGGGGGGGGGGCCACGGATTTTATACAGTTGGGATGGTGGTGGTGGAAAGGGATGATAATGGCAAGAAGGGTGGAATGCACTCAGCATCTTAGACGACGTGCTACTTTTTAAACAGGGCCAAAGTTTGTACTGCACCGGTTGACATCAGATTTTAATATTTACTGAGGTCTTAAGTATATAGTTTGGCAAATAGCTCGGTGGTCAAGGGTTGGGTTGACCCAAAGTATAAAAGTCCAAAATTGTGTAATAACTTTGCAGACGTAGTAGAGAGTAAAAAGTGATGGTATGTCCAGTATAATGTACAGCTGATTCTACTTTTACTGTCTTCCACTCACGAAGTTGTTTGTGTAGAATTATCCTACTCGAATAAGTTTGGGGGTGTAAAGGAGGAGGGGGGATTCCGGTGTTCGCTTGGTTTAGACTCCCCAGCGTCAAATGAACTAGATGATCCAGAACTAATTTTAAGTACCTTCATATCAATTTATTGTAATATTGACCATCAAATAGATTCTTCACGTTCTAATCATAAATCACAATTCTTGTAACTCATCAACCAATGAAAATTATTGTAACTGATCAACCAACCAGTATTATGGTAGGTGAATAACCAATCTGAATCAATGTAACTGATCAACAAATGAGAATCATTGTAACTGATCAACCAATCAGATTTATTGTAACTAATCAACCAATACGAACGGCACGCACATGATCTTTGTCTTTACTATATTTGAACAGGGTTGTAGTAACAACATTCTGCGTGCCTATATTCATGCCATAGTCTAGTATCCCTGTTTTTACCAAAATATAACTATGACCATATCACTTCGTCATTAGAACATTTCCGGTCTTATTCGATTATTTACTTCGAAACATGCTAACTAATTGCTTGATGCAAAAGAATTTTCGTGTTGTTGTTTTTTATGAATCTCCGCATTGTGTTATTTT
Organism: Anisus vortex; assembly: GCA_949126835.1. Lineage (NCBI taxonomy): Eukaryota > Metazoa > Mollusca > Gastropoda > Planorbidae > Anisus > Anisus vortex. Next base: position 9,510,131 of record OX421494.1, on the reverse strand, counting down.
TAATTACCAAGGACGCTACTCTTGACTAACTTACTTTATAAACAAAAGCTAAATTTAGCCTAACGCGACTAACACTTTGAGTATTAATTATCGCCTACTCACTTTTGATGTTTAAAACGGATTCGTCATAACTAATCTTGTAGCCGTTGTATATTTCTAAAAGACCAGAACTGGCTGTCGATGTTAAAATGAATTGTCAAACAGCACCAAAGGCATGGTTTTTGTTTACGAAATAGGCGTTAAATTTCAGCGGAAGTTCACGATCGTTTCAGTTCAAAAGGTCACACCTAATTAAGACTTGTCAATTGTGATGCATTAGCATGTTTATGCAAAGGAAGTGTGAAGTAGAATCAATATACAGTAGTTGCTGATTCTTTTTTTGTTGTCTGACGCTGGTTGCGTAATTCTCTTTGACCATTATTCACTAAAATATTGGATATTATCTAACTAGACAGACAGCCAGGCAGCGCCAGACAGATAAATTGACAGAAGAGACTTTCACCGATAATAACTAGACTGACTACATATATATATATTCAGATGGATAGACAGATCCAGAAGCGAAGCCAGAAATTCTTTCTGGGAGGGGGGGGGGGGGGCTGAACTTTCCGTGACAAATATTTACCAAATTCCAGAAAAAAAGGGGGGGGGGGGCAGTTTTGAACTTTCGCGTGACAAACATTTACCAATTTTTTTGAGAATTCAGTACATATTTACATATTTTCAAAAATTCTAGGGGCGGCTTAGCCCTCTTCAGCAATCCTTGTGGCTTCGCCCCTGGTTATACTACTGCTGCCGTGCTGTCTTTTAAGATACAGAGCCCAAGACGTCGCGATTCAAATAATTCTACTCGAATACCATTACATTAATCTGGCATATACTTATACTGTATATATGGTGGCAAGGTGGCAGAGCGTTCTGGGTTCTAATACTTGTTCCTGGGACTGAAGGGCGTCCCTGATGTATACTCAGCTCTGATGGGGTTTGTGTCATTATTTAGTTTAAAGTCGGCTGGACATTGCGCTGGCCGAACATCCCCTCGTATGCCGTGTCCACAGAAACTGGTGAACGCTTCTTCTTCTTCTTCTTCATATTATTGTGGAAACCCCGTTAAGACTGAGGAAAGAGTCCACAATTTAACTTCACAATATAACATGTAAAACATTGCAAACAAGAACTACAAACAGATGAGGGAGTTTCACCACCGGGCTTATGATCAATTTGGTCCGAATGGTACTCTACATACTCTTGACCAAGGGTGTGCAACAGGCGGCCCGCGGGCCACAAAACGGCCCGCCAAGGCTTTAATTTGGCCCCCGAAGAACTTTAAACGGCATTTTTTTTTAATTGGTTGCATTGATATGGCATATAAATTTTCAGACTGCGTGGCCCGCCAAGTTGTATAAATTTTCATAAACAGAAAAATGTTGCACACTCCTGCTCTTGACACTTATGGGGTATGTAAGAACTATGTCATCAGTATATGACCTTTCACCAACACGGGTTATAAGTATATGTGTGTTAGCTTCCATTAATCTCGTGAGACGACGGAATTTAGTGTCCCTTGGGGAATGTGCGCTTCTGGCCTTGCAGCTTCTGCTGTGGCTGTACAAGCCCACACGCGAGTGACAGTAATGTTGTGTCGACGCTGTGAGGCGAAGCTGGAGTGTCCTCTCCATGGCATAGGCCTGGGCAGGTGATGTGGAGAATAAGCTATTGCCCATGCAGCAGACTCCCTCTCTCAACTCAGCTGATGGGTCCAAGGGAAAGGCGGAGCCAGTACAACTTGGCATCAGCTGCGTCGCAGGAATTGCCAGAGAGACGTTGTAGGCAACGCAAGACTTCCTTAGCGATTCCGACTCCTGATTTGTGATCGAGGTTTAATCCCCTAGCCTTTCTCAGGAATGAGTGTGGTCGCAAGGTAGCGGAGGCTTGTAGTCAAGTTTTCCTTCTCCTAGATGAGCAGCCAACCACGGCTGACGAGCCACATCTGCCCGAAGCAACTGGTTTTTAGGCGCCAGTAGTTAGCCTTTAACCCCTTCTTATGTTAGTTAGGAACGGGCTTCGCCGGTCATTTGCAAGTCACTCGTGAAGGCCAGGAGCTGGATTCGGCAGCCAGAGGCATTTGGAGACGCAAGCCATTGGAGCATTTCATGAGATGAGGGAGCTTATCCCCCCATTCAAGCCGGCTATGCCAGCCATCGAAACCCTATAAGTATATAATGTGTAAATATAAGTTGCATAACGAGGGCTTTTATATATAACACTAATAGAGTAATTTATATCTGCTATAATTTTTTCAGCTCTATATTTCTTTCTGCTGTATTTTTCTTTATGCTTCATAATTCTTTATGCTATAAATTTCTATCTGCTATATTTCTATCTGCTATATTTCTATCTGCTTATTTTCTATATGCTATTGTTACGTCTACAATTCCTTGTAGCCAGAGCTGTGTAGATATCATTGATAATTCTCGTTGGTCCTAGGGTAGACTTTAGTTATTATTATTTATGTTTCAGTATTACACGAACTCTCCTTATGGTCCTGGGCACAAACTCAGGATTTGCGTTCTAACAGTTCCTTTCCTTGACGTTAGAGTAGTAAATATATATTATAGTATTGTAAACAACACGAGAATAGTAACTTGACGAGGAAGCTTCAGTGTAAACGTTGTTGATAATTTAATTCAGGTGATATGTTCCAATATATACAATATGAATATTATGTACAGTTAGAATAAAATAGTGCAAACACAAGCGTCCTCAAAAGAAATTATCTCGAAACTCACAAATAATTAAATACTATTAAAATGGTGCGGGGGTCAGACCTATTACTAGGAGGGGTGAAAAAAATGGTATCATTACAAAACTTATAATAAAAATGATAGGAACTCCCCCATGCAGAAATAATAAACCATTCCTAGCCACTCCGAGAATTTGAGGTCAACCAGAATACCAAAATTACCAAGAATCTTTTGCCTTCGTACTAAAAGTCAAGTAAATGGAAAAATAAGCCCCGCCCATAAAATCTTGTGTAGGGAGAAAAAAGAGAGAGAATAAGCATTGTGTGTTCCAATACTTGGAAACCACCAATATATAACACTATCTACTTCTAGTATCTGCATGGATGAGCTACCTGAATGGCGGACAACAGACTTAAAATGAATGAGGAAAAGACCGAGGTGATTCAAATCGGAACCCCCCAAAAAAGGGCTAAAGTTGATGGTTTGGAATCACTGATGGTCATGAACTGTCATATCCCCCTGTGTGGATTCTGCAACGGTTCTCCTGCATCGCCTCCAAGGGCTCCTTGTGCGAGCAAGAATTAAATAAAAGGTTGTGATACTTCGCAATCCGTGCCTTCATAACAACGAGATACTGTCCTGTTTCAATGTTCCGCAAAGAACAATCCGTTGTGCTGATTCCTCGCTTCTGGAAGTGCCTGACGACCGTTGGTCTTCTCAATACCTGACACGAAAGTCTGTAATCTACTTCCCACCAAACTCGGGCATTAAAGTTCTGTCATACCTTTTTACAAATTTGAAAACTCATAGGCCTAATTGTAATATTTGCCTTCGTTAATTTTTTTTAGACCCCCTACGATTTTACTTTTACACATTTTAGACCAAATTAAGTCGGTTAATATTATATTTCTATACTTTCACCTATGTTTGTAAAGTATAAAATTCTTTATTAGCTTTATATCCTTTTCAGCCTAGAGAATTCTATCCGTGTTCTTGCTGGTTTGTTGCTCAATGTTAAATGCACTTGTACGCTTACATTATGTTTGTTGGCAGCGTTATACAAATATATAGATCTATGTATATTAGTATTATTGTTATATACCTATCGTTTTAAATAAAAAGGTAAATTTTTTTGATGATTAATTGCAACATGTATGCCCTTATATATATTCGGCTACTTAAATTTAATTTTAGGCATCTATTGTATCAGAGTATAAAACTTTTATTAAAATAGGGGGAGGTAATAATACATAATATAGTCTTTGTTTTAATATTTCTTGATATTTTTATTACTTAAAAATCTCAAAATTTATTTACAAAAAAAAGTTTAAATATAATATTTAATTATCTGTTTCTGATGGTTATCAATATTATATAATGTATCAAAAAATAATATTTCATATATATTAAATATATTGTATATGAAAATCATAAATCAAATTTTTACTACTATATAGATCTAGTTTAATAAAAGCACAATTTTGTAATAATTCAAAACACCATTACAATAAGTTTAAAAAATTTTTGGACAGCCTTTTTAAATAAGAAGGCTTAAAGAACTTTTAAAGAATGCTGAATTCCGAGGTTATTGTAGGCAGTGAGAATTTATATTGTCTCAAAAAAAAAAAAAAGACAGGACGAGCTTTCCGCCTTTTAGTCCTTAGTCGACGATGATCAGGGTCAACCAAAAGGTTACACACCAAGGTCATGTCCGGGCGACAGACAAACCACGGCACGCCGGCGTGCCGTGTATCATATCCTACGGTTTCCGCAGCCTAGATAGTCAAAAGCGGAATTCCCGTCCGATCATTATCCCGGTGGCTCGCCCGTAAACCTGCAAAGTCGCCCGCTAGCACAAATCCCAAACTATAGGTACGGTCATCTAGGCAACGGGCGCGTAGTGAGACTTGTTTAATGGGCCCATTTCCTCTTCCCCACCGTGGCCACAGACCTTCCTAGGGTGCAATGAGAAGCGGGACACCCGCAGTCGCAGCATGGGCTGTCCCCCAAGCGTTCGCCCGTCGGTGTATTCCTAATTCATTACTGGCGAATATTCACAACTGAAAAGAGTAACACCAATAGTTCAATCACTAAAGATAGAAACACTAGAGGACAGAAGGACAAAGAGTAAAGTAGTAATAACACTAATAATACATAAGGCATTAAACTCTAATTTAGAAATACAACACAAAAACAATATGTAACAATGCTCATATAATATAAGGACAAAAACACTTTTTTCTTATCCCTTATGCGAGAACAAATGCATATATACATACTCCTTCTTCCCGAGTGGCACCGGGACATGGAATGAGTTACCTGAACAAACCAGGAAAACCAGTAACTCAAAATCATTTAAATATTAAAGGAATGCAGGACTAGACCCTAAAGACGAATGTGCGTAGGACGCAAACATCTTTTTTTTGTATAGACGGTCTGTAATGCATAAGAAGAATTAGAATGTGAACGTATCGGCGGTTTACACACTTAGCCCTTTGAGGCCCATGGGTACAGAAGTGTGCTGGCGGTGTAAAGATTTTTAGGGTCGCTGATGTTTCCTGGGTTGGTCAGGGGCGGTACTAACCTACTTGAAATAATGTACACACCTCTGTTTGTTTTTTTTATTTTAAAATAATAATACAATAATAATATAATAGTGTGTTATGATTATAAAATTGGTAGTCTGAAACTTTGTCAGGTTAAAAGACAAAGAATTAATCGACTGTTCCTCTATTAACTTATATTTTTCCTAAAGCAATGGGCGTCCTAAGACCACTGCGTCCACAAAAAGATGGGCAGACTCCAACAAATAGAGAACCAATATTCAATTAAGCGATAAGACAAAGCAATAATAAAACAATATAAATATCAAGTATTCCCGTCGGACCAAATTGATCCATAGTGCCGGTGAAGCAGCGTTCACCAGTTTCTGTGGCCACGGCATACTAGGTGATTGTGTGGCCAGCACCATGCACAGCCGCCTTTACTCCCAATCTCTCAATTCTTATAAGTTTTCTCTCCCAAGTCAAACTTAGTTTCTCTTCTGTATCTCTAAGCTTTTCTCTTCTTCTCTCACTTGTCCCTCTCTTCTACCCTTCACCTTCTCCCATCTCCTTACTGGAGATTCTATAAAAAAAAACATCTAAAAAAAATTCCTTGACTTTTGTGTTATATTGACAGAGCGAAAAACGTAGACGGTGAGTCAGATTGGTAGGACGTCAGGCAATTGGATTTATGAATGGATTCAAAGATCTATGGATATTGTGGATATGTTGATAGGTGGGGCGTGTGGATGAGTGGACGGTGTAAAAAAATGCTGGATAGACGGATGCAATCATTGATGGATGGATGTGTAGATTGATTAATGGATCTGATCGAGTAGTTTAGATGGACGGATGGATGGATGGATGAGAGGGTTAATCATTACAAAGAATGAAACAAAAAACATTCACACAAGTTTTAAACCATTTAAACCAAACATGAACTAATTAAATTAATTATCTTTAACCTTTGCAAACGAGTTCATATATTTTAACCGCCCGACCCCAATTATTAACGAAATATGCGAGAATGTAGTTACGGACAAAGATCACTGCCAACTACTATCACAAATAGCAGCTGAAGTACATTTACTAATATGGACATAGTCTAACTATTCCACAAAGTGATCATAGGCAACTATAAGAAAAAACATACTCTGCTATCAAGTTTCATATATTAGGCTACAATCTCAAAAAAAATATGTTAGATATTATGGACTTGTTAAAAAAAAACGGCTCAATTTTTTCTCCATTCTTTTTCTGCCTTTTTGTGGTTATTCTATTCTGGCCTATACAGAGTCTCCAATTTAAACAGGTATTATGATGTTTATATGCTCGCTTTGTTGTTATTTTTTGGGGGCCACGTAACACAATTGTAGCCAAACATCAATGCGCATGATTTAAAATATTTTTTTTGAGACATTAAAATCTTTCGTTTCAATTCGAATAAAAAGAAAAAAATACAAATAACGCTTTAAAAAAAAAAAAACACTGCAAAGAAAACCCGATCTGTATGTATAACATTTGGAAGATTTGCTGTAAAAAAATCAAACAGCAAGAAGTAACAAATGTGCCATTCATGTAATACATTTATTTAGACCTTTTTTTCTTTTTTACTCGTGGAGCTTAGAATAACAAATTTTAAAAGATTACACAATAAAGTAATCCTCTTATTCATTTGTTCTCTGGCGCTTATTGTCTCCCCTTTGAGACTTGAAATCTAAGGGAGGTCAATGTGTTTGGGGGCAACTGGAGATATTTGCACCATTTTCTTCTTTTTTTTCCCCAGCGTTTTACTTGATGCAGAAAATTCGATGAAATATAATATTTGTATACTATACATTCTATAATATACCCCCCCCCTTTTTTTAAGCAGCCAGTAACGTTAACAAAATAACGAACAAGGGCGGTCAGGGGGGAGGATTTACAAAAAGATTATTTGCCATAAAGGAGTAGGCTTGTTTTAAGTTCAACTAAGCGTGTGGTGGCTTTGTCTTTTTAAGTAGAGACGTTAATGTTTAGCAATTTATTACATTGTTTAGGAGCACATAATGTTATTAATGACCGCATCAAGTTGTTTACTACTACCAAAGACTAAAATTAGATGGACCGCTTGCTCTATTTTGAGAGCTTATATGTTCTTTTTCCGTGCGCATCCAATAACCTGTCTTAATAAATGACTTCTACGCTCCTACGTTTGTCTAAATGTTTCCGCTGTATATAACCATAGACTATAATGTACATGGACCTCTTGCTTTAGTATTTTATGCTCTTATCTTCTTGTTTTGTAATTCCCTATTCTAAATAAAGTAGTTGCGATACAAGTTCCGTTTTATAAAATCGCATTTTTTCGACTTTAAATGAATACTTGTTCTACTATTATTCCTATTATCATTGACTATAATAAGATAAACCGCTTGCTCTATTTTTAGAGCTTATATTCTTTTTCCATGGGCATACAACACTGATCTATAAATTTAATGTTTCCGCTGTATACAACTTTCGATTTTAATTTTACTTCAGAAAATCATAGCGATTAAATAAAACGGAACTAGTATAGAAACTACTTTATAGCAATAGCTTTATTTAGAATCGGGAATTCAGAAAATCAGTGTTTTGAGTCATCATATAGCAGAAGTACTAAAGCAAGCGGTCCATGTATATTATGATATAACTTTCGATTTTGATTTACATTTTTCATTTAGAAAATCATAGCGATTAAATAAAACGAAAGTGTACAGTGCAAAAGGGAATCGGGAATTCCGAAAAGAAGTCATTCTAGTCATCAAATTGACAAGTCTTAATGAGGCGTGAACTTTTTAAATGGAAGAGGTCACGTGCTTCCGGTTCTATTTTTATATTGTTTATTATTTTAGGCATTTCCGTAAACAAAAAAAAAGCATGCTTTTGCTGGTGTTTGACAATTGATTTCAACCTCGACGGCCAGTTCTAGTCTTTTAGAAATATACAATATTAGTTATGAGGAATCCGTTTTAACATCAAAAGTGAGTAAGCGATAATTAATACTCAAAGTGTTAGTTGCGTAAAGTTAAATTTAGATTTGTTTATACAAATAAATTGGTCAAGAGTTGCGTCCTTGGTTATTAAAAAAACACAATTCGTAGATTCATAAAAATATAAAACGAAAATTCTTTTGCATCAAGCAATACGTTTAAGGTTATAAATAGGTGATTCTTCAGGCTAAACATTCACAATCCATCGTTTTCTTTTGGCAACATCTTTTGGAAATGAAATAACATTTAATCTCTTACATCTTTTGGTACAACCAGTAACTTAGCACACAGACATGCTTTTTTAATTGAGTGATCGAATAAGACCGGAAATGTTTTTCTTGTCGACCTTTTATGCATGCATAATCGTTAAGACTTGTCAATAGCAGCAATATTAAAGCAAGCACTCCATCTTATTATAGTCTTCGGAATAACTTTATAAATTATAGATGAGACATTTAAGGTGATTTGATATAATGCATTTATGAGTAACGACTCTATTCCCTATATCAACATAAGCGCATATTGGCAATTGATTAGTAAAGATAGCTTATGCTTTACACACAAATACGCATATTATTCTTTTCAATAATTACAAAGTGCAATATAGTACATACATAAAGTAATAACTTTCGTGGAACTCCAAATTGTAATGTACACCTTCTGTTGCACAATATGGCTCGTTTGCCGAGCATTCGGCTGGCGTACCAAAGCTCCTGGGTTCGAATCCTAGTGATGGCGAGGATCTGTTCACGATTTGTTGGAGATTGGGTGTGGGGGGGGGGGAGTTAAGACGAAGTAAAGACGACTAGGTATTGTGCTGGCCACACATAGAACTGGTGAAGACTGCTTCACATGCTCTATTGGGTAAATTTGGTCCAACGGTATTACTTTACTTATTTACTACAGTCTTGCTTTCTCAACCTTGTTTGTTTTTGTTTTTTTTTGGAATTAGTTTTCAAATGTATTTTGCAATTCAGATATCTGCAAAGCAATGAGGGAATATTTAAAAAACAACAACATTTGTTATCAATAGCATATATATATAATATATTTTGAAGTTTTGTTCTTATAAAACCCTACAGAAAAAAAATGGTTAAACACTGAATACGTTTAAAGAATACCAGAATTAAAAAAAAAAAAGAAGAAGAAGCTAATAATACAGTCAAAGTACTTGGAGAAGTGGTGAGAGCTGAGAGATGGAAGGGAAATAACTTCTTTTGTTTACTTCAGTAGCTGCTCCCGCCAACACGGCCACTCCTGATGATTATCATCCGGTATCTTCAGTAATTACTATGTCCAAGGCGATCGCCTGGCTGCTCATGCAAAGAATTAAACAGCCTCCAGTTCCACTAAGACAGTTGTAGTTTCCTTTAGCACGTTTCGATAGAGACTAGCATTTTGTTTTCTCTTCGATACACAAAGTCTACACAGTCTGACACAGTCTCATGGAGTCTAACATAGTCTAGCAGGGTCTCACATAATCTCACAGAGCCTCACATAATCTCGCAGAGTCTCACATAATCTCGCAGAGTCTCACATAATCTCAGAGAGTCTCACATAATCTCACATAGTCTCACATATTCTCACAGTCTCACATAATCTCGCAGAGTCTCACATAATCTCGGTGAGTCTAACAGAGTCTCACAAAGTCTCACACAATCTCGCAGAGTCTCAAAGAGTCTCACAGAATCCCAAAAAAGTCTTAAAGAGTGTCATTGTCTCACAATCTAAAAAAAATCAGTCTCACATTGTCTTACAATGATGATTTCTTTTTTAAATACAATCAAGTTTAAAATTTCAACTTATCTAAAAAAAAAATCAATATTTTGTTATATTCATAGTCCATGGGGTTTGAAGTTAATTCTATATATCTATATTTATAAATATATACCTATATGTATGTAAAGTTGGGTGTTTGTGTCAATTTCGACGCCCATTGGTCAATTTCAAGTCACGTGACCTCATCGCCTTAAAGGCCTATTTAACTATAGCGAATTTATTGTTCCCAGTCGTATGTTCTTTAGTACATATGGGTGGCCTACGCTCGATTCTACTTAAGCTTAGGTCATATTTATTTTTTGTTATGAAAATGTAGGCTAATTGTTACCCCATGCAACGCCGGGCAATATAGCTAGTATATAATTAATTAAAACAACAATTATTTGTCGAATGTGTACAGTAGAGACTGGTATCGAATTAATGTACTTTCAATAACTATTACGCATAATTTAGTTAGTATTGCAATGTAGTTTAAAAGTTAGTGAGAAAAGTCATTTTATAACTATTCGTTTTTGGCGGAAACCAAAAATTTCGTTTCGGTTGGCCTCTAGTTTCAAAACATTGATTTTATGTTAAAAGTCACTTGGCAGCCAACATTAGAGCTTTGAAATCCGAAAGGATTCGCTCCAGATTGTCTTGACCTCCGTACAGAATACATCTGTGACATAAAAGGCTTGCGTAGAGGAGACAAAAAGAAAGCGCCAACCTATGCATGCGCAGACTTCCTATCAAATTATCAACTCCGCGCGCATGATCCGTATCTAGCGTCACGTGATCTCAATGAGCATCGACATGCGATGCCCACCCACCCCCCCACCCCACCCCTATTCCCCTTCTCTTACCATCCTATTCCACACAGAAAATGACACTTTTTTTTACATTACGGCTGTGTCCATAAGTTTGACGACGTAATAGCCGTATGGCGTGTGGAAAGGCTATTGGTACCAACCGTGTCAGCGGGATGATAAACACAGGCGTGACCATAGCAACGTTGACGGAAAATTAATGGCGACCTTACTTTCATAATTTATATCTACGTAGTGTAGAATTAATAGAAAATTCCAAATAAAATACAAGGCCTTGGGGATAAATATATAGAGTATACACGCACACGGCTTTAAAAAGTATACATACAACAGTATAGATAGATAGATAGATAGATAGATAGATAGACATGTATGAATGTAGTTAGGTAGTTTGGTAGGTAGGCTGATAGATAGATAGACATATAGATAAATAGAAATGTATGACTGTAGTCAGGTAGGTTATTAGGTAGGTTAATAGGTTTATAGATAAATTGATTGATAGGCATGTATGAATGCAGTTAGGTAGATTAGTAGGTGGGTTATTAGGTTGATAGATGGATAGATAAAAAGAGAGAGAAAGTGTGGGATATACATTAATGTATATTAATTATAACCACTTATTAATACATAAAAACAGAATAGCTAACATAAATAACTCCATTTGTTTCCCAAGCCATATAAGCTTATTTCGCATGCGAAAAGGAAACATAAGAACGAGCCTCCATTGACATGCTCTAATGAAAACGATAAAGCTGAAGACAAAATGCTCGAAAAAGCCCATCGCCCATCATTTATTAATGTCCATCAGACTTTTCTAAGTACTCGCTAACAAGATAAAATGAAAAGGAAAATCATTTTTTCTTTCTTTCTCTCTTTCCCATCTCTCTCTCTCTCTTTTTCTAAATGTTCTAGAACCCTCTTTTAATATCATTCTGTATATTTTTCCATCACGCCCATTTATTTATATTTCTTTACATTCTATTTCTCTTTCAACGTGACCCCTCCCCTCTTCACCCCCCTCCTCAACCCCCCACCACACCCCACCACACACCCCACCACACACCCCACTCCCCCATCGTTGTATCTCTGTCTTCCATCAACTGATCCAACAGTAACGGATGAAATGGAGACACAGACCATCATTGGGAGGGACTATTCTGGTAACATTAGAATGAGAATAAATTACATAGATTAGAACAAATTCAGAAAAGAGCTTCCAGATTACATTACTAGCGAATAACTGACAAGAGTAACAGCATTACATTAAATCACTTACTATAAAAACACTAGAGCAGGGGTCGGCAATCGAATGCACGTGGCACGCACAGCGATTTTCAATGGCACGCGATATATCTCCCCAAGAAAGATAGTTTTAATGCAAGTCAACACATACCGGTACTTCTTAAATGGACAAACGATTTAGGCAGAAATTGTGTTTTTACCACTGATGAACGTAAATTAATGTTATACCTCTAATTACATCTTGAAATGAATAGGGCGTTTGCAATCACGTGACAAAAAGCACGTGATTTTTGTTTACTTTGAGTAATGGTGTACAAGTAACAATGGCCGCTGTATTAATAAAGTTTTATATAGGCTCGAGCATTTTTTTAAAATGATGTGTTGTATTTTAAGTCTTATTAAGATTTAAGCTGTATTATGTCTGTTAAATAAAATAGGCTATTTTATTATTATCATAGACATAGATCATAGACGATGTGAGCCTATTAGTGACTTGACTAGATAGCCTATTCACCAACACTATCACTTGACATCGTAGCCTAGCCTACGAAACATTAAAAGTGTAGGCCTATAAAGTGAAATTGAAAGTGTAAATAGGTCTAGCCGGCGCTAGCCTAATCACATTAATCAATTAATCTACAGAACTACTATTTACCTCCTTATTTTTGAGTAGGATAGCCAATATTCAGATGTGAATTTTGCATGATAAAGAAGTACTTCACTTTCACCACGTTACATTTATACCTCAAGTGGGTTCTTATATTTACACAAATACGTCACTAAAAACCTAAGCCACGCCTACTGAGATCGCTCTATACCGTACTAAAAAAATAACTAAAAAGACTTTTTGGTCATGACTACAGTCAAAATTATGTTGGGAAATTTAATTTAAAGGGAGATAATTAGTCCGTTTTCTTTGCGTTAAAATGTTTTAATATGTCTCTATTTAACTTTTTTCTTTATAAAAAATAGAAAAGCTTATAATAAATTATTTGAGATTTATCCGACTATAAAGGGTAGTTGAAAATTATATAAATATTATAGAATAAATATTTTATATTTACATTTTTAACATTACATTAACTACCAAGTTCGTATGATTACTACGCATTAATTCCGCTTAAGTGTAATGCTGAACAACACGTCTTAATTATACAATACCAAAAAACCTCTCAGTAATCCCTTCTCGGCCTTTTGGCTAAGTTCGATCACTCTGGCTTCCTCACACAATGTGTAGATCTTCTCCGCCTTGTGCGATTAGATTTTTCACAACTGTGTAGGAGGTCTGAGTTACCCCACCCCCCGAGCTACGGCTCTCATAACTATACGATGCCTAGTAGGCCCAAAGGAGGGGCAAAGGAGGAGATCAAACTCCGCCGCGCCTCCTACCGGAAATTAAAAAAAAGAAAAAAGAGTAAAATTTAATGATTTAATAGCAGTTGATAGAATTATTCTTTTGTCAACTATATACACTAACCTTACTTTTATGTGAAATGCGTATTATACATTTTTTACTATAGACTAGAGACCAAAGCCAAAAAAAATTAAATATCACATACACGTTAATTTTAACGATTTTTTCTATGACTTTGAATATGAAGCACCATTGCTTTTGGCATTGGTCTTGCTACGACGTTAACAAATTTGTCTTATAAAAAAAATATAGTAGAGCAGGTTAACTTTCAGGCTGTTGGCACGCTGAATGACTTAGAAATTCTAGTATGGCACTTTATTAGGGAAAGGTTGCCGATCCCTGCACTAGAGGACAGAAGGGCAACTAGTAAAGTAATAACAATACCTAAGGCATTAAACTCTTATTTAGAAATACACAATAACAATATTTTGCAATGCTCAGATAAACATAACCTCTATGAAAGAACAAATGCATATAAGTACTCCTTCTTCCCGACTGGCGTCCGGGCATGGAATGGGTTGCCCGAACAAACCATGAAAAACAGTAACTTAACATCATTTAAAACACGAATAAAAATGCAGGACTCGACTCAGACCACGGATAAACTTAGGACGCAATAATGTTCTTTATAGAAGGAGCGTCTGCAATATATAAGAGAAGATGTAAAATATAAAATATAACTGTGATACTCTGTGCGCCTTGTGACTCACAGTGTTCTGGCTAAGCTCTGATTTTACTTCTGGAAGATCAGACCGACATATAATAGCCCACTCATATTTTTCTGTTAATGGTCGCCCTGGGGGTCAATGTCATTGACAATTGAAACTCGAAACAAAAACAACAACTGACATCTGCAATTCTAATGCGCACACAGACAAGTAGTCTTGGGGTGGGGGTGTTGGGAAGGGGGGGGGGCGTTATCCGCCCATTATTCCGGAAGTGGAACGCCTTCTAGCACGTTGGTTCCTTTGTTTATGTATGTATTAACCCTTACAGTCCCGGGCGCGTATATAGCGGAACTGAAGGCAGCATAGATAGAAGTAGGTCGGTACGGGAAGGGTTATTTTGATGTTTGGCTTAATAATACATTTAAGGTCAAGATAGAAAAACAAAGAATAACAACTGAACAATTCAATAATGTATATATATATAGAGATGATCTTTTGATATCTCTGGTTTGAAGTGTAGAGAGAGGGTGTCCCGTAAAACGTAAAACTGATTTAAATAATATACACAATGCGTAATATTATTTTCTGATGTTAAATGCGCATTTAGGCTACCAGATTTTGTTTTCCCTGATTGCAAGGGATGGTTTCGATCTTTCATAAAGATTATGATTCAGATCTATAGGGCTAGGTTAACCATTCATCATCATCTGCCCATTGGGTTCCTTGTGAAACATAGGGCCTATGTTAAAGCACACCACTCTCCACGGTCTCTGGCCAGTCGCTTAAATTCTTCCCAGCTCTTTCCAGTTCTTCCAGCCTCATCCAATAGGCTTCGTCTCCATTAAGCAGATTAATGACGTCATTGTGATTAGGATTATAAATATATATAAAAAAAAGGGGGGGGGGGGACAATTGGCCTAGGCGTATTTTGAATTTATGTTCATTTAAGTTATTACCTATTGAAGGGGTGGTACAATCTGGAATATGCTAAGGGCCTCAATAGTGTCTAAATCCGGTTGTATCATTGCGGTGAAGTTATATCATAGTCAGGGGCGAAGCCACAGAGGGGCTAAGGGGGGCTAAGCCCCCCCTGGAATTTAAAAAAAAATAATTTTTCAACGGATTTTTTTAAAATATGCACTAAATTCGCTAAATATTTGGTAAATCTTTGTCACGCGAAAGTTTAGCCCCCCCCCCCCCCCTGGTATTTGGTAATTATTTGTCACGCGAAAATTCAGCCCCACTCCCCCCCTGGAAAAAATTTCTGGCTTCGCCCCTGATCATAGTTATATCATATTAAGATTTCTACATTGACTAATCACCTTTTAGCGTGCTAATTATGTTTTTGATACCAGACCCATTACTCACTTTTTCAGATTTTCTGCCAAGCACTTAACGGTAGGTAATATAGCACTCACTCACAAGCACACGTACATTCATACATACATACGGTCATACACAAACACTCTTATATGCATCAGAGTATGGATTTGAATCTAAAGTACACAGACAACCATTTAAATAATATACACACTGTTATAGATAACTCTAGTGCTCTTTCTTCCCCAGTGGCGTCCGGGCATGGGATGGGTTGCCTGAACAAACCAGGAAAACCAAAATTACATCATTTAAAACACTAATAGAAATGCAGGACTAGACTAGAATCACGGCAGAGCGTTGTCAAGTACCCGTTGGGCCAAATTGATCATAGGGCCGGTGAAGCAGCTAGTCTAGTGTGAAGTGTGGAAACCACCATTACACCTGCATTAAGAGCACAACGGTAAGCTAATGTTTGGGGGATAGGCTCTGCAGCGCAACTGAGACTAATTGTACCGCCGAAGGGTCTTGAGGCTCGGTGGGGAGAAAGCAATGAGCACAGCCTTTTCGCATCCACCCCGCCCTGATGACTGGATTCCAATACCTATAGTAACGGGTTTTGCGCTACCGGGCGACATTGCAGGTACAAGGGAGAGCCACCACGATGATGACATGAGGGGAACTTCGCAGTGAAATAAAGATCGTACATATGGCTGCGGAAGCCGTAGCCTGTTACATGGCACGCCCCGCCTTCTGTTTCAACCCTGAACATCGTTGCGACCGAAACGTAACGTTGTCTCGTGTACCAATCAAAATAGAAAATCATGCAATGAATTAGCACCTACAATCCACATTACAGAAGCATACTCGATTGCCCACAGTCTACCAGTTATGTATATGAGCTGTAATAAACACTTCCATATAGAATATATGCACTCACATCAATATTCAATGTACATTACAGACGCTCCTTCTATAAAGAAGATTATTGCGTCCTACACTCATCTGCGGTTTAAGTCTAGACCTGCATTTCAATTAGTGTTTTAAATGATTTTAAGTTACTGGTTTTCCTGGTTTGTTCAGGAATTCCATCCCATGCCCGAACGCCACTTGGGAAAAAAAATGACTTATACTTATATGCATTTATTCTCGCATAAGGGATAAGGAAAGTGTTTTTGTCTGTATGTTTATCTGAACAGATCAACAGGTTGTTATTGTGTCGTATTTCTAAATTAGACTTTATGCCTCATGTATTATTACTGCTTTACTCTTTACTCTTCTGTACTCTAGTGTTTCTGGATTTAGTGATTTAACTTGTTGTGTTACTCTTGTCAGTTGTGATTATTCGCTAGTAATGAACCTTGCAGCTCTTTTCTGAATTTGTTATAATTTGTTTTGATGTTTTCTATAGTTAATGGGTCCCATACAGAAGATGCATATTTTTATGAACAGAACCATCGAAAGAGATACAGAGAGAGAGAGAGAGAGAGAGAGAGAGAGGGGGAGAGACAAAGACACAAGAGAGGAAAAGTAATTTATAGTGTGAGCGTAGGAAAGAATACGTGGTAGAGAGATTGCGTTATAAATAGTATATAAAACTGAGAGATAGTAAGACAGTGAGGAAGAGTTAAAGTTTGACAGAAAACTATTGTGCAACAAAGAGAAAGAGAGACAAAGAGACAGAGAGATTATGTGACAGAGAGATTATGTGACAGAGAGAAATGGTAACGGGTGACAGAACAATTTTAACCCTGTACTGCATGAGACATCAATAATGTAAGAAAAAAATTATTCTGTGATTTATTATAATGACTTAGGGCACCAATAGACAATTTCTGGAAAAAAAATTTTGACATTGTGAATTATAACCGTTATATGGGTTCGTTGCCCTCAGGCAACAATATGCAGACGAAGTCAAATTATTACTTTAGAAAAAAATTTTATTTTCAACAATTCATGCTAAACTGTAAGATAAAAACATGCCAAAGTGTAATAGTCTATTGCCCAGTATTATTTTTAGCAATAAAAGTAATAAAAATACTTATATCTGTAAAAAAATATAAAAAATTATTATAAAAACAATACATTACTCGAGTCATATTGGGTGAAGTACATGTTTATTTTTACATAAAAGGAAATAATCCCTAGAAATAATGTATAACAGAGTTTGGTTTGGTGTCAGTAAGTATATAAAACATTATACCCTTCACAATTTATCATTGTGAGCCCTAACGTTACGCATTCCCTTTTATACTTGACACATTCTCGACAGTGTCCGAAAGTGTCAATCCTTGTAGACTTGTCTGGAAGTACATTTTTTTAGCTTTCATTGACACTTCTGTAATCAAAGAAGGTTACCGGTAGCTTTGTTATATATTTTCCATCTTAGTTACTTGCACTGCATTGTTTGAAGGAAAAAAAGAATGATTTTTGTTTAGCAATGTTCAAAGAATTTTCTTCTTTTCTATAAAAAAAAAATTCTTTACCACCTTATTGTCCAAAATATGGCAAATGTCATTGTGATTACATTTATTTAGATTGCTTTAGAGATTCATATAGAGCCAACATTAAATCCATTAGGTCCACTCCTCACATAAATTTATGATATATAGTAACTGCTTCTCGCTGACGAACGTCAACATGAAGTTTATTGTTTCAGCGTAGTAGGGTATTCTTAGAATTACATCACCATACAATTCCACAGTCTGAAAATGCTCATTGGGCAGTTAAATAGAAAATGATGCTTTATATCAGTAAAAAAAGCTTTTATAAGATGATCACTGTCAATCTGCTGTCTTGGCAGCCGAAGTTTTGGCAGCATCGGGATCATAATTGAAATCATCGGTCAGTTCTGAAAATATAAGTGTATAAAAAAATAAATACCGGTATAATGCTTTATACACTATTTCTTTTTTGGTGAGAGGTTAGACATATAAATAAATATATACAAACAAAATTAGGACTTCTTGATCAATAAATGTTTTATGTAATTTTATTAAGTATGTCTATAGAAATTACCATCAGGAATGCAACTTTATCTTTATAAAGATAACCATCATCTTCATCTGATAAATTCACTGTCTTCACTGTCACCAGGGAGCAGTCTGTTTTTGCAATTGCCATATGATTGGGCTAGAACCATTATCTATAAATATAGAATGACTATTAATTTTTTATACCTTTACATAATTTTGGTATTTTTTTGTAGAATATATATAGGCCTATATACTAATAATTAACTTTTGTATAAGTAATAATTAAATATTATTATACAATTATAAAACAAATAAAAATGTCAACTATTCCTATTGCAAATTGTTTCAATATTTAAACCATTTACACCGTTAGGAAATGATCCAATATAGGTATACAACGTAAAACTGTAACAACAAGACTTTGTTGACATCCATGTTTTTTTTTCCTTATGTTCATGGTGTGGCCCTCAGGCAACATAGCTTTATCGCTTCATAAATACATCTAAATAAATTTTTTTTAATTTTTATATACAATAATTAAATAATAACAACTATTTATGATACATATAGATTTTAGCAATGTTGTACTTACATTTTATGAATCTTGATTTTAATTACAAAATGTGGTGACTTTTTGAAGCAGGAAAAAGCAGAAAAAAAAAAATCGATCGCTTGAAAAAAGGCTCTGCTACACAATGTATGAAGACAACAATGGCTAAATAGGTCAAACTTATGGGGAATCCCCTGCTGCGTAAAGGGAGACTACTCTATTAATGAAACAAACATACAATTAAGTAGTAGAACACTTTATATAGTATGTTGCCTGAGGGCTACATTATGCAGTAGAGGGTTAAAGAGAGGGAAAGGGAGAGAGAAATTATTAATGAAGATGGAAAGAAGAGAGAAGGAGTGGCAGAGAGGAATAGATAATAAATGGACAACGAATGAGAGAGAGAGAGAGAAAGAGAGAGAGAGAGAGCTGTGGGACTGACAATACACACAGCTCCAACAGCCGAAAATGACAATGACAAATGGCATTCTGTCATGCACCGGTGGGTGATAAGTGGAAATGCTTTCGCCTCTCCCTGCCCGCCTCCATAGCCACTAATATCAACGGTTCCAAATGCTAAAAAAAAAGTACACGTAACTTCAAATCTTAAGCAGTTAAGACATCAACAAAATCTTGCCCGAAAACCTCAGATTATTTTCATAATCCCCTATAATACTCTTAAACTATCTATAGTTTTCGTCCTACTCACATAATTTGCAAGATTATGCTATAAATAAATGAAAGATTCTGATCTGAAAAATGTGCTACTTTAGATCTAGCTTAAAATTTTCCAGCTTGGCAGCAATAACAACAGTCCGAACTCATCATTTTGAATTTGACACAGCGGTCTATCTTAGTGAAAATTATTTCTTCTTTTGGCAAAATTTTTTGTTTATTGATTTCACGTTGGAGAATTAGGTGGGAAAGTGGGGAGACGGATAGACTTTCATCTAACAACCAATACAGCCAGACTGATTTCGGAAGCAAATCAAACATCACTGTCCCTGGATATTGATATTAGTCATTGACTGAAGTTATAGATCTAGATTCTTGATATCGATAGTGTGTTTATATAAAGATATGTAGATTTGGTTTGTAATCAAGGGGGTTGGCTTTTGGTTCCAACTTCTACATCTACGTATCTACATCCTGATCAGGATTATTTTGCTCTAGTATCAATATATGAACAGTGATAAGGCAATATAAAAATACTGCTGACTGCTGAGTCAATATAAAGATACTGTACTGTTAAGTCATCATACAAATGTCATTTAGACTATGTACAAATGTTATTGAATCAATATGCAAATATTGTTGAGTCGATAAACAATAACTGTTTAGTCAACATAAAGATAATATTATTGATTTATTATGCAGATTATGTTGAATCAATTTAAAAATGTTGTAGAGTCAATTTGCAAAATATTATGCGTGAATATACATATGTTCTTGATTCAACATACAAATCATGTAGAGTGAAATAACAGATGCTCTGGAGTCAACATATATATGTCGCAGAGTCAACATACAGATGTTCTACATTCAATGCACACATGCTGTAGAGTCCATATACAGTTGAATTAAATTCAAGACACAGATGCAGTATCCAGATTCTTTAGATCCAAGATACAAATGCAATAGTGCCGAAATACAACACGTTATATAACTGTGCTTTTTAATTATAACTTATAACCATCTGCTGCAATGCTCAGATAAACATAAGGACAAAATCACTTTCCTTATTCCTTATCCGAGAATCAATGCATATAAGTACTCTTTCTTCCCGATTGGGCATCCGGGGCATGGAATGGGTTGCCTGAACAAACCAGGAAAACCAGCAATTTAACATTATTTTAAAAACACTAATACAATTGCAAGACTCGACTCAGACTACGCATGAGCGTAGGACGCAATAACGTTTTTCATAAAAGGAGCGTCTGTAATATTTTGTATAAGATAATTAATTATTCTTAGATCCAGTGACCCAGGAGTTAAGTGACTGATAGTCTAGTAACCAGATTTTTATTAGCTTGCAGGTATTTAATTATATATATATATTAACACTTGGTGTTACAACCGTGAACGTTCTACTGAAAATGGCCCAATAGATCACGTTTATAGTCACAGTCTGAAGCGAATGTTGACAAAGTTATCGCCACTTGGCAGGTCAAAGTTCCACAGTCAACGCCGTCGAGCCAAAGCCATTAATACTGATAAAAAAATGGCAAATTTTGTTTGGATTTAGTAAAGACTGAAAAGCAACCAACTTTATGGTATGGTATGGTTAGATTTAGAGTTAAGGATAAAGTCACCTGAAAAAGTCGTATTAAGATTCGACTCAACACCGATTTCCTTATCTTGAAATAATAATTTATTTAAAAATACAACGGAGTATTTAATGAAACTGAGCATTTCAGTTAACCAAGATTTCTACATTAGTCCAAGCAATCATTTGTATAATATTTTTTTCTCCTTGCAAATCTAACAATTAAAAAGCATAAGAGAAACAAAGAAGTTTAATAAGAGTTTATTAAACTAGGGGTCGACAACCTTTAGATAACAGTGTTCAAAGTAGGATTACTAATTCATTCAGCGTGCCAAGAGCCCTAAAGTCATCTTGCACCAACAATCAATTTCATGCAGAAGAGACTTTAATGTCCATTTTGGGGGGTCTTCCGCGTGCCATTGAAATTCACTCTCTTCGTGCCTAGTCTTGCGCGCATGGCTTAGGTTGCCGACCTCTTACTATTTACAGAGGTGGCAATGACTTTCACAGCAAACAACAATTGATTCTTGATTGCTTTGATCAACGGACAAACTTGGAATCTCATTTCTAGGTCAATTATATCGGCAAGCTTTTTGCGCTTTTTTTAAATACATTTCTAAATAGCGAAATGATTTACACCATGAACAAAAGTGTATGAATCGGAAATTTCCGTTGGCTAAACTAAAAATCTTATCATATTTTGTGCACTGATCTCTAAAAAGAATGGATTAGGCTCAGAAGTAACATTCTTGAGGAAATTTCCGCCATTTTTTTTATACTGTCACTGATCAATATATATAATTACCGTATGTTTGTTTATTTATTTAGATGTTTGTTTCTGCTCTATATTCTACTAAGCCGTTTGACTAATCGGGTTAAAAGTTTAATGTATAATTTTGGAAGCGTCCTCCAAAATATAGTTTTATTTTTTTAACAAATTGCTTAATTCGTTAATTTATTTTTTTAAATAAACTTAGACCTATTACTAATCACCGTATGTTAAGGTTATACAATGGGCGCAGTTTCCAAATGATGTCCCTTTGAAATGCTTTCAAATTTAGTGTGCGTTGGGGACCGGGTTTTTCCGTACTGCGAAATATTGCTGTCTACTTTTTTTTATTATTAACTTTTTTTATTGTTTGGTATTTGTTTTCTTTCGATGGTATTATTGTTAATTTTATATTATTAATAAGAAGTCAGAAGCTTGACAGCAACAATCTATTGCATATTGTGTAAAATGGCAGCAACATAGATTCCGTTCCGATCTATTTATAGATCAGTGGCACAGTAAGTTTTAGACACAATTTTGTTTATATCGGTAAGTGCAG
Source organism: Anisus vortex (assembly GCA_949126835.1). Taxonomy (NCBI): domain Eukaryota; kingdom Metazoa; phylum Mollusca; class Gastropoda; family Planorbidae; genus Anisus; species Anisus vortex. Next base: position 9,487,488 of record OX421494.1, on the reverse strand, counting down.
TGGAAATTTTTAGTTTTTCCTTTCTTCTATAGATCAGTGCTTTTCTTCACTTTGCTCAAACAATTTATTAAGAAGGCGCAATCCATTCTTTTTATAGATCAGTGTATTTTTGTGTTAGAATTTCTAAATTTTGCGGAACCTTTTAGGGTTATGAGAAACTTATTGGAAAGCCCCGTTTTTTTTGCCATAAAGGCTCGCAAATGCATTTGAAATAAAAAGACAAAATGTCTATGTTACGCTGTAGAAGTATTCTTAAGGATTAGCAATAGTGAATACATGAATAATTTTCACCAGAGTCCCAAACGCAAATTTTGAGTATCTATGTTTCTATGAGCGGCCTTGTTGTCAAGGGTGGGAAATGTGGCGTAAGTAAGTAGCCGCTTTTCCCCTCCGCCCCCCAACTCGACGCCCCCCCCCTGTAATCCGGTTAAGCAAATAAGGTTAACATTTGCGGCATCGATAACGTTCATTCAATGTTAACGCCGATGCTTTATGCTAAGTAAATAGCTAAATAGGCCAGACTAGAGTTTTCCGGGTCGATACGATTCCTGATCTGGTGTCAATATGTAGCCGATTCTATTTACTCTATATAGCTGATCCAGTTACTAGCATTAGCCACCGACTGATACATTTTAACTAAAACAGTATATTTTTTTATATATTTCTAGAATATATCCTTAAAAAAAAAATGGTGGACCGCTGATATTTCTTTTTATAAATATATCAACGTTATTTAATTCTGATGTTTAGACGCCGTGGTTCATCAGCATAGTGTTGGTTTTCTACTTCATAGGTCTTGGCTTGTGATCATTGTTAGTTGTTGATTTTTTTTTAATTAAAGTGGTTATTTTTAAAGAGACCAACTGTTTAGAGAATAGCTCTGGTGATCTCATACATATTTAAAGACTAAATAAAAAGGAGAATTCTGTGGGCCACACAATCCATTTGTATGTCGTGGCTAAGAAAACTAAAAAAATCTGTTTCAACAGTTTTTTTTTCTACCATGTCAAATGAAGACACTTAAAACATACTTTTCTTAAAATACCGTTTATTTTAATCTCTATTATTCGTAGTGTAAAGTGTACAGAAAGCATAAGAACTAGAACAAAATATATTAAGTTTGTTTTGAGTTCCTAGAAACCATACAAAGGCTTAAAGGTCATTCCAGACATAGAGAATACTATTAAAAACATAGTAGACTATGTCGGGAAACCTATCAGAACTTCAGACAGCTGAAATGACACTTCTATTAGGCTCCAACTGAAATGGTCATAGAAGTTGTCATCTCCGTTATATTTATATATACATATATACGTACACAGACTGCTGATGACCCACTGTGGCCCTCTGTGGTCAGCTGACAGGTTATTTGTGAGCCAGATTTCGACGGAACTAAATTTGAATGACAGTGATAAAGTTCTTTGCAGGGCCAGTGTTGGTCAACAGAATGTTGAAGTCAGCAGAATCGAAGCCAACATAAACAGACCGTCTATTTTAAAACAAACCTTGCATATGTCAGAAAAAAAACAAAGCAAGGTATAGAGCAGACTCTCGATATAGTGGTCTAAAATATTATAGTTTAAAAAATAAATTCTTACTGAGATATTAAAATAAATATACGAGTTTTTATAATATGGTGTAATTTTTCTTTTAAAACACGTCTAGCAAAACGTGAAAGAACACAAATAAGGATTTTTTTGTCTGTCATATTGATTTAAAAACTGTAAACTGTGATAGTTGGGGCAATATAACACCATACTCGACCCCAGTGTGGATTTTTATGAAAGCCCAACAACTATAAAACAGTGCAAACAAACCCCCCCCCCCCCCCACCCAGAAAAAAAACGTTAAATTTTCCCCTTTTTTAAAAATAGTTACATGACAGTGATAATGGTATTGAGTAATAATGTAGATGAAATCAATAAGATTTCTCGTTGCGTTTTTATCAATAATCTATTGTGTTGGTGGACCTTGGAACTATTGCAGAGTAAGGTTAAGTGTAAAACTTTACTATAACTATGCAGATCTCATATACTTTATTAATTTATCTTATTGCCTATGTCACAGAAGCTTCTTCTACGCAGGAGATTATTGCGTCCTTCGTTCGTCCATGGTTGGAGTCTAGTCTTGCATTTTGATTAACATTTTGAATCATGTTAAGTTTGTTGTTTTTTCTTGGTTTGTTCAGGCAATCCCATCCATGTGCGAACGCCACTCGAGAAGAAAGAATTCATTTACATTAGCTCTTGCTTTTGGAATACGAAAATGTAATGAGAAGGATAATGCTAGTTAATTGTAAAGCGCGACCCATGCTATCACATGTAATATGCCCAGTGCCATCTTGTCCACAATAGTGTGATTGATAAAGAAAACGTTAAAATTGAATTCAAGAATCCAAGTGTCACTTAACATAAAAAATAACCATTCACACACGTTGCGTAACACATGTGAATTATATTGTAATTTCGTAACGCAACAGATCCAACCACACGCTGTACAGTTTAACTATAAAATTTCGCATACGTAAAACCTTTTATTAATGCCGCTGGTCAGACCTTAGTCAAAAAATTAACACTGCAACTGTAGCAAGTCTCAACCAGTGCCTGGGCATTACATTATAAATCAATACATTAGTGTTACACCACTGGTTGTAGCATGTAGATCTATATATAATGAGAGAGAGAGAGAGAGAGAGAGAGAGAGAGAGAGAGAGAGAGAGAGAGTGGTGCGCAAAAGAATGTACATTATTAGACAGAAACTAAACGCACGAGAATTATGACGTAGGCATTAGTTACTTTGGTGATGTTAATGATAAAAACGGTTAGATTAGTTAGATTATTCTTGACACTTAGACTAGAAGGAAGTAACACAGTAGGAAGCTTAATAGCCAGTTGTATTATATAGTCTGAAGTCGATTGTGTGTCTCAACTGCTTGATATGATACATACATGATATTGAATTACCATTCTGTAAATACTTTTTGAGAATACAAGGTTATAGTTAGTACTGAATCAAGTTCTTTATTATTGAATTATTGGTTCCGCAAGCCTGAGAGAGAGTCTGGGCCGGTGGGAGGAATATAGACTGAGCACTAGAATGAAATAGAAATAGGTCGTAACAGAGGTAAATAGCTTTACCAAAAAACTACAGCTACATTTTGAGAGAGAATATATATTGCACAAGACTACTAATTTGCAATGTGTTACACAGAACAATGGAACAAAAGGAATACACAACATATTGAAACAAAAAATCAATTTAACCTTTGAACAAGAAAGAACCAATTTTTTTTTTTACAGTTCATTGATTTCAACGATTGATTCACTCGTGCATGTTTAATGTTTGCGCATGATAAAGTTGTGTAAAAAGGTGTGCGTTTTTTTTTCTTCCAAAACTTTTATGTTATAACTGAACAATATTGAACTAGTACCACACAGTATAAATGTTGCAATGATGGACGCATTTTTAATGATGGCACTCCGACTTTTTATAGTGCTACGAATTTATCTCCATCTTATCTCGATTTAACAATGGCAGATTCAACTCTATTTACGGACTTTACCTGGAGTGTTTTAGATAATAATTATGGTTCAGATCACCAGCCTATCTTGCTTACTACCAACTCAACTACCATTAACTTGGAACTTTAAAAGAGCAGATTGGAATACATTCAAATTAGAATGCGACAGAATACTCTTTGAAATAAATATACATTCTAATGCTCAAGAACAGTATTCAACATTTTTAAAATCATTATATCAAATTTGTGAACGGACTATACCTAAAACAACATCTAAAATTTAAAAAAATAAACCATGGTTCACAAACATTTAAAAGACAGTATTAAAACTAGAAATAATCAGCTTAGACTTTTCAAGACCAACCCATCTCCAGAAAACTTGAAAGCCTTTAAAATTGAACGAGCAAAAACCCGACAAGTAATCAGAGAACAGAAACGGCTTACATGGCGAAATTATATTAACAAAATAAATCCAAGCACACCAATAAATGATATTTGGAAAATGATTCGAAAAATTAAAGGAAATCCAAAAATAAAAGCCAAATTAAACAAATCAAACTGGCTGATGGCACTTATGCAGAAACTACACAAGATATTGCAAATGAAATTGGAAAGACCTTTTCAAAAAATTCATCGTCGGAAAACTATACAGACTCCTTTAAAAAAGTAAAAAGAGAAATAGAAAAAGAAGCTATAAATTTTGAAACAAATATATTTGAATACTACAACTCCCCAATATCAATAAACGAGCTTATGCAATGTATTAAAGAAACCAAAAATACTGCACCAGGTCCAGATTCAATTCATAATGAGATTATAAGACAGCTACCAACGTTAACACTGAAAACTCTATTAAAAATTGTTAATGATCTTTGGCAACAAAATATATTTCCTTCGGAATGGAGCATAGCAATTACCATTCCAATACCTAAAGAGAAAAAAGATCACACAGATCCAATAAATTACAGACCAATAGCCCTCACAAATTGTTTCTGTAAAATTATGGAAAAAATAGTAAATAAACGCTTAATATATTTATTATGGAATTTAATGACTTAATATCAAAGACCCAATGTGGATTTAGAATAAATCATTCAACAACAGATCATCTCATTAGATTAGAAACATTTATTAGAGAAGCTTTTGTTAGGAAAGAACATGTGATAGCTGTTTTTTTCGATTTAGAAAAGGCGTTTGACACTACATGGAAATATGGAATTTTGAAACATCTATATTCTTTAGGTTTAAGAGGAAATTTACTAAAATTTATATCAAACTTTCTAAGCAACCGAACATTCCAAGTAAAAATTGGAGATTATTTATCAGATACATTTATTCAAGAAGAAGGTGTCCCTCAAGGAAGCGTATAGTCGCCTACACTATTTAATATAAAAATAAACAATATCACTGAATGCTTATTACAGAATACAAAATGTTCTCTATACGTCGATGACTTTGTGATATATTATAGAGCTAACTGTATGATAGAAATAAAGAATCATCTACAACTTCAAATCAATAAAATACAAGAATGGACCGAAAAGAATGGATTTAAATTTTCTGCTCAAAACACAAAAGTAGTACATTTCTGTCAGATACACAAAAAAGAAAACCGACCCTGAACTATACCTTTATAAAAAACAGATTCCTGTAGCTACTAACGTCAAATTTCTCGGAGTAACTTTTGATAGTAAATTAAATTTCCTGCTACATATAAAAGAACTAAAATCCAAGTGTCAAAAATCCACAAATCTATTGAAAACTTTAGCATATACAGATTGGGGAAGAGAGAAAAAAAGTCTCCTGAAAATATATAGATCACATATTAGAACAAAATTAGATTACGGATGTTTAGTATACGGATCAGCAAGAACATCATATCTAAAAATGCTTGATCCTGTACAAAATCAATGCATACGTCTATGTCTAAGAGCATTTAGAACTACTCCATGTAACAGTTTACAATTAGAAGCAAATGAACCACCATTACAAAATAGAAGACTCAAGCTATCATTACAACATGCACTAAAACTGAAATCCTTACCGAATAATCCAGCGTATTTATGTGTTTTTCACCCGCAAGAAAAAAAACAGCTTTACTAAAAACTAAAAATCTATACCAACTTTTGGACTTAGAATTGAAAAAGAAATGATCGAAACTAAAATTGAATTTAGATTTATAAAAAGATATTATATACCAAAAACTCCACCATGGCTTTTTGAAATCCCGCCTATAAACTTAGAATTAAACCATAGAAAGAAAAAGGATCCTTGCATTGATATGTTCCAAGAAGTGCTACAAAGATACCCAAATTATGTACAAATATACACAGACGGATCGAAAAATGATACAGCGACATCTTCGGATGCTCTTACCTCAAATAAAAGTAAAAAAAGAAAATATAATTCCAGTATCTCAATAAATACTGCAGAGGCTTTAGCAATATGCCTGGCATTAGACATTGCAGAGGAATCAGAAAACCAAAATTGTGTTATTATATCCGATTCGTTATCTTGTCTTACTGCTATAGGAAATTGTAATACCAGGAATATATCTGCCTTGGACATTTTGACAAAATACCAATCAATATATGAAAGAGGCAAACGTGTCGTTTTCTGTTGGGTTCCTGGTCATGCAGGGATAGAGGGAAATGAAAAAGCTGACAGAGAGGCAAAAGCCGCCCTGTTGTTATCAGAGAGTATTATCCCAATACCATATCGAGACTTGAAACCTTTAATAATTAAACATGAAAGACAAAAATTTACTAACTTCTTGAAAACCGAATGCAATAAACTGCAGTATTTGGAAAATTCAAAAACCTGGAATGATACAGGCCAACTTGTTCGAAAGGACGCAGTTATTCTCTGCAGACTACATACAGGACATACAAAACTAACACATTCGTTTCTCTTAAAACGAGAAATGGCCCCAATGTGTGCTTTCTGCAATGTCAACTTAACAGTGTCTCACATTTTGTTGGAATGTGGTACATTTGGTGACATTCGACGTAAATTCTATTATTGTAGAACTCTTCATGAACTTTTCAGCAAAATTAAACCAAAATATATAATAAACTATATTAAAGACATCCAACTGTACAACAGAATTTAAAGATATAAGAACAATAAAATGGATACAAGAAAAACATGACAACAACGTTAACAAAAAGGCCTTATATAACCTTCGATGTTGATGAGCCGGAAATTGAACAATTTAATTTGATGGACATGTTTTAGAAAATGTGTCTTGCTGCCGTACCGAAATCCTGGGTTCGAATCCTGGTGAAGGATAGGATTGGTTCTCACATCTGGGGGGAGGGGTGTCCCTGAGTCTACCCAGCACCTCACTTTAGTTGCGGTACAGTAAAGACGGCTGGGCATTGTGCTGGCCACACAATAATAGAAACTGGTAAACGCTGCTTCACTTGCCCCCATGGATCAATCTGGTCCGACGGGACAGGCTACTTTACTTATATAACGCTGATTGGTTTTTATTGGTTTTGTGGTTTCTTGGGATGAAATTGAATAAAAGTAACATTTTCTCATATTATTTATTGTTCTTTTCTTGACCATCTTTTTTTCTATATAGAATTTTACTTTAAGGTCCATTAATCATTTTCCCGCCCCTATTGCCTTCCTTATATGTAGCCTATTGTTAATACCCACATGATGTTCGAGATTCGTCACTTATACATTCGAGGGTCGTAGTTTATGTCCTGTATAAAAATATAAAAGATTGTCCACAGGTAGCGAAATTTAGTGCTAGCTCACCGGGATAGTCTGACATAGAGATTTCACTTTTCAGCCTTCATTATATTGCGACCCGGTAACTTTGTTCTCGTGGCCCGATACCGGGGTCTCTACCCGGCATATAGGAAAACGCTGGACTTAAAACCATTTGCTTTAGCTGTAATGTTTCTTATGTGTCCGAAGTCTGTTGACTGTATGCCGATTCCTAGTGGGTTTACTATTTCTTTTGCAACGTAACTTCATTTTATTGCATATTGTCTCTCCAGGATGGCGTTTCTTTGTTTCAATGTCTATTGGATTATACGGGCTAGAGAGGCAGACAATGGCATACAACGGGATAGCGTTGACATCACAACTCCAACAACATTGTCTCCTCTACAGACACACACAAACACACACACACAAACAGTCTGGAATATGTACAAGGTCTGGTAGACCTTAATATGCCCTCCCAGCGCAGAGGGAGCGAAGGGTAAATTTAGTTTGATCATGATATGACGCCAAGACTAACCCAGTAGTCTCACACAAGAACACGACGCTTTCATTCCTTTTTTTTTTTAGAAACTACGTTTCAACCCATTAGCTCAAAAGTAGTTTCGAGTTCAGACAAAGGGGGAAATATTTTTCTCTTTATTTTTAATACTTTGTTTCTAAACCTCCAACGCAGTAACCCAGACTCCAGTGGTTCCCGACCTATCATCGCCAATGACCCACTTTAAACCGACTCTATAATCTTGACGCCTTCGATCAACCACACACTATACAATTCTTTTAAGAAAATTAAGTATACCGTCGAATCAATTGGATCCACAGGGTCTGTGAAGCAGCGTTCTCAAATGTATGTGTTCACGGCATACTAGGAGATAGTCTGGTCATCACAAT